>CM053763.1:39708238-39764639 GCA_028658305.1 Pachyuromys duprasi
GAAGCTAAAGCACAGAAACCTGGTCCGAGCAAGGTTCCTTTTTTAATATGCCTGATCACATGATCACATTGTTCAGCAAGGAGCTTGTCAGGGTACATGTCTGTAAAAGATACAGAAAAACCATGCACGTATGAACGATAAGTGTAAATTACACTACAACTTTTGCTTAAATAAATAAACCTGTTTATACAGTATTTATTCTGCAGACAGAGAAGTGGAAATCATGATGAGAAACTGAGGAATTCAGACTTAATAAAATTGCCCTTGGAATTTAATCACTGCAATTTGAGGCATACAAAAATACAATGTGGGAAGGAATTTTCCTTGCACAGAAATTGTTCAAGAGAGAAATACTCCCTAGATCCCCTACTGGTGTAATTTTTTTACACTACTCTCCATCCTGATCCCTCCCAACACCCCAACACCCTGACAGCAGGTAGGAGAGACAGAAGGTTAGTGGCGATGGGAGGCTTTGAGATCCTTTTAGACTACTTCCTGCTGATTAGGGGCTTTGAGTTCCTTGATGCAAGTTAAATCTTTGTCTCATCAGGATATCTCCAACTTCTTGCCTCTTTTCTCTCAACCACTTCTCAAACCAGCAATAGTTGGAGCAGGAACCAACAGTAATAACAGCTGGACCCATTTTCTTGGGACTCTGGTCTTTTTATACCCTCTCTAGAGTCCTCAGAATCAAACTGTCTTCAGCTGGCAAAATCATGCCCTTGCCAGAGCACACACAAGGCAAACAGTGGATAGTCAGAAGCAGCCTTATACCCCACACCTGGGATTACAACAGAAACATAGTCACATAATATAACTGTTTTTTTAAGAAACCAAAATTCCCACTACAATTCACAAACTCTCTCTCTTTCTCTCTTTCTCTCTCTGTGTGTCTGTGTGTATAGAGAGGGCATGTGTATAAAATTATTCTTAAATCTTACATTTCCCTGTTGAGACATTTATTGTTCCTACAGAAACAATATTATTTCTTATTCCTAAATCTGTCTTGTATTAAACTAAAGAAGCCTATAAATCAATAATAACCTTTTAGATATCAACCATAATTATGCCTTCCAAATCCAGGTAATTGTTTGCATGTTTTATATAAAAATAAATGGGGGGAGAAACGCGTTCTATTTGATTGGAGGAGGATCTAAGGATTTCAGTTGGTTTTCAGCATTTGTGAAATTTTGTTTTATCCTCTTTTGCATTGCATTTTAAAAAGTAATTTATTTCACACAGAGAAGCAAATAGATCAGATGGTGTAGGTCAACTCTGCAGGAAAAAAAAAAAACAGACAAACCAAGTTGTCCATTAGGACTTGATATATAATAATATAGCATTCATTAAATGCAGTGAACTTGTCAGTTAAAGAAATGTTTGATTTTAGTTGAACCAAGATCTGAGCATCTTTCTGGTACTTCTTCTGTATGTCCCAACAGGAAGTGGCTGAATGGCCACTCCAGGCTGATCTCAGATTTAGAGACAACAGCATCTTGAAGCCGCTCTATTTGTGGAATGAAATGACAGCAACCAGAGAGGCCTGCGGCTGTTTTCCTCGATGCCTCGCCTGTGTGCCAGCCATCTGTGTTCATTTAGACAGGGTGTGTGTGTGTGTGTGTGTGTGTGTGTGTGTGTGTGTGTGTGTGTGTGTGTGTGTGGAGAGGGCAGTAAGGGACAGAGCTCAGGTTGCAGGTCTCAGTGTGGGTTTTGGTACAGAATGAAACCTTCTGCCTGATGCCTCTCTAACAAGACCCCTCATCTGCTGGTCCCTCCAGAGAAGTAATTTCACTAGTACCAGCTGCGAGGGGAATGTTTTGTGTTCTCTTTATTCAAAGTGAAAGACGTTAAACAGAAATTTTCAGAAGCACTTTTGTTTGGAAAATGGGAAAGGAAGATCACGGAAACTGGAAAACATCCATGAAATTAGCCCAAAATCATGGCCAATACTGATCATTTCCTGACAAGCTGTCTGTCAGTGAAGCCACAACAATAGTTTATTCAGGGTATTCTGGGGTTGACAGTGCTGCGGCATTGCTAATTAAATATTGATACAGCGGTTCGCATTTTCATGATTTAACTTGGTAATTGCAGTAGTGGGCTACCCTGCACTTTCGTAGCAGGAATTCTCGAGTATTCACTGGTGTGACTCTCAGATGCACTGTACTAGCATACAACATAGCTTTAAATCAAAGCCCTGAGCATCTGTCGGAATCAAGTAGGACAGTGAAAATGAACAGGATACAGGCTGTGCTTGGTCATGATGATGTAAAACTTGATATGCGTTTGATGAAAAGCTGTCCAGCACTGTGTCTATGAATGAAAAATGGAAATAAGCTAATCTGGATTGTACTTTTAATTGTTTATTATTCATAAATAACCCTAAAAATCCTAGCAGCCTTTAGTTGTACACATATTTATAAAATTTCACAGTATTCCTGTGGCCTTCACGAATATTACAATACTCCTCAAATTAATGTCTCTTCTCTCCTCTCCTCATCAATGCTGTCGCTCTAACCCCCACATCCTAATCAGTTGCCATGCCCAAATCTGGGGCTCACTTTCCGGATGTCACATTTGCCTACTGCAGAGTCAAGTTATCCACTTATGAAACTGTTAAAAGGCATGAAACTGTCCTTCCTGACCTCTGCTTAAGGGGGATATTTTCTGTGTATTCACCTGACTTTAAAGCTTCCTCTGAAAACTTAGCAAGAGCGTGCCCTGCACCACAGAGTGCTGGGATTCAATGCAGACATCTACTGGGTCCTTAGAAAAGTGGGAACACTTACAGAATGTTTCGCATATTTTGAGAATTACCTAAGATGAGAAACAGACTCACCTGGGTAGCATTTCACCTTAAAACTTCACTGGCCCGAACCTGCACACATCATGAGAAAGATGTATACGGAACTGTTTTAAATGGCGGTGCTCTTACTGTTCTGGTCTTTGACAAACAACCTAAGAGCCCTCTCCCTAGGCATAAAACAGTTTTGTTTTTTTCTAGGTATAAAGCCATTTCTTCCTGAGGCACTGATAAAATTCTTTCTCCACATTTTGAAATGTGTAGACTCGGACTACTCTGTCTCTTTTCATGAATCACCCCTCTAGTAACTTCCAAGATTTAGAAATTGCAGGGCAGAAACCCAGTCTTCAAGAACTGAATACATGTGTGGAGGAAGCAAAGCTAACAGACTTAGGAGGTAAGTGGGATCATGCATTGTGATGCAAAATGGCTTTGATTGGGAATTAGGTGAGTGAGCCACCATGGCAGAGATCTGGCTGGGAAAGTTTGGGATCCCTGCAATGTAGAGAAAAGCAAGAAGTGAAGGGAATCAAGGAGGCTACTCTCTCCGAAGGCAGGCAGGATCCTGAACTAAAGACACCTTGTATTCTTGAGTAAAAAGTTATGCCATAGAACTGTTATGTGTACAGTGAAAAACCTTTATCCCTTAAAAAGAATGGAGATATATTGTTTGCAGGAAAATGGATGTAACTAGAGGTAATCAGAGTCAGTGAGTATGTTTCAGAAAGACAAACATTATATTGTTCATAGATTTTAAATAGATACCTAAAATCACACGTGTGCACACACACCCCTAGAGGAACAGACAGGATCAGCAGGAATTGGGAGGGACAAAAAAAAAAAAGGAAGGTAAATGGACAGAAACATGTTCATCATTCTACATATATATATATATATATATATATATATGTATATACATATACATATATATATATATACACACACATATGGAAACTCCTAAAATAAATAATTTTTTGTTTTGCTTTATTTTTATTTTCTGTTTTGTTTTTTTAAGACAAGGTTTCTCTGTGTAGCCTTGGCTGTCCTGGCCTCGAACTCACATGAAATCTCTTGCTTCTGCCTCCCTGAGTGCTCCCCAAGCCTAGCAAAATAGCAATTTATTTTATTGGTATTTTAAGAAAATCATTCTGACAATCGTTCCCTGTTCGGCAGGGGGGCCTGAATTTGGCTTCCAGATGCAGAAAGGGGATTGTTTCTCTCTGGAGCAGCTTGAGTGTTTTCGGGTGAGGCCTGTATGCTAGGCCAGGGTGTGGAAAAGTTTTCCATGGAGTGTCACAGTCAGCTAGCTCTTTTAGAATGAGATTACCAGTGGTGGTGGGAGCTGGGGTGTTCCAGAGCCTCTGGCGATAACAGAGTATTCCAGCTCTTGGTTAAGCTGCTGTCCTGAGCACGGCAGAGATGTGGACAGAAGCCCATGCCTGGTGGGCTTTCAGCCTATCCTTTAAGGGATAATCTCCAAGTACAATTTAAGGTCACTGCTGAAGATCAATACCCTTAGCAGGGTGGAGTATTTCTAGGAATTCCCAGATGCTTGCTGGACCAGTGTTCTTATCAGGAAAGGATCCAGCCTGCAATCTGCCTGAGGCCTCTGTGATACGCCTCACAAAATCTGGGGTCACCCAAACCAGGAGGGGGCTTTTAGAACCTCAATGAGAAAAGGGAGTCTACAATCATAGGTCAAGCACAAACAAACGGTTATCCTGACACATCAGATTTCAACCTAATCCAGCAAAGCTCCACAGACAAAAATGTTGGAAAGTTGGTGGAGGGAACAATTTAGAAGTATGAGCTACATCAAAGAGCTTTTGAAGTGATCTATAGTGACCAGAGCTCAGCTGAGTTCATCACAAAATAATGAAAGAAACCTAACCAGTAACAGTGGAATGTGGCAAACTAACCTCGGAACATGAGTGGCAGAGTCCACAGTGGTATATGGTATTTGCAAACTTAGGAAACTGAGAGACAGATGGTGACAGCAAGGAAAATGAGGACTTTAAAAGCTTGGATAGAAGGTTTTTCAAGACAGTGTCTCTCTTTGTAGCACTGGCTGTCCTAAAATTCTCTTTGTAGACCAAACTGGCCTCAAACTCACAGCAATTCCCCTGCCTCCAAGCGCTGGGATTAAAGGTGTGCACCTGACATAGGAAATGCACTTTTTAGTGAGATGTTGAAGGTGAGATTAAACAGAATTCACTGAAACTTCCAAAGAACAAATCTGATCAGTAAAATTTGTCTGTAATTTCCTCTTGTGTGCTTTGCTGAGGAAAAACAAAATATTAAAGATGTATCTGTTAGCTCATCTTTAAAACTCAAACACTCTGGGCCAGGGACATGGCTTAGCAAGTAAAAATTCTTGCCACCTAAGCCTTGCCCAAGCCTAGTGACCTGAATTTGATCCCTAGGACCCATATAAAGGCGGATGGAGAGGAGCAACTCCACAAAGTTGTTTCACGATCGTCATCGCACGAAAGTGCTCACACATCATGTACACAAACTCATGTACACATGCATGCTCATGCACACAGACACACACTCATACATTCTCACACACACATATACACACTCAGTAGTAGTAATAAATTCTAAAGATGAAAACTGTCCAATGATGCGCAGTGTATAGTTCTGGGTATACAGAAAGAATTTGTGTTTCAATTCTTTAGGGTCACCCAAAGAACCGGAACAGATGTTCATGTTTGTCATGGCATCATCACAGCAGCCAAAAGGTGGAGACCCAAATGTCAATCAACAAATAAACAAAATGCGCTCAAATATATATAATGAAATACTGTTAGTAGGTTACATTTAGGAGCATGTGTATATGCATGTAATAACCATTAGTGAGAAAAGAAGACATTAATTTGAAGGAGAGCAGGGGGGGATGGGGTATATGATAGGGTTTAGAGGAAGAAATGGAAGTGGAAAATGTAATTATATTAGAATCTCAAAATTTTTTTTAAAAAAACTGTTTCATGCTCAAAAATATGGTGTTCTGACACTTCGTACAAGGACATCTTGAGGATGTTAGACTTAGTGAAACAATGGGCTGGGGTGTGACTCAGTAGTAAAGGGCTTGTCCAGCTTGCTTAAGGCCTGGATTTAGTTCCCAGCACCACAACTGAATAAGCCAGGCACACAGAGGGCTGTATGTTTTCTTTTATATGTGTAACTTGCAGTATTCAAAGTCATAAACATATGTACAACATTAATCACCAAGGGAACTGGCAGCTGCTGTTTCACAGATACAGAGTGTCAGTGTGAGATGACACACACTCTGGGGATGGGCCCTGTGTCTGCACAGGAGTGTGAACGTGCTGACTGAACTGTATGTTTAAACTAGGGTAACATAGTAAGTTTTATGCATACTACCAACTTGTTTTTTAAGTATTTTGACCAAGGGCATCAGCTTAGTGGGAGATCTCTTGCCTGAAGTATGCAATACCCTGGATCCAATCTCCAGCACTGGGGAAATTGAGTATCAAAAAAAAACTATGGGAAGAACAGGGGTTGGGTGGGGTAAGGTGGAAGGGGGAGCACTTGGAGAGAAAATGGAAATCGGTGGGGAGCATCTTTGAACAGGGAAAGTCTCTGGAAGTCTATATGGGGGTGACTCTAGCTGAGATCCCTAACATCAGGAGACAGAGAGCCTAGATTTACCACCTTCTGTAGCCAGGTGGGACTTCCAGTGGAGGAAGGGCAACACCAACCCACCCATAAAACCTTTGACCTAAAATGTGTCTTACCTACAAGAATAGGGATAAATATGGAGCAAGATGGAAGGAATTGCAAACCAATGACTGGCCCCACTTGAGACCCACCCCATGGGAGAGAGACAACTCCCAACACTATTAATGATACTCTGCTATGCTTTCGCAGACAGGAGCCTGGCATAACTGTTTTCTGAGAGGCTCCATCCAGCAGCTGATGGAAACAGATGTAGAGACCCACAGCCAAACAACAGGAATTTTGTGGTAGAGGGGGAGGAAGGATAGAAGGACCCAGAGGGGTCAAGGGCACTACAAGAAGACCTACAAAGTTAACTAACCTGGGACCGTGGGGCTCACAGAGACTAAACCACTAACCAAAGAGCATGCAAGAATTGGACCTAGACCCCCTACATATATGTAGCAGATGTGCAGCTTGGACATCATGTGGGTCTCCTAACAACGGGAGTAGAGGCTATCTCTGACTCTGTTGCCTGCCTTTGGATCCTGTTCCCCTAGCTGGACTGCCTTGTCTGGCTTCAGTGAAAGAAGATTTGCTTAGTCTTGCTCTGATGTGAGGTGCCAGGGTGGGTTGGTACCCCCTAAGGGCCTCCTCTTCTCCAAGAAGAAGGAGAAGTAGAGAATGTGGGGGATAGTGTGTGAAGGCGGGACTGGGAGGAGAGGAGGGAGGGGTCTGGGATCAGGCTGTAAAGTGATGAAACAAATAAAATTTTAAAAAGAAAATAAAAACTATATAAGCACTGAGAGCAAATCGAAGAAATGTTTCAAAGAGACAAATGAAATCTGTATGCTTGCATCACTGTAGACTCCGCTGCTTGCCAGCTCATCTCTGAGCAGGGACAAAGCGTAAAGGGCTAAGATTAAATTGCTTTGCATCTACTTATTCTCCATAAGTATGAGTTTCCTCTGGAGTTAAGAAATTCCTCTCTGAACTGTTTCCCTCTCCAGAATTAGGCCTCAGGCATCTGTGTGCTGGACAGCTGGCAGGGAACAAAGGAAGACCAATCAGTCAGGAAGTACCTCTTCCCTGATGCCAAGACTGAAGAAAGGCAAAACACGGCACACAGAGGCAACCAGATAGCTCACTCTGCAAAGTACTTGTCTTCTAGTATAAGGACAGGAGTTTGATACCCAGACCTACAGAAGAAAGCCAGGCATAGTGACACAAGCTTATGACCCAGTGCTAGGGAGGCAGAGACAGAAAGATCCCTCAGGATTGCCGGCCTAGTTTACATACTTGGAGAGCTCTGGTCGTGAGAGGCCCTATCTCAAAATAAAAAGAGAGAGAGGTAGACAATACCTGAAGAGCACCTGAGATTGTCTTCTGTGTTCCACACGCATGTGCACATACCTAAATCTCTCTCTTTCTCACAGCATGCACACATATACACACATACCCTTGTGCACACACAAACAGAGGGCATACACAGAAAAACAGAAAGCGGCAGACAATTTCAGTCTCTCAGCACTTCATTAGCAGAGAAGACACTTGAAGGGAAGACTGAGACACTGCCAGGGTGAAAAGCTATCGCTGACACCAGTTCAAAAAGAAGATTAGAAATTATTAGAACTATTGAGCATGTAATTATAAAGATCTCGAGATCATCATAAGTGCTGCAGAAGCACTTAGCATTTTGCTAAGTAATGATAATTCCTGATTTATGTAAGAAAGAATTTCCTACCATAATGTTTATTAAAACCAGAACTACACTAATGGAAAAGTTCTTCCAAAAAAAAAAAAATCTAAATAAGTGACCGAATCTCAGCTTTATTTAAAAAAAAAAATGCAAAGCCAGGCACATAAATCAGATCTTACTAATTATACTAGTAACTCATACATCAGCACAATTAAATATCACAAGGAAACTTCAAGGTCATCGACAGTGGAGTTGAGACCAGAATCCAGGACTTCCTATTCTGAGGTAAGTACTCCTACATACAGTGCTATTACAGGGGTCACTAATCAGCTCTAGAACTCCCCTAATACCATTAACCCCAATACACAATACAGGCATAACAGCCAGAATAAACCCGCTCGACAATTCTGGCTGTGAGTACCAGAAGCCACCATGTCCAAAATGAACCTCATTCATCCTGTGAATTCTGACTGGCTTGTAATCTAGATCACAGGGTCCCACTCATAGCCGCACTAGGCTTAGCCTTGTTGTCTATTTGTCAGTACCCACGCACCCCCGTACCTCATGAATAAAAGCCTCTATAACTTCAAGTCTAGACAGACAGCAGGCATCCAGCCTCCTGCTTTACATCACAGGCCTTTTAAAGAGACACCTCTGTGGTCTTCGCTCACAGAAAACAGTCATTTTTACTCCACGAAATCCAAAACCCTAGGGAGGTACTTTAGCAATTTAGCATTTTTGTTTCAGTGAAAATATTATTTCTAGTTCATAATGGGAAGTTCAAAAACATTGTTTCTTATCATTGAAAGCTTTCCAAAGTGTATAATCTGGACTCTTTATGGGTATGTTCCCTATAAAAATGCCCTGAGGAGCAGAAATCAGGTCTTCCTACAAAGAAATACCTTCAGTATCTCCAGTTGCTTGAGGACAAGGTCTTTAATTTAGGGCTGAGTGAGACTCCCAGATAAACACTTTAAAGTCCTGGGATCTGCACTTAGCTTTAACAAGCTTTTAAGAGGGGCTGGGGGCGTGCTTCTCTGTCTGCTGGGAAGACTGTGAAGTCTCAGAGCATGCAGGGCTTCGTCCATTCAGCATTCTGTGCCAGATTCTTCATTGAAGCTGGGCAGCACATCCCAACACCCAGGCAGGCTGGATGCAGTTGGAATACTTTCCCTTTCTGACCCTGGCCATCTTCATGTCCTCCTGGCACAGCAGAATGTGACCATACCCAGAAAGGGGGGTTGCAGATGAAACTGAGAGATGAAGAAGAGGTCACAGTGAAAGAAGGTAAGATAAACCCAATCCCATGTCCTTAAGAAAAGAATAGAGGACACAGAGCAGCAAACAGAGAAGCCTGCCGCGTGGAGGTGGAGACAGAAATGAGATGTTTACAAACCAGACAATGGCAAAAATTGGTGGCATCAGTGGCAAGCCGGGAGAACTGCCTTTCCTGAAGCCTTGGAGGGTTCAGGAGCCTTGATTTAATACTTCTGGCTAAACCGGGTGGTGACAGTGCATGCCCTTAATCCCAGCACTTAGCATTCAGGAGGCAGAGGCAGGCAGCTCTCTGAGTTCAAGGGCAGCCTGGTTTACACAGTGAGTTCCAGGACGGCCAAGGCTACACAGAGAAACCATGTCTAGAAAAACAAACAAGCAAGCAAAAGAGACTCCTGGCTTTATGGTATGGGAAAATACATTCTATTGATAAATGTATAAACAAGGTGAGCCACCTTGTTTGTGAGACTCCGCTATAACAGCCAAGGAAGTAGCTAAGTACCTCACCTCCAAACTGTCTGTTTCATTAGTAAACATGGGCATCAGTATTATCATAAGAGCATGTCAGGCGAGTCTCAGGTTGGAGCATTTGCAGACCCACTCAGACTCTTCAAACCCTAACCTCTAGGCTAAAGAAAGACCCACTCTTCTAACATGCTCGTATAACAAGCTCTCCAGATGATTCTAGCTAACACCACAAATGTTTAAATGTTTGTTGCTTCGGTTCAAATGGATGCTGCTACAGAGCAAGCTGTGATAACCACAGGAATGAAGAAAAGCAATAGGCAAGGGTATATTACAGACAAGAGAAATTTGTATGTTCTCCTGAACAACATTGAACTCTGAAAGCTCTACCCATCCAGCTACTGAAGAGGCTGAGGCGGGAGAATCAGTTGAGCTCAGGAGTTCAAAGGCAGCCTGGACAGCCATATCATTTCCAAATTTGTAGATTCTGCCCTCACAGCATTGCTACTGGGACCTGGGACCACCCCGTACCAGGAAGTAGAAATCAAGAGCAATCTGAACACTCGATCTCCAAAGCATCCCTGCGGCCAAATTCTTGTTAACTTCAATTATTAGATAACTGCCATTTCTTTTCCCCCATATCCTCAATAAGTAAAACAGGCCAGTACATTTCATTTGGTGTGGATCTCTGCCCTTTGCCGTAATCAATCTGTGGGAGTGACTACAGTAAACCGCTAAGGATGGGGGCGGGACTTTGGTGAAGGCCACATGGCTAGCACTTGGTAGAAAAGAAAATATCAGCTTTTGTTTTCTTTTCAGAGATGAATGGTTTAAGAACAGTGTTTACATTTGTTGGATTTGCGTGTACTTTCCCTCAAGCAGAAATCCTTTCCTGTAGGCACTAAACAGTCCTCTTTTTCAGGGGTTTTCTTTGTGACCACATGTTCAGCTCCACCTTCTTTAGCGCCTGGAGGACCCGGGGGTACTACATCTGCACTATAGGTCACCAGCTCTGTGACTTTCCATAGCTCATGTGATCCTGTGTGATCTTGGTTTAGGAAACATCCTGGAAGAAAGAGTGAACTCAACTCTAACAAGCCCTGGCGAAGTTATTAAACAGACGAAAGTTTGCCTCTGAGGCTCCGTTCCCTCTTGCTGGAGGACCCAGAGCCCTCAAGAGCTAAAAGGACGGAAACATTACCCTCCAGTTTCCACTTATCTTTGAAGTTCACCCAATTTTGAGGTTTAGGCCCTGGTTCCTCATGGATCTTCATCTCGAGCTTGCTATGCAAGCACTGCACCACTGTCTTATCCTCCCAACCCCTCATTTGTCTGATCAGGCCTGAACTACTCCTGCAGTGTAAGCAGGGCGCGAATTTGGAATAGCTGGGATGAACGCTCTTCACCACCAGATCTGCAGTTATTTTAATCAGCTGAGACGACTTCATATTCGACCACATAGTCAGTGAAGGAAATATCTTGGCAGGTGATAGCACACGCCAAATTAACCCTTTCCTCCCTATTGTGTTTTATCACAACAATAGAAACAAAAGCGGAAATAAAAACACAGTATACAGAGGACTAAAGGGAAAAGCTGATGCTGGCAGGGAGGGAGGGTGACAACTCTGTATAAAATGACGCCAAAACAGACCAGGCACAGAAGGCCTGGAGAATCTGAACAAAACTAGTGCATTTCTGTAACTGTACTTCTGGTTACTGTATAATTTGAACACTGTGTTGTTGTTGTTTATCAAGTTTTATAAAAGTGCAGAATTTTTTGTTTTACATGTTTTAAGCTATGCACAATACTTCATTGTTGTGTGTGGAGAGGTACACAACAAAATGTGTGCCAAGCTGGATTGATATGGGGAAGACATCTTTCCTGGCTAATTGTGAAACATCCCTCTTGGAACTCAGGATCTTCAGCCATTCAACCCCTTTGGCACAAAATCACTTGTGGTGTGGGAAAACTGAAAAGTCATTTCTATGTCTTCCTCCTACTTTCTCAAGAACAAACTCCCATACAACTGGAGACCTGCTGAACCTGACTTCTTACAACTAGCTTTGCTGGTGCCATGAGGCAAGGGGGACCTTTTGTTGACGTCACTGAGATGACATATCCCAGAGCAGCAGCAATTCCTCTTCCGAAGACTGTGCATCTCTACACGAATCATTCTCCCATTTTCATTTCATTTCCTGAAAGTCGGGGTTGGCTTCTGAAAAGCTGTTAAACAGCCAGAACGTGAAATGTCAACACTGACTCGAGCCCTTTCCCTGTTCTCAGCATCAAATGAAATCTCTTCTCTGGCTTTTATGGTGGCTTTTCTGACTTGGTCGCCTATCCAAGGACAGTCAGAAATTCCAGGATCCTATTAATGATCGTTTGCCTGAAATATTATGCATACTTATAAAAGTATCTAACAAAATTGCATACAGTTTGGAAATATTAAAATATTAATATTGAAATGGACGCAAAAAAGTTAAGGGTGACTACAATAGTTTGCAATTCCAGCAACAATGAAAGAGGTTCCCTTTCCCCACATTCTCACCAGCACTTGTGGTTGGTTGTTTTCTTGACCATAGCCATTCTGTCCAAGATAAGTTACTTAAACTTGCATTCCTTTAATTTTTGGTTTTGGTTTTGTTTTTATTTCTGAGATAGGGTATCTATGTGTAGCCCTGGCTGTCCTGAGACTCACTCTATAAACCAGGCTGGCCTCAAACTCACAGAGATCCACTCTTCCTGGTGAGTGTGGGGATTAAAGGCTTGTACCACCACCATCCAGCAGCATTCAGTAATTCCTAAGGACGAACCTTTCTGAAATACTTCTCAATTATTATTTATTTATTTTTTTAAAACAACTCTCTTCAGATTGAAAGCCCATTTTTAATTGAACTATTCATTTCTTGACTTCATTTTTTGAGCTTTTTCTATATTCTAAATATTGTCTGTCAGATGCCATCACTCTGGAAAAGATTCTCTGCCACTCTGGGCTTCCTCTTCATTTGATGCTTCCTTTGATTTCTAATTTTAGGTGTCCCACTTGTCTGTTGTCGGCCCTAACTCCTGGACAAATAGAGTCTTGTTGAGAAAGTTCTTTCTTACACCTGTATCTGGGAGAACCCTACATTTTCTCCTGGAGATTCTAGCATTCTAGGTTTCGCAGTGAGGTCCTTGATCCATTTAGAGGACCTTGTTTTGATTTTGGTATGAGGTGATAAATACAAGTCCAATTCTTCTACTGTGAAAATACAGTTGTTATTTAACACCATTTGTTGATGATACTGTCTTTTCTTCCATGAGATTTTGTCATTCTTTTTCATAAACTACAGTTAAAAGAAGAAAAGTAGTTCAAGTGTTCTACAGCACAGTAGAGCAACTATAGCCTACCACAAATAATCATACATGTACAAACAGCTAGAGGAGAGAGGTTGAAGGCTCCTAACACATATATTCATTGTTAGCAGAGATGGAAAATGGTCATTTCTCTGCTTCAATCACTAACCAGCATATATTTGTATCCAATCATAACACCATATCCAATAAATAATTACAAATAATTTATGGCAGCGTATAATAGGTAAGTTAGAGCAGCAGGTGGGCATTCCATGCTCACAGTCCTCTTAGGGGTCTCCCTTCCTAGGACACAGAGGAGCTTCATTAGGACAGTAGTGTGAGAACCAGCCTAACCCCATTCATGGGAAAACAACGGCAAAGGCTCCACACCTCTCCCAGGGAAATTTGGATATACGAATTGCCTCCTCCACAGCTTTCTGTTTCAGCAGCTGCCAGTATAAACTGGAGTCTGACTCCATGTCCCTTGACCTTGAGGCAAGAATAGATGGCACCAGGCCTGGATAGCCACAATCACAGGGTGGTTTATAAATCAAGAGTAAATATGTATCAGGGATAAACCCAATGTGGTCTTCTCTACTTAAAGAAGCAGTGTAAAATTCAAAGATAAAAAGACCCACCCTTGAGTGTTCATCCCTTCCACTCTTAACAACCTGCAAGTTCTGCAACAGAACCCTCATGTCTGCACAGTCTTTGCTATGCATGCAGAACAAAGGCAGGGGAAAGGATGACATAATTGGAAATGACACAGCATAAGAAACCCAGCAACCCAGAGGACTCTGGAACCATCAGTGAAAGAACTCATTTCAGCAAAGTATCGGGTAAATGTCAATCTGCCCAATGCCATAGACATGGTTGATTGAACTTGGCCCAGCTAGCAAGTAGAGGCCAGCCCCAAAAGGTGGTATAGGAAGGAATCAACTCTCTGAATCCTTGCTGCAGGAACCAAAACTACAGAACGATAAACAACAATATTGTGATGTCTCTACTGTGCCTTTTATATTTACATTTTGGATTTTGCTTTTTAAAATTTTTTTTGCAATGCATTTCTGGACTTTATGCAATGATTTATTTTAAGAGTAAAGCATCAGCTATCACACACACACATACAAAAAAAAAAAAAAGCCCACATCCCAACCCCCCGGAACTGGGAATATGCTGCCATATGTGGTGAAAGGGATTTTGAAGATGTAATTATGTTGTGAGGGTGGAGACAGAGAAGTGACAGAGAAAGGGGCCACTAGAAGTTGAAAAATTCAAGGAAACAAATTCTTCCCAGCAGGCTCAAGCAGGAAAGCAGCACTACTGACTCCCTAAGTTCTAGGCCTTCGAGATTCGTGACTGAAAAAAACAAAAACAACAACAACAACAAAAACAACAAAAGAAAACCAAGTTGGCCTTGTTTTAAGCCAGGAAGTTTGTAGTAACCTGTTATAACACTGATACAAAACTCATACAATAGAATAATGAATCATTCTGATATTTTTTTTATTGTTCTTATGACAAACAACAATCTTTAGTCTACAAATAATGTTATTGAATGTGTTTAAAGCTGGAAAAATATTGATTTTTCTGCATATTTTATGGATCTCAAAGTTTGTTTGAGCTGAATATGAAGCGTGTATCAGTCTGCTGGGCAGTGGTGGTGCATGCCTTTAATCCCAGCAATGGCCAGCCGATCCCTGTGTGAGGCCACCTTAGTCTTTAAAGTAAATTCTAGAATAGCCAAAGATACATAAAGAAACCATGTCTCAAAAACATAAAACAACAACAATAAAGAGAATATACTGGTCTGGCTAGTGGACAGCACCCACGTCAGTGCTATGCACCATTATCGACTACCTGGACACAGTGGTGCACACCCATAATCCCAGAACTGTGGAGAAAGAAGCAGGATGATAGAGTTCAAGCCTATCACCTTGGCCATACTGTGAAAGCAATGTCCAAGGGTGTCTCTAACTGGTACAAGATGATCACACAGAGCGAATGAGAAATGAATGTTTTAATCCTAAGATTTGATGGGCTGCAGCCGTCTTGACTGTCCTGATGTATATAATCATCACAGACTCCCTGGCAATTGAGTCACTGTACTCCTGTAGTGATGAAGAACATAGTTTTACCTGTCATAACAGTATGAGATAACAGCAACTTCATAACTTGAAACAGTCATATTGCTCTCAGTTCTTCCCCTGTTACCCAAAGCCAGATACAAAATCCTCTCCAAAAGTTTTATTTCCCCCTTTTTGTAAAACAAGAGTAGGCTTCTGTTGTGTGGTGGACTGATGGGAAATGCCCTCTGCTCTCTCACCCCTTACCATCTGAGGCAGTCAGAAGAGCTGACTCTTGGTCACAAGAACAGGTGAGCTGGCCCTGCCCCTCACCAGCTGCAGCACTGCCCTGTACCTCATCTGGGCAGCACAGTAGAGATGGCCCTGGTGTAGGGGGTGCAGGTGAGCAAGCCTTGAGGGTAAGAGTGCTAGAGAGCTGGTCCCCACCATTTATCTGCCATGAGATGCTGTAGGTGAGAGGGTGATGCTCTCCCTCCCCCCTTGCCGTTTCAGGTAGGTGGGAGAGCTGGCCTGAAGAGCAGGAGAGTGGAAAAGCTAGCCTTGCCTCTCCACTGGCTGTAGCACTCTGGAGAACAGGCCCTGCACTTGACCTGGGCAACGCAGTGGGGCTGGCCCTGATGGCAAAGACACAGGTGAACCAGCAGCAAAGGTGTGAGAGCAGGAGAACAGGCCCTGACCTTACAGGCCACGGCGCTTGAGAGAAGAGGCCCCACACATTGACTGGGCAGCATAATGGAGCTGGCTTTGGATTAGCCAGCCCTGGGGCAGGAGAGCTGACCCTGCCTCCTGCTGATGACAGTGCTGGGTGGCCTAGCCTGAATAGTGCTGGAGAAGATGTGTGGACAGGGGGACATACTATGGGACACACTGTGACATACGATGAAATGTTTTTAGTTTTTATTGTTTGTTCTTTTTTTTTTTTTTTTTTTTACTTTGGAGAGCAGTCTGTAAGGGTGAAGGGCAGATATGAGGGGACAGGGAGGTAAGTGCATGAGGTGAATGCACTTATATAAAATAACACATAAACTAACATAAGATAAACAGGAGCGGGGCAAGTGGTGTTGTCTCGGGGGTCTACTATTCACACGATAAGCACAAAAGACTAGATTCAGTCCCCGGGACCACGAGCCAGTACATGTGAAAACTAAAAGCAAGCGGTACATTCCTCACGGAGCTATTGATCACGTGAAATAATAAAACAGTGAGTATTGAAATTCAAATAAAACTTCACATTCAGATTTCAAAGGAAATAACAAGTATGCAGAAGTTATTTTAGTCTACAGTATTCCCAGTAAATTCCACTGAATAGCAAACCAAACTGTAACATCCTCTTTAACAGTGTCTAGGTGCATTTACCTCTGAATCTTTCTTTGTAAGCTTGTACCTACAATTAGTAGATAATTTGGCTGAGGAGAGTAATCCATTCCAATGGCCTGTTACCCTTTCTTGCTAAATGTTCAATCATCAATCATTTGTTTATTTAGAACAAAAACAGGCTGGTTGTTGGCAAGCAGGACTCAGGAGGACAGTAAGTCTCTCTTACATATCCTTGCATTTCATCTTTGCCTTCTAACTGTGCCTTAGATATAGTCCTGTGTTTTTATTTCCTTAATTGTGTTGATTGCAAATATGCTTAGTTTCTGCTTGACTCTTCCTAATGATAATGTGATTATCCAGTGCCAACGGTGGTGGGACCTGCTATGACTGGGCCACATGTGCCCTTAGGGTATTTAAAGAAAGCCATTTTCTGAGCCTGGGTGCTTATCCCACAGACATCCTTGTACTGGGTAGAAAATCATTTGAGATCTCTTTTGACATGTAACATTATAAACAAAGAAAGATAGATTTATTATGTATAAGGCATATTCACATATGTGGGAAGGAAAGTCTTAGTTACTTTTCTATTGCTGTGAAGAGACACATGACCAACACAACTTATAAAGGAAGGAGTTTATTTGCGGCTTATAGTTCCAAAGGGTTAGAGTCTATGACCGACCATCATGGCAGAGAGCATGACATCAGTTAGCCAAGTATGCTGCTGGAGTGGTAGCTGAGAACTTAAATCCTCATCCACAAGCAGAAGTCAGAATGCTAAATGGGAATGAGATGGGCTATTGAAACATCAAATCCTGCACTGAGTGACATATCTCTTTTAACGAAACTACACAGTCCACCAACTGGAGGCCAAGTACTCAAGCATTTAACCCTATGGTAGTCATTCTCCACACAGGGTGTAGAATATCTAGAATGACATCTTTCATTCTAATGAGCTGCCCATTCTTCTGGGTTGTGTGATGATAAGTGATGGGTACAATGCCTTCTGGAGAGCTAGGCAAAAGATATTTCAGAGGACTCCACATATCATAATCACACAAGGAAATTTACTGAGGAGCACTAATGTACACCTATTTGTAAGGAGCTGGCATTCAGAGAAAGCCTGGCCAAGAGTTTGGCATTTCTGTGCACTCTCATGCCTTGAAGCAGAAGGGAAATACCTCGACCTCTCCTGCAGTGTGGAGAAAGTATCCTGAAAACAAAAGCTTACCTGATTTAACATTTGAGAACAGTGGGTTATGGCATTGCTTTGGAAGGCATGCAGAACTGGGTTAAGAGAAGAGACAAACTGTTCAAAGTCTTCCTTTAAGATAATAGGAATGCAATAGATTCTGTTATAACAGTTCATTGCTTCTCAGTAACACTAAGACTCCTTTCTTCCAGGTTCCTGTGTTCCCCAACCGGCACATCTCTCAGAAAAGTCATTAAGGATGCCTGGGAACATTTTACAATTTTAGCGTTTCATGATTATCTTCTAGATTTGCATATCTGTACCTTGATATCAATTTTCCCTCTGTTCTTTCCCCCATTTCTCTCTGTCTCTATCTTTGTTCCATCTCTCTCTCTCTCTTTCTCTCTCTCTTTCTGTGTGTGTGTGTGTGTGTGTGTGTATTTGTACATGTGCACAGGGAGGCCAGAGTAGAATTTCCTGCTCTATTGTTTTCCCTTTTTTCCCCCTGAAACAGGGTCTTTTACTAAATCAAAGATACAAAGAAACCATAGCTTTGCATACATTTTTTATTACTCCCATTATAAGGGTATCATTATCAGAGCAGGAAAATAAGATGAGATATATTTGTTTTAGCTTCTTTATATATGTATATATCTTATTGTCTCTATGTGTATGTGTGTGTGCATATATATACATATATATATATATCTTACTACATATTTGTATATGCAGGCAAGCACTCTTCCACCAAACTACATTCTCAGCCCACGTAGTATATTTTATATACAATTTGTAATAAAGAAAACTAACTTTATTAATCCCCTCAGATCTGTTTGTTTATGGAGTGTCCAGCCAGTCTCCTGTGCCAGACTGTCCTCAAAAGGTATTGCCAGTGACCTTAGAGCAGAACAGGAAGGTGACAGCCCAGAGGAACTGTCTCATTCATCATCAAACAGTGAACTCACCCGCAGAGGATGCCCAGTAGCTCCAAAGCAGAAGTAAAAAGGGTTTTAAAAAGCCAGTTCCTCAAGGCCAGTGATGTTCCCAAACTGACAGAGTAAGAAAGAGTAGCAGAATGGTACAGAGATGATGAAATTGAGCTCCACAAATAATATCATTTATGGTGAGCTTCCTCAGCTCGGTGCTTGGATATGTTTACAGTAAAGAGTGCTTGAACTTGACAGACAGCTGAGAGCACTGATTGTCTCAAGAGCAGAGATTCCTTGGAAATGATAAGGTGCAAACACTGTCAAATGGCTCCCTTTGCATTGCACTGCAATCTCTAGCCATAACGGCTTCCAGGCCCAGCAGGAGCCAAGCTGCCAGCCATCCCGAAAAACACCAGGCTCTAGCTATCTGTGGGATCCCTGGACTACATAATGACAGGGGCTTCGGAAGCCCAGGTTTGGGTTGGGTTTGAGACAGAATCTCTGGCCGTGGTACTCAAATGGAGGTGCAGCAAGGGAAGGGTGGTCTGAGGACCATGAAATGAGTGTAACCAAACAGGGGAGCCCTAAGATTGAGGAAGCTGGGATTCTCTGCTAGCTTCATCCACATTTCTTGGTGCTGAGCTGGGCAACAGGCTCTCTACTGAAGATGAGACTGGGCTTTGGGGGGGGGGGGGAGCAGGCAGTGTACATTCTGCCACAGAGCTGCTGAGGACTATCTCTCCTGAAAGAAATCAGGGTTTCTGATTATAGTTAAGAAACAGTGAACCCTAACTGGATTCTCAAATGAGAAATCCAGACAAAATTTGGTCTGTGTAACCAATGTTAACCAGAGAAATGGCATTTCTGGACTGGCACATTTCAGTTAGCCTGGCATACTCTCCTCATGCCATATGCATAAATTCACAGAATGCCCAGGTGCCAGTGCTCCAATTGTTAACATTACCCAATGCTGCCCGACTTGCCAAGCATTTATTTACAACAACAACTTTGGGTGCCAGGGTATTGAAACCTCAAGTGTAAATAATCACAATATTAACAAGCCCTGGACTTCTTTAGACATATGTGAACCTGCGCAGGTCCTCTTCTGGATGGAAGAGCTGTGTGTGACAATTGAGTTGGATGGGCCAGCATATTGAGCCTACTAATGTAAGATGGTAGATTTCATCCAGCAGTGTGATCTGGCCCGATTCTCTTCCTTGTACTACTGTTTCATCTAATCCTTTGGTAGCAGCATTCCTTGACCCACGCTGCTGAGAGTATTTGGAGAGGACACACAGAGAAGAGATAGGTGTCTGCAAAGCCGTTTTTGACAATGGCATACTTTCTGTTCATATCAGCAGAAAACGCAACTACTCCTCACCTACTGTGTACTTCCTAGCTTGTTTTAAGTCCTTGATATCACCAATGCGCTCTGCAACTTTCCCACATATGTAATTCTCTGGCCCTCGGCATCACATCTTTGTTATTTGTTCCTACAAAATGTCCTACACTTTTTAGCCATCTGGGTACTTAGCCCACACCATCCCATTTGTACATCAAAACCCAGTGAGCTGTCCTCTAATGCTAATAATGAAAAAGCACAAGGGAATTTGTGGCCTTTTTCCCCTGCATTATGTGCCCAGTACTTTACTTCCTATTTGATTGTGTATTTATAATCCATCTTGTTCAGTGAGTCACTGAGGACAGTAAACTGGCTCAAGACTATACTGCTGGGATTCGGCAAAACTTGGGTCTGAAGCCAAATCACCTTGACACCGAAATTTACCTCTTATAGATCTCCGCTTGTGTCTCATTTTCATTGTTATCAATCTTCTTCTTTGTACTTTTAAATTTTTTTCTTTTTTGAAATTGTGATATAATTATACTGTTTCTTACAAACTCTCCCATTTATCCTTCCTTACGATTTTCTAAATTCATAGCCTCTTTTTCATTGTTGTCACACACACAGAGAGAAACACACTCCTAAATACATAAATACAACCTGATCAGCCTGTATACTGTTACTTGTATGTATGTTTTCAGAGATGACCATTTGGTGTTGTATAACCAATTGGTGTCCTTTTCCCCAGGTAAGACTATTTCTCCTACACTCAGAATTCCTTGCTTGCCTGTAATTCTTTATGGAGGGTTGAGACCTTGTGGGCTCTTGTTCTTTTTCTCAACAATAGCAACCAGAGTCTTGCCCATTTTTCTCAGAACACAAGCCCTACTTCGTTAATATTTCACTCTTGTGATGCCTGTTCTTGGTTGTCAACTGACTGTACAGAAATGTAAGGCACACTGTGAGAGATATTCTCCTTGCTTTGAGGTGGGTGAGTCCACTTCTGGTCTGAACCTTTGAGGTGGGAAGACACACCTTCAATCTGGACCACACCTTCTACTGGACATGGAAAAAGGAAAGTTTTGCTCTTTGCCTCCTTCCCCTCACTTTACTGGCGTTGGAGACCACTTCTTCGGGATTCCAGCATATACAAAAGACCAGTTGACACACCCAGACTTGTGTGACTGAGCAACTATTAGATTCTTGGACTTTTCATTCACAGCTAGATATTTTTGGATTAGTTGGACTGCCGACTGTAAGTCATTCCAGCATATTCCATATTTGTATATTATATGTACACATATATAGAGAGAGAGAGATTCATTCCATAAGTTCTGTGACTCTGCAGAACCCTGACTAATACAACTCTTGCTTTTATTTTCTTTCTCCTATTTTTCTGTAGCTTTATTCTCTTGTTCTTTGATGATTGCTTCACTAATCATTGGCTCTCAGCAATGAGTCATTAAAGCAACATGCTCCTCTCTACAAGTTTCCTGCATATTCTGATATTATTATGTTCCAAAGTCATTCAACATATTATTATACTAACTCTATGAGCCACTAGCTATTTCTAGTGTACTTGCAAAGTGAGCAAAGGCTGAAGAGTACAAGATAACACACCTCTATGTCTTGGTGCATGGCGACTTTTCACCAGTTTTGCTGCCTGGAAGTCGATAGCATTAGCCTCACCACACTGACTTTCTCTTCAGTTATATCTTGGCATCCTTTAATGTCCAACATTTCCAGTAGAATATCTTCAAAATTTAGCACTGTGTTTTGGGAAAATAATACTATAGCTGTATGTTTTTTTTTAATTCAGTATGATTTCCATTATATTTTAATCAGGAAATCTAACCTATTTATTATTTTATATTTTCAGTTATTTTTTATTGTACAGAGTTACTCAAACCATTTCCATGCAAGTACATAGTGTACTTTGAGCATCTCTATTCTCATTTGTGATGATCATACCATTCCCCTTCCCATCAGCCCCTTTGTTCTATTTCATTTTCTTTTTTAGTTATTCTCCATACAACTCAATCTTAGCTCCCTCCCTCCTCTCTTCCTAGCCCCTCCCCTCCATCTCTCCCTCATTCCCCTGTCCTCCCTCCCCAGTCCCTCAGAAAAGGGGAGTCTCCTCTCACACCTAAACCTACCCCAGACAATCCATTTGAATCAGGACTGTTCACTTCCTCTTTCACAGTTTTCAGGCAAGGCAGCTCTTCCAGGAGGAAGTGATTGAAAAGCATGCAACAGAGACCATGTCAGATACAGCCCACACCCCCTTTCTAGGGGACCCGCATGACAGCTAAGCTGTCCACTGGGTATATATGTATAGAGAGCCTAGGTCTAGTCCATGCATAGTCCTTGGCTGGTGCTTCAGTCTCCACAAGCCCCTCTGGACCCAGGTTAGTCAGAACTGTTGGTCTTCTTGTGGAGCTCCTGTCCCTTCCAGATCGTAATATCCTTCCCCTGACTCTTCTACAATGCTCCATCCATTAATTGGCTATGAGACTCAGTTTCTGCTTCAATCGATGGCTGGGCAGAGCCTCTCAGAGGACAGCCATGCTTGGCTCCCTTCATGTGTATCATACAATATATCCCAACCACAGTTTTCCCTCCCTCCATTCCTCCCAGCTCCACCCTCCCGCCTCCCCCTCCCCCTTCAACTCCCTCTCCATTTTCCTTCAGAAAAGAGCAGGCCTCCAAGAGACAACAACCAAACAGGACAAACAGGATTATTCTGTCCTACGGCTGACATTCATTAAGATTTACTGATGTATTTACCAAGTTTTGTTATAATTAGGGGTTTATTTATGAGACATTCATGCTAACTAGATGTATCTTCTTGTTTTGCATTTATTTATTTTGCTGGGGTAGGTGCGTTGTCTGTGGCACAGTGCATGGGTGGAAGTCAGCGGGCAACTGGAAGGAGGCGGTTTAAGCAGCTTATGTTGACCCACCTTCAAAGTAAATTCTTATCTTTAACAGTCTGGGTAACATTTTCCAACCCACCTAAGGGCAGACTTCTGCATGTAAAAGTTTCCCCTTAACTATGATAAAGAACAGTTTTATAGGTAGAAATTTTCCCCACTTTTTCCTCTTTGGTTCCCTATGGATTTAAGGTTCCAGGTAGTGTCTGAGCCTACCTCTTACAATAAGTGTGCCTTTAAAGTTGTAATTCATTCCTCATTGGAGCTGTTGGAAAAATGAACTGTAGGCACATAGGACAACCACCTATTCCAATGGTCTTTCACCTTTCTAAATGCATGCTTTCCTCTAATGTTGTTAAGACAGCTTTCCTAGATTAATTGTACATTTAAAACCATCTTTCTTTTAACTTGCATCTATCATTTTCAGTCACTGTTATAACTTACATCTATTATTTTATTATCAAACAGAACTATGTTAACATTGTTACTCTTTCCTCTGCTTTTTGTTTATTTTGTCTATTGTTTCCACAGTTCACATGCAAATAAAACTAACATTTATACAGATATTTTCTAATGGTCTTTTTCTCTCTTGTTGTTCAACAATTCATTAACTTAGAAAAAGAAATGAGTGCACATCATGCTGAATCTAGTTTCAACCCCCAAACTTCTTTCTCCTACAATTTTTATCTTCTTTTCAAATCCTCTCTATTTCTCTAGATCAATATCAGTTTATAAAAATCAACAAATACTTGCATCAGTTGAAAAAAATTTAACTGGTAATTCCCAATAAGACTTGGTAGATTTGATTTTACCTGTCAGTCAATGTGCACCCAAACTGAGAACTCTTTCATAAAAAAATCTGTAACAATATATAGGATCCCTTCCATTGAGGCAGGAGTGAGGCCTTCTGTAGCCAGGAAGAGCAGGGCCTGGAAAGTGGCACAAGCTAGTCCTGCGGCACACATAACGCCTTCCCTGGATGAATGAGTAAACTCCCTGGTTGTGTTGAGTAAAGTATTCAGAGTCTTTTCGGGCGCCACATGAGATGCAGTCAAAAAAGGACTAACTGTAATAAGGACTGCCTCATTCTCCACACAGTTCCCACATAAGGTCCATAAAAGCCCAGTGGAGAGGGCAACATGGAGATCTTCCTTCCTCGTGGGCCCCTCCCACTCTCAGCAGTCCTTTCTCACTTTTCCTTCATAAAGCTGCACTCACTCTGTGTAGTCCTTGTCTGTATTTTGTTATTCTTCCTGGGCTTGAGGAGCGAGCTTGGAAGCCAGTGGCTTGAGTGGCTTTGGTGCTATGACCTTCCGGTATCTGCTTCCCAAGACAAGCCCACGAAGAGCTAAGGAAAAGGCTCCTTCACACTCAAAGAGCCCACATCATTAATGAGTCTTCAGATGTTATCAACAGTATATCATATATGGAGAAGAAGTGAGTAACAAACAAAGATACTACAATGCAGAGTTCCAACTTGACATAAGATAACCAAGCAAGCCACTGTCACAAGTTCCAACAGAGACTAGAAAGTCACCTTACAACTTATCCACATTAGGTTACTCCTGACCCTGTGTCGGAACCATCTGAGCAGTACCAAGGAAAGAGAACATCTGATATAGAACAGCCACTTTTTCTGGAGAAGCCATGTCAATACATTAGGGTTATGTGGTGTCCCTCCTTCTTCTCCACCCCTTCCGTGTGTGTTCGAACCTGTTTTGGTGTGCCCATGCAGAAGTCTTTTGTAAATCTTACTGACAATGATCTAAGACTTCTTTCCTTCATGGAATTTATTTCACTATGCAGTATAGATAAATAACAGCATAGGTTTATATTCTCAAGTACTGCTTCCATTCAACATTCGTTTTGTAAGTGCATGAACTCCTAGAGGAGCTAAAACATTTATCCTCTTGATATAGTTACAGTGTCTTAGGGTTTCTATTGCTACAACAAAACACCATGATCAAAAAACAAACTGGGGAGGAAAAGGGTTTATTCAGCTTACACTTTCACATTGCTATGTATTACCAAAGGAAATCAGGACAGAAACTCAAACAGGGCGGGAACCTGGAGGCAGGAGCTGATGCAGAGGCCATAGAGAGGTGCTGCTTATTGGCCTGCTTCAAATGGCTTGCTCAACTCCTTTCTCATAGGACCCAGGACCACCAGCTCTGGGATGGCACCACCCACCATGGGCTGGGCCTACCCCATTGATCACTAAATGAGAAAATGCCTTACAGGTGGATGTCATGGAGACGTCCTGACTCTAGCTTGTGTTAAGTTGACACACAAAACCAGCCAGTACACACGGTGCTCTATAAGAGACCTGTAACAGTTGCATTACAATAAAATTCCAGATTCAGCCTTAAACCATATCAAGTACTATGAGAATAAAGAGAACAAGGCTTGGAATGAAATGAGAAGAGGACACAGGAGTCATCTGACACATGCAAGTGGTACTACATGGCTTAGGCACATAGGAAAATGAAAGGCAATCAAACAAAGAGAACATCTTGGGTTGAAGAGATGGCTCAGTGGTTAAGAGCACATCTGAAGACCCAGATTTGACTCCCAGAACCTATATGGCAGTTCATAACTGTCTGTAATTTCAGTCCCAGGGAGTATGATGCTTTCTATTGATTTCCCTGGGCATCAGGTACACACATCCTGCACATACCTACATACTAGCAAAATAGTCCTACACATAAAATTAAAAATTAATAAAAATCCTAAACGGTTTTTTTAAATGCCTCTCATGGAATCAGTAGACAGAAAAGCTCACATTTTAGTTAGATGGTGAGAAAACCAATTTATCAGGAGAAGATAGGCTAGCAAGGAAAGTAGAGAGTGGGGGAAAGGTGCTAGAAAAGTAGATGGGTACCACAGTACCATCTTGTTGTAAAACACAAAATCTCAGCCAGGTGTGGTGGCTCACGCCTTTAATCCCAGCACCCTGAAAGTAGAGGCATGGGGCTCTCTGTGAGTTTGAGGCCAGCCTGATCTACAAAAGGAATCCAGGACAGCCAAGGCTACCCAGAAAAGCCTGTCTGTCTCAAAAAACCAAAACCAGAACCAAAACAAAAAACAAACCCTCCCCTAACAAAACTTCCTGCTCCACAGATTGATTATTAAATCCTATGCTCCCAAATGCCCCTGGGTAAACTACTTGGCCTAAGGTCTTGTTGAGACAAAGAATGATGCTGAAGTTTTTAGAAAAATCGTATACCGGCCATATATACATCTTACTATCACAACCTCAGTTGTCATTACTGATACTATAACCATAGGTGAAGAAATTATGCTATAAAAAGAGTTGTACCTTGATACAAGGGATGCTGCTCCTGGTGCTTCATAGACCACACCGAGAACACGAGCTGAGACTATTGCAAGGAGCGCCCCAAACCGTTTATGAGATTTTGAAAGGTCTGACATTTTTAAAAATACCTGCTTCATCTCGTTTATATTTTCAAATAGTATTTTATCTTTAAACATTAAGTTAATGTTTTCAAATGATATTTTATCTTCTTGTATTATGATTATTAGATGCCTGCTTGTTTTCTACTGAGAAAGAAAAAGGGTGTAGATACAGATGGGAGAGAAAGTAGGGAGGAGATGGGAAAAGATGGAAGACGGGAAACCGTAATCAGAATATACTGTATGGCCGAAAAAATCTATTTTCAAATTAAAAAAAGAATAGATGAAAGAAAAAGAAAATGCCTACTCCATCTTGCTAATATTTTCAAGTAATCTAATTTAAAGTTCTACATACTATGTTCCATAAAGGTGTGATGACATTTAAAATCTAGGCTTAGAGGAGCAAAGCAAAGCCTCTCTTCTTTGAAGCTCTATGTGCTTCCTTTACTAAGTACACTGCCTTTCCAGAACAACATGCTGTAAACCAGCCCTCTCAGTTTTTGAGCATAGTGTGCCCACCCCTAATATTCCCTTAGCAGATCCTACCTATAGTCAAGTACATTGTAAGTTACTGAAGCCTTTAACTAGATTTTGGAGAATTTTAAATCTCTTTTAGCAACTAGTTTAGGACATTGAAAGAGAAAATGTTCATATCTGTCTCCTGAGTAACCCACAGCTATACCCAAAGTGATTTCAAAAGAATTTCATGACTGCATGGAAATTGATTGAACACATAATCTATTTCCCTCCTGCGCATGTAAATTTTGCATCTCAAAATACTGGGTTTCTTTCACTTCCAATGGGAGTTTTGCACACAGTCTATAAATCTTGCTGTTAAGACATTTTCCTTCATTATCCTAAATTTATCTTAATTTCAATCCAATTATAAACTGTTTACTAGAGTTTTCCCCTCATATAATTGAGCACAGTATAGTTGATTTTTTAACTGTAAACATACATCTGTGAATAATTCCTAAATGCCACAGTACATAGGAGATCCTGCAGCATAATGGAAGTAATTTATTTCCAAATTGCTCCCATTTCTCTTATGCCTTGCTCACAGCGCTTTATTAAAATCAAGTCCAGCAGGTATGACGAGAGGCTGACCTTGTTTCTCTGGCCCTACACGGGCTGCCCCCGCAAGATTTCTGAGCCTCTTGCGTAGCTCAGAAATTCGGTCTTTACAGCAGCATCGTGGTGAAGCAACGATGTTTAAAAGCAGGAATCCTAAGAAAATCCACGGAGGTTCGGATTCCAACTCTGCGGGACTCTCTGGTTGTGTGACTTTGAGCATTATCGAATCTTTGCTTAGTTGCCTTGTATGAAAAGAGAAGGCATGGTACGTAGCTCCTCCATAGGGCCACTGTGAGGATTAAATGGCCAACAACTTATAGAGCGGAGCTGGCATCTTCATAGATGCTATTAATATAATTAGCATGTGGTCACTTATTCCTGAGACACTTGTTAGCAGACAATTTTGAGGCAATAGATAAGTTGACACATAGAGGTTCATCAGCAATGCCTGAAAATGTATGATAGCAACCATAGTGTGATCTGTTTATTCCTAACATCTTCATGGTCAAATGCCGTTGACCAGTCAGTCAAATCTATTTTCAGCAAACAGCCCTTCTAATAGTTCTTAAGTCAGCCAACTGCCTTATTTTCACTTGGTTTTCTATTTGACAATTTGTAATAATATGTCAGTTGAGTCACACTCATCAAAACAGTACTGAGCATCTACTGTGTACAAGGCACAGAGTCAAGACATATGGAAGACACAAGAAAGAAAGTTTATTCAACAACTACTAAGTGGCCTTTGCTATGTCAGGCACCAAACTAGGTAATAAAGACACAAAAGAGAAGGAGGTAAGGAGAGTTTTTCTTCTTGGGGTATTTCTAATCTTAGAATGAAAGAGGAAAGGGGGAATTAGTTACAAAGATGTCAAAGGATTATATAAGAAAAGAATAAAATTTTAAGGAAGGGCAAGATGAGGTGGAAAGAGGAAGAGATCCAGGTTAAAATGGTATCTATGTTGAACACAGTTATCAGGAGAAATTAATAAGGAGATAGAGGCAGAGTGCTAGGAAGCATAGACAAAGCCCCGAGAGGCCTTTCTTCCATGGAGAAAGTAATAGGAATGGTGTCTGGTGAGTAGAGTATGAGGCAAGTGCAGACAGAAGGGAGAAGATGCTCATGGAACACTGTAATCCATGCTAAGGGACTTAGAAATGAGAAGGTAGCTAAGGTTTCAGCAGGAAGTGAGGTGATCAGTATCATAAAGTCATCATTCTGCCTGCAGAGTAGGAACCTGATAGTTTAGGACAAGACTTGAGTGAGAAAAAAACTTTCAATTAGCGAAGCCTGGACTCAGAGAAGACCATGGGACTGTAAAGAAACAATGGTTTCAAGAGATACTGAGAAGAGAAACCCAACAAAGTCTGGTGATTAAGATAAAGTGGGTACAGAAGAAGAAAGAACCAAAGACAAACTTGAGATGAGAGAGAAGAAAGAGAGAGAGGAAGGGAGAGAGAGAAGCTGCTTGTCCTGGGCTGTGTGGTATAGGAGGCAGGATGGAACCCTACTACTGGAGCAAAGATTGCTGAGAATACTTGAACAAGCTGAAGAGCCGTTTTCGTCCTTCAGCAGTGCCAAGCACGGAACATGGATCCTCACTGGTGACCAGAGTCTGGAGGACAAAGTTGTTTCCAGGAACAGGACCGCGAATTCTAGGCTGACAGGGGCTGACCCTGCACCCTCATTCTCTAAGGTTCTGTCCAGCTCTTGGTTGGTTTGGGCATTGCTCCTCTGAAAATAATCTCAGTGAAGGCCTGGACACAATTAGATTTCTTTCTTTAAAATAAAAATGGCACTAGGTAGAGGTATTCCATGTGTGTGCGGCCCTGGGTTAAATCCTTAGGACCTCAAAAAATAAGGAAAAACAAACTTTCACATAATGCTCCAGAGCTTTTCTATATTAGACTTTTGTCCTGGAGTAGGTTTTGACATTAACATCAGACTTCAAAAGAATAATAATAATAACAAAAAACAATAACAACATTGTTTACAGCATTATTCCAAATGCTGGTACCTTCCACTCAAGTCCCACCAAACTCAGCCCTGTGATCAGAATGGTTGGCAGTGGTATGAAGGCACCCAGATGAGTGTTCCTGCCTTTTAAATTGCCAAGCCAGCACATGTGGGATGCATCTTTAGCCACAGAATATGTTCCGTTTAAGACCTTTCCTCAATTTTAAAATCTTAAATTTAATAAGGATTAAGGAAGCCTATAAATCAAACACAATAAAACCGTAAATCAGGCACCTTGTTCTAAGCGGCCTACATATATTTTATCATCGGAAAGTATAGATCTGGGTGTTCTGCAAATGCTGGTTTCTTCCACAGTCTGGAGGACAGAGCCACATTAGTTTTCAATTTACAGAACATGATGTTAGCGATTATATTAACTTAATCTAATATTATTTCCCATATTTAAAGATAGAATGAGAACCTTGTGTTTCAGTTGTTGTTGGCTTTAAAAATGTAAACGGGAACGCATGTGTGCATGTGTCTGTGTGTACGTACATAAAGAAATAAGGGCTCGGCTGGCCTTCCATATAATCAGCCGAGATATTAGTACAGCTGCATATTCTGTGTCTCAGGGGATTAGAAGCTCGGCCTGAAATCTCATTTAATTACAGAGCACTGACTACTATGGACCTCTTGCATCTGGACTCAGGATAATAGAGAGCATTTTGTCTGAATGGTTTGTAGTGTTTGGGAGAGAAACATATGTAGTTCAATCTTTAACATTTGATTGAGAACAAAAAACAAAAATTCACAGATGGTTAGCTCAGCCTATTAAACAATTTCACTAACGTTCCTCAACTCTCTTCTCTCATGGAGACTTCAAAAGTGCAGTTCCTTTCCCTTTGGCATGTAGGGTGAAAGGGCACAAAGTTATTCAGTTCATCTGTACATTAATGTAAAAATAATATTTGCCTAAAATTATCAAGGCAGTGGAACCAGGTAATATAAGTGAAAGATCACAAAAAAAATCAAATGATATTTTAGTTAGTTATAACTACTACCATTACCCTTTATTCATTGTTCTTCAGACTGTGCTCTTTCTATCCTCTATCTCTGGTTTTCTTTCTCTCACAGATAGCCATGTCCTGGCCATGTCCAGTCTGCTGGCCACATTTTATTTCAATCAATTTTCTTCTCTCTCTGCTTTGAACTATTCAATACGCCTGTGGTTGTTTTCCCATTTCTCGTATCTGCAATAAAAACCTGAAAATCATATCATGGAGTGTTCATATCAGCAATCTCTTTACTGCATACTCTCACATACAAAACTTGGAAGACAGTAGCATTGAGAGCTCTGAAGACTGGAAACCCAGAGCAGGCAATTCCGTGGGAGAACAACATTAGCAACTAGGCTAGCAACTGTTTCTGTGATATTTGAGGGGGGAAATACATCTGTAATTTCTGTCCCTGATCTAAGAACTTATCCAAAGCTAAATTTAAAAGTAATAGACAGAGCCACGTATGATGGTACAAACCTTTAATCGTAGCATTCAAGGCAGAGGCAGGCAGATCTCTGTGAGTTTAAGACCAGTTTGTGTAATACTCAAAATTAACATATAAGCCCCAATTGCCCAAGGATCAGATAACTTCCTGGAATGCTTGGAGTTGTAGCTCTTGGAAAACAAAGCCTCAAGGAAAAGTATAGTGGCCTGTGAGTTTTGTTCATAAAAAGCCCTATAAGATTTGTCTCAGGGCCACTCAGCTGGAAAATTCCAGGGAGTGGTCCTGACCAAAGTCCATCTCTTGGTCAGTATTTAATATTTAATAAAGCTTGCTTCAAATTTGGCTCAAAATGGTAGAACTCGTTTTTTGGGTTTTGTTTTGTTTTGTTTTCTGGCAGGAAATGTTAGGAAATCTCAGAAATAACATTTGGTCTACATAATGAGTTCTAGAATAACCAGGGCTGGGTAGAGAGACCCTATCTCAAAAGAAGAAAGAAAAAAAAAAAGCAATGGACTAAGATGAAGAGATGGCTCAATGATAAAAAGCACTTATTGCTCTTGCAGAGGACCGGGGTTCGATTCCTAGTATGCACGTGGTGATTGACAACCAACTGTAACCGTCATTCTAGGGGTTCTAACAAGAAACAACACAATGTACACACCTTTATGCAGGCAAACATTCATTAGCATAAAATGAAATAAACCTAAATAAATAAACGCAATAGACAGAGGAAATTTCAATCAGCCTTATATTGACTCTGTCACATAGTTATTAGTGGTCATAGTGATCATTACTATACAAGTCTACAATAAAGAGAGCAGAAAAAAATACTAAATATACAGTTTGAAAGAACAAGAGCACCAGGAAATTTGATGTTGCAACCAAGTCTGCTGCTAAAACAGATAAGGTTAAAATGAGGTCTAACTTGCAGTGGAACAAAAAGGCAAGACCTCGCCCAGCTAAGCTTCGAACTTGTGAAAGAAAAAGCATAAGGAATTTTCTGCTCCTAGAAAGAAACAAAAAACAAAAGCTACTGCGAGAGTGATTCAGAGGGGTCAAGGTTCATCCTGAGAGAGCAGTGGAACTTAGCAGCATCTTCCACATGGTGTTTAGATTCATGAAGGATGCAAGAGTAAAAAGTCATGGAATTTTCCTCCAAGGTTCTAGTGAAGAGCTGAGGCCAGGCATGACTCCAGGGGCATCCCTGCCTGTATGTCTAACATTTTTTGATGAAAATAAATGCATAAGAAAATGTAATAATGCGCTGTTATAGTGGTGATCAAATCATTGAATTCTTATATGAAAGTCAAAAACCAAAAGTATAAAACTGGAATGCGCTCCAGACAGTTGCAGCATGTTGGGATATGTTTAGTTTCATTCCCGTTCCTTTATGAAACACTCTAGCTAAAGCAACATGGAAAGGAAAGACTTATCCTTTCAGATCACAATCCATCATCGAAGGAAGTCAGGGCAGGAACCATGTTGGCTCATCCTCTGACTTGCTCTCCTGGCTCAAACCTAGCCAGCTTTCCTGTGCAGCCCTGGGCCACCTGCCTAGAGATGGTGCCATCACCAGTAGGCTGGAACCTCCCACACTTGTTAATAATCAAGAAAATCTTTTGTAGACATGGTCACAGGCAAATCTGATCTGGGAAATCCCTCCATTAAAATTCCCTCAGATGACAGCCATCTGTGTCAAATCGGCAGCTGGAGTTAAGTAAGACAAGTAGGTAGTTAGAATACTGTGCTGTCACTTAGAAGTTTCTGAGAAAGGTAGGTCTCATTTTAACTGTTCTTGCCAGGATAACATTTTTTTAAAAAATGAATTTCTAAAAAACAAGAACTAAAAGATTGAGCAACACCACTCGAGAATACTGTACACGTCCTCTTTTCCAGCTGCATTGTGTTTGGGCTGCCTTTGCATACTTCAGATCATGTTTGTGCATGTGACAGGGTAGGAACCACCTTGGCTCCTCTTTGTTTTGTATGTGTATTTATGTTGGTGCAGGCATATGTGTGCTCACGAGAGGGTGTGCACATCTATGTGAGTGGAAGCCGTAGGCCAATGTTGGATGACGATCTCAATTATTTGTACACACCATTTCTGCACCTCACTCCAACTCCTGTTTTTTCCCAGCTCCCTCTCAAACCCATGCCCTCTTGGATAAATATTATTGTTAAGTACATGCCCCCCGCCTCTCCCGCTGAGGTCATTTAGCATTGCTCGTATGTACATGTGTTGAAGGATGACCACTTGGGACTGGATGACTTATCTTGGGGTTCTTTCCTGGAGAAAACTATCTCCCTCTCTTAGCAGCCACTGATTATCTGCAGCTCTTTATCAAAGGAGTGGAGCCCTGTGAAATTTTGTGCAACTATATTGGCATGTTGACTGGTGTTAGCACTACTCAGAATTTGTTTAGTAAGGCAGCATCCCCGGAACATACACCTAAGATACCTTCCCCCAGAAGCTCTTCTTGTCTCATGGCCTCATCTTAGTTTGGGGGTAGGGTTTCTCATTGAACCTACAGTTCCTGGATTGGCCTAAACTCTTCAACCAGCAAGCATCAAAGATCTGTATACAACACCACCAAGCCCAGCTTTTTTTGTCTGTTTTTTAACAGTTGTTTCTCTTGTTTTACCCAACTCAGGTATTCGTCCTTGTGTGACAATACTTCACAACTCAGTCATCTTCCTAGCCCCCTTGTCTTCTTTATCTCAGAATACTATTGGACAAAAGTAGCTAGAATCAAATGAATACATGCTATATGACTTCATCCACAGACAAAATGGAATTGTTGTGAGGGCCAGAATAATTGTAACTTTGAGGACAAGAATGTTAGAATTCACTAGGAAACTGGAAATGTCTCTTTCTTGTTCTGAGTGATAGCTATGTGTTTAGACATATGTAAAAATATCCAACTGCATGCATGCTTAAGATCTTGACATTTTTTACCTTATGTGAAGTTTATGCTAATGAAAATCAAAGAATGGCTTTAAAAGATGGCAAATGAATTAACAGCTATAAAATGAAAGAGGGGGAATATCAGACTGTGAATAAGCTTGTTCTTCATAAAATGTACAAGATTAAATGGAAAACTACTAATGGCAAGTCCTAGCAAACTCACAGCAGCAAATATATTTAATTCATTTAAAATGCTTATAAGTTTTAAATTGGCAAAAATAAAAAAGTACAGATTCTTATATTCCAAATAAACCTTCAGGCAATGTGCCACATTTGGGCTTAGAAGAAAAGATTGAACTAGCCCTACTTCCCTCCACTCTGGAGCCCTAGAACATGGAAGAAGGTTAAAAAAAAAAGCTTCATTTACTCTCATTCCAGAACCCTCCTTCTACAACTTAGGCTTGTCTGGGGAGAGAGAGAACAAAGCAGACTTAAACACGTAAAAATTCACATGGTTGATATCTACCTTGTGAGCTCCAATGACTAGGATCCATATGGTCAACTATAACTTGCAGCAGAGTCATCATCAGGCAAGTAAGAAGCAGTCAACAGAGATTTTTCATCTAATTACTGAAGTTATTTGAGGGCTGGGGACGTAGCTTAGTTGGTAGAGCACTTGCCTCGCTTGCACAAAGCCCTGGGTTCTTTCACTACCACCACCTAAACTAGCAACAGTGGTGCCGAACTATACTCCCAACACTTGAAGGTTGAGGCCGAAGGATTAGGAGCCCAATATCATCTTCAAGTTACACAGAAGTTGGAAGCTAGCATGGGGTACATAATAATCTGTAAAGGTAACTTTTATTCACCTGTTTCAGTGGTTGTCTTGGAGGCTTACTGTTGCTATCTGCTAACCTAGGCCTGCCCTGAAAGCATCTAACGTCCAGGCCCTGAATTGCTCTGCTTGGCCTCCAAGTAAGCCAAGCAATCTGCTCTATTCTCCTGGCCACTTCTCATTCATTCTCTCTCTGCAACCTGTTTCTTTATTGCTGTGCGGATAACACTGCCTCCTCTCTCTCTCTCTCTCTCTCTCTCTCTCTCTCTCTCTGTCTCTGTCTCTCTGTGCCCCTTAAGTAGCTTCCAGGACTAGGCCTAGGTCAGCAGAGAGAGTCAGTAATCATCCAAGACAACAACTGAAACAGGTAAATAAAAGTTACTTTTAAAATAATCCATGTCAAAAATTTTTAACTAATTTATTCATTAATTTTAAAGCCACAGATCAATTGGAAAGCATGATTTAGCCAGGTACAAGCTGCTCTCATCGACAATATGAAAACACGAAAAGTAAAAGATGGAGGATAGAGAGCTAGGTGTGATCCCTGTGTAAAGATTTAGATCATTAGTAAACAATTCAACTTCTCAACATACTCAAACTAGGTGCTACAAGGGGCAAACACCGGAGTAGTTCGACAGGCAGGTGGCCACCGCTAGAAACCCTAGTCCAGCTCCCCTGCTGTAGAAAAGGGATCTGCTATCACACATTCACTTCCCTGTGCCAGGAGCCTACTATCACTTTTCCTCCTGACCTCCACACACATGAGATCTGTGAGGCAATTGTTGCAGTTACCGGAGCCGAGAGGCTCTGTGCATTTCCATTCATCTCCTGCTTTCTGGGGTTCTGCATTCAGGCATAAGGAAAGAAAAAGCTGATAGAGCAGCAGGGTTTGGTCTGAAATCAGTACTCGGAGCATCAGCCCACGTAGAAACAGATCTCTTTGTAAAGTTGAATGTGGCTGATAAAATAATAGATTGCCCTGCTGTGTGGAAGCTATTGGAATGCAGCTAATGGGACTCACACAGGTTCAAGGGACCAACCAAACAGTGGCGGCAAGAAATGGTGAAAAGGCAAGGTCTAAATAAGGTAAATTAACCCAATAGATAAATATGTATCTGTAGATGCATGTATCAACTATAGCAACTGTGAGGGTGCTGGAAAAATTTTAACCATCACACACACACATACATAAACACACACACATCTAGATTCCTCTGTTATAAGTTTGAGCGCTGTCTAGTAGTACTTTTGGAATTATATTACAACCATATTCCTGCTGAGAAAACAGGTTCCCCAGGATATAGGGGTGTGTATTCCATTAAAACTAAATCAACTGAATTGTTAAGTCATACAAATATTTCCTTAAAATTAGTAGCATAAATATAATTTTCTGAGTAATGTCACATAAATAAATCTGAAAACATACTGATGAAGTCAAAATGTTCATTTAGAGTCCCTAATCCTCAACTTCTCTTCATGATTTCCAACCCACTCAACATCTTAGGAGTCCAGGGCACATGTGGCTAGAATGTATGAAACTTTAGCCCCTCACGCAAAGGTCTAAGCCAGTTTTCACCTTTTGGCTCCCTTTGCCCTCAAAGAACGCAAGAGCAATGTCTCCTGTGGATTCAGAGAAGGCAGTGATGAGAAAGCGCCTGGAACCATGTGCTGAGTAGTCCATTTGCAAAAGTTAAAGTACGTATTTTGTGTGAGATAAACAGAGGCCAGAGAGGCAGGGAATCAAGAAGACACTTGGTTTAACAAGAAAGACAGCTGTTTGCCAAGGTAAAAATGAGGAATATGTCATCATAATAGAGCCAACTCTGTCTGTGTTCTTTGTTAGGATTTGTAATCACTTCCCCAAGCTGCTTTCTTTTTGCAGCAAAGAGTCTTACGGAGAAAAAGCTGTGGTGCTGTAATGTAGCATTGTGGGCTTGCTGTGCTGAAGAGAAGGGCTGAAGAAAGGGAGGCTGTGGAATAGCCTTCCTAGCCTCCTACAAGTGCAGCTATTGACTTGACCTTATTCCAAGATTCCCTGGAACAGTACTTATGGCCCATATGGTGGGGGGGGTGTGATGTCCTGATTCTCCATAGACAATTGGAATATTCGTGTGCAATTCAATTTTCCTGCATTAGGTTCTGAAGGGCCAAACATTGAAGAGGCAAAAACCTTGGATAATCTAGCTGTCCCTCAAATGTGTCCCCTAGGTCACCATGTAAAAATTGGCCCAAAGCTAAAGAAGCTTTAGTCTTTACAGGCCTAAAGACAACAGCATAGACTAGATACCCTTGGCTTTGCAGCAAAGGCTGTGGGTTCCACTCAGCATCTGGCTCAGAGATGTAGGAGTCAAGAAAAACACTATTGGCCATTCTGTATACTCAAGAGCTTGGCCACTCTGCTTCCCTGGACCCCCACTTCCTGTGCATTTCTTCTGGGGCTGAAGAAGGACCTGAACATGAGAAGGTAATTTGTAGAGTCCAACAGCTTTGTAACTATGTGCTCTGTCATTTTCAGCCTGGTCTCTGCCATGGGGCTGTGTCTTTAAAATGTATCAAGACTGGGCCTGAATGTGACAGTGGACACTCCTAAAGCTACTCTGCTAGAGTTACTTTAGGGTTTATCATGCTATTCAGTAAACTCTGACTGATAATACGTTGTTTCCAATCCTTCTGTAGGCCATATCACATATCCCAGTTGGATTGTAAAAAGGGCCAACACATTACACTGCATATCCCTCACAAGTTCCTACAGAGCATCACATATAGAATCCTCCTTAAAAACACTACTTCTCCCAGCAGTCAAGAGGCAAACACAGGCAGATGTCTGTGGGTTCTGGGCAAGCGAGAGCTACACAGCCAAACTCTGTCTTTAAATAGAAAAATAATAGAGGTAAAGGCACCGAGTCTGACTTTTTAGAGCTTGCCTTTGGAATTACTCTTTCACGGTCCCGACAGAGAGCAGCAAGAGATGGAGTCCGTATGATCATTCTTTGGAGACTGTATGATCCCTTTATCCTGTACTGAGAATTCTAATAAAAACCATTAGGACAGAGTATATAGTAGATAAATATAATTTTCTCTGATTCTTTGTTACTTATTTCTTTCTAAGGCTACTTCCTGATCCTCTCCTTTCTGACATTACATTTTTTTTTCCTTCAGAAAGATTTCCCTTGAGATGGTGTGCTGAAGAGGAATTATTCAAAGGAGAACCCAGCGGTGCAGGTCTTTCTACAGGTAATATGGCCCTCCACCACCTTAAGAAAACACAATACAAACAGATGAAGCAGTAGGCAGGTGATTATCTACCTTCAGGAAAGTCTTCCAACTCTCCAAGAGAGAATTGCTATAGGCGGTCGTATTGCGCTTTTTAAACGTTTTGGCTTTTACTTTGCTGAAGCTCTTTGTAGCATAAGTGCACTTATGAGGCTCTGTCCTACAGCAGGATTTAGATTTAGAGCGAGGCTACACAGTCTATCACTGGCAGCACAGTTGAATTTTTTTTTTTAAATATTAACCCCATGCAACAAACTTTTACAAAACAGCAATTAGAAAACCCAAACGTGAAGGAATATCATTCTCTGAGGATTGTGGTGAAGAAGCCTGAGGGAGACTTTTTCAGCCCTGGCCACTAATCCAGTTGGATTGCATCTGCATGTGAATGAATGATGTCAGGTCCTTCTAGAGCTGTGACCCAAGGGGGTCACTGGCCAATCAAAGAATGCAGGTGCAGCTGGCCTGGCCATTTGCTGGAAGATCTTATCAAGCATGACACTTTTTTCCATTAGAACTCTCCTTTCTAGACTTCTCTGTTTTCCTCTACTAACAAATGCCAAGAACAGGAAAAGGCTTAAAAGGGGTCTTCTAATCCACCAGTTCTCAAAGTTTTGGTTTTTTGTTCTGTTTTAATCAAAGAATCCTTCTCTTCAATTAAGACTTACCCAGAAAAATGAGATGTGAAACAGAGGTATTTGTGTGTATCTGGTCATGAATGGAGGGGCCAGCAGCCCACCTGCTGCAGTGATTTATCTATCCCTCTCAGTAAAAGCTTCAAGGTAGAAATTCTGTTCCCTCAACGAGCAGATGGATGATCTAGCGGCCACACACGTTCAGACTCTTTATGGAGAAGTTGTGGGCACTGGAGACCAGAAGCTGTTTTGGCGCATAGCAATGGCTTATTGTGGTGGTCCAACTAAGCACTAGAGTGCCCTTGCCATACTTGTGTTGGTCCAAATTAACTATGGAGAGAGAGTGATTCTGGCTCTGCCATGTTGCAAATAGCAAGCTGGGCATAACTTGCGGGAGATTCACTCCTGAGAGCTCTCTGCTGGCCAGTGTGTGGACTTTCCTGCCAGGTACAGTTGTTTCCTCTTCCCGCACCCATCTTGAGCTTGGTTTAATGGTGTGGCTTCTGCTAATACAAGCAAGGTCCTTCTCTGTGATGCTGCCTCCCAGGTCCCTTCCATGACTGCTTCTTTTGTAAAAGTTACATAGGCTCTTCTATTTAAGAGCAAAGATTAATTCTCACAAAGAAGATATCTTCTGGATTCCACGATCGATGCATCATCCCTATGAGGTGATTTTCTACTAAGTAACCCATGCTGAACTGATCTTTCTCTTCTCTCTGAATAGCATTGTTTGTTTGGACCATCTAACTTCTAAAAGCCATAATCACCCTAGATGGTGCAAGTTGTGCAGCCAGGGACTCCTGCATTAGAGTCTTCTACCACTGATGACACTTTGTAAAGGACTCATGGCTTTTCAAGATTAAGAACTCTTTCCTTGCAAGGACCCTGGTAAGAATTCTGTGCAGTTCTGTACACAGGACTAGGCACCGTCCTATCCTCAGTAAGTGGTGCCGCTGCTATGTGTCCATTTCCTCGCCTTACATAACTAGGAAGAATAAAGTAAATGTCCCTGAGCAAAGTTTCATGAAGCTGCCAGCAGGAGGGGGCTAAGAACCCCAATTCTGAACTCTTAGCCCAGAGTTTCTCTCATCTGTATAGACTTGAGCAGTAATGCCAGAGAGAATGATAGACTCTGCTCTTCCTCCTCTAATGGAGAGCCAATGCCTCCGTTGGTGACCTCTTATTTCCCACTAATAGAAGGGGCAGCAAATATCCAGACCCTTTACAAAGAGTTTTTACTAACAATCTATCAAACCTCCGCTAGGACTATCATACCTAAGACAGCTGGGATCCTTTTGCACTGACAGTTTGAGCTTTATAGTTGAAATCATCTTTGACATGACAAAAACAGGCTCAAGTACAACAAAATCAAAGACCATCGGTAGTGACCAACAGTCAAAGTTCAAAACACACACTAGTCTTAATTATGACACATGAAAAAGAATTTTCATGGAAGTTTGATGTAAATTTTTGTCTTTTAAACTCAGTACTAAAAACAAAAAACAAAACAAAACAAAAAAAAAACAACAGTTGAACAATTTCAAAAATCACAGCTATTAAGTTAAACTAAACCAAACACAGTGTTCTGATGTTTGCCAAAAGTTTCAAAGCACACTTTACTTTGCTAAAACAATTAGTTTTTACACAGTTATGCATGTGTAGAACATTTTGTCAAATGCTTGCTCAAATTCTATCCATCTGGCTAGTCTTTAAAATGATATACACAGATGTTAAGTATATATATATATATGAAAAGTATATTTTATTTAAAATAGTTAAAAGCTAAATAAATTAAAAATTCAATATTAAATTCCATGTTGGGATTCTTCATAAACAGATCAGATTCATGGACTCTTCTTAATACAAAGCTTTTGTGTGTCTCTAAGGAGATTTTTTCCAAGAAAAGACGGACAGTGAATTCATAGCTACATTTTTATACTTTTTTTATTTCAAGTGAGACAATAATTTCTCAATTAATCTCATTAAACTCATCAACAAGTAGCAGCTGGCTTCATTTCAGTTGTTTACTAATTATCATTGGGTAGATCTTTAGAGCCTTGAAAATGTTGTCCAATTGTGGCAAACTGCTAATGAAGCAAGGCTTGCTTAATTAGGGAATAAGAGCAATTAGCTTGTCAGTGGTTCATTCCGACAGTCCCTGGAGAGATGCTACGTTTAGGGGATCTGTATCACAGGAGCCATTGACCCCTAGACCTTCCGCCTCTCCTGTCACTGCTGTCTAATGGAAAGTCACTTATTTTGTCAGGCTAATAACTGGGGTAATAAAGTAGCCTATAGCTTCAGCTCACTGCTGTTTTCCTCTTGCTAAGTTTAGAAAGTTTAAAAATAGATGAATGGATCTATTCTGGACATCATTAAAAGAGGAAACCCAAGGTGGGGCTAGACAGAATCTCTGAAGCCTGCTGGCCACCAGGCTATCTGGAGCTCATTACTTTACCAGAGGTTGCTTGTGAATTTTTTAAGCACTGAGAGTAAGTCTGGCCTGTTGTGTTTGAGAATTTGGTTTAACCAGACGAGAAAGAATGATTCTGAAGTAGGTTCTTCAGTTCCTTCTTCATTCTCCTTAGAGAACAATGAAGGGTGTGGTGGTACACACCTGTCAGGCCCCACAAAAAGATCTTGGAAAACAAAACTCAGAATTCATCAACAAACTCATCAAAGAGTGCTTTGACCATCCTTATCTTGGTTCTCCCATTTCATCAGAAACTCTGTGCAGAATCTACACACTAGACAAGACTTCTGCTGGGCCCCTTTGCTTTCGCATGTCCCCCATTCCTCTGAAAGTTTGTGACAGGAAAGGGTCTGCCTGTACCTGGGAAGAATAGGCATGTCACAGTCTGATATCTGCTTCATGGCATGTTACAGAACTTCACTCACCTCCCCTTCATTTTTTGTTGTTGTTGTTTCCATTTCTCTGTGTCCTGGACCTGCTTTATAAACCAAGCTAGCTTCAAACTCATAGAGATCCACCTGCCTCTACCTCCTCTACAGGCATGTGCCACCCCACCCCACCCCACCCCTGATTCCCCTTCAAACTGAAGAAAATGTCTCTGAACTTAAGCCTTCAGAGCCACAGAAGCTGGGAAAAGAAAATGAAAGAAAAATGGAAAGGGAGAAAGCGAAGCAGATCTTAGTCCAGAGCAATGTTGACCTCAACGAACAGCATCTTCTTTCTCCTCTCCTGACTTCTGAGCCATGTGGGAGATCCAGAAGAGGGTATGGTGGCTGGAAGTCCATATCCCTTTCACCTTAAACTGATAAAGATGACTTCAGATTTTTACTATTATCCCAAGGCAAATTACCTCAGTATCTTAAAGAAATCAACAACTGTAACACCATTGAAAAGCCTATCAGAGAAGGTGGTTGATATGATACTGTGGCTTTTCTCTACAAACAGGCAGGTTTCCTAATAGGTCACCACAGAGCAACAACAACTCGACTGCACTGTCACATTGTCACTTTATGTGGAGGAGGGTGCCCTTGCGAACCAAGGGAATAAGCAGAAAATGTCACCTATTGGTGTCCGTGTGGTCAAAAGACAGTAGTGGGCTTTTACAGGCTCAGTTTCTCCTTCCAAACACAGTGATAAGTGGAACCCCTCCTCTCCTGAGGGAGCAGTAAGGATGGGACAGTAGCACAGACAAGCTTTCCGAGTAGAATTCCCTCCTAATAGATGTACCACACAAAGGCAAGACTTCCTACGTGGTTATGTTCTCTCTGCATCATTAAGAAATTGAGTACAAGAAAATCAGAATTAAACTTCATTAATTTAAAAATTAGGGCAATTAACTTTTTCATTGTCAATACACAAAGAACCTAGGAGGCTAATTATTAGTGTCAATAAAATTTTCAAGAGACTGTTTTGATTCCTACTAGAAAGCACTCATTTTAAAATACTTCAAAGTATCCACTCAAGTAAACAAAAGCCCATGCTAATTACAGAGACACTTTTAGCTGTTTAAGTAGCTCATATATACATGTATTCTTACCACAGCAGTAGTATTTTGAATCAAACTAACTCAATGGTTTTAATTTTACTTTCAATATACACACATTCTCCCAACAGATTCCACCTTGACCTAAAGTTGTAAGGAAGATAGATGGATTACCTGTGTATTCTTGACCCCCACCCCCTAGTATCAATATTTTTAGCATAAATGACTGATGCAGAAAGTAATAAAATAGCTGAAGTGATAAGACTCCCTGGTCATAGAACAAATTGTGGATTGAACAGAAAGTGTGATTATTTGGAGCTGTTAACATTCATTCTCCTTCCCTCCCTTTGTTACCCAGATGTGCCTGTAGCGTGCTCGTCTTGTACTTTCTTTGAATCTTTTTGAACTCCCACACATTGGAGGTCCACTGGAACTCTGTGTTCCTGAGGAACTGCAAACACTGTCTACAAGTGAGATGGCTATCGTACATGTCTCCTCTGTCAACTGTGAGCTCTGTGGTCTCACTATACTTCATTCCCAAGTAAATTCCCTCTTGTTGACATGGCCATTGCTACATCTACACCCAAATTCTTACATCTACTCTAATCTTAAGGAAGAGATGTCCTTCTCCTCCCTGTGTCCATAAATGAATTCCACAGGAGCTTTCTACTTAACTCATTTGCATGGTCCAGCTGGTTAAGTCACTACTAAAGGTCATCCTTCATGACCTACCTGACCACACTATGGACAAAGCAGACACAGCTCCGGAAACACCATGGAAACCACACAGAACAGGTATGGTGTAGCTCCCCCAAAGATGAGCTATGGCAAACAAAATGGTATGTGCTTGGCTTCTGTACTGCAGTCCATTCCTAGAACCCTCACAATTCTCTGAATACATGATGCTTCTATGATATGGACAAGGTTTTCCACTTGACTGCAGCCTTGGAGTCTTCCACTCCCCTGCCTGCGGATGGTTACTCCTAAAGCCTCTATACATGTTTCACTCAGTATATTTCTTGTGTTTGTTTTCATGTCTGTCCTTCTTTGTCAGACGTAAAAGTCTTGATTTCAGAGCTAGGGAGCCGGTGCTGAGCACAGTAAATGTTCCACAAAGAAACGGTATCTGATTATTTCACTTTCAAAGACCATGCAGCTATTTTCAGAGCCAAATTCAGAATCCTATGCCTCTCCCTGAATCTGTGTTTCAAAACCTTTTTTAGTATTATACTCAAACAAGATGCTTGTGAGGAAAGGCATTTTTTGCAGAAAAAAAAAGCCTTAGCTTGGGGATTAATGTAGAGGAAAAAAAAAAAACAATTCTTCACTGAATAAATAAAAGAGCTCAGAATGTTCTACAAGTAAATTGTATCATTGGAGTCGTGATAACTTAGGGAACTTTTCTATTTTTAAGTCAGTATTCTGGATAAACACCCCTTATTTAAAGGATACTGAATAGAAGCCGGCTTACCCCAATGATGGAGAAAGTGGTATGCATGTAAATAAGACATATTACCTGCTTATGAGAAGATAAGGTAAAAAAAAAAAAAAGAGTAATATCCTGTAGCCTACACAAGGTTTTAACATCAGGAAAGTCATGCCACTGTGTTCAAAAACATCCACTGCTCTCATTCTTATTCCAGAAACCTTCCAAGTTATTATTGTGACGTGTAAAATGCCCACATCTTTTTCAATCTGTTCTTCTTGTACCTCAGTATTCACAGGTTTCTGTTTAGACTGGCATTGAACCATCCCTATCTAAAATAACATTTCCTCAGATGCTGATAGTCTAGTCTCTCCCATCCTTTTAGTCCTTGTTCGAGTGCCTTCTTGTTTACAAAGACATTCCTGTCCAAACTGTGCCATTCATCCTTAGGCATCTAATCCTGCACTTGGTTTCATTTCTCAAGCACTTATTGCTAACTGGTATAGTATACATATTTGCCTCTGTCTCTGTCTCTCTTTCCTTTCTCTTACACACACACATACTACATATATATGTAACTTCCTAATTATGAGATCCAAAACAGAAATTTGCTGTTTTAATAATACTCAACATGCAGTGCTGAATGAATTTAGTGAATTCTACAAACTTTAATGAAAATATACTGAACCCAATCACATGACTATAACCAATCAGTCTCTTAAATTCCTCCAAGGACAGCTCTTACTAGTGAGAACTGAATCCTGGTGTTTAGTCTAGTACTGAACTCTCATTCCTGTGGCTCTTTTATTTCTAGAAAGCCGTTAGGAGCACTGAACCGGATACTGTAAAGGAGACAAACGGTTGAAAGGAAATTCATACTTTAAGGAGACTTTGGTAAAACAGAAAAGGGAAAACCTATACCTGGTCATCCAAATGGCATCAAATGAGCTTTTGAAGGCAAAAACATGCCATCAAAGCCAGAAGAAAGAGATAATTTTTGTTGGAAGATCAAAGAAGACTTAGAGAATGAGATCGAGTTTAACTTAGGCATTAAGGACACATGAAAAAGAAAACTGCCGCAGACAAGACTATGACAACAAAACCATGAGACCCTAAGAGAGCTTCTCACCTTGACCAGCACAATAAGAAAAGGGAATAAAGGCAGAGCAAGCAACTAAGACCATAGAAGACAGTCACTGTGCTCGGTAGCTGGACTGGGTAAGTCAAGGCTGTAAACCTGGGCTCACCTCCATCCTGGATCTCAAGGACAAAAGTAACCCATTAGGAAAAACTGAAATATCAACCCCTCATTCTCAGAGTTCTAACAAGCAGCAAACAGGCCTACCTCAGAGATACCAGAAGTTCCATTAAAGGCCACAACCATAAAGTAAATATCACAATAAAGTGGGATGCAAAACTTATAACCTCAATGACAGTCGAGTCCCCTCAAATTCCACCTCTGCTTTGTCAACAAGGCTTAAGTAATATTTTAAATCCTTTATTGCCATTTCAACAATGGCCATAGCATCTTCAGCAGGAGTAGATCCCAGATCAAGATGCCAGTTTCTTTTCTCCCATTAAACACCAAATCCATATTTACATCCACATATAATAGCAAGACATTAAGCTGAAATACATCTATAATACAAGTGATGTCTGCTGTTTGAAAACATAGCAATTAAAATAAGTCAATCTGGAATTAAACAAACACATAAAATCTAACACCTGTTGCCCCTATTATGTGTACTATTGTCCCAAAAGAAGAAAAAAACATAGCACAGTGTTCCCATAGTTAATATTGATGGCCAAGACAACAACAGAAAAACAGCACACATATTTTGAAGTATAAAAGGCTACTTTAAAAACCAACTCTTCAAAAATATATATTCATAAATGCAGTTGGGAAGGAAAGATTGGAATGCCACCCAAATTTCAGCACAATACATACTAATGTGTCAGGAAAAAAACAACATTTTATTTGCTCAGCTCTAAGAAATGAAGCTCCCCCCTCCACTTTTATGATCTATTGCAGTGACTGGGCATGTCTTCAGGCTCCCCTTCTAGTTCCCACCACATCTACAGTCACCTCCGCCATTTCATTTCTTCTAAGTCATCCATGAAGGTCAGAACTGACTTCTTCCCAACCCCTTTTAATGATAATATATTGACCTCTTCCTATGAATCACAAAACAAACAAACAACAAAAAAAAAACATCTTTACTAGTACCTAGCACACTTTCCAGAAGATGTTTAATTTCCTTCCCCCAGTCCTATCAGCAGGAACACTGTCCATAGTGAGAAGCGTGTCTTAAATACCAGGACTTGAAAGGCCACAACTCTCTACAAGCATGAGTGAGAGTTGTCTTAAAGGCATGACAGCATCCATGTCATCGTACAACTTCAGCAAAGAATCCTTTTTCTGAGCAGTGTCTCTCAATCTAGGGGTTAAAAACCATCAGTCAGCCAGGTAAGCAGTTGTGCAGGGTTTGTTCATATGTAGAGAACAAGCCGAGTATTATTATCAAGGGTCCCAGGAGTTGCAAAATGGAAGAGCCTTGGCTTCAACTCAAAGTCACCAGGTACATTAACCCCTACAAGAAAGTCATCTAGACCTTTGAAGCTATGAAAGTAGGTTTTGACTCCTATGTACTTATGAAAGCCCTAGATGTTGTCTTCTTCCAATGGAAGGCTGTTTGGTCCACACTGAAAGGCTGGTTCTTGTTTAATTTCGCCAACCACCTTCCTTTGATCTTTGCTAAATCTTCCAGTTCTAAATCATCTTTCATCATCTTTCACTGCCTTCCCTCCCTTCCCCACACCACATTTTTGTGTTATCAAGCTGGCTTCTTTCCATAAATCTTGTGAGCCAGTTTATGTTACACTTTTCTTCTGCAGATTCCTCGCCTTTTAGACGTTTCAGAAATGGGACTAGTTAGGGCCTTGTGCGTTAGGTATTGGTTGACTCATGGGAATATTTCGGTGGCTCCCTTCCAATCTCCTCAGAATTTCCACCGCAGCACTCAGGTTGACTTGCCATCGTCCCATTAGTATACAAACTGGAATCAAACTTTTGTGTTCCTTCAAGCGCTTTTCCTCTGCTTTCACTGCTTGTCACATCACTGGCGCAAAAGGCCTGACTTCAGGCCTGTCTTAGAGGTTATTTTTCCTCACAAAGTTTATTCATGTCTAGCCTTGGATTTAAAGTGAAAAAGAAAAAAAGAAAAAACAAAAGAAAGAAAGAGAGAGAGAGAGAGAAAGGAAGGAAGGAAAGAAAGGAAGGAAGGAAGGAAGGAAGGAAGGAAGGAAGGAAGGAAGGCTTAGCTGCCTTCAGGGTTAATTGATTTAATTTCACTATTACTATGTTGGGAAAAGGGAGTCTCAATAAAAGGGAGAGAGGTGGAGAATAGCCAGTTGATGGGGCAGTCAGAGCACATATACAACTTTATTAGGTTTGTCTTATATGGATGCTGGCACTCCCAAATCATAAAATTGTGCTATCAAAGATGTGGCGATCACAGATCATCATCACAAAATAATCATGAAGAAGTTTGAAATCCTGCAAGACCTACTGATCATGGGGAGTCAAGGAAGCCTTGAGTGAATGTGCATAGGGAGGATAAAGTCCTCACTGAATGTGCGTTGTTTGACATAGTCACAGTCATGTCAAAGACGCCAATTGCCTCAGATCCATAGGAGTACCAAAGCTCTCCCCAGGTTAGGCTCAGAGCGATGGCAAAACTTTTCTCTGGTCTGAATACAAAATGTTGACTGTGTGCAAGAGTGATCATTTGCAAATGACTGACAAGTGTGTGTAAAAATTAACAACTGCAGCTTCCTCATCCTGGATGACACAGGCTGAGGCTGCTCCCCTACAAAGATCTACTCCAGAGAATAACTCTTCCTCCCTGGGCTGTATAGAACGAATGGTCTGAGGGTCCCAGTTGTTGCATAGTTGGTGGAGCCCAAGCGCAGCCCACCCAATCCCAGCTTTTCTGCCAGCGTATTTTTACTTCATTCCCCCACCCCCACCCCAGTCAGGTTTCAAGAACCAAGCAACAAAGGGTAGAACACAGACACATGTGAATACAAGCTACTGAGGGAAAGGGCACCCTCTGATATGCTCATAGCAGAATTGCCACAGACCTTCAGTGTATAACACATGCAATGTAGACAGTGTCCATCAAGTGCTATATAATGAAGCACAATCAAAGCCCTACTTCATACCATATCATTTTAATACTGTTTATCATTTATAATGTGTTATCCAGTCATGGAAGCAATCTGAAACAATAAATAGAATGGCACAATCAGAGGTTTTGCTTGTTGGCAAGTTATCTGAGAGCTCTGGTGCAGTTGAATTTTCCCTTTAATGAGGACTTATAAAATGCCAAACTCAGTTTCCTATTTCCTATATGTCAAATCACACATATGAAAACCACATTAGCCTCTTCCTTATATACATTCCACAAGATGGAATGGCACATTTAGCCACAAGCTGAGAATGTCATTTTTATGTCTTTAAAATGACATGTGAAAATCATGAAATTTTAATCCTCATTTATAAAACTTTATTAAGTCATTGCCACCAACATCCTTTTTTGTATTGTCTGTGAGAACATTCCTTCTGTAAGAACAAAGCAAAGTACGTTGACAGTGTAACCTGCAAAACCAAACATTTCACCATCTACCCCTTTACAGAGAATGCTGCTGGTCTGTTAAATTATACTAAGCATCTAGAGAGGGAGTGTCTCACAGCACCCAGCCTGGTGATTTTCACATTCAAGAGAGCTGCTGGATGTCTCTCGCATTTAACAGCACTATAAAACTTTTAGTATTCAAATGTATGCCACAAAATTTCTGCTTCTATATGCTAATAAAATTGAAAGCACTAATTTCCTTATATTTTTACAAAGCTTGACACTTACCTGGGTTGATATTTAGCATATGAATTCTACAAAAGATTTTTTAACAAGAACACTGTGCTGCAATGAGAATTTATCATACCCAAAAAGAGAAGTAATTTTGTAGTCTTTTTTAAAAAAATATGAAATAGATGTTCATGTTGAAATCTTGAAAATTACACTAATGTACCATTCAAACTTTAAATGTCAGTACATAAAACTGTTAGTTTTCTAGTGCAAAAATAAAGATTAAAAAGTTCCAATCCCTGGTGTTTCATCTCCAGAGGATAAATTCAGAACTAGTGTAACAGGAATCTTTAAAACTTCGAATATTTTAAACTTGGTATTTCGTTTATTAAGACAAACAGAATTCTACAAAGTGTGTTATTGTGTGTTTAGCAGAACAGAGGCAAATGTGTAAACACTAATTATGCCTGGAGCAGATGCTGTGGAAGGAGATGAGGAACACGCTCTGCACTAAGCCCGACAATCTTTACGACAGTATGAATTACATACGATGGCATGGCTGTGAAATTTAAGCAAGGTCCTCTATGAAGATTCTAGAAACATGTTAGAGTCTTGCAAAATAATCTTTTTGTCTCCATTCTCTTTTCAAAATGATTTCTTTATTTTTAGCCCTTGAGATTAAAACTTCACCCACCCTGTCGGGTGCTACACTCCTGAGCCTTCCTGCTTCCTCTCCTCTGTTGTTTCACAGCAGACATTGTCATTTTTCCAGGGGGAAGATATATCCTAGAGTCTCGGACCTAGACAGTAGTGGTTTTCCAGAGCTGAATGAATTAACGAAACTCAGCTCCCTGAGTCAACACATGAGGAATGCTCCCAAATCCAAGACATGGGATGGTGGAATGGTGGAACTGGGCGTAACTGAGGCAGAAATGGAGCATCACCCTTCTATGGGAGCAGAGACTGGTGCATTCAGGGGATGTTGGAAGGCCGGGCATAAACAAGGAGCCTCTACCAGAAAGAACTGGATGGGAAAGGGTCTGGGCTCTCCTTCCTGCAGGGACTTGTCTGGGAAGGCCTAGGTCCAAAGAACACACTGAGGAAAATGTGGGCAGAGACACAAATGACAAATTGGAACCCGACTCATGACACTGAAGCCTAGAGCCCTCAGAGCTTGGCTTCCAGAACCACAACAGACTCCAAGAGACTCTCCACAGAGAAGGGAGGAAGTTGCTAGAACAAACACTGTCCTGAAACTTGCCCCAAAGCTGAACCTCATCAAACCCCAATGTTTTTTTGAGGTTAGAAAAAAATCCTGGCTTAGCGTTTTCAGGACGGTATCTATTTGCCTTTTGTCTCCAACTTGCAGCCAGAAGTGGAAGTTCTAAAAACCCATTAAAAACTCTGGGTTTTGTGTATTTCTTTACTATATTCTTTGCCTGTCCAAAACCAGAGGAGGCTGGAATGGTTCAAACTCATTCTCCTGAGATATCCAGATCAAAGTCCTTCAGGACTGCCTTGGCTAAGCATCTGGATTTTTCCATTCTTACCCCAAACCGAGGCTTCAATCCCTTGCAATTTGCTCTCACATGTATTCACCTTCTCAAGTGTTCTGAGGCATGGCATGCAGCACTCTCACTGGCCTTATAAGGCTAGCAAGCAGTTGCACATTGGCAAAAGAATCGCATAACAAGCTTCCGCCTCCACACTGTCATCCAACAAAGGGCTTTCTGGGCAGTGTGGCCCACTCTCAATATCTCATGTAGAGTGAAAGTACAAGAGAGGTACCCTCAAACACCTCCCCGCATTGCTCTTGCTGTTCTTTTTTTTAATTTTTATTTTTTATATTAATTGCAGTATTCATTTTGTATCCCAGCTGTAGCCCCTCTCTCCTCCCCTCCCATTCCCACCCTCCCTCTCTCATCTCTTCCTATGCCCCTCTCCAAGTTCACTGATAGAGGAGGTCCTCCTCCCCTTCCATGTGACCCTAGCTTATCTAGTCTCATCCAAACTGGCTGTATTGTCCTTCTCTGTGGCCTGGCAAGGCTGCTCCTCCATCCAGGGGAGGCAGTCAAAGAGCCAGCCACTGAGTTCATGTCAGAGACAGCCCTTGTTCCCATTACTAGGGTACACACTTGGATACTGAGCTGCGATTGGGCTACATCTGAGCAGGGGTTCTAGGTTATCTCCATGAATGGTCCTTGGTTGGAGTATCAGTCTCAGAAAAGACACCTGTGCCCAGATATTTTGGTTCTGTTGCTACCCTTATAGAGTTCCTGTCCTCTCCAGGTCTTACTATCTTTCTATCCTAAGATTCCCTATACTCTGCCCAAAGTTTGTTTATGAGTTCATTATCTGCTTTTATACAATGCTAGGTAGAGTCTTTCAGAGGCCCTCTGTGGTAGGCTCCTGTTCTGTTTACTGTTTTCTCCTTCTTTCAATGTCCATCCACTCTTGCTGTTCTTGCCATATATCAGAGCATAAAATTCAGTTTGTCCACATACAATCTGAAGGCAACTCATGTAAATGTAATGCTAATTTGTTAAGAAATGGATTCAAGTTGATTTCTTTCATGGGATACAGAGAAAACTAGAGTTTACCTTATCAAAGAACCAAGTCATTGAGAATTCTTCCACTTTATGGGATCAGAAAAATATGTGAGAGCAACCTCTTCAAGGCTATGAGAAGAGATGGGCTATGAGCAGCCATGCCCATCTTTACCTTATTTGTCCTCTTAGGGTGCTTGGGCATTTATTCAGGCATCCCTGGCGAGTCTGTGCTGTGTATTTAAAGCCATATTCACTACGATAACATTTTTCTAATGTCAAAAAGAAAAAAATAAAACATCATTCTGATGAGAGAGCTCAGCAGCTAGGGTCAGTGTTCCTACCTTAGTTTCCATTCTTTACAAAACACAGGCGTGATTCTTTAGCTTTGGAAGCCTCTGCCTGCTTCTTCCTTTCCTGTAATTTGCCTTTGTTCAGCTATTTTTCACCACCCCCAGAGTGTTTTCAAATATATTTCAGCCCCCCAAGCAACCCCATTTCAGTTGATTGACTTCAGGGAACTCTAATGCTGGCCGGGCATTTTGCTGCAACCCCATTTAGACTCAGCAGGAACAGCAGATTTAAAAGGCAGATTACGTTTTTAGCTTTTTAAAAACTGCTTTATTAGAGAGGCTGAAAGCTACAGAGGTGGTAAGCTGAATTCTTTTGAAATACAAGCAACCTCATGACATCTAGGCAGCGGTTCCTTACCCATGTCGCTCCTCCTTTGGGTTTCAATGACAGCAGGGACCAGCTGCCTCCCAGGATTTTTCTTAAGGGTCCTTGTAGCTCCAACAACAAAAATCCCTGAAAGCACCAAAGGAGGTTCATTTAGAGGGTTGGAGACCTTTGAAAGCAGCTCGCCCCTGGACTTCTGGCAGGCCATTTTGTGTGAAAGGGTTGGTTATATAGTGGTCTCCACTGAGGTGCATAAATGGCCAAGGTAAAGAGCCATGATGAAATTGTGAAAACCAGCTGGAGTGGACGGAATACCTGCAGACCTGCTTCCTAAGGCGGGCAGTTGGAAGTCTCAGAATATGGCTAAAAGAAGGCAGGATGGACTGACGGATGGAGGGATGGATGGATGAATGGAAAAATGAATGTTAAGGAAACACCACACTGGTGGCTATTGCTCAACAGGCTTGTATGAAACTGAGTAGCATAGTTTATTGGGCTGTTCTCTTTTGCTCACTTTGGGCTCTGTCTGAACTATTCCAGATGCTGCCTACAACGTACCTGAGGGTCGATGACAAGAAGGTGAGTTTAGATGAGATTTCTGCAGAGTCACTAAGATTCTATACTGGAGGTTTTGTATAGAAGTTTGGAGATTAAATGAATACTACCAGATTTAGGGAATGGTACCGTAGAAGAGTGTTCTGAGAATCACTCTGGACCCGACTCACAGACCGGAGCAGAAATTCAACAACAATATGAGACAGATAGCGCGGGTGTTACCATTCCTTCAGTTCCCAGGGAGAACACCAGCCTCAGTCCAAGTCTGCGCTGGTCCAAACACACCCGTAACGTTCCTAGCAGTCTGTGTCACCCTGGATTAAACAGAGGATCTCCCTAAAGATGTCTATAGACCAATCTGGAAACTTACAAATTCCTGTGGGAGGGGCCAGCGAGGCCGTGACAGAAGCAAATGGACTGATGGAATGTCAAATTGTCACTTCACAGGGCAGTAGGTACTCAGCAGCAGATGTCACCCCACGTCACCCTGAGATCTGTTATGTCAAGTTTTTCAACAGCAAATAAAAATGCAAAATTTACTTGGAATATCTTGGTTTTTAAGTATTTAGGTCCAAAGGTGTGTTAAATGCTGTGTAGGCCAAGCAAATGTCTATGCAAAATAATATTAATTAATTAATTAATATAGGCCTGTGGGAGCTGAGGCAGTGCCTCAGTTGTTAAGCAGGAGGACCTGAGTTTGATTCCCCAGAACTCACATTAAAAGTAACAGGAGGAGGAGAAGGAGAAATAACACAAAAGGCCAGGGTGTAGTGGCACACACTTGTATTCCCAATCCTAGCAGAAGTGACTGGAAGATTCCTGGGGCTCACTGACAAGCCAGAGTACCCTAATTGGTGAGCTCCAGGCTGTCTAGAGACATTATCTAAAAATAAAAATAAAAATAATTAAAGGTATGTAGATGGTGCCTGAAGAACAAGTTTGTCTTCTGGCCTACACACACACACATAGACACAAGCCTGTGGGGTCATGTAGCCCCAAAGCTGGAAACTTTAAAGGAAGATTCCAATTTCTTCTTATCTTTCCTGAACTACCTTGCTAGAAAATACAGGATGCAGCAGAAAAACAAAAGAAACCGTCTCAACAGGGCTCTAAGAGGGCATGTGACAAATTGCAGAAAATTATAGCCAACATTTTGTGGTTGCTGATCTTCCCTGGGTTACACACTAGCAAAGTCCTGGGGGTGGGGGGTGGGGGGGGGGGGTAAAATAGCAAACTCCAAAGATCAAAGTTTCCGCACTGCAGAGAGGACTTTTCAGCCAGCTTGCTTTTGTCTGTGCCTCCCACCCCTAAGCCCTTTTTGTCAATCACAAAGCAGTCCTCGCAAAGTTCAGAGCAGACATTGTCAGAGGCTAATGGCGCCTTTCCCTGCCCGCTCTGTTCCGTGTGCTAGCCCTCTCAGACCTCCGGCTCCCTTCGGGCTGTTTACATACAATTTCCTTCTGGGTGGAACTTTGTTTTTCCTTTCCTTCTTTTGGGGCTGTTGATTTTTCTTAAAATAGAAGGTCATTTCAGGCAGACCTGTGTTTTCGCCCTTTGCTTCCTCTATGGCTGGGACTGGGGCCCTTTTGGACAGAAGGAAATTTCCACTTTGTTTACAAGGCTTGGTTGGTTTTCTTTGGATTTCCCCTTCACTTACTGGGTTTGGAGTTTGGAGTTCTTCCGATTATCTAGGACCATGAAAGGCACTTGGAAGCTCCTTCCTTGGTTGATTTGTTTACATTCATAGCTCTGCTTTTTAAAAACTTATCTCCAACATGCTCCCCCGCATCTTTCCAGTGAACCTGTGCTTCCTAGCGGCACACCTCTGAGTTCCAACCTGTTACCTTGTCTTTTTCCCAAGATCGCTTAGCTGTTGTTGTCAATCTGGATTTTTCAACCATTACTCTGAACCAATTCCAACATGAGTCATAGTCTTATAATTTTAGATGAAAAAGCAATTTTCTCCCTTCTCTCTAAGACACAGCCATGCTCCACTGCCATTGTTAGGAAAGGTGGACATGGGCGGGGGCACCTTTCTCTGTCTTCAGGGAAGGCAGGCCAGGCCTCCATAGAGTAGTGTCAATATGCACACAGCTGCAAATTATCTGCCCTAAACCCTCAAGAGTTTTCTCTGAACCTGCGGAAGAATACACTCCAAAGAGATAGCACATTAGCTGAAAATCTTCCAAGAACATGTCTTCCAAATCCAAACAGAGCAAAAATCCTCAAGGTAAATCTTAGGATGGCTTTCAGCGGCTTGAAACAAAAGAGTTCTTAATTATGAAATGATTTTTTCAAGGCCACTGGCAATGTGAGATTTAGTGAATGGGCTATGATCACCCGGGAGCCGAACTAGATAGAGGCGAATGACCAGGTGTCTAGTGTTGACTGCTCAGTGCTGTCCCATTTCACTAATCCACTAATGTTTACTCACTGAAACTGGATTTGGGAGCAGGGTCGTGTTGTGAAGAAAGTATACTGAGAGAAGAAAAAAAAGGGTAAAGATAAAGGACAAGGCAGATAAAGGCAGGGAGCAACTGAAGAGGAAGCAAATCTGGAGGAGTGCAGGGTGATGCTTAGGAGTCTGGGCTTGGAGCCGATGCAGGGTGGGTGGTCAGCTGCCTTGGTCCTTGATAAGTGGCCTCAGACAATTTGCTTCCTGTGTCTACTCCTCTGATTTCTCAATCATCATCAATAGTGATGATTCTTATTTTGCAGAGCTAGTGGGAGGGAATGTTAGACATACTAAGACATACTAAGCTTTGTCACAACCAACAATAATAAGTCAATAATAATAATAGTAATAAAGCCCTGCCTTTACTAGAACACTCTGAGAAGTGGGCCTCATTGCCATCTTTACTTTGCCAGTGAAAATGAGGGATTCAGAGAAATTAAGTAACTTCTTCGTGGCCTCAGAGCTAAGTAACCAAGTCAGGGTTCCAAGCCCAGGGAACTGGCATCAGGCCTGAGCCTTTCACCATTTTAGAGCTTTCAACATCATTTTAACAAGTGATGGGGTCTTCACTGCTCTTACATTCAGTTCACCTTTAGCTCAGTTATTTGCTCTGTAAGGCTGTATGTAACACACTGTACAATGATTGCTCTCATTACATAAAATAACCACATATATACATATGCCCATAGGCTCACTCACACATAGTTGGCAAACCACACTGGGCTATAAACTGATACTGCAAAATTATTTTCTACAAAGTCAAAACAGAGATGGGCTTCTCATTCATTTTTGCTTTATAGTTAGACCAGCCTTGGTCAGTTCAGTCCTAATTGCAGCTGAGCTTAGTGGCACGTGCCTATAATCTTAGTACAGGGGAAGCCCAGACAGGAGAATTGGAAGCAACACAGTATGATGCCATATCAAAACTAACACTAAAACAAAATTCATTCCAACTAGATCTCTGGGTAAGATTATTCTTCACAATAAAGTAAATACGAGTGGTTCTAGAAATCACACAGTTGCATAGCTTCAACTCCAAAAGGTAAGAATGCACTAATCAGATCTAGTTTCCTGAGGAGCAAGTTTTAAACTGTTGAAGAAAAACCAAGAGATAGGAATGTTTTGTTTTCATTTCATCAGAGAAGCGAGATTTGAAGAATTAGATGAAGCATAGACGAATGAAGTCAGAAATAGACGTGTAAAAGTAAAGCAGGCCCAGAAATTTATTACTATTGGCTCTTGATTCAAATGGGAGCAACTGAATCCTGAC
>CM053763.1:39765139-39783916 GCA_028658305.1 Pachyuromys duprasi
GTTACACAGTATGACAAAAGCCAAGAGGGACTGAGCTTCTGTGCACTGGCACCTTGACTTTCATCATTTTGCTGAGGTGTTGGCATCTTCACCAAGCCAAGCTGACACAGTGGCTTTTCCTAATAAATATCCAGCATCAGCTAATCAAATGATAACATTTCTTAAAGTGACATCAAGTAAATTTAAATGTTCTTTGTGAGATGAGACACCATCATTTTCTTTCAGAGGTAACAGTCTCCAGAAACCTTCACAGAGCACTGGGCCTTCCATTCAAAGCACATTTTATAACTACAGAATCTACTCCCCAAAGTAAACCGGGGAAGTAAATGCTTTACAACTGCTAAAGATCTTGGGAGATTGAAAAGCAAACTGTGTACTCAGCTTATTCAGTCCCAGCTACAGGACTTCGTCTCCTGTGGGGGTCATTAATCAATCCCATTAAGTTATAATTCTTCCCCAAGCTAAGAAAACACAAGCCAAACAGAAGTAAGCATTTCCTGCTCCTGCCACTTACCCCTAAATATGAAGAGTGGCCGTCTAAAAACTTCAGTCTTCTGAGATTAGCTGGAGAATGTCTGCACAATATCCACTGGATGTGTCCAGAAAGAAAATGTGCCAAATGCGATGAAGGGCGAGAACATGACTTGATCCTGACTGCTCACACTCAGAGCTGTTTCGCAAGCTCAGATAAAGCAATGCAGAGCTACCCGGAATGACAAGACTAAAATAAAACAAATCATTTACAATGTGATTTCCTGCTGAGCAGTGTGCTAAGCTGCCCACTGTGGGTAGCTGTTAACTAACACAGAACAGACCTTATGATGGTGAATGGCAAATCCCTTCATACGACAAATGACACTGTGTGGATATTAATGAGTGGGGGCCAAAGGAAAGCCACATGATATAACAGAACCATCAATGGTTGCAGCCGAGGAAGATAACACTGTACTTCATCAGAGAGGTGCAGCTTGATCTGGTCTGATGGGCCAAAAGAATAGGTGCCCTCTGGGAATGCCTAACTCACATTCATTAAAAAGGTTCAAGCAATGTAGAGAGTGGCTTGCTTAAAGAGTAACACAATTTAACCTTTTTTTTTCTTTTTTCTTTTAATTAAGACAATGTCTCATGTAGTCCAACCAGGCCCCAAATTTGCTGTGTAACCAAAGATGATCTTGAACGTCTGATCCTCCTGCCTCTGTCCCCAAAGTGCTGGCATTATAGGCATGTGCCACTACACCAATCTATGCAGTACTGCAGATCCAACTCAGGACCTCGTGCATGCTAGGTAAGCCTTGCGCAATGTAATATACTTTGTTGGGTGTCTGCTGTATACAGTGTTAGAAGCTAGAGGTTGCAGGGCTAAAGATTCACCAGATGTTCCTGCTGTGAATGAAGAACAAAGCATTAATGTAAATAAATCTTCATTTAATTGATCCTTGTAAGAATCTAGGAAAGCAGAATGGTCTCTACAGACATCATCTTAGAGTTAAGAAAGCTGAAGTTTGGAGTGATGAGTGACATGCCTGATCTTCACGTGAGTGAGCTCAGAAGCTCAGTGTGGCCCTGACCACAAATCTTGCCTCTTGCTGTGACCTCCTCCTGCCTCTGGACCCCACTTTTAGAAAAAAAGCTTTCTTCCTCCTTTCAAATGTTTTTGTTTTTGGTCAATTAAAACCTATCTACTAACTCTAAACATTTCATCAATTTATTATGTCATTAAAAACATGATTTAACTTTTGGTCCTAAAGACACTAACCACTTGGGCTGGAGAGATGGCTCAGTGGTTAAGAGCACTTGCTGTACCCACATGGTGGCTCGCAACCATTTGTAACCCCAATTCCAGAGGATCCAACAGGCAAAACATTCATAAATGTAAGGTAGAATAAATCAATTAAATTAAATATCAAAATATTTAAAAGACAATGACCACATGACAAAAACAGATGCACTCAAACAAACAAACAAAAACCACATACACACATACACACAAATTTCCACTTTCACCCACAGCACAAATCAAAACTCAAGGATAGCAGATAGTTCTGAGGTGCCCAAAATATCACAAGGTCTTTAAATTATACTTCTTGGCCTAGGCACCCAATCAGAATTAGTGTATCTATCTATTGTCCTCTGTTTGTAGTGAAGGCCTTCTACCACTCCACCAGGCCTCTGTCTGTTTCTTAAGCATCTGTCTGTGCCACTTTCCATTTACATACTCCTTCCTGACAGTTTGTAAATGTGTGTGCATGTTGTGGGGATCCTTTCATCTCCACAGGATCTTTTCTCATCTGTGCCCTCTCATTTTTTTCTCCGGCACTATAACATTTCTTTAAGTGTTTCTTGAGCCTCCCATGAAGAAAAGTTCATGAATTCTTCAACTCCTTCAAAACTATCATTGGTGATCCAACTAAGATGATCATGGATGAGGAAAAATTAACAGTTGATACTTGAGGGGGGAGGTACTCCCTGCCTTCACCTGCTCAAGTTAAGAAATGTTCACCCTCAGTCCTGAATATTCCTAGCTACTGTCAGATCAGGGTATTACAGCAAAACAGCTGCAAGAGAGAGATGAGAATCAGAGGAAGCATGAGATTATGAAGTTCTGTTTCCTCATTCCCACCTGTAAATTAGGTCAACCCTAAGCCTGCTGTCCTCTTCCCAGACTTACCCAGCTCCTCGGGAAAGGACCCGGGGTCCCTCCTAGACTGCTGAAGTAACTTTTATTTTGCTTCCATTACCCAGAATAAACTACCTAGATTAAAGAGAAACCGATCTTCCAGTTCCTGCTTTTACTAAATTGCTTGCAGCCTCTCCTCTGCTCTCACTGGACCTTTCTAAGTGATGTGTCAATCACTATGGCTCCAAGAGGCCATCATCAAAAGAGATGGACCATGTCTGGCCCTCATGGAAGTACTAGTCTCCTACTTAGACAAGCCTATAAATCTGTCATCCCAGAGTCCTTTGACACTTGGTAAAACTAAAGGCTCACACCCAGACTTATACCAGTCAGGTTGAAACTGGTGTGTCTCTTGTGCATCAGGTACCATTATATTTGCCCAAGCAATAAGCTGATTATTACAAACAAAATCGTTTTACTTGAATCTTTTGTGGTCCCTATATCATTAACTTCATTTTTTCTTTTTTTTAATTGAAAATAATTTTTTCATATATGCTGATGTCTATTTCCCCCTCCTCTCTTCCCAGATCATCTGTATCCACCCAACTTCATGCCTTCTTTCTCTCTCACCTCAGAAAGCAAATAAAAAACAAACAAACAAACAAGAGTAAAATAAAACAAACAGAAAAAAGAAAAAGCATAAGAAACAAATACACACGTGCTTACACATATACACCATAAAAACACAAAATTGGAAACCATAATGCATAAGCAAGAGACCAGTGAGGTTAAAAATGCCCAAATAATATGAGACCAACCAACCAACAAACAAACAAAACCCCAAAATACCTGCTGGTTGTGGTGGCACAAGCGTTTGATCCCAACACTCAGGAGGCAAGGCCAATCTCTGAGTCTAAGACCAGTCTGGTCTACAGAGTGAATTCTAGGAGAGCCAGGGCTATACAGAGAACCCCTGTCTTGAAAAATGAAAACAAACAACAACAACAAAAACAAAAACCATGGAGTTTGTTTTGTGTTGGACATCTGCTGCTGGGCATGGGGTCTGCCCTTTAGTGTGGTTTTTACCCCTACGTGGGAGGGAAGGCCAAAACCAAACCAAACGGCTGAATTCTAATTATCTGCCCTCAGGTCTTAGACTCTGATCATTTTGGAGCTTTCGTTTGGATTTATTTTATCAGGCACTTTTTCTAATTCTGTATCCCTTGTGGTAGGGTAGACATAGCCTAAAAATATCAGCAAACAAAGATTCCTAGGTTGACTTTAATGTGTTTTTGTACGTTTGTTTATAGAAGAGGTTGAAGGTGGCCCACATAGGTGGGTTCTGAAGGATTTGAGTCCTATGTGATCCTCGTGTTTGTTGTTTTGTTGTTCTGTTCTGAGGATGTTTCTATCAGTTGGGGGACTTTTCTCTTATTCCTTAATGCCTTACTTCATATTACACTTATTTTTTAAGAACTCCTTTTTCTCTCATTTATATAGATATCAGTGTTAAATGCATCACAATGTATCAGCGTTCTGGGTTATTACAAACACTTCATTTTCACCTTGTTCTATCTCTTGTCTAAGTATAACCTGGGGGAGGCTTGTCCTCAAACTCCTGAGACCACAAACTAGTCTCTTTCCTGGAGTGTATCTAATTGTATTAATCAACTCAAAAGTAACAGCAATGGTAAAGCTAAATGTTGAAGATTTTTGAGTGAAGGGCTTTACAATATATATAGGAAGAAAAATAAGACAGCAAACATGAATGTACCATTGTTTGCTGCAACATAAAATCATTCTGGTGAGATATTTGTTCAGTGACATACATTTGTCATTGGTTTTGCTGTTGACTTGTCTGTTTGTTTTGGTATTTACTATGTATAAAATATCTGCATTCTGGGCTGTGGCATGGAAGCACCTTATGATGTGAGGAAAGGAGCCCAGTCTCCAGCAAGCGCAAGGCTTCCCGGCTCCTTAGAACTGTGGAACTGACAAACTCTCCTAAGTGTGGCTGTCACAGCAACCCAGTGAGGGACATGGGACAGGGATAACGTCCTGTTTTTATGGTATTGAAAAAGAGCATGACATTCTAAAATTCCATCAAAACTGGAAGGTGGAAAATCCCAAGCTCACACTGATATGCTCCCATCCCTAACCCAACTTGATCACAGCCACTCTCAACTGGAGGGGGGGGGGAAAGGATTTTCACCAAGCAGTCCTCTACTTTGAGCATTTTCTGTTGTTTCTAGTTGTGCTTCGCTTTTATAAGTTTTATAAGAAAGACCTCCCAGGCAGCTGTCAGATTGGAGTTTCCTAACTAGCTGCTTGGCAATGGCCCTCCCTAGGTGCCCATATTTCCCCTCTTCACTCAGCCAAAGTCTACATTCCTTTCCCTGTCCCCACACACAGTTTGACCCCAGGCCGGGGTGGCATCTGCCTCAGTCCCTCTGAGGTCAAAGCTGGGGCTGCCCTGTAGACTCGCTGGTAGTGGGCATTTGGGGACAGCTGTGCCTGGGCCATCCAGCAGCAGCACCTACACCTTCCGCCACAATGGTCTAGTGTTCTTCTGCTCACTGGAAAAAGACCCACCCTGCTCGGCCCAGGCCTCCCACCTAGTGTGTAACTTGGGGCCCTCAACCAAAACAGGATGGCGGTGAGATGTTAGAGATACTTAACCACCATTTTACACACACACACACACACACACACACACACACACACACACACACAGCTGCTTCCATTCAGCCTATGATATCAGGATCCCATGCAAAGGTTGTTTTCATTCTAGAACAGAAAAATGTGAATGTTGCCTTTTAATTTTCTATGCTGCTTTGAAAAGACATGAGAGATGGGCCCAGGTGCAAAAGGGGGGGGATATTCTTGCATTTAATTAAAAAAACAAAACAAAACAAACTTTTCCCAAACGTCTGAATCCTTATGAAAACCACTGCGAGGAAGGATGGCCTTACCAGATGGGCAAGGCTAGAGTACAACAGCGCCGTCTACTGGACAAATGCTTAGCTCACTGGCTACATGCCAGGCAATGGCAGTGAGGAAAACATGGCTGACTATGGACCAAGAGCAGCAAGAAAGCCTTGAAAGACTGACCCTTTCCAAACACAGAGCATTTGGTGAGAAGTGACTGCTATTGGCCACTGTTTCCAAAAGTTTAGACTATGAGGATGACTTTTTAAAAAATACTCCCCATCTTCCTAAACCACCCTCATCTATGAGTCTACTGTCATTTTTTTAAAGCTGTCCCCATCAGCAGGTACTAAACACCTCCTCACCCTGACACCCACACTTTCAATCCTTCATCCCTTCGCTCAGCGCCAAGCCCTGCACTCGGTGTGTTGCTGATTCTAAGTGAAGCCCCGCATCAAGTCATTGCTCGGGCTTCCAGAACTGGGTCTAAGCACGAAGCTGTTTCCTAGCCTTTATCTGCTTCCTCTGGATTCTTATTTTTTCCAAAGGTTCTGTGTTCTCTGCTAAAAGGTAAGTGAGATGTTAGGCTATCTGTGTAAAAGAACCAGAGTACATATTAACTCTGTACTGGATTTCTTCTTCCATGGAAACGCAAATCCTCAAATCCTTAGAATTGCTATGTAAGAATGATTCTAGCGCAGAAGAAGCTGTGCATGCCTCTAATGCCAGCCCTTAGAAGACTGAGGTTGGAGGATTGTAAGGTATAGGCTTGCCTGAGGTATGTGGCATGACTCTGTGTGCAAACAACAACAAAAAGCAGAGAATGATTGTAATATCAAAATCTTTCAGTGATTTCCAAATGGGTAAGCGGGGGGGAGAAAGAATGTGTCCCTCCACCAGCCAGGTCTGACCAACATGTTAGAAGGCAAAGAAAGCTTGAATTTCATTAGGCATAATTATTTTAAATTTTTCATTACTGAGGTGGGGAGATGGTTCAATGGGTAAAACTTTGCATGAAAAGCTAAGTTTGAATCCTCAGAATCCCTGGAAAATGAAGTGTGGCATGGCAATTTGTAATTCTAGTGCTCCTATGGGGAAATGGGAGGCAGAGTCAGGAGAATGCCCAGAAATTCAGAGGCCAACTAGCCTGGCACGTATAGCAGCAAACAGCAACAACAAGAAAAGAGACCACGCCTCAAGCATGGCCAAAGGTGGGAACCAATACTCAATGTTGTCCTCTGACCTTCATAGGCACCCCCACCCATTCATACACATGTACAGACATGCACATCATAAACACACACGTATACATCATATATATACACACATGAACACACACCAGAAATTTTTCATTGCTAATGAATGAATGAATGTATAAAATGTATAACCTGGTTTTTTAAATTGACCAGACCACAGATTTCATAAGGAAGAAAATATAAATAATTTTAAGAAGACAAGATACCTCTTTATGCATATTGGAAAAGTGGAGGAGAATAAAACCTGCTCTACATATATGCCTTATTAGTAGACCGTACAAAGGATGGCGGAGGGTAACTACCCAGGGTGTCTTGACACTCAGATGAAGCAAAGCCCAAGCCCAGCCTCCAATTCAAAGTTTGGCAAAAGTTTCTAGAGTCCTTAATTCTCTTGTTTAAGCCAAGTCAAACTAATCTTCAATAAATGATGGTCTAAGACTCAAGGAGGAAGAAACAGAGTGCTGGGGTACTGGAAAGGCTGCATGGGGGAGAAAACACACTAAAACACACTTTGTCGGAAAATGTCATGAGAATATCTAATACCGTACATATTAAATTTAAAATACATCAATTTAAAGAACAATGAAAAACCTGCCCAAGAGCCTGGTCATGTTAGTACACACCTGTAATCTCAGCACTTGGTGAAAATGCAAGTAGGAAAGTACAGGTTCCAGGCTAGCCTTCACTACACAGGAAGCCCGTGTCTCAATTTTTTTCCATTCTAAGTAAATTGAGTCTCTTAGCTGTATTTTGATAGTTGCAATATGTTAATCAGGGAAAAAAACAGGAGCTGAGATTCTAGCTCAGCTGGAAAGTGTTGTCTTTTCTTAGCAACAGAAGATTTCTAACTGTAATTTGTGCTCTCTAGGTGCAATGTAAACCAGTGCTCTGGTGTAGGGAGAGGCTGGAAGAAGACGGAGTAGAGATGGATAGGAACAATTACTAGGATGACCCTTATAATAGTGCTTATAATAGAATTGGAATGGGCTAGAGCAGCCCAATTCTACTTCCTTTTATAATCATTTTTTCTGTCATAAACAACTCAACATTGATGGGTGGTCTCCAATGGGCCATACCACTTCAGCATTTCATCATACATGTTAATAGCATGTCACAGAAGTACAACACATTACGGTCACAAGTCAGCTCTGTAGGCTCTATCTCATCTCTTCTATTTCTTCTGTAGAGAATGACGGTGATCTGAGTGTTTGTGGGTGGCTATTAATTAATGCTTGTGCAGACTTCCTTTATTAAAAGACTCACACAATCAAGCTGAATCAGAAGCTCTTGGTTTACGTTTCTAGCTTGAGAAGGGATGTGGGATCTTAAGGAAATGGTAGGAGATTTTTTTTTTTTTTTAGAAATGAGAAACAGTTGCCTTCATCCCTCCATTCTCTTTATTCCTGGGAGAATTGCTCCGTGAAGGTTCTGCTCCAGCCTGTCCCAGGGCTACACCGTCTGTCCCGAAGCCTGGGATGGGAGTTCTCTCATCTATAGTGACTCCTGTCTGCTGCTGTAACTTTCTGGAGATCAAAGGGCCCCTCTCTGTGCTGTCACCATGAATGACAGGCCAGTGCTGTGCAGTGCATCAGATCAGTTCATTCTACAAAAATAACAGGACTTCTTCCTTAACTGGTTGAGTGAAATCAAAGAGATGTTCTTGAACAACTTAATTTTACCCTTTGGGAGCAAGTTTTTCTTGGGGCCATGATAAATTAAAGTTAGGCTGTGGTATAATTGCTTCCGGCTTAGCCATTTTGCTACTATCTCAGTTTTGTTCTACTTTTTGTCTGTGACTTATCATTATTTAGAACAAATGTTATATAAATGTGTTAAAAACATAAAATGGAAGAAGAAGAAAATAATGACTTGTAATTTTCCAAGAGGCTGAGGCAGGAGGATTGAGATTTCAAGGCCAGTCTGGGCTACAAACTAAATTTCAAGCCAGCCTGAGTTGCATAGCAAAAGCCTGTCTCCAAAAACTAAAGAAATAAATGTTGAAACATATGATTAACTGAATAAGTAAAATTAACTGATTAATAAAACAATCATGGACCTTCGCTACTGTGCCGTCTAGGGAGCCAGTCCGGCTGAGCGTTTTAGTTTGGTTGGTTGTTATTCCTTTCAGATCATTATGTCTGAGGCATAAACAATAAAGACCATGCCTTTTCAAACCCGTGAACAAGCACAAGAAGTGGAACTCCTTTGTTTCTGCGAGTTCAAGGCCAATGTAATCTACAGAGAGAGTTCCAGGACAGCCTGGGACAGGACAGGGCTGTTATACACAGAAACCCTGTCTCAACAAACAAACAAACCAAGTAAGTGTCTAAACAGCTATAGTAAGGTGTTCAGCTTTACAGAATATGTTCATGTACAGAGATAGTCACTATGTTACTGTTTATGAAAGTGACCAGAATACTGAATATCCACCAACAACAAAATGTGTATTGCTTTCATGAATCTGGAATAAAGTGTAAAACCTGAAACTTAAAAAAAAAAAGCTTTATCTTTATATAATAAGTTGCTTGCATGTGTTCATGATACATACATTTCATGATATACATATATATATATATAGTTACATAAACTAGGAGCCCTTTTTATTTTATTTATTTGTTTCTTTAATCACTTTATAGCCTCATCGCAGCCTCTTTCCCCCTCTCCTCCCAGTTCCACCCACATGTCCCACTCCCCCAATTCCTCTTTCTCCTTCTCAGAGAAGGGGGGCCCCTAAGGGGTACCAACCCACCCTGGCACCTCAAGTTGCAGAAGAACTAAACACATCGTCTCCCACTGAGACCACAGAAGGCACCCCAGCTAGGAAAAAGGAATCCAAAGGCATGCAACAGAGTCAGAGACAGGCCCTACTCCCATTGTTAGGGGACCCACATGTTGACCAAGCTGCACATCTGCTACATATGTGTAGGATGTCTAGGTCTAGCCCATGCATACTCTTTGGTTGGTGAACCCCCACGGGCCCAGGTTTGTAGGTCTTTGTAGGTCTTCTTGACCCCTCCGGCTTCCTCTATCCTTCCTCCCACTCTTCCACAGAACTCCCCAATCTCGGCCTATGGCTTGGCTGTGGGTCTCTGCATCTGTTTCCATCAGCTGCTGGATGAAGCCTCTCCAATAGTTATGCCAGGCTCCTTTCTGCAAGTATAGCAGAGTATAGTTAACAGTGTCAGAGGCTGGCTCTTTCCCATAGGATGAGTCTCTAGTTAGATCAGTCATTGGATTGCCATCCCTTTAATCTCTGCTCCATCTTAATCCCAACACTTTTTGTAGGCAAGACAAATTTGGGGTGAAAGGTTTTATGGATGGATTCTGTCCACCTCCCTCCACTAGAAGTCCCACCTGGCTACAGAAGGTGGCAACTTCAGGAAGCCCAATTTTAAATGAATGTCCCCCTTTTCAAAAAATAATGAGTGATATGATGTCCAAGAAAATGTACATATAGAAGAAACTTTCATAGAAATGTGTTAAAATGTTAAATGCAATTCTGAATATATAACCATACTCAGTAGCTGGGATCATAGACAGAGCAAGTATTCCTTATACCTGTATGATGCATAATGTTTTCCATAAGCAGTTTTTTTCATAATTAAAAAAAAACTATTTCCACTCAGGAGAGGGTAACTCTTAACTATATTTAGCAGGGTTTTGTTTTCTTCAAATGAAATTACTTATATGAAGACAAAATCTATGACAAAATAGAATAAATTTTAAGCAAGACTAAGAAATGGAATGTTTGAATAGACTGGGGTATACGGAGTGTGTATATGGGTACAGAGCAAGGGGACATCAAAGAGAGCTCTACAGAGTGGCTTTCATCCAAACTTTGAAGGCCTTCTTTTTTACTAATAACTGGACCAAAACCTAAAATAGACATCCTTCAACCCAGCGCGGGAGCCACCAACCCAAATGGCCTGGCTGTAAATAAATCCCAATTCCACCTCCATGCTTTGCCCACAAATTCTTGAAAGGGAAAATGACTTGAAGTATCTGTAGCTAGTTGATATAGACAGATGACAACCAGACAGATGAGAGAGAAAAAAGTGAGATACCCCCTTAAATTCTGATCCTTAGGGCCAAAAGTTCTCATTCACTAAGGTGGACATGGCAGGATAAGAATTCCACCCCCAACTTTTGTTCCATTAACTGTGGTTTCTGAAATTCTTTTGTCATTATGTTTTTATTTATGGGGTGTGTGTGTGTGTGTGTGTGTGTGTGTGTGTGTGTGCAGAAGTGATGCATATGGGCTGCTGGCAAGCTGTGCTGTGCATCATGTGAGGTCAGAGGACAGTTTTGAGGGAGGCAGTTCTCTTCTTTCACCATTATGGGACCTGGGGAGATGGCTCAGAGGTTAAGGGCACTGACTGTTCTTCCAAAGGTTCTGAGTTCAATTCCCAGCAGCCTCATGATGGCTCACAGCCATCTATAATCAGACATGGGGCCCTCCCCTAGCATGTCAGCATACACGCAGGCAGAATACTGTATAAATAATAAACAAAAGAATCTTTTTTTAAAAAAATGGGTCCTGGTAATTAAACTCAGATTGTCAGTCTTGGTTTCAGGAACCTGATAAGCCATATCATCAGCCTGGTTATGTTTTTTATGGATTCATCCATATCTACACACATATACACACAGACACACAGACACACACCCACACACACACACACACACACACACACACACACATGTCTATAGGCCAAAAGAAGGTCAGACCTGGCAAAAAAAAAAACAAATATGCTTTTCTCAATTCCAAAATATTCCTTTTCCAGTTGAAAAATATCTGCAAATATTTTGGTTTCTTCGGGTTCTTACAAGAGACAGCACATTCAATTATAAGTCTTTAAAATATCTAATGAAAGACCTCAGCGACGCCATTGTGTAAAATGTCACAAGAGATTTTCACCTTAATATTTAGTGGCTGGCAGGAGATGATTCACTGCCATGGAATTCGATTTTAAATTGTTTTCAAGTAAACTCAATGGGTCCAACAGTATGAAATTTGGGGCGATGACAAGATGGCTTTAGAGATGTGAGAGTTTTTAAAGCCATACATCAAAAGTTGGCTCCAACAGTCCTGGGGGTTTATCACACTCTCTGCCCTGGTTGTTTCTAAAAGCTCTCAACCATGCATCCCTGCATAAGAAAATTCATCTTGGAATTCTTGTCATCTTTGCTTGCCTGAGACCTCAAAGTTTCGAGGCATGTATGCCTAGAAACTGCTCAAACATTCCTTTCTGGGGGTTGTCATTAAATCCCTGTTTTCTGGATACCGGCGCTGAGGGTACAGCCACTGGTCAAGGTCACCCAATGAGTCAGTACCAAAGCTGGGAATACAACCCAGACTTTCTGACTCCCTGGCCTGTCCCCTGACCAGCAAGCCACATGCTCTTGACCAGTATGAAACAAGCTGTCTGTCTTTGTGTTCCCTAGGCGCTGGGGGAAAGAAATGTCAACCTCTCCATTTCTTCCCCCAACCTTCGTAAGTCATTTATTTCATCAGCCAACAGGCGAGTTTCTCTAGATCATTCTTCATACTTGGAAAAAAATTGAATTTTTTTAAAATTAATTTTGTTAAGGAAAGGCTATTTTAATTTGGAATAGGAGAAAACCACTTCTCCCCCACCGTATCATATTGTGTAACACATGGGCGGTGTGGCCACAGCACAAAACCGCTTCCTGTACTCTGCCGATGGCAGGGTGTTTTGCCAGCTTTTCCATGTGGCCTTGTACCAGGGTCAGGCCTGCCGTGGTTCCTGGTGAGGGACGGTCCCCTGCACAAGCCAGGCCTTGACGTGGCCACCGCTCCTATCCTTTCAAGTCCTCCTTGACCACAAGAGAACCCAGTTCTGCTAACTACACACCACATGCCACTCAAGATGGAGTCAGAGGTGACTGTCCAACAAGGCACCAGCCTGAGTCCAGGACAATTTTACTAAGGATCCCTGGCCAGTGATCACAACAGGGTGATCACCTTGAGCATTGGGTTGGGCTGGTGGGCAAACTGTCCCACTCTTCTCAGCACTATGAAGTTCCTTCTCAGTATTTTACATCTGTCATGTTCCATCATAAGACTCTGTTCTCCAAATGAGCTGATTTGTTTGCTTCTGACCGCCTGTTGCCATCTTAGAGACAACTTCCAAACCCTGGGTTTGGCTTTCAACCAGTTGGCTCTGTCCTTCCTCCCTGTGTTGGCCGTTGATCATGATCCAAACGACACTGGTCCTGTAGCCGCCGTGAGGGATTGAGAAGAAAAGGTAGTATTGTTGCAGGACCCTTCTTCTCTACCCTGACTTTGTTAGGTCTCCTCAGCCCAGAACAATCTGCCCTCATCAGATTCCTCACAAATCTTCACACGGCCTCCCTGTCTGTGCGTCCCCAAATGCAAGTCTCAACTCAAGACCGTGATCCTACATTATGAACAATCCATCCCCCTGATGCTTCAGAACAAAGTCCTCACTGACATGTAGGTGACTGCCCACCAGTTTATCTACAGTTTTTAAAATTACCACGAAAGAAAGAAAGAAAGAAAGAAAGAAAGAAAGAAAGAAAGAAAGAAAGAAAGAAAGAAAGAAAGAAAGAAAGAAAGGAAAAGAACTGATTTTACTTGTCCTTCCAGTCACTCATGGTTCCGAAGTCACAGTGTTATTCTTTCCTCCGTCCCCTCTGTCTGCACAAGCCATCAAGTGCTGTATTCCTGGGAGGGAAAAAAAAAAAAACAAAAACGTTTTCTTAGTGTGACAGCACACGCTGTACTCCAGGGAGAGTGACAGCGTAATTTGTTTACTGTCCTCTCCAACTTCTGAAGAGGTAAACTTTGTCAACTTTTCTGATAAAGCACAAAGACCATTATTTACCTTACCCATAAGATTAAGGAAGAAAAAAAAAATTACAACTTTGATGCCCCTGAGAGGGCAGGTGTTTCTTGTTTTATTTTGTGTGTGTGTGTGTATGTGTGTGTGTGTTTGTAGGGAAAAGATGGTAAGCAAAATATCTAAAAGGTGACAAAGTTTTTTTTTAATTGCTTTCATTAAAAAAAAATCGAGAAGGGCTGGAGAGATGACCCTGTGCATACTGGGGTTCATGAGCACTGCCACAACCTCCAACAACCTGAGGAACCCAACTTGCTTCTGAAAAGGAGCAGAGTCAGGAAAAGGAGTTTAAAAATCATTCTCACGCATTCAAATGTGTGTGGAGACTGATAAGCCTGCACGTCAGACAAATGGTCCTTTTTGATTTGTTTGGAAAATAGCATTTGAAGATCTGAGAGTCACTTGATGGGGACGTTTCCTATTGTTCTTTTCCCCACAAGAAGGGGGTGTTTATGGCGTGGTTCACAGAGGCCGCAAGAATATGTGGGAAGAGGGACACAACAAGAAAGATGTAAAGTCTGCATAGTTAAGGAACAGAATTGGGCAGGGATTTGATGAGGGAGGGAATGTGGGATTGAGAGGGAATGAGGGAGAGGGATACAGCGTTAATAGAATGTAACTAATACTAAAAAAAATAAAATAAAACATAAAAAGGAAGTTAAGTTCTTCTTTGAGGAAAGATTTGTTTTGTTAATTTAACTCACTCTGATAAGATATACATACTCTAGTATCCAACAGTCAGTTGAGGTGTCTATTCGGTGGTATTAAGTACACTAATAACGCTGTGCAGCCATTACCACTATCACACCCTAAACTTTTCACTAAACAACAAACGGTAAATGAACTCTGGCTCTTCTTCTGCCAGGCCCTGGCAGCTTATCTTCTCTTTTCTTTCCCTTGAACTTTGTCTTTTTCACCCATTCAGTACTTTCCCCTCTGTATCTGATCTATTTCACTAAGTGTGGTGTTTTCCAAGTCCCATTAGGTTGTAGACAAGAAATTCTCATGCCAAAAGAACCAAACCTTTCCATGAAAAGAATCATACATGGCCCATGTTCTTTGTATGTGCAGCTTTGTGTCTACTCTGTTGAGACTTAGAGGAAAGAACAGTTTTTCATCTCACCTGACATCTGTTAATATGAAGTTTCCCCCTCAGCACATGGAAATCCTTCCCTGTTGCCCGAGAAGCCCAAGAGGTTCTGGATTTTGTTTTGCATTTTCTTTCGGATCATCTGGTATTATGAATTCAGAAGCTTCTGTTTCAAAAAAACCAAAGATTAAAACCCCAATACTGGGGCATTGTGGTCAACCTCAGATGATTCTGCCTCCTCATTTGGCCTAAATATTGGTTGTAATTTTCCTTCACTCAAATGAAGGAGGGAAGCAATATGTGGTGATGGGCATCTGCTCCCATGCACACTTCTGATGCCTGCCTACTCTGGCATCTTTGGTCAGTGCTTCTCTAGCCCATCAGGCCATGAACCATTTTACAATAAACATTTTGTTCAGTCCTGAAATGACATGTGTAGTCAATATAATCTATATACTCTGTTCATGTTTTGGAGCAGAGATAACATCTCAAGAAATATATAAAGTAGAGCTGGCAAAATAACTCAGAGGATTAAGGCAATTACCCCCAAGCCTGGTGACCTGAATTAGATCCTTAGAACCTGTATGGTAGAAGGAGAGCTCTGACTCTCACAAGCTGTCCTCTAGTCTCCATATGTGCTCATGGCATGTGCAAGCACGTACATGCACGTGCGCATGCAAACACACATGCCATGAAAAAATAATAATAATAAATATAGTAATAATAATAAGTGTAATTTTAATAATGTTTAAAGAATAATATAAACCAGAGGTCTGGAGAGAAACTCAGTTGGCGAAGTTCTTGCTAACCAAGCCTGAGGGTCTGGATCCCCAGTCTCCACATGGAAAACCAACCACAGCAAAACTCACCTGTCATCCCAGTACTAAGGAGGAGGAGATAAGAGCTCCCCCCCGCCCAGGGCTTACCAGCCAACTAGTCTGAATGAGACTGTGTCCCAAAAATAAAATGAAGAGTGGCAGAGGAAAACACCTAATATCGAACTCTAGCTTCCACATACACATTCACACCTGTGTAAACACACAAACACGTATAGACACATATAGGCCATGCCCTCACCTCAAGAGTCACATAAATTAGAAATTCAAGTAAAATGGTTGGTACAAAATCATGTGTATTTCCAGTATGTAAATGCTTGGGACTAGTGACATGAAAAGATATCTGGGAATAGGCAAATCTGTGTTTGCATGGGAAATTGCGTTTCGGCTTATCAGCCGGAACACAAACTGAGATGACTATGTGCCATGTAGACAACAAAGACTTTGAGCAATTCTGTAATGGCACAAACTCCCGAAGCAAGAAACAACTTCTTAAAGATTCTGAGTGGGCTTGGTGGCATGTGCCTACCACTCTAAACCTCAGAGGATTTTGAACTCAGCCCAGGCTACATAGAAAGAACAACGTCTCAAAACAACAGTCCTGAACAAAAGTAACCTGCAAAAAAAAAACCTTAACACGTAGGAAGTGTAGGCTACCTTAAAACTGTGAAGTAAACACATGTTTGCATTGTAAAATGGAGTTACACTTGTGGTTTGGATAATTCTGTGTAGGCTTCTCCAAATTTGCAACTGCCTGGTTGGGCATGTGTGAGTCACGTCTGTCACAGATCAATTTTTCATTCAAATTTAATCCCAAATGTGTATACCACTGGTATCCTGAAACCTGCCCAGGAAATGTCAATGGTGCTCTCAATCAAAAAAAAAAAAATCAAAAAAGAAACTCACTTTTTTAAAATTACCTGTGGTGGAAGTATAACAGTCTCTTCTTTTTTAACATGTATTTTACTTTTTAATTATGTACGTGTGTGTGTGTGTGTGTGTGTGTGTGTGTGCACATACGGGTACAGGGACCCTTGGAGGTCAGATTAACTACAGCTGGAGTTACAGGCAGTTTTGATCCAACCAATACGGATGCTATGAATTGTTCCTCTCTAAGGGCAATAAGGACCCTGAACCACTAAGCCATTTCTCTAGCCCCTGGTGTAGTCTTTTGAGAGATGGGGAAGCAAATCCCAAGGAGTTCTCAAATATATTGGCAGGGCCCATTTCCAGCAGGGCATCTACAGAGAGAAAAGCTTACAAACAAATCCGGAAGAGAAGCGCCTTCCATGAATGGGTCCAGCCTTGAGGTGGTCTTTGCAGCCCCGTCTACGATGAAGTCCTACGAGCCAATTCTCTGCTTTGTACATGCACAGTGTTCTATCTACTTCCTACACATTGGAAAGGACCTAAGTTTACTGTGGAATCTTAAGAACTGAACATGCAAATTATGTCATTATAACTTCAAAAAAAGGGTCAAGCTCTCTTCTATTTCATTTTCCCCTTTAAAGTTTACCCTTAATTGCAGCCTCTAGACCAAGCTGCATGTCTTGGCATAACTCCCGTGCTGTTTTTAAAAAAAAAAAAAAAAAAGTTAAGAAATTCCTTCCTGCCTGTGTGTCCACTCCACTTTTCAGCCCGGGCCCAGGCCAGTACTGCTGTCATTCAGTTAATGTAACCATGCCTTCTGCATGTTCCACAGTCACCTGCAACTGTTTTCACCTTGACACCATCACCTCCTCTAATCACTCCTTGAAAGAGACTTGTCTGACCAAAGTTCAAAAATGTCCTGTAGAGACAACTTGAGCATACAACAAGCCCTGGCTTAATCCTCAGCACTGCAAATTCTCAGCAAAGGGGTGCGTGTCTGTAATCCCAACACTCAGAAGGATCAGGCAAGGGGTCAGAAATACAATGTCATCCTCCCTTAGCTACATAGTGAGTTCAAGGCTAGCCTGGGACACATTAGCATCTATCTTGAGGAAAGAAAGAAAGAAAGAAAGAAAGAAAGAAAGAAAGAAAGAAAGAAAGAAAGAAAGAAAGAAAGAAAGAAAGAAAGAAAGAAAGCAAGAAAGAAAGCAAGAAAGAAAGAAAGAAAGACAGACAAAAAGAAAGAAAAGTTACTAGAGCAGATTCCAGACTATGATTGCTCAAAAATAGTGTGTCCTAGAATGTACAAGCCCTGGGCTCAGTCACCAACATAGCAAAAACTAAGAGTAAATGAAAGAGAAATTAAATAAACAAAAGACCAAGTTCTCTTTACAGCTCTGTAGAGTTCAGTTCTGATGCTTACTGGGTAAGTTATAAGTTCATATGCTTGTAGGTTAGGGAGGTGACAGCGTCAGTGAGGTCACTGATGAATACAGAGATCTGCTGATTCACTAATCAGTTATCACTATTATTTATTGGTGGTGGTTGGTGGTGTTACGCAGCTAAGTAGTGGAGATGGAAAAGTAACGTTGACTTTGATTTATTTTTGCTGCTGTTTTTAATCTCAACACAGTAAGATTTTCAGTCATGTTATTCATAACCCCACTAAAGTAAAACTGTCTTTGGTGAACTAATTCATATTTACCTTTTCCTTGCTCCTCTGAGAGTTAGTAACTCTCTCAAAATGCTTTTCTCTTTGTCAGTACAGTTAGAAAACCCTTCATTTTCTAGTCTATTATCATATCCTCAGAAGTGCCTCTGCCCTTCTGATGGTTTAAGGTGACCTTCCTTTGACCTTTTCTGACATCATTTTTTTTCTGGGTATACAGACACCTGCCAAGCTAGGAGACATGCATGCCCTACATTTGGGTACATATATAGAACAAAACTTTTCCGTCTTATTTCTAAAGGACACTGTAGGTTAAGGAAGACTTGGAACTTGGCATGTCTTAGGAAAACAATCTCCCTGTTGACCATACACCAAGGACCCAGCTTTCCGTTCATGTTCAAGATTCCATTCAGCTTCAAGACCTTACTTAAATGCTGCCTTCTCTGTTGTATTAGTCTGTCTCCAGAGTTATAGGATAAGAAATTAGTTCACACACTGTTATAGAGGCTAAGCAGTCTCATGATCTGCCAACCACAAGCTAGACATTCATGAGAACACATGGTATACCTTTAGCCTGAACTGGAAACTCTTAACCAGAAGAATCAATAGATAGGATCCAGGTCAAGT
>CM053763.1:39784416-39808604 GCA_028658305.1 Pachyuromys duprasi
CTGCTCTTCACAAAGAAACAACGTGAGAGATGACTTACTTTGGCCCACAGTCTCAAAGAGTAGAGTCAATGGTGTCTTGGCCCTTTGGGTTTGGACAGAAGATCCTGGTGGAAGGGATACGTAGTAGGGTAGTTTCTTCACCTCATGATGGACAGCAGCAGAAAGATAGAAAGGGGACAGGAGCATGATACCAGCGAGGAACCACACCCAGAGACGTAGTTCCTTCAACTAGGACCTATCTCCTAGACTTTCCATGACATCAAAAGAGTGGAACCAGCCGAGAGCAAGTCCTCAACACTGTGCGGTATAAGAGCCTCTGCATAGTACCCTTTATAACAAAACCACAGCGCCACATAAAATTACTCCAAAAGCCTTCACTCTCCCAGTCAAGCCTTCCTTCTCTCTGACAGCGTAGTTTTTAAAAATCTGTTGAGCACTTATTTAACATTCTTTAATTTAACTTAATTTTTTTATTTTACATATATATGTATAAGCTTGTTCATGTGCCTGTGGGTGCCTACAAGGCCAGGAGAGCACTTCAGATACCCTGTAGCTGAAGTGACCTGCAGTTCTGAGCTCATGATGTGGGCACTCCAGTTCTCCAGACACACGTATTTTTGATAGGTGAGAGAGCTGATTGCTCACAAGTGTTCCTGTTAGATTCACTCTTACTTAGCTTCACGTTGTTTCACTTGGTATCTTGTATCCTACTGTTTCCTTGGAGTTCCTGTTCTTTCTGAAGTAACTTCTGTGAGTTACTCTGTGTACCGTGTTTTCATTCATGCGTGTTTCACTTAGAATCAAACAACAGTCCATTCCCAACTCAGTTTTGTTATAGTGCTAAGAACTGAAACCTAAGCATGTATGCTAAACACACACTTTATCATGGAGCTACATGCTCAGCCCCTCGGGTAGTTTCAAAAGCAAGTAAATTCAACTATGCTATAATGGACATCCCCAAACGTATGTACATAAGGTCAGCACTAAACTCATGAGTTAAAAGGAGAAGGAAAAAGAGGAGGAGGAATAGAAAAAAGACACAAAGGTGAAGTTGGGAAGAAACTTGGTACAGGGGATCTGGGAAGTATTATAGAAAGAAAGTAGAGGTGAATACAAAATAATATAATCTATATTATATATATATATATATAATTTTTAAATCTTTTTAAAATCAAATAACAAGACTGGAAAGATGAACCAGTGGTTAAGAACACTTGCAGAAGATCTAGGTTTGCTCCCAGCATTCATATGGTGGTTCATAACCACTTGTAATTCCAGTTCCAGGGGAGTTGATACCTTTTATGACCTCTTTGGGAACTAGGCATGTATGTGGTACACAGATATACATGCAAACAAACCAGAAATACTCATAAAATAAAATAAATAAAATTTAAAATCTAAAATAAAATTAGCAAGCAAATATACTCAATTATCTCCTTTTCCAAGGAGTCTTGAGATAGGTCCCATAAAGAGAAGAGCCCTCTCCTCACCTACTCTCACATCATCTGCCCTTCTTTTCTAGTGTGGGTCAGCTACCTTCTAGACAAGAGATAACACAGCCCAGGAATTACAGATGGACAAGACAATGTCCAAAGTAAAAGGGCTTTGCATCTTCTTTTCTTAATGTCTTTCAAGGAAAAGAAACTTTTTGTTTAAGCCTACCAGTAGACTTCTCTCCAACTGGACAGAAGGAAGTCACACAGTTCTTTCTAAAATAACTACGGTCCAGGGTAATGGGACCACTACAATTAGTGAGACCAAGATTTACTCTTTGTGAGACATAAGTGAAGACCAATAACAACACCATCATGCCGTGGGACAGCTGATGTGTGCTGTATTGGAGAATGCTGACAGGAAGTGCTCCCTAGGACATCTTTGGTCTGTAGAGGGACAAATCCAAGCAGGATGCAGCTTGTTGGCACACCAGGACAGAGAAGTTACACAATGCTTCTTAATCATTTACCAGAACACTTCTTCACCAGAAACGTAGCAATGCCAGTTTCCAGTCAGGGGAATGGCCTTGCTGGTAGAAGATCATGTGTAATTTGCGTGTTAGCCACTTGGGTGATTGTTGTTTCCGGCTCTGGCGTCAGCTACAGACAGATATCATTGCTCTTCCTGACCTAGTTTGTTGCTAAGCTACATAAGAGAGCATGGGGTAAGACCTTGGTACCAGTGGCAGAATTGTCTTGCCTCATTCTAAAATGTCACGTGACAGAAAGATTGCAAACTTTGATCAAACATGCTCTTCTAACAACAAAGTCGGTCAAGTGGGCTGAATAGTGAATTCTGTGCCACCGCTGGTTGATACTCCCCAACTGTCGCTTAATCTCAGTTCAAAATTCAATACGCTTTTGCCTTGAATACTAAAGACTTGACCTGTCTTCTCTAATTCAGCGTTGCAAATAAGGAAACTGAGGCTCTTTGTCTGGTTCCAGAAGTATTCTTCTTAATTTTTTTTTCTTCATCTAGCTAGATGTAATACAGCTGATCCCAAGTGTAATGCTTTTATGTGAGTTTGTGAGGTTGTTTATTTTGTTTGGAACGTGTCATCAGGCCTAAGGGGTCTTTTAGTTTTTCAGATAGTCTCGCTGTTGTTGATATAACAATGGTCTTCATACCTCTATTCTGTTCCTCTAGAGCCAGTTAGGGGAACTACATACCACTAAAAAGACAGTAACTTTAAAACTTTCATGAAGTTCCCTTTACTTTTCTTCTCTTGTTCCTCTGTATGATGCTCTAAACAGATGTGTGGTTTCATTCTCCAGATCACCAACTCAGTTCTGTCTTTCCTGTTGATTACCCTGCTACAGAGATTAATTTTAATGAGTTTTACCAGTGACTTCAACATCCATACAGAAAAGGAGTAGCAGCCCAAACCATAGCATTGATGAAGAATCCCAAAGTGAGCATGCTTGTGTGCTATGGATGAAGAAGGAGAGAGCTAGACGAGGTATGCACTTCTAGCATACTGTCCTCGATACTGTTCTATTGCTATGAAGAGACACCATGACCAAGACAACTCCTATAAAGGAAAGCATTCAATTGGAGGCTTGCTTACAGCTTTAGAAGGTTAGTCCATGATCCTCAAATTAGGAAGCAGAAATGAATGGCATAAACCTTAGAGCTTTACATCCTAAGACACAGGCAGTAGGCAGAGGGGGGTGGGGGGACGGACCTGAAGAGGGCTTTTGAAACCTCAAAGGCCACCTTCAGTGACACATATCCTCCAGCAAGGCCATACCTACTCCAACAAGGCCACACTTTCTAATTCTTCTCTAAACAATTCACTGATTAGGTACTAGACATTCAAATATATTAGCCTATGGGGCACATTCTTATTCTAATCATCTCAATGGTTAAGGCAGTGGATCTTCAGTTCAAGGCTAGCTTGGACTACATGGCAAGTCCCAGGCCAATCTGGACTACCCTATCTCAAAAAAAAAAAAATAGAATAGTGTCTTTGGCCTTTTTGAGATATAAGGCATATACTTCTGAAGAACTAGTAAAGTGAAAAACAAAAAATAAGTATGAGTACTGTTCAATTCCTCTTTAACTTATGTGTTGGTCAGATTTCTATCCTAGGAATGACAACAACAAAATCAGCTTAGAAGAAGAAAGATTAGTTGGTCTCATGGTTCCAGTGACTTTATAGAGGCCACTACAGTTGGGCTTTGTTGTTTCAATGTCTCTGGTAAGTCAGAAGGTGGTGATGGAGGAGAGTGAGTGGTAGCAGACAGTGATTCAGCTTTACAGTGGCCAAAAAGCAAAGAAGGGGAGGGAACAAGGAGGGACCAGAGACCAAACAGCTACGTCCCTCAAGAGCACATCACTGATGATCTGCTTCCTCCAAAGGGAAACCGCCTCTTAAAGTTGCACTACCTCCTAATAGCCCGTTAAGAAAAGAATCCTTTGGGGCTGAAGAGATGGCTCATCAGTTAAGAGCACTTGCAGTCTTAGCAGAGGACCTGCCTTTGGTCCCCAGCATTCCCATAAAGCTCATAACTACCTGTTATTCCAGTTGCAGGGGATCTGATGTCTTCCTCTGGCCTTCACAGGCATTGCACATATGAGGTATACATGCATACATTCAGGCAAAATGCTCATGCACATAAAATTAAAAAAAATTTTAATGTTTTTTAAAAAAGAAAAAAACAAAGTGATCCATCAGTAAATTAATCCACTGATGAGATCAGAGCTCTCACGATCCAATCACCCCCAAGGGAACCACCCCTGAACACTCCTGCATTATAGATTTTCTTCCTTTGAAATTAAAAAACCAAAAAACCTACATATTTTATTTTCACCATATGGATGGGGGAGGAGGTGTGCACAGAAGTCGGGGGAAGGTGTCAGATCCCATGGAGCTGGAGGTATAAATGGTTGTGTGATGGAAGATATGGATGCTGGGAACTGAGGTGAAATCTTCACCAAAAACATTAACTCACCGAGCCATCTCAGTAGCCCCAACATTATAGACTTTACGGTTGGGACATTTAAGATCCAAGCGATAATAACTTAGTTTTTTATTAAGAGTTGCCATTATTTTGGTTAGGAGACAGAACATTTTGTTCGAATGGGCCAAACATGATACTCTGTCTCTACAAAGACATAGTCCACTCTGTTACTTCTGATGATATTTCTAAATATTCCCTCCAGAAGGGCACAATCTATTGCCTCTTGCTCTGGTGCTCTGCCTGCTTCTCTCAAAGCCCTTATCACCCATTTTACTGGAAACTGACTCTGGTAGCTGATACTCTAAGGACAAGGAAGATCTCAAGAAACTGAATACAATTCTCAGCTCTCATGAGTCTCATGAAATCTCTCTCTCTCAGTCTGAGTGAGTGGACCACCAGGGAAATTGGGTCCTCTCTCAGGGTTCTTAATCCCATCAATAATAATAATAACAACAATAATAATAATAATAATAATGGACTCAGGAAGAAGCGCAAGGACCATTTCATTAGAGTTTAAAAGGCGCCATGGAGTATGGTCTTAGCTTCTGCCCATGTTAAAATTAAGTTCAGGATCACAAAAAAGAGCCTGACAGACAAGGTAAACTTTACTTCCTGTCAGAAGGCAGTGCTACTCGCAAAATCAGAAAAGAAAGCACCCCGGGACAGCGAGTGCCTTATTATCACTAAAGTAATGTCATAGGCAACTACTGTCTCCACAAACGTGGGGAAAGAAAAAGAGAGGTTGGGGCAGACTTTGGGGGAAAGTGAGTGATGGCCCGAAGATCTAAAAAGTACCATGTCCCAAGTAAATAACAGCAAACCATGGTGGCTAGTGGGAACCGAATGTGATCAGGAAACGCCAGTAGCTCTGGCGGCCTGAAGTACAAAAAGAGTGAAGTAGGACAGCGGTCACCATAAGGCAGAAGCCACATCTTGGGTCCTTCTACAGCAGATTCCCATTACTGGAAACAAGGGTCGTCACCAACACATCTGAAGAGCAGACAGCAGAAAAATGTTTCTGGCAACCGGAAGAAGACTAGAGGGGTGAGGGGTGAAGGGGTCTGAATGCAGACCCACAGTGGATGCTCCACGGAAGCCAGCAGCCAGAGTGCCGTGCCACGGCGTGTTCTAGTGAGCAGGAGAAAGAAAGCGTGTGTAGACTGCCTGCTTAGGTCGTTAAGGTCTCTCGCCACCCTGTTCGTCAGAACGTCTCTCCAGCCAAGTCTTTAAACCATTAGGCTTAGAAATAACAGTATCACATACGTTGAAGACATTTTAATTTAACTTGCCTGAGAGCTGGAAACTCACCTCTTGCAAAGTTCAGCACATTCCTCAAAGCTGCCCTCACTTCCCGGCCTGCCTGAGTCAAACAGGGAAGGTCTTGCTAACCCAGCTCCATCTTAGGCCGCCACACGGAGCTGCCTTCTGCTGAGCTCCAAGATGGAACCCTCCATGACTGCTTGGAAAAATTACAACTCCATAAATACAAGCTCTTCATTTAGCTCTTCAAAAAAAAAAAAAAGTCTCTCTTTGATACACTTTTCTGTCAGCCATTGTATTCTTGTTATGGATTTCACCAGCCCTAAACCCTCTCCTCTTTAAAAGAACATTTTTTTCCAGAGTCCAATTTGATTTTATTTTCAGCTATTTTAATTCTTATTTGTTAGTGTTCTATTTCAAAAAGAAAAAAAAACAAAAGAGAATGTCTAAAAGAAGCAAACGGGGGATGGGGAGAATACCCCTGGTGTAACACTCATAGCTTAGGACTAGGTAAGCTTAGGACTAGGGTCTAGCAGGTACATGAGTATCGAATCTAAGCTCATTTCCTTGTTAAAACATATGACTCCATGGATGTGAAATAGTAATGTAATTTGTCTGGATTTCCATAAGATGTTTGGCTAAGTTTCAGGACAAGGGACAAAGTGAAAAAATGTGAATTGTATAATGTTGTGCCGTTAGAGTAGCTCGGGTCTGACAATAGCCAGAAGGTGTTGGTGAATGAATTCCCCACATTTTCTAAAAAGGGCTCTAATTTTAACTCTGTGCAATTCATCAAACTTAGAATCACATATAGTGACATAGGATATTAATTTTACAGATGGCCCAATTCATCTAGTGCAGTGCTAGGCACTTAGTTCAATAAATGTTGAATTTAATCAAGAGGAAACTGTTGATGTTTTACGTGATGGAATCACAATTGTAAATTAGTTCATTAGGCAAAAAGAAAGTAAAAATAGAAATACAATAATATCGGAAAGGGATAAATGAATTCAGCACTCTTGGATTCAAATAATCAATGATTAAAGTATGGCAGTAAGAAGGGTCAATTTAATATACTTTTTCAATGTAAAAACAGACCGTAAGCTAAACATGATTAATAAGTGATTTCTGTATCCCTATAAAATTAGTACAGTCCACAAAGCATTTTATAGTGGCCACAGAAGATAATGGTTTGTTCACCTTTGCTGTGTGCACATCTGGGAACTGTGTTTTATGCTAGAAACTGCATTCACAGAGGATCATTAATCTAGAGACCTCAGAGTCAAGGGAATGAAGGTTAGTAGTCTAGTAAAAGCAGGGAGGGCTATCCCGGGTTATGTGGGTGGCCCCAACAATCAGGAATGTCTCTGCATATGAAAATGGAATATGAGGAAACCTCAGAGAAGCAGCAGGGTAAGAAAGACCACACTCTGTCACCTGCTTTTAAATGAATTTACAATTGATTGCTTCATCACAGAAAGCTTACAGTTTTGTGGTAGAATACGATCTCAGTAGATATCACCGATATGTTTCTCTGATTACCTGAGCATTGGTGCTATGACAATTTGTCAAAATTAAGTGTTGCTTGGTTCTTTTATTTTGTCTTTTGGTATTCCTTTCTCATGCTGAGGATTAAACTCAGAGTCTTCTGTATCCTCAGTATGTGCTCTACGACTGAGCCATACCTCACCCCTAAATTATCAATTTTTATTTTTGTTTATTTTTATTGCTTTTCAATTTTTTGTGTGGTTTTTCGAGACAGAGTTTCTTCTCTGTGTAGTCTTGGCTTCCTAGATTCACTTTGCAGACCAGGCTGGCTTCAGACTGACGGAGATCCACCTGCCCCTGCCTCTCCAAGTGCTAGGTTTACAGAGTACTGGAATTATAAGCATGTGCTATCACACCCGACTTTTTTGGGTTTTTGAAGATGGAGTTTTTCTGTGTAGCCCTGGCTGTCCTGTAACTCACTCTGTAGACCAGGCTGGCCTTGAACTCACAGAGATCCACCTGCTTCTGCTTCCCAAATGCTGAGATTAAAGGCATGCACCACCATTGCCCCTCCCAAATTATCAATTCTTGAAACAGCAATAAATTTATTATGTCACAGTTCTAGAAGTCAGAAGTCTGAAGCTGATCTTGAAAGGCCAAGGTCAGCTGTCTGGCAGCCTCATTTCCTACCGCAGCCTCATTGCCCCTTGGTCATTGTCTTGGTCAGCTAGAGATACCGTGAAAACTACCAAGGACTATGAAAGTAAACAATAAAGTGTTTCATTGTCTCACAATTCTGGAGCCGATAATCCAAGATGAAGGTACTGGCAGAGCTGACTTTTGCTGAGGTCTGTGTTCTCGGCTTGTAGATATCTGCCTTCACATTGCCCCTACACAGTTCTTGCCTTCTGTGCCCATGTGGGCTCTCCCAGTGCCTCTTTCTCTTCTTGTGATAATAATGTTTTCTCTAGAACAATAAGACCTTACTCTAAGACTTCATCTGACTTTATTTACCTCCTTAGAGGCCCTGTTCTCAAACATTGTCATACTGTAGTTAGGATTTAAATATGTGAACTTAAGGAAACACAGTTCAGCCCATATTAGTCATGCAATCTAACATTCCCACTTTCCAGGGATCAGAACATGGGTAAACTTGAGGGAGCACTTTTCCCCTATCACGAAACCCAAGGGATGCTCGTTAAATGAGTGAATGGATAGATTTTGGATGATTGTTAAGGCACTAATTTCTCTAGCAAAGTTCAGAGGAAACTCTTGCTCAATTTGATACCTCAGAGAGAGTGTTCTAGCAAACTAATTGACACACAAATGATCAGTTTGGATTAGAGTAGGGAGAATGTTCAGCATCATACAGCCAAATGCTCTAGTGCAAATAAGAACTAAAGGCTTGGGGAGGTGGAACCTTGCAATAGAACCTAACTCTTCCTCCTCTCAGTCGAGGGCCAGTCACATAAGTTCAGATTTTGCATCCCATGGGAAAGCGCTGCTATGAAGACAAGACAAAGAGAGGGAAGTTCATCCAGCAGAGATGAAGGAATAAGGCCCGTCAGACAAAAGGGCCCCCAGGAATTTGAAAAGCGAAGTAAACGAAGTGCATGTTCTAAATATGAAATGAGGAGGACTTAGACAAGAGTGGGAGATTTCCCCCTTATCTACAGAGCGGAATTTGAACCGGCTCTAATTCACAAGATACTATAGCATGAATCTGTTTTCTAAATTTTTTTATTTTATCATATATGGCTACTTTTGTAATGCTGTTTTCTTTAACCCCAAGAAGGTTTCCATATGTTGCAAAATCTCAGAGCAGGTACTGTATCACACACACACACACACACACACACACACACACGCATGTATGCACGCACAAAAAGAGCTCTTGAACCAAATGAAACTAACACAGGAGAAGATGCGATAAAAGACTACTCCAAAATCTTTGATAAAATGTTTGCGTGTGTCCACGTAATGGCCCTAACCCTCACAAACGCGCCCTCAGACTCTCGTTAACTCTATCGGGTACTGTGGCTTAAGTCCAACGTCAACAACTGAAAATGACGGAGTCTGGGTAAAAACTACCGCTGTTATCAAGCTCTGTTATTCAGTGGGCTATCTGAGGCACCGCATTCTGTTCGTTAAATGGGTGGAGCTGGAACCTGAGCTGTGGAGCTGGAGACGCGGCTCTTTCCTCTGAGGTCTTGCTGGGCTGCAGGGTTGCTGTATTTAACCAGAGCCTCTCTGCTGGAGGCTGATCGCTGCTTATTTGGCAGGTCTGAGAAATGCGCTTGGCCTGCTCCCCGTTTTGCTCTGCCTGCTGGATTTTGCAGATCAGAGCTGGGTTGTGGATTTATTTAGTTCCAGGAGACTGGGGTTGGCTTTTCACATTCCTGGGTCTTATGTATCTGGAAACCTTCCGTCTGACTTTAAGAACAATCCTATGGTGTAACCTTAGCTTCTGAATGGCAACATAATTTAGTAATGATAATAAAACAGAAACAGGGAGCTATCACAGACTAGTAGCGCAGGCCCATGAATTAAGCCATGCTGCAACAAATCTAGTCAAGGGTAGCAATCTCCATTGAGATAGAATTGAATTCAAGACCTCGGCCTTGCTAGCACCTCCCCCTCCCACTTCCTCTAAATACTAAGTTTTCCAGACACGTACTCAAATGATGTGTGTTCCCAGTTTATTTTTGGATGGTCTTCTAAAAGAAAGCCACTTCCACCACCAATAAAAAAGCCCTGGTACTTTTTAAAATCCAGGTAGCCAGATACCCACCCAATCATAAACAGAAAGGTCTCCATATCTCCTATGGTCCCCAAGGGGCACAGATTGGTTTCTCTTAATCACCATGACATCTCCAGCCTGGCACATGATAGTCAGCAAATACAAGTTGGATTAACAAGTGAGTGAATGCAACATATGTGATTTTAACTAAAATGCTCACTTCAAGAATTGTTCAAGATACTGTGTCTGAAAACACAGAGAAAACCCTACCTCCTGGGCTGCTCAGCAGGTAAAGGTGCTTGCCAACAAGCCCGATGACCCGAGCTCAATCCCCGGGATTGAATTCTACCACATGGTAGAAGGAGAGAACTGACTTTCTCGAGCTGTCCTCTGATATCCACAGGGTCTGGTGGCACATAAACACATTCACAGAAACAAGTAAATAAATGTAATTTAAAAACTCAAATCCCAAGTTCTATGTAACTGAGTAAATTGGATTATCTAGTACCATAAACCTGTTACCTCGCAGGCTTCCTTCAAGCAATGGATCCTAGTAACTGCAGAAACTTCTTTATTCCCATTCCAATAGACCTCAGTTCTAGAAAAACCTGTTTCTAAGCAAAATATGCAATTGACATGCTTTGAAATTACTTCCAGTCCTCACCCACTGACAGTACCTCTTTAAGAGGATCCCAACTTCCAGACACCCAACAACCTTTCAACATCTTTTGCCATGCATTTTACACTTCTGGGGTTTTGGGGATTCTACCATCTTTCCTCTAGAAACTGGACACTACCTCACATCATTGACCCACCATTAAAACTTACCTTTCCTAACTGTAGTCTGTCTCTGAATTACAAAGTTGACCTGAAAAGCTTTATGTATGTGGGAATGCTCTCAGCAGATGACTGTTTAATATGGTGTGTTTCCTGGCTCGTGAGTATGTGTTTCATTAATCAAAGCTACTGTACCCATTCTTGCAAAAGGGTAGGCAGACATCAACACTACAAAGATTGCTTCTTATTGTACCATGTCAATACCCACCTACTTTACCTATGCACGAATGTAGCTCAGAAACATAGGCCTGCCTCAGCCTTCTCTCCACTGACGCACTAGGAGACTTGAATAATGGGCTATTCTCTCTCTCTCTCTCTCTCTCTCTCTCTCTCTCTCTCTCTCTCTCTCTCTCTTCCTCAGAGGAGAGTGAGAAAGAAAGGAGCTGGGCCTTTCTTTCCCTAAAAGAGCAATAATTCCAGAGTTTCCCATAATACATTTGTATGAACCAATCAAGCTAAATGCTGCTGCCTTTCTCACACTTAACACTGAATGATTAGTGACAGTAATTTAGGATCCAAAATGTATAGTGTGTATGTGTGTCTCATCAGGCTAACAACCTTCCCTGTGGAAAAAGAAGGCCTCTATCCTTGGCCACTGCTTTTTTTCAGTGGAGAAATTATTTCTTGTTTGAGATTCTTCCAGTATGCAGAACATGGGCTTTATCTCCTCATTATCTTTTCCATTGCTAGGATAAAATACCTTACAGAAGGGAGGGGGGTATTTTGGCTCACAGTTCCACTTCATCCTAGCAGAAAGAGTTTGAGGCAGTTGCACTCAGAAAGCAAAGGAAACCATGTCATTAATCCCAGCACTCAGGAGTCAGAGGAACAGTGAGTTCAAGGCCATCCTGGTCTTCAGAGTGCGTTCTCAGACAACCAAGACTCTAGAGAGAAATCCTATTTCAAAGTACACAAATGGATAAATACATACATAAGAAAGCAGAAGGAGACAAATCTCTGTGCTCAGCAAGCTGTCTCCATTTTATGCAGGGCAGGACCTAAACCCAGTAATTTAGTCACATTGTGTCTTGCACTGGGTAGGCACACATGCACCTGTATGTTATTTGGGGCAAAGCTAAACCATTTCATAAAAATCACCTCTCCCCCAAGTTCAATGGCATAAAGAAACGATTACTCTTTAGTTGACTTCTTGAAGCCACTAAAGGGAGTGTTGGCATTTTGGAGCTGCTGCACGGTAATCATTCCAGAACCTAGGCTTTGGGTAACCCAAATATCTTCAATGTCTTCTCCATGTTACTTTTCTAATTGCAATAATGATTGCCTAACAAAAGCAGACCATGGAAAGGGCGGCGTAATTTGGGTCAGAGTTGTGCAGGTCCGGTCACGGAGGCAGAGAAGCCATGGTGACAAGGGCAGCTCCAGCTGTGCCCCAGGAAGGTCTCACAGCCAGAGGCAGGCAGAGAAGAATGCTGCTGCCTGGGTCCTCACAGTGGCTCCTAGCCCATGGGATGAGTCGCTCACATTCAGTGTAGAGCTTACCTCCTCCATTAGGGCCTCTGGAAGCAGCCTCCCCGCCACATACCCGGGGTTTGTCTCGTAGGTCATTGCCAGTCTGGTCTGATTGACCATGAAGATTAGTCATCACACAAACCAGAATGAACTTAAGGCACAGTTCGCTTGTGGTTTTAAAAGTGACTCACAAATCCACCTACCACTTCACCCTATAAATTTACTCTCCCCCCCCCTTTAAATCATCACATAGTGACTAATTGACCACTTCACATACAAATCAGCAGACTGTTAATAAAACAAGATAATCCTAATTTTTAAGGTCTCTGGAAGAAACACATTAATCTCAAGGTTTATTGCTTACATATGAATTTTTTGTTTGATAAAAATGTCATGGTGGGTAATGAAGGTCGACTTCTTCAATATCTTATTTACCAGTGTGTTGATATGCCACATCAGACTATCTTTCCTGCAGAGTAACTAGCTTCTAAACACAAACAAAGGGATATATTCTTTCGTGGCATTTTGTTGACAATGGACTTTTGTTCTGAACAAAAATAAAGAGCTTTTTTTGTTTTAATGAGTAATGACTTCAACCACAGAAGAAACATTTAAAGATAGCAATGTGTTAGTAGAAGCTGGAAAACAGTGGAAATTTTTTTATTTTTATCGTGCTTTGTGAAAGACTGTTTTTTTAAGGAATTAAGAGGCTGCTGAACATAAAAGATTTTTAAAGATTTATGGCTCTTTTAAAAAATATGACTTAAAGGGTGATCAGCTTTTGTCTCTGATGGATAAATAAGTCAAGAAAATGCTTGTGAATAAATACGATTTCCAACTCAGAAAATAAAAGCCTTTATATTTTTCACAGTGATAGAACATAAATCTATTTACTGCCATGGAGAACCAAGGAGTTTATTGGTTAAAACTATTGTGTGGTCGTCCAGTCAGCTTAGCTCTCTAGGACAAGATGACCCACTGGCACCTGAGCAAATACCTAGGGGTTATATGTAGTTCAAGCTCCACCATACAGGCTATTATGGGAGAGAGATAAAGATCCTTTGTGGGATCTGAGAACCCTTCAGTCTCCAGGGCATCCAAGCCTGACTTCACATACCCATCTTCCACCCAGACCTACTGGCAGATGCTGAGATGCCAGGTCAGTAAGGGCCCACTCAGGCACGCATGCCTCATCTCCTACCCCACAAGACACTTGACTCCTGGTACTAAATTCCAGAGAACTGCTTCTCAATCCACCCATGACCGTCCCACAGTAGCTTTGGACCCAAATCATTTCCTGCTACATTTCCTTTCTTCATTGCCATGGAGAAAATTGTGATGGGGCATGAAAAGCAAGTGTCAGGAGCCAAATAATACATTCTATTTGAAAAGAATATTCTAATATCCTCCAGTTAAAAAAAATTGGATTGTAATTTTAAAAGCCAGGCTAAAAACTTAGAAACCACCCCGAAAACCACAGGAAAGAGTACAGGATGGCAAAGAACAGAGAAAGAGACCCCCAGCATCTGAAGCATGATGCAAGGTTAAAAAAAAGTAAAAATAAAATAAAAATAAAAATGCATGGTTTATGTTTTGCTTCATTCCATAGCACAGAGGAATAAGGGATGGATGGGAGAGGGCTCAGGAGTTAAAAGTACTTGCTGCTCAGCCAGGGAACGCAGGTTCCATTCCCAGCACCTACATGGCAGCTTACAACCATCTCTAACTTCAGTTCCAGGCCATCCATAGGCACCAGACTCACACACATGGTGCACAGACATAAACTCAGCTAAAACACTCATACAAATGAAATGGAAATAAACAAATCTTTAAAGTAAAAGAAAAAATGAAGCAAGAGTGTCAGTCTTTGCTTATGTTAATCCCATAAAGATTAATTATAGTGGATACTAGTTTTAATTATTGAGGCTTATGTCTTGTTAGTCTACTTGATACATCAAATGTATAAATGAAATATTAATTAAGAAAACGTTCATGTTAGGCAATTCATCTGGAAAACAGTGGCTTCCTGCTTTCCTACCCATTGCATGTATGCAAAGAGCACTCGCGAAAGAATGAAGAAGAGAAAGATGAGTAGCAAAAAACAACTAAGGGGAAAGTGGGGCTGAATTGGAAACCAAAATAAACTCACATCTGAAATGAAGTGATTAATAAAGTAGCCAAAGGATAGTCCTCAGACATCAAAGTAAAGCAAGAGCAGGACGTCTCCCATGTGGAATAAGAGATTCATTTTCCTGTACCAACTGCAACAATATACACAAAGCGAGTCTTCCGTTCTAGTCATAACAAAATTTGCTTGAAACATATACAGAGCGAAGGAAAGAATTTTGGTTTTGAATATTGAGAAATCAAGAAGAGAGAAATTATTTCCTTTGAAAGCGGGCTATAGTAGATATGTGTGCGTACGTATGTAAGCACACACTGTGTATATATTCTAAGACTAAATAAGTAAAATTTCTGTTTCTTTTATCATGGAAGCCTGAAATAATTTCATAGTCTTGCAGTTGCTTTTAGAAAAGAGACTGTAAATGTTCACGCTAATAGTCATCCATTTAATGGAAATAAAAGAACAAAAAAGTTTTAACTGCAGTTTTTCTTTCTCTTTCTTCTGCTTCTTCTCCTTCTCCTCCTTCTCCTCCTCCTCCTTCTCCTCCTCCTTCTCCTCCTCCTCCTCCTTATTTTCCTTCTCCTTCTCCTTCTTCTTCTTTTCTTCTTTTTCTTTTAAAACAAGAAAGGGTCTTCTGAGTAAATTTTGTGATAGTGTGGAGAAAAGTGTTCTGTATAGATTAATGCTGTTTCCAAAGCTACAACGTAAGTCTTAGATTTGTATATGACAATGACATTTCACTTTATGTTTTTCACTATAACCATTAATTAAACTAATTAATTTTGTTCATAAAAATCTTGTTTATAAAATGAACTTTCCTTCTTTGTAATTGAGAACTCTTTAACTGGGTGATCAAATAAAGCATCCTTAGAAATGGAATATATTGTCATGATTTGACCTGGAAGTGATGCCATTGAAAATACGCCACAGAATTTATATTGAAAATACATCACAGAATTTATACATTTCTCCCTACAATATTTGATCTGCATATAACCATAAGAAAACTGTCAAGGATTTGAAACATGCATAATTCTCTAAAGCAATGGGAGATGAAGTCTACAAAAATAACATGTATGTCAAAGAGAGACTCTTCTATTGAACATAAGGACCATATGTAGCCAGGCATGGTGGCACATGCCTTTAATTCCAGCACTTGGGAGGCAGAGGTAGAGGTCAGCCTGGTCTATATAATGAGTTCCACAGCAGCCAAGACTATTTAGAGAAACCCTGTCTCAAAAAAAGAAAGAAAGAAAGAAAGAAAGAAAGAAAGAAAGAAAGAAAGAAAGAAAGAAAGAAGAAAAAGCAAAGAAACTATATGTAGTATATTGTATATAATATCAGCTATCAAAAATAACTTCAGTAAAGGACATTTGGGGAACAACTGGAGAAACGTGAATGTGGATTCTACATAAAATGTTATTTATTTAATATTTTATTCCTGGGATTGCTTTAAAGGAGATTATCTTCTTTCTTAGGAAATTCATAGTGAAGTATTTAGGAGTCAAGTGTGGTGATTTCTGTAAGTTGCTTTCAATCATATATGCATGTGCACACATACGTACATATATACCTGTATGTACGTGAATACAGAGAAGGACATTAACAAGTGCTGCAAATATTCAGAACTGGTGAGTCTTTCATTCTTTAAGCTTCTCAGTAGCTTTAAAATTGTTAGCGACATTGGATTACAGAAAGGTACATAAGGGAAAGTTCTCTTATAATTTCTATGTAATTTCAATAATACATATAAAGGAATTATGGAATTAGACTACTTCCATTTTGAAATTTAAAAGTTGTTCATCAAATATCCTAAAGAAGAAAAACACTAGATACTAGATGATTTTTAAAAGAACATACAGGTTCTGGTTCTGTTAAATATTCTTCATAGACACATTGTATATATACATACATACATACATACATACATACACACATACATACCATTATGCCCAGATCTTAAGGTTCCCCAAAGACCACCAGAAGCCAGACCACATATGCAAGAGCAAAGAGCTTTATTTGGCCTTAAGCTTGGTTTCTCCATTGTCACCAACGCAGTGGATCAGAGAGTCTCGAGAAGCTGCAAGGGTAGGGTTTCTACTGAGGTTTGAGGAAGGACCGGGAATTCCCAGCTTAGCAGTTACAAGATTGAGTGACATTCGGGAAGAGTTGGCTTGTTACAGAGTGATTGGCTGACTAACATAACTAACTTTGAGCAGTTATCTGTAGACCTCAGGAGTGTTAGGTCAGTGGGCTGCACAGCACAGATGCCCCACCCTGAGATAAGATACCTTCCCATTCTTGTGGTTACCTCCAGGCTGTGCCATGGGTAGGGAATTTTATGGTTTTATTTCTGGAACTGATGCCATATGGCTTAGTTCCTGGGACTGATGACTTTTTTGGGGGAAGGGGTTAGGCCTGTTCCTCTCAATACGTACATACATATATACATACATACACACACACACACACATACACACACACACACACTTAGGTGTATATGAAATAAAATCTCTGTCTCAGCCATTTTCAATAAACAGCAGAATGTCCAAACATCTTGTGAAACCACATGTTGCTAGGCTATGGATCCAAAGCTTCTGGTTCATTAGGCATAGGATGCAGTTCACTCGCGTCCATTTCTAACAGAGATACGCTGAAACTATGGCCCAGAACCACACTTTGGGAGCAGCTTCTTTAGATCAATCTAGAAGAACTAGGTCAGAGGGATATGTTCGCCAACACCCTGGAGATGTTATTAGTGAAATCACACTTTGCACATCGAAAATGTAAAAACTCCTGTGTTTCTTAAATAAGTGCGTTGCAATGGAAAGAAATAACAGACAAAAAAAGAATACGTCACTCACAAGAGATAAGATACATCAGTTGATTACAAGTTGGAAAACTGTACTATATCTGCTTTCTTCAAGAATTACAAGGAAAAGATATCAAAATTAATTTGCTTTAATTGTTAGAATACTACATAGTACATAATGGATGCAAAATTTTAAAAAATAATGGCAAAAGGAAGGCGTGTACATCGATCACCAGCTTGGGAAGGACACTGTGATCTGTACTCCATCTAAATGATTTTCCCTTACTATTCCTTGAAAGTAACCACTTTAGAAAACTAAATTTATTTATTCATTTTTTACTGTCTTACAATAGTTTAGTTCTTTGGAGATTTGTAGAGAATTGAATCAAGTTGTTCACTGTTGCTGTTTGACACAATGCTTTTGAGATTCTACCATATAAAGAAGGACAGCATACTCTCGCTTGCTACACAGTATTTCCTTGTGCAGACATTCTAATACTCACTAGCTCTTAGGCTGATGCATAAGTAACCTCTTCTAAATTGCCACCCTTACATCTCCATTACAAAGCTACAGTGGACTGGTGAGTTGACCTTTCTAAACAGCTGACTTCCTGACTTTAGTGGAAGGCTACAAGTGTTTCCCATTTAGTCACAGTGCTGTTTCCCAGGCTGAAAGGCACATTTCAGAGATAATTCTCCTGTCCCTCTGTCTTAGTCAAAGTTCTATTGCAGTGAAGAGAGGCCATGACCACTGCAACTCTTATAAAAGATAGCACTTAATTGAGGATTGCTTACATTCAGCAGTTTAGTCCATTATTATTATTAGGGCAGGTGCTTTTCTTTATGAGTTCTCAGATTTTAAAATCAATGTAATGTAACATCATAAAAATAATCTGGGGTAATACTCCTCTGTTTTTTTTAATAGTATGGACTCGCCTTTTTGAGTTTAACTGCATAGAAATAAATTAGGCCCCAAACCTTATTGTTTTGCTTTGTTTTAGACATCGTTTTGTTTTTAACATCTGTGATTTCTGCTAAGGGGCTGGGGATAGTATGTTTTTATGCAGAAGATATTCTCTTCCAATTTTCAAATGTAATTTCACAGAGCTAGTGGAATTTTGTTGTGTTTCTTTTCTAATTTCTGGCTTTTATTTCTCCACTGTTTTTTCTTCCATTTAGTTGGCATTTTTGTCCTTTTTTTTAAAATAGGTTACCTAATCATTTTATCAATTTTATTGTTGCCCTAAAGAGCTTTTTATCAAAACAAAGAAAGCTGTCTTTTTGGCCAGTCTTATTTGCATCAAATGCTGGCAAGAGTGTGCAGCACCCTACTTCTCATTCACTGCTGGTGGTGACTGTGAGGTCCAAAAGAAACTCCATTTTCCCAAACTCCAAACGCCAGACCAAATATACAGAAGTGAGCTCAACCTGAACAATCCAGGAGGATGTCTGGCAGTTAGATAACAGAACATCTGCAGCTGGTCCTCCTTTACCGAGAGGAGTCATTTCCCTTACCTGTGGCAGAAGGGACATACAGCTCCCTGAGGCCTCTATCAGCAGAGCAAAATGTATGCAAAATGTGTGCTGGCCTGTAGGCCCACCCAGTGCCAGTGTAAGGGCATCATGGTGTCTGTTAGACCTTTCAAAGTCCATGCTACATCCTACTGCTTCTCACCTCCCCCTCCTCTGCCCTAAACCCCCTCCAACACTCAGGCTTCCCCTTCCCCCCCCCCCCCAGCTACTCATTCTTCTTATAACCAGAAGTCAAAAACTTAACACCTACCCCCAAAACTTTCACACAGATATTTTGAACAGCTATATTTATAATTGCAATAACATGAACAAAACAAAGTTTGTTTCTTTTTAACTCTGGAATTGGGTAAATAAACAAGGTGCCCACAGAGAATGGAATGGTTTTCAGTGCTAAAAAAAAACTTGCCATCAAGCCAAATATTGATAAAAGGAAAGGTTATTTATGTATATTTGGAGGTAGAGGGTTTATGGGAAATAATTTTATCTTTGCAGCTTTCTAATGAACCTAAAAACTGTTCTAAAAGTTAAGTCTATGAAATAAAAATATAAACTTTTAGGCCAACACAGTGGTGCATGCCTTTCATCTCAGCACTTGGGAGGCAGAGGCAGGTGAATCTTTGTGAGTTCGAGGCCAGCCTGGTCTATATAGTGAGTTCCAGGACAGCCAGAGCTACACAGTGAAATTCTGCCTCAAAACCAACCAACCAACCAACCAAACAAACAAACAAACAAAGAAAAAGCCATTTTGGTGATGCACCAACCACCACATCCGATTTCCTTTGTAACATTACAGGGACAGTGTGTGCACATGGGTACATGCCATATGCTTAGAAGTGGAGCGCTTTTTTTTCACCTTATTTCATATTTTAAAGATTATCTTTCAAAAGTACACAAATGTAACCATCAATAAGCATCTTTTTGTATCAGAGTACTCCAAGCTAATATGTCTTTTCCTACCTCCATTTATTTGAATGCATAGATGTTACGTCCATATATTTGCAAGAGAACTTCTCAGAAGATGTGTTGGTCAATTTAAATTTTAACTTGATGCATTCTAGAAATCCCTGGGTAGTCTAGATTAGGTCAACCTGTGGGCTCGTCTGTGGGAGGCTATCTTAATTAGATTGAGGTGGGAAGATCCTCCCTGAGATAGAGAGGGTGGAAGGGGAAAGGGAGGGGAAAGGATGACAGGAGGGAAGACAAGGGGAACACAAGCAATGCACTAACATGCATGCGTTAAGTCATTGCTCTCTGATGCGACTGTAATGTGACTAGAGTTTCTATCACCCTGACTTCCCCACATGATGGACAAATCTGGAAATGTGGGCAAAACAATGCTTTCTCCCTTAACACATTTTCTCACAGTAAGAGGAAGTGAAACTAAGGGAATTATGTGTTGCTAGGAGAGATGGCTCAGAGGTTAAGACCACTGGCTGTTCTTCCAAAGGTCCTGAGTTCAATTCCCAGAAGATGCATGGTGGTTCACAGCCGTGTATAATGAGATCTGGTTCCCTCTTTTCTGGTTCCCTCTTCTGGTGTGTAGGCACATATGCAGTCAGAATACTGTATAAATTATGTTTCCATTAATTTATATATCAGCATGTATGAATCTGTCTTATCATTATAAAGACATAATCTAAAGTATATGTGTCCTCAAATGAATATCTATAGAAACACTTAATTGATAATGGGAAGAGATAAATATTGAGTGGCACTTGTCCTTATATGGGAACATAACTCTATTTTTATAAAATAGAGAGAAAAACTCAACTTTTTTCTGATGAATTCACCAAAAATCATACCACAACAAAATTTATTCATGATTTCTTAAGTGATTTAATTAATTTTTAAGGTTTACAGATATTGTATAGAATTTTAAACAGGAGAGTAAACGGCCATCTCAAAAGCAGGATGAATATGATCAGCAGGAACTTATGAGCATAAGGAGAGTTGTTTGAAAATGATGCTTTCCAAATTTTGCTCCATTCCATTCTGGACATCTCCCATTCACTTTACCTTACAGCACTTAAAAACATTTTCCAGGTCTTTTGTGAAATGCTGAAGGTTACTGAGTGTATAACTTATTTTTGCAAATCAAATGTTTCTTTAAAATTCAACAATTTTCAATGAGGTTTAATTAGGCAGAGAAGTGGTTTGGAACTCCTTTTAAAACATGCATGATAATTAGGGAACATCAAAGAGTATTGTCATATTCTAAACTGTAAACAACTGTCTGTTAATGATTTAACAAATTCCAAATATTACCAGGCAGTACAGAGAACTGAAGCCTGTAGGCTTCGATGGCAAGTGTATATTAAGCTAACGGTTTGCTCAATCTCTCATCTCAAAAAAGTAGTTACACCAGTTATTGCACTTACCCTTGCAAAGGTCAAAGTTCATGCATGGGGGGGGCTTATCAGATGAGTACACTTACTTAGATATGGTCACATGGTCACCAACAGACTGAACTGGGGGACAGTTTTCCTGGCTCCCAAGCTAGATTGCTGTCTATTCCATTTAGCTGTGTCTGTTTAATATGTGTGGAAGCATCCACAAGATTGCCTCCTAATAGGACCCTGGGGAAGACACTCAATCCTCATCCAGAAAGGCAAACGGGATAGACCTCGACAGATGGAGAAAACAGGGAACTGGACAGGAGCCTACCACAGAAGGCCTCTGAAAGACTCTACCCAGCAGGGTATCAAAGCAGATGCTAAGACTCATAGCCAAACTTTGGGCAGAGTGCAAGGAATCTTAAGAAAGAAGGGGGAGATAGAAAGAGCTCAAGGGGACAGGAGCTCCACAAGGAGAGCAACAGAACCAAAAAATCTGGGCACAGGGGTCTTTTGTGAGACTGATACTCCAACCAAGGACCATGAATGGAGAAAACCTAGAACCCCTGCACAGATGTAGCCCATGGCAGCTCAGTCTCCAAGTGGGTTGGTACCCTAGTAAGGGGAACAAGGACTGTCTCTGACATGAACTCAGTGGCTGGCTCTTTGATCACCTCCCCCTGAAGGGGCAGCAGCCTTACCAGGCCACAGAGGAAGGCAATACAGCCAGTCCTGATGAGACCTGATAGGCTAGGGTCAGATGGAAGGGGAGGAGGACTTCCCTTATCAGTGGACTAGGGGAGGGGAGGAGATAAGGGATAGAATGAGGGCTGGGTTTACAGCTGGGATACAAACTGAATAAATTTAAAAAAAAATTTAAAGACTGCCTCCTAAGCTTCCTGTGGTGTATCATTTTTGACATGGCAAGTTTTGTTAATCCTGCTAATCAAGTCATGGGCTATACCAATAAATGAGGAGAAGAAAGACCACATAGTCATAATGAGAAAATGCTCGGAGCATATGTGCAATCCTTTCTTCTCTGAGCTGTTAGGAGCTCTACCATACTTCAATTACAATGATCACTTTCTACATTTATGCCACCCTTAGAGGTCTTTTGATTTTGTCTTTGTTAGTTTTTTCTTTTGTTTGTTTGTTTGCTGGGTTTTTCCAGAGAGGGTTTCTTTGTAGCCCTGGCTGTCCTGGACTCACTTTGGAGACCAGGCTTGTTTTGAACTCATAAAGATCTGTCTGCTTCTGCCTCCTGAGTGCCGGGATTAAAGGCATGGGATACCACACCCAGCTCTTAGTTTTGTTTTTGAGACAGGACTCTCTCTACATAGGCCTGACCGTCCTAGAAGTCACTAGACAGAAGTCACTGTATAGAGCAGGCTGACTTCCTATTCACAGAGGTCCACCTACCTCTGCCTCCTGAGTGTTGGGATTCAGGCATGTTGTACCACCCTAGTCTCCTTTACTGGTCTTTTTTTTTTCACGGGGGGGTGGGGTGGGGTTGGGAATAGGGGTTTCCAGACAGGGTTTCTCTATGTAACCTTGGCTGTCCTGGACTAGCTTTGTAGACCAGGCTGGCCTCAAACTCACAGGGTCCTGTCTCCTCTGCTGGGCTTACAGATGTGGGCCACTGCTCCTGGCTCCTTTGCTGGTCTTAATACTTGTATCAACTACTGAGGCCAGGATTGAGTGCATTTCATTCCAAGCCAGAGCTTGGAAAGAGGGCAGCCCAAAGCTGCACAGACCAAATCCTGCATGACCTGAGGAAGAACCCGTTAGTCCAATCCTTTGGTCCAACGGAAATCACTCTGAATTCCCCGAGTTCCAAGTATTTATTTTTCTGGGAATTCTGAGGTCAATTTAGAAGGAAGACCCCTTTGTGGAAGCTTGGATAACTTAAATATCTGAAATTATAGCATGCTTTCTTGGAAAAGAAAAATAGTAGCACCCCAAAATTCCATGGAAGTGCTTGTGGCTGTGAGGAAGGCAGTTTGCTAGAAGCCTGAAACCACATGGCACTCTTGAGCTTGTTTGTCGCATTCCTTGTCATGGGGATAAGGAAACGTTCAAATAAAATATCACTGAAATTGAATACATCTGGAAAGAAGTATACCAAAACTATTAACAGCCTGTGGGTGTTATGTTAGTAGTTAGTTAACTGTATTTTCTCTGCTTAAATAGCACATGTTTTCTACAATAATGTCTTTTATAATCAGAAACTATATAATTCATTTATAACTGTATATAACTCCCACCCTATTAGGAAGAGAAATAAATTCTAACTTTCTGTATATTTACATGGCAAACACTTATAATGCAGCCTTTGACAAACGAAGATTTTTTTGTGGTGTGTTCATGTACGTGTGCCTGTGTGTGTGTGTGTGTGTGTGTGTGTCTGTGTGTGTGTGTGTTTACATGTATTATGCAGATACCCTTGGAATCTGGAAGAGTGTCAGATCCCATGGTGCTGGAGGCATAAGTATTTGTGAGCTGCCCTGGCTTGTAGGCTGGGATCTGATATAGCATCCTCATAATTGAGTATCAAAGGTTCTTAAGCACTGAGCCATCTTTCCGGCCCTGGACATTCTTGTACACATCTCAGTCTAAAGAGTAAACTGAAGAATTGGTTCACAGACCCATCTCATAATAATCTGTATTGAGCAGCTACTAAGTACCAGACAGTTTCAAGTCCAGGAATTGGAGCACTAAACAGAACAGATAAAATGCTTCAGCAGGTAAGATGGTTCAAGTGCTTATTGCATAAGCATGAGGTTCCAAGTTCAGATGCCTAGTATACACACAAACACACAACTCATATGCATTAGATCACGTCTGTAACCCCAGCTCTGGAACAGAAGATCTGAGGAGTAAGGTGGGATCCAAGGAGCTGGCTGGACAGCCAGCCTCGCTGAATGGCAAGGTCCAAGTTGATGAAGGACCCAAACTCAAAAATTAGGGGAAGAGTTATTAAGGAAGATATTTGACATTGACCTTAGGCCTCTAAACATGCACATATGCTCAGGCACACCTGCATATACATGCTCACAAAAGCACGCGCGCATGCGCACACACACGTGCATGAGAACACACACAATTCTTCCCTTTATGAACTTCTTTTCATCTT
>CM053763.1:39809104-39908174 GCA_028658305.1 Pachyuromys duprasi
GTCCCGGGGTAAGATGATCAATCCTCAGTTAGACAGACAAATGGGATGGACATTAGATGTAGGAGAAAACAAGCAACAGGACAGGAGCCTACCACAGAGCCTCTGAAAGACTCTAGCTAGCAATGTATCAAAGCAGATATTAAGACTCACAACCAACTGCATAGGGCGCCGGAGGAGAAAGGGAGAAGGGGAGATGAAGTGGGAGAGAGAAAGAAGAGCTAAATACAGTACGTGATCCTGTACGTATCTTTTATTGTTGAGGAAGAAATTTTATAAGGCCATAATAGTGCCAATCAACAAATTTGAAATATGATCCAAATATTGGAGTGTATATAGTTAAGAAGTCAAATTCCTGAAATCAGATAATGCTACATGAAGTCTAAGCAAATACCCTTGATTTTCAAGGAGAAAAATTATGTATAGGAGAAAGAAAAAAAAAAGAATGAAATCAACAAAACTTTAGAATCACTCTGATACATGGTATACAAAGCATTTCTGTGTTATTTTTGTGATAAGTTTGAAATGTTTTCCAAGTAAAACATAAACTACTTAATCCCCTTTATTATACTGTTAACATTATTTACAAAGTTTCTTTTCAGATCAGGTTTGGGACAATTTACTTTCATATATATTTTATATGTTATTTAATACATAATACATTTCACAACAAAAATTTAGACAAAATAATTTTTAAAATGTCTATATGACTGCATTTATATACAAATGAGTTGCTATAAGTATGAAGCTTCCAACCTTATATTTCTGCACTACACACACACACGTGCCTATGACAACGGTGAAAAAGTTATACTGAATCTTTAAATATGGGAGAGATAGCAATGAGTCAAGGAACACAGGTGGCCTCTAAAAACTTGAAAGGCAAGATAGCAGAAAATCCCTCTATGCAAAAGACCTACTGAGCCCAATGACAAAAGTCAAGAAAAGCACTTTTTTTTTCGTTTTTGAGTTTTTTGAGACAACATTTCTCTGTGTGTAATTTTGGCTGCCTTCGAACTCACTCTGTAGACCAGGCTGGCCTCAAACTCACATAGATCCACCTGCCTCTGCCTCCCAAGTGCTGGGATTAAAGGCATGTACCACCACCGCTCAGTGAAAAGCACATTTCTCACAAAAAGGCAACAAGAATAAAGAAGCCTAGAGATGAATGGTTAACTGGTCTCCAGAACTCAGAAAGACTGCAGAGCTCTGTCTGCATGTGCAGCATGCCATACCGCAGCTAAAGGACAGAAGGCACTGCGCCCTAGGTTTACATACCCTGGGAACAGCTTAGATCTCCAAGCTCAGTATCACAGAACATCTTGTTCTAGGAGAATGAGAACACTGCCTGGCTGTCCCTGGATTCTCCTCTTCAGCTCAGAATGTTCTCTGTACAGGGTACACAAGGACTACAAGAAAGAAAGAAAGAAAGAAAGAAAGAAAGAAAGAAAGAAAGAAAGAAAGAAAGAAAGAAAGAAAGAAAGAAAGAAAGAAAGAAAGAAAGAAAGAAGGAAGGAAGGAAGGAAGGAAGGAAGGAAGGAAGGAAGGAAGGAAGGAAGGAAGGAAGGAAAGAAAGCCAGCCCAGGTCATCTGGGGTCCTGGCTTTCTGCATTCAAGAACCTCCAGGAATTCCACAATCCTACTGACCCCTTCCGTTCAACCTGTAAGATCCCAATGTAGCTGTCCAGAACTGAAAGAGGATATCCGTGTGTTACTCTAATACACTAACCTTGTAGCAACTTATTACAGCAGTAAAAGAAAACCAGCATGCCAAGACACTAAACGCAGTTTTCTTGTCATACTTATCTCTAGCTAATACTGCTGTCCATTTGTTCATCTCTTTCCACCACCCCACCCCACCCATGAGGGTATAAGATGAAGTACATCCCCAGACTGAATTCATTCACTTCCTAAGTGCTCTACAAATACATGGATCTTGGTGGATTCGCATGAATGCCTGGCTGAGGTGCCAGGCGATGGTGAGTGCAGCCGTCATGCTGTTGTAATCATAGGACTTAGCACTGTGCCAGAGGGATGCTGGACACCAAGACCGATATAAACACACACCTGCCATGCAAAAGGTCTCAAGGACAAGGGAACAGTGCTACATTGTTTTTACATTATCCAGATTTTACTCTCTGGGGTTGATATTTTTTTTCTAAGGGTCTCACTGTTACCCAGATTGGCAGCAGTCACTTTGCCTCTGCCCCAGAATGCCGGGATTAGAGGTGTGTGCCACTATGCTTAGAAAGATTCGATTGATTATAAGATTGCTTGTTAGCTCTTACCATGCACACTGAATAGAAACGGAATTTCGTAGTACGTAGTATTTGAGATGGAGTGCATTGTGAGTTAAGAATAGCAGCTGAGATCCTAACTCTGCTACTTCGGTGCCATAAGATAAAATCCCTAAACACTATTTCTTTACCAGAAAAAAATGGGAATAATAAAGTTGATACCTCAAGGTTATGACCATTCAATGAGAAAATACTACAAGAGACTTCAGTGTAGTGCTTGGCACAGACTAACAGCTCAATAAGCAGAAACTTGGGATCTGACTCATTCATCTACATGCAGCAGTGGTTTTTTATGAAAGTCAATAGATTCCTACCTTCCCCCGCCCAGGAATCTCTGGAACTGAGAGCCTAGCAGACATCTCCCCATGCCCAATTCCACAGTGTCTGCTCAGCATTAAAATGATGTGCCAAACCAGATCTGTCGGCTAGGGTTTCCCTTTGCCCAATCCCATCAAAGTCTGGATCTCATCCATCGAGGGCAGTTAAGAGCCACTCCAAGTAAAAACACAAACGTGGTTTGTGGGGTGTGGTAAAGGGACAGACATGTAAGGACAAGAATGATTCTTTTTGGTCATGATAGATCAGCTGCATTCGTTAGGACAATTTTGTTTGCCTATGTTTGGGGATTTTGCTTTTAATGCTGTGAACATAAGTATAAAAATCTCTTGTTCATTTCTACAGGATTCTTCTCAATTTGACTTCTGCCATTTTTGCCCTACACCTCACAGACAAGCAGAGGAGAGAAACAGTTTATTCTTCTTCCTGAAAGTTAAACTGTGAAGTTATAAACACATGACAGATTTACTGTTTACTGATACATTGGCGTGCCTTGTCTTATTTTTCTTCCATATAACTTAGTACACACACACACACACACACACACACACACACACCTCCCTTCATCTCACTGGGTAATATCAAGAGAAATTAAGAATGTCAAGTTTCCTGATTCCTTGGAGATCTACATGATGTGTTATCATAATGTGGTATATACACGTCTCCCTACCTGTTAGTGGTCCCCACCAAAATGCTGGAGTTGTAAACATAGTTATCTTCTGGCATCTCTCAGAAAAAGATCATTCCACTGAGTAAAGGACTTCAGCAAACATGACATCACTCTGCCCATTGACTTGTACCAATATTCTGTCTCAATGGATTCATGTAGCAGGTCATGAGCCTTTGCAGAAAGAAGGCTCTTTTCTCTTCTTTTCTTTCCTTTCTAGAGAGCTGCAGTGTTCCTTGGTTCAGTTTTACTTCTCCCATGTTTACTACCATCTGCATTTTTAATCCCTTCTCTCTGGTTCATATTTTCCTGCCTCCACGTCTATGGTCCTACTAAGCTCAACCTGCATCCACATATCAGGATCCTTAGCTTAAGCATATCTGCTGAGTCATTTTCACCCTGTGAGCTAACATATTTACAAGCTCAAGGTTTAGAGGAGAAATTATTCCGATTCCCACACTTGCTGAGGAGTGGCATAGCTGGATAGGACAGATGTCAACTTGGAGGTGAACACTACACTCTATTTTTGGATTTTAATTAGTTACGAGCCTCCTACTGAGATGGGTCTTTAAAACCCTTCATGACCTTATGCTCTGGTTTGATGGGAATCAAATGAATGTTTTGATCAATGGCTTTAACTGGGAAAAAGAATTAATAAAAGGATAGAAACTATTTAAAACCAAGGGACAAAGACAGCAACTGATTGGAAAACTTCTTAACCTTCACATGTGGGAATCCTTGTGTGTTTCCCCTTCCTTCCTTCACATTCTCACTTCTGCAAAAAGAAATGGATTCCCCATAGTTCTCAAAGGAGTCTGCATACTCATCTTTTTTTTCTTCTAAGTCCAGCAGATTTTGTCTCATAAAACTATGAAGTGGAGGGTAATACAGAGTGAAAAGCTAGCAGCCGGGCTCCTCTAACCACCGTCCTGTGTTATTCTTTTCATTCCGCTTTCTGCAGACACTTTGACCCACATCACTCATTTGAGTTATTCCGAAATAGGTGGTCTGTTTCTCCATCTTCTGCTGTGGAAGTCACCAAAAGACCATAGGGAATAGTTCGCTTTTTGAAATGTTTTCCAACAGCATAGACTTCAAGATCTGACCCTTCCTCCAAACAATGCTTTGTTTTCCAAGAGATGGGCAAGTGGACAATTACCCAGGAAGACAGCGCTTCTTGTTGGTTGAGCCATAGCTATGTTTATAAATTGGGTCATTCACTGACTTCAACTTGAGGCTGACCAAAGGCAACAGATGGTTCCTCATCCTTAGAACGTAAATGGAAGCCTCGTAGAAGCCAGTGTAAGTTTATCAATGATCAGTTAAAGGCAAAGAGGCTGCAACACTCACAGTCTACATCACCAGTGCCTCTACTCCTGATGACAGATGCTAAGGTGGGTTCTGCTGTCTCCGAGAAGTGGCCAGCTTTGCTCACTATCTCACTCATCTAAACCAGACTTCTGCCTGATGATGCATCTGCACCTCCCAGGCACTGGTGCTCAGCTTTTGCACGGGTCTTTTTTCTCATCCCTTTCACTTTCAAAGCATCTTTTAGGTATACTTTTCTTAGACATTTTACTGCTTTACCTTCAACTCTTTAAAGTTCTTGCCCCATTCCTTTGTGATTTCTATCTAGCTGGAAGCCCTCTGCACTCTCCAATTTTTTTTCTCTTTGATACCAGCCAGAAAAGAGAAGAATCAAACTCCCTTTTTGTATTTTGTTTGTTTGTTTGCTTGCTTGTTTTCAAAACAGGGTTTTCTTTGTGTAGCCCTGGCTCTCCTGGAACTCTCTTTCTGTAGATCAGGCTGGTCTTGAACTTATAGAGATCTACCTGTCTCTGCCTTCCAAGTGCTGAGATTAAAGGCATTAAACTCTTTCTAAAGAGAGGAACTTGGGCAGATCTCAAGGGTATTATAAGTGAAAAAGACCAACCTCATATCATGATATCCCATTTATATAGCACCCTCAAAATGATGAATTTGTAGAGATAGAGAAAATGAGTGATTGGGGGTTAAGTATGGTTGGAAATAGAATGGCAGGAAGGGGCTTGAGTGCTGTTTGTGATCATGGAATAGGTCTTAATTTAATTTAAATTTTGTTAAATTTGGTGTGTGTGTGCATGTGCCCATGTGCATGTGTGATATGCACATGCACATCTGTGTGTAAAATTCAGAGGAGAAATTTTCAGAGTCAGTGGTTCTTTCCCTCTGTAGCAAATATTGTAGGGGGTTCCTTGGTCTTTTTCTTGAAGAGATGAACATAGTCAAGAGACAGAGTTTAAGAAGTTTATTTAACAAGGCGGCAAAGCTTAGCTTCAGAGAGATTGCAGTAGGCTGCTTCAAGGCAGGGTGAGATTCAGCCAGTCTGCACTGCAGATTTTAAAGCTGCTTTGTGAATATATATGAGAAGGTGTGAGAGCACTCGGGTCCTTTTGCCCCTAAGGAGTGAATGCCCTAGAAAAGACCTTGCTCGGCTCTGCCTGGCCGTCTGGATGAAGCTCAGCTCCTCTGGGGCAGAATTGGAGGCATCTTGAATTAGAGCCATCAGCCCCGTCATTCTTTTATCTGGCCATCTTGGCTAGCTCAGGCTTGGCTGCAGACCCTTCTGTTTGCTTTCCTCAGTATGTCCAACTTTGTGGTTTTAACCCTGACATTTTAACATCAGCTTTAACTCAAATATTTGTTTTTATCCAACGCCTCTACAGTGGGTTCAAGAAGACCAAGCTTGGGTTGGCAGGGTTGTGTAAGAGATCCATCTCACCAGCCATAGTTGTTTGTTTGTTTGTTTGTTTGTTTGTTTTTTATGATTAAACTGATGTCAACATGAATCTGTACACTATGAGTGGTACAGATATAACATACAATGTAAATTTTCTGGAGTCGATATTGAATGAGTAAGTTTGTGATATGTAATCATTGCTGAGAAAGTGAGCAGCAGGCACCTGGCAACGTCATGCAGTTCTGCAATTAGTTCTAAAACAAAACGAAAGCCAAATATCTGATGGTTTTCATTATAGGGACTGTCTAGATGAGGCTAGCCCGTGGCCATCTTGGGGACTGTTCATTATGTTAACTGATGTGGGAAGACCCAGCCCAGTGAGGTCAGACTCTTTCCCTGAGTTTGGAGTGAAAGATAAATGAGTGGTATAGTAGCACACATTCACTTCTCTCTGCTCATGAATAAGGATGTGATGCGATTAGCTATTTCAGGTGCCTGCTGCCTTAACTTCCCCGCAATGCTGGACCATAACCTGAAATTATGAATGAACACAATCATGAGTTTGAGGCCAGCTTGAGCTGCACAGCAAGACCTTGACTCAAGAGAATCAGGAGAAAAGGTAAATGTTCCACACGTCAGAATCAGCTCTACGGCTGTGCTTACATAGGACCACAAGGGTGTAAGAATATTCTCTCCATTTAGTCTTTCTGAAACACTTAATTGTAGTTTATGTACCATAAAATTTGCTCATTTCAGCCACACAAATTAATGGCTGTTAGTGAATTTAGTCATACAACCATTATGAAAAAACTCAATTTTAAAACATTTCCTCTCCATAAAGTTGCTCATTTCTATTTGAAGTTCTGCGCTTTTCCTTGCAGCTCTGCACCACACCACTGCTTCACCTTTGTCTCTGCAGTCTTCTTCACTGATTTCTTTTATTTCTTTTTTTTTAAGTTGGGGGAGGGGAGGGTTGACAAATTTCACATTTTTGTACCTTTGACACAAGTTTCTTCTCCTTCTTCTTCTTCAGATTCTTCCCAAAAAAATGGGTTTTATTGTGATATTCTAAAAAGATATATCATGGTGTGTTGTTCTTATTCACCCTCTCACTGCCCTCCCTTGCTCCTCTTATGAGTCCTTCTCCTCTTTGCAATAATCCTTTTGCTTCTGTGACATTATATTTTCTTTGTTGCTGTGTGTGTGTGTGTGTGTGTGTGTGTGTGTGTAAGGAAGGTATAAACAAGAGACAAGGAGAGGGGCTGGAGAGATGGCTCAGAAGTTAAGAGCACTGCTTACTCTACCAAAGGTCCTGAGTTCAATTCCCAGCAACCACATGGTGGCTCACAACCATCTATAATGAGATTTGGTGTCTTCTGCTGGCCTGCAGGCAGAACACTGTATACATAATAAAATAAATAAATCTTTAAAAAAGAGAGAGAGAGAGAGAGACAAGGAGAAAGGAAAGGAGAGTATAAGGGAGGGGGGGGGAGACGGAGGGGAAAAAGATAACATCCTTATGCAGCCCAGGCTGGCCTCAAACACGAGATTACTTTGTCTCAGTCCTGAGTGCTAGGATTTTCAGGTGTGCATCACCATGTCTAGTTTGCATTTTAGTGTAATTGGGATGTTCTGAATAGTCAACATTATAAATTTTAACACCATCTCCGTGGTAGTGGGTGTAGATAAGCTTTGCAATCATGCTGAAATGTAGCTTAAAAGCATGAAGTGTACAGCTTAAATGAGGGGAGACTAAAGGATATTAAATGGCATATAAAATGGGTATTAACACATTTACATGCATACTGTCTTTCTTCAAAATTTGATAAGCACAATCAATTGAACTTTGTCACAGAGTAACACCATGCTGCTGACATACTTTCTCCATCTTTAGAGTGATACAAAATTGATCTGTGCATTTTCAAGGCAGGAGGCATTGGTACTTTGACAGAGTTCTATTACAGCGACAGTATTTCCATTATGCCAAATGTCTAATGTACACCTAATGATTGTATTATACACAGGGAGCTGTTATGCACTGATTACCAACTGCTGTTTATAATCTTTGGAATGCATTTTTCTGATGCTGAAAAGAATGATGGAGAAAGTCACAGAGGGAGAGAATGGAAACGAAGTGATCCATAAACAATGGGGCTTCACATAGCTCCATGTGGCTGCATCAAACCTCTCCAGGCTGAGAACCACTGACAAGTTCTAGGAGCAATGCAAATACCTAGGCTAATGGCAAGGAAGTGAATAGTAACCTTGGATTTTATGTGCTCATGGGTGCCAAGGCTGTCGGAACATTTGATACCTTGGGTCCTGTGTTACTTGGGTTAAATAGCAATTGCTAAGGCAACTATATCCCAACCGCACATCACTGGTCATCCTAATCCATCAGGGATCAATTTTCTCATGGAGAAAGCACTGGTACATCCACCACCCCCCCTCTTTTTCTGAGCTAGTTTTATTCTTGTCACAATCCAATTCTTTTAAAATAGCTGAATGTTTTAGCACAGAAACAATAAAAGGGCATGGTTTCTTTGAGTATGGTAGATGTTGTAGATAACTGGATCCATTTTGATAGAAAGCACAGAATTCTGGGTGTTCCCCACATGGGACCGGACACCGGAGTTCTGCCATTTTTGCAGCATTAGAAGACAATCAGTTAGGAAGGATGGTGAATGAGTTCATGGTTGAGTAGGTATACTGGCTGATCAAAAAGTTAAACAGAATTATGACATGATTCAGAATATCGTTTCTATGTATGTATCCCGAAGAATGGAAAATCTGCTCTCAAATGAAGGCTGCTCAATGATGTTTACAGCAACTTTACTATAAAGAGCCAAAAGGCAGAAAAACTCAAGTGTCTATCAACATTCAAACAGATAAGAAAAATTTGTCATATATATACAACAGAATATTTAGCCTTAGAAAGGAAGAAAATCCCAACATGTACTATAATATAAAAGAACCTTGAAAATATTGTGCTAAATGGAGTCAGCTAAACATAAAAAGATATATGTTAGTAACTTTACTTGTAAAAAGTCCTTAGAATCAGCAAATCAGAGAGTTGAGAAATAGGTTTTTCCAGGGCTGGAGCAGGAAAAGCAGGGAGCTAGCATTTAACTGTAGTTCCTGTCTTGGACAATGTCACAGCTCTGTGAACAGTTCTTTTTGTGATGGTCAAAAGATACGGTAAATGTCATGCTGCAACATTGTACCACACTTGAAAGTGTTAAAATGGTACATTTTTTTTGTTTGTATGTTTCATCACAATAAAAAAAAGGCCGAAAAGGAATAGCTGTAGCATACAAAGATAAATGCAAATGTGAGGTCCTGTTGTCTTAAGTTTCGAAGAACATAGAAACAGTTGGTTCTGGCCAAGTTTTCATTCTACTGGAAAGAAAAGGTTAGCTGCCTTAAATGCTAGATCATAATGAATTTCTTCCTTCATTACTTCAGCAGTGGTTGAAGCCTTTCTACATGCCAGCAACTGCGGCAGGGGTGAACAAAGAAAAAGGCCGCGCTCTCCAAGGGCCTTCGTGGGAGAAGCAGGAGCAAGAGAGTGATAGCCGTGGAGTAGCAGAAGACGGGGGCAGAGGAGGGGAAACGCCCTCTTTAGGAGTGGAATCATGGGATGCTGAGGTTGGAACAGTCGGAAAAGCTTCAGGAAAGCATTTTTCCTAGTGACCTGGTGGCCGGAAACAGATTGACAGCTTCTTGGGGAGTGTTGGCCACCAGCTCATGAGGGGAGGCGCGGTGAGGGGTAAGGTGGGGGAGCAGGGTTTGGATTGCTCTGGGTAGGACATATTGACTGCTGAGACTAGCTACAGCGAGGCAGTTCAACTTTATTTGGGATGAACAGGGTTATGTGGAACTTTGGGGGGGAGGGGTAGGGATTTCCAGGGTGGGCATATGTCATTGGTTGGGGCTTAAGGTACTGGAATGCCTCATTTGCATGGAGGGGCAGTCCAGGAATCCCAGGTGCTTGCTGAACAGGTTCTTAAGGAAGAAAGGAAGTTGAACCGGTAAATTCACTAAGGACTACATGACAGTCCTCAGGTAGAGGACTTGAGGTCCCCAACTCCCTAAGAAAAGAGGAAGCCCTGCTGATAGAGGGGGTGCTACACTCGCTCTGAGCTCAGGGCTTAGTCACTGTGGACTGCAACCTTAGCAATAGGTTTTCTCAACAGTTAAGGATCATAGTGAGAGGGGCTGGAGAGATGGCTCAGAGGTTAAGAACACTGGCTGTTCTTCCATGAGTTCAAGTCCCAGCAACCACATGGTGGCTCAGAACCATCTATAGTAAGATCTGGTGTACAGGCACAATGCTGTATAAATAATAAATAAATCTTTAAAAAGAGAGAGAGAGAAAAGAGCCAGAAAATAAGATGGAAAATAAGGGTGTTGTGTGCTGTATCAAGAAGTGTGCCAAGAGAGCACACTGGAGAGTCTTAAGCAAGCTCAATGACATGATCCATGTGATAAATCAAAGGAGAAAAATGATGTAATGTTGATTGTCAATTGATTAGACTGACAGATAGCTAGAAGTAGTCAAGCATGCTTTCAAGATGTATCTTTGAGATACGGTAAACTAGTGAAAAACTTATTCTGAACGTGGACAGGATATTCTGATGCCTGAGGGGCCATACAGAGCAAAGGAAGAAAGAGAGTTCCACAGAAGAATCCTCTCCCTGCTTCCTGGCCATGGTGCAGTGAGCAGCCTCAGCCACCCAAAGTGAGGGAGCCCACTGTTAACTTTGAAACCATTAGCCAGAACTAATTCTCCTCTTCGTTATTTCTCTCAGGTGATTTGTCATAGTGATAAAAATAACTAACACAAGATTCCTGATACTAGAGACTGGCCTAAGACTGAATTAGTTATGGGTAGACAGAGGGCAGCTAACTGTGGAAGTCTGGACAAGCCAACTGCACTAGTCCAGGTGGTCTGAAACAGGAAGGCAGCGAGGCTCATGGAAGGAAACACAAGAATGAATCACAGCTGAGAATAAAACTAAGTCAGGAATCTCTTAAAGCTCTTAGGTGATTTCTTGAATTTATACTCTAAACCACACAACACAGAATATTAGGTGATTAATATCCTTTATACTAAGCCTACACTTTAATAGAAAGGAAATAAAGAACTGGGTAAATCTCCAAGACTATGTGTCATTCTTGCTATATAATTTAACATTTTAGCACCACTCAGTGACAATTATAATGGCATATATATATGATATTAAAGAAATATTTGATGATTAAGAGAATGCGCCTAAATAACTGAAATCTGTTTAACAGATTACTTTTTCATTGCAGTACTGGAGACTGAGTCCAGAAACTTCCAGACACCAGGGCAGATTCTACCAGGAAGATGTATTTCTAGCCTCTCCGGGGATTAAAGTGCCACAAGATACATTTAGTGAGATACAAAACTATTGAGTTCCACAGTGTGTTTCACGTGTGTGTATGTATGTACATATCACCTCTATATAAACAATTATGTCTTTATTTGAGCAATTCTATCAGAACATCTTTTAGTTATGCACATATTATTGTTATGCCCAATTGTATATGAAAGTTTTTTTTGTTGTTGTTGTTTGTTTGTTTGTTTTTTTGGCTTTTCAAGACAGGGTTTCTCTGTGTAGCCTTGGCTGTCCTGGACTCACCTTGTACACCAGGCTGGCCTCAAACTCACAGAGATCCACCTGCCTCTGCCTCCCAGAATGCTGGGATGACAGGTGTGCACCACTAGGCCTGGTGTATTTGAAGTTCTAACAATGCAAAATTAAATATATTAAATTAAATATTAACAAATAAATAATAATCAAAATGCAAAGTAAATTTCTTTGCTTACAATCCTTATGAACTTTAAAAATCATGTTTTATATCATAATGATTATTCAGAGAAACATTTCTTTAATTTATTTCATTTGTTTCTGTGCTGCTAATCTGGGCCTTTGGCACATGCTGCACCAGTGAGCTAGACCCTCATTTTCTCAAGGAAGGTTTCACAGTTCTGATTCTGAACTGCCTTTTTAATTTTTATTAAGTTCCTCGGTACTTAATTTAAAACAGTCTTATTTCCAAAACAACTTTAAGGCACTTTGCTCATTCTCAAATACATTTGCCAAACACTCCATAAACAATGTTAAAAATCTCGATCTGTGATATGTTAGTTTTCAAATGGGATATACTACAGTATAAGTCTTTGTCCGGCCCCAAAGAGTCCTTTCTGGGAAATGTTACTTATCCCTCACACGGTGCATGAGGGCCCCTTTCTTCTTGCCCATTAGGGCTACAATCTATTTTTAAAGCCAAAGTGGCTGAGTTCTCCTTCCTCCATTATGAATCATTTTCTGTGAAAGTTTGCCTCCTGATAACTAGTTTCTGACCTTTACAAGTTAAATATGACCTGCTTGCTGGATTGGTCAATTGTCATTATATTACTGTGCTCTGATAGACCCCTTTCTAGAAGAATATGCTTCATCTATCTCTGTAGGATTAATCTGACCAAGGAAATTACCCATATTTTTCTCTACACTGACTCATGGGGACCATAATCTTTCAGATCAGAAAAAAAGTAGTTTTCAGTCAGTACTCCCAAAATTTGTCTGTGCTCTGAGTCACCTGAAGAGTTTTGAAATAATACAACCTTTCTAGATCTATCTCTAACCATAATTTATTCTAAACAGTATTCCAAAGTGTTTTTGATGTAACTAGATCTCAGCTACTTTTAATTCAGTTCTGTTTTCAATTTAGGAATAAGGCTAAATTGAATAATAAAAAATAGCTTGTATTTGTTTACTTTTATAGGTTTTTAAAAACGTTTTTGAATCTCCAACATCTCTAAGATTTAAGCAGGACAGGTGTTGCTTAAGTATAAAGTTTCCACCTTATAAATGAAATTTATGACATGTCAGGGGAAAGCAGATCCTGTTGTTCTCTCATCTAACATCCAAGGCCAAGGTCCCTGATTTAATCCTCATACTCTATGACAAAGGGAAAATAGGCATAACGAGAGCCTACTTAGGAAAGGCAGCTTTATGGGATGTGGGGATTCATGAGGCTACTGAATCAGAAGCTAAGTACAAAGAGAAACGGAAAGCTAATCTAGGAAAGTGTTCCTCAGGTAGAAATAAAATTGTGAGGAGGATGAAGGAGAGAGAGACAGACAGACAGAGAGACAGAGAAAGAGAAAAAGAAAAATTTAAGAAACAGAAGTTAGTTTAGATGGGCTAAGTAGACATGGAAGGGAGGGAAGTGGCCAAAAGTGAGTCTGGAGTGGTGGACAGGAGCTATTGAGTGGTATTAAAGCCTTCAGAACTTCTCTGAGGACAGTAAGGAGCAACTGGAAGATTCCAGGCATTCTGAGAGGTGCCTCATATGATCTGAGTTTTCCAAGACTTTGAGTGCAAACTGTAGTATGGTGTGAAGCATATTAAGGCAGGGAGTGGGGAGATTGGCTAAGAGACTCCTAATGAGAACTCCCCAAACCATGCTCATGCCTGGGCCTGAACCCTGATAATGGACGTGGGAAGAAGAGGTGCATGATGGAGAAAGTTGGTGGAACCATTCATTGAAATAGCGAATAATATGAGAGAAGCTGGTTGGGATGGTGTCTACTTGGGACACATTAAAGTATAAATGACCAGAAGGCAAATAAACTCACAAATAGTATGAGTCTGAGGCTCGAGGAGAGAGATAAGGAAAGAGATAAAACTTGAACATCATATATTAAAGCTATTCAGTAAGAGATGAATAGCTTTAATAGTGTGGGAAAGCAGGAGCCTAGGGAGAATAACGATGTCATATAGATAGTATTATTAGAGCTGGGATAATAGCTCAGGTCTTGTAACTCCTCCTTCATGGTCTTGCCTAAGACTTGTAGCATTTGAGAATTCTGGCATCTGGAGAGGGTAGAACCAAGTCATATGATACGGGTGGCATACTCCTTGTATGCCTATTTTTGTGTATTTTTGTTGTTGTTGTTGTTTACACACAGGAGGTGATAATATTAAGGGCATTGTAAAATGAATTTTAAAAGCTCATCTAAAGCACTCCACTGATATGTGATATGATAAAGAATTCATAAATGGCAGTTACTATTATCATGTTTACCAAATAGAAGGCACAACTTTCATGTGCGTCAAATAGAAGGCACAAGTTTTTGGAAGATCATTACATATAGGTTGTTAAGGACTATTAAGTTTGATATTTCAGTTTATCTAGCCACTTTGTCACACTGGATTTAATGTCTAATATTAATTTACACGAGTTATCACTGGTATTTAAATTATATTCATATTATTCAAGATAGTACACAAATAAAACTTGATGTGGTCAAAGGCAGCCATTTGATTTCTCTTTTGAAGTGGTTTTGCCTAAGGTTGTGGGAGACAAAAGAATAAAAACATCATGGTTAATCAAATTTACTGAAGTTTGCAAAACACACACACACACACACACACACACATCTGTTCCTCCACAAGAAGTAGAGTGTATTGGATGGACAACTGCCAAATGCATGGCTCTTGGAATCTGCTCTGAGGAAGGAAGGTCTCAGATAGAAAAAATATGATGAATATGCTGTTTATCCAATACATGCACCGTGATAAATATTCTAAACATGTACTTCAATAACTCACTCATCAGAGCAGCCTTCTCACCCCCCCAACAACAGATACTGATAATTAATCAGCTGAAATGAATCTTTACAGAATAAACAAATCTGTTATACATGAATGATGATTATGTCTCTTTCAGTCGTGAAGGCTTTTCATAACTTATTCATGCCAATGTTGGAATGACATCTCTCTCAGGGAATAACATCTTCTTGGTAAGATCTCTTTCTAGAAGTTTGGGCCGTTGGGAACACTTCAGCCATATCCAGTGGGGGAGGGTGTTGTAGGAAGCGAAGAGGGGTGCCAGGTTGTGCTCCCATTTAATCCTCCAGAGTCCCTCAGTTTCTGTGCACATTTGCAATCTTGCTGGCAGAGCAAGGATGGCTTCTTAACTGTGCTCATGAAAGAAGACCTGACTCAGTCCACACAGTAACAAACAGCTCCATCACAGAAGAGTCTCTGTCTAGGCTTCTCTGTAGATTATCCATTAAGCTCTGCGGCAAAGGAATGTGGAAAGAAAGTTGAAAGACTATGCCAGGCCCACACAACCCTCTATTTGGACATGTAGAAAGGACAGTAAGATGAAAAATAAAATATAGTGGAAGCTCTTAGTTTAGTATTTGTAGTAAAGATAATTAATTCCCCATGGACTAATGGGTATCTTGCTGAAGCACTGATGGCCAGACATCTTCCTAGCAAATGTTCTTTGAAGCTCTCAGATGCAGGACAGCACTAACACACAGGAGTTAGATAAGCTACCTCTTTTCCTCTGCTACCCACTACAAATGAAGGTATCATCTTGCCCCTTAGATACTGCCCTGTGGGAACTGAGGCCTGGGGACTGAGGGTCGCATTCTGGCTATCCATGTTGGCACTGCTTTAATATTCACGCTCTTTTGTCTCCAAGGCAGGATCTTCCTGGCTTCTGTGAGCACCCATACCCTTCATAGCTTGCTGGTAAGGTAAAAATGTCAGGCTTTTCATAGCTTTCAAAATCAGACTTCATCATGTATAACATTTCTCATGAATCAGTTTCAAGTTTTAGTGTTTTCTAGCCTCAAAATGTATCTTTGTGATTCTGTTCTTCTTTAAGTGAGATTTGGGATAGAGAGAACAGACCGATCATACATAGTCAGTAAAAATGAAATATATTTATGAAAGTGTTGTTGATAGCCAAGTAACCAGAACAGATATCATATGATCCATGAATAATTAAAAACACTACTGTACATGTTAATGATAGAAAAAATACATGCATATTTTTCTAAACTGACCTCTTCCACTAAAACAAAACAAAGCACCAACCAAGGGTTAACTTCATTGAATTCCTTTCCATTTTTCACAATGACTAAGATGTTAAAATAATTATAACAGGATTAAGGGAATCATAAGGTTATTTATTTTCCTTCTTTTAAAAATTTGCAGGTGTGTGGGATATATGTGTGTTTGCACATATGTATGTTGGTGCTCTTGCCCATGTGTATGCCTGTGGAGACCAGAAGTTGACAGTAATATTGTATATCTTCCTCCATCACTCCCCACCTGATTTTTTCAGACAGATTCTAGCATTGATTGATCTTGAGTTCGCCAGTTAGCTAAACTGGCTAGCCAGCAAGCCCCACAGGTTATCTGCCTGTGGCCACCCCATTCCCACTCAGCCTGGGATTACAGGCGCGGGCACCACGCTGTGCTATCATATGGGTGTTCAAACTCAGATCTCATACTTACTAGCAAGTACTTTCCCCACCAAGCCATCTTTCCAGCACCCAGTTTTCTTCTTGACTGTCTTCCATGTTTTCAAAATTTTCATATTCAGATTTTAAAAATCCATTATGCAACAAAACAAAAACATAAAAATCCTCTTCCAGATAAATAACTTACACTAAATTAGAGTTTCCGTGCACTCTGCTCATTTCATCCTTTTGTTTGTTTGTTTTCCCCATCTGTGAGAAAGAACAGTATGCTGGATGCTCTTGCAGAGCAGAGTAGGGTTATATAGTCTGATCTCACTTCTTAGCTTCCTCCTCCATTCTGGCTCTCAAACCTAATTCCTCACTTTGTATGAAGTGATGCAACCTGAAAATTCTTAGAATTTTCACTTCTGGTAATTCCAGGTAGTGTCTTCATATTTCAGGACCTTTTTTTTTTTTTTAGCTTGCTGGCTTATAGTGCAATCAAGTCCAGACTGAGATGCACCAAGTGAAATGCATTCTTGACTCACTCAGAGGCTTTGTGGAGGAAGTACGTCTCTGAGGGTAGAGTTTGAAATTAAAAGTCTCATACCACTTGCGGTTTGTTCTCTCTGCTTTGTGCTTTTAGTTCAAGATGTGAACTCTCAGCTACCCCGTCACCTCCCACCACGATCGACCCTTGTCTTTATGGAACTGTGAACCAAAAGAAATTTTTTTTTCCCTAAGATGCTTTTGGTCATGTCATTTTATCACAGCAACAGAAAGTAACTAATATGGTTCTTTATTGTTAGAAAGTTCACAGCTTGAGCCCAGAGGCCACTGCCATTCTAATGAGTCAATGCCTTCCCATTCTGTCTCCTGCCTGAAGCTGTCTGTCTGTGTAAGCAAACACGAGAAGAGAAATTAAAGTGATAGTACTTGACTCTGCCTCTTGAAAGTCAGCCTCATCAAGATTATTGGTGGAGAAACTGAGTTATAAAAAGATGAGAGTTAGAGCGGGTTATAATCTAGGTCAATTACACCTCGGCTCAAGTGACTGCTGACAATGTGGAGAGGGTTAGTGTGTCAGGTCATTTACCAAGAGAGCGTCTCAGGATCTCCATCCCAGGAATAGGCCCTTAATCTTCCCCACCAAACCAAAGTTTGGCTCTTCAATATCATCATCTGATCATGAAACTAAGAAAACAAAGAATCAAAAATAATTACTCAGTCTTAAAGTGAGCAAAGCTGGGCTTCAGAGACAAAGAAAAGTTGCTCCTACTGCCAAAGATGTGCTAGATAAGAATCAGAGCCTGGGAGAGCGGCTGACAGAACTCAGAGGCACAGGCCAGCAAGTGTAGAAGCCGGGCGGCTGCAGTTAGCCTGGAGTGTAGAAACAGAGGGCATTTGGAGTAGTGGACAGGGAAAACTTAAAAGGTGGCAAAGCCCCATGGGCGATAATTAAATTGCCAGGCCTATGGCAATAGCCCAGACTTTTGGATTCTCTTGCTTCTCGTGATGTTTTAGTTTCATTTTCACTCCATCTTCTGCTGCTTAAAGAGCTTAGCCGCATTACCAACTAAAGAGAACGAGCTGGGAGGTTACATGCGCTGCCAGCTCCTAGCAATGGGCTCCTAACAGACTTGGGCAGCAGAAGCAAAGAATAAGTTAAGATGCTGCCAAGGCTGGTGACCCTGAGGCTGAAGTCATTATTGTATGCACCTGACAAGTTCAGACAGGGAAAGTCTGGTTCTTCTACCTGAAAATCTAGAGCGAACACTAACAAGCTGTTCTTAAATGCTTAAGTGCATTCAAGTTCTGTGCCTTTCCTGACTATGGGTTTCCAGCATTTAATGTAAGTTTGGGGGGTGGAGATATATAGCTCTGAGGTAGAGCAAGCGATAACATGTATATGGCTAGAGTCACATCATTGGTGCACACACACACACCAACTTCTAAGTTGCCCTACTTCCTTCATTTCTTTCCATCCCCAGATTTCCCAGCCTTTCAAAGCCCTGAGATAGCGAGCCTTAGGTGTATAAATACTCTTCATCTGGGGTAGCCTAATAATGAAACGTTAGGCTTGGAGGTGTCTAGATGCTGTACTGACACTCTCTTTCTAATATTGGCGTTGTCATTAATATTTTTCTCCCACTTGCCAAGTGATTTATATACATCCAATTCATACCTGTGAGGACCTTGCAAAATTAATACCAGCTCTTCAAATCAGAAGACAGCAGTTTTTCCTTACCCCACCCCCCATGTTCCCCAGGCCTCAGACCACCCTCCTACTTTATCCCATAAATCTCCCTAAGCCCTTCTCTAGGGGGAAGATTTGAGGCTAGCTTTCCAGTCTCCAGAGTAAGGCCACCTCGTGAATAAACTCTCTCTTTTCTGCAAACAAAAACTGGTTTGGGTAAACTGGTTTACCCAGCATCTAATTAAAGCACCATGGCACTCTTGGTAATGAGTTTCAGAAATTCTTCAGAAACACCCGCTGTTCTTTGAAGACACATTTCAAATGCCAGGTGGCCACAGGGCCAGTTGCTTGCTGTGAGCATCACCCACTACTGCCCCTTCTTGCTAGCCAGATGAGGGCTGCCAAGAACCTGCCAGTTCTGATATGTGTCTCTGAGTGCACTGGAGGACCGGGATGATGTAAACTGAATTTGTCTTTGCCCAAAGGACCTCAGCTTACTTCATAAACATAGACTTTGTTTTGGTCCAAGACCAAGGGTATTTTGGGTCTGGATGCTTAAAACTGGGCTCAACCTTTAAGGGCTTTTGATGCTATTACCTTGAGTAATCATCTTGGCTTTATTGAGAGCATGTGGGACTTTGGCTAGAACTACTGTATACTGTAGTCTAAGAAGTAGCCGGACAAATGTCTTTAATCCCAACACTTGCGATGAAGAGGTAGGTTGATCTTTGTGAGTTCAAGGCCAGCCTGACCTTCAGAGGGAGTTCAAGAGTAGCCAGGACCACACAGAGAGATCTTGTCTTGAAAACCCAAGAAAAAGAAAGGAAGAAAGGAAGAAAGAAAAGAAAAGAAAAGAAAGAAAGAAAGAAAGAAAGAAAGAAAGAAAGAAAGAAAGAAAGAAAGAAAGAAAGAAAGAACTAGTGGTCCTGGAATGTCTGTGACATGGTGAAAATATTGCTGATAAGGCATTTAAACAAAATCATCGATCCTCAGATTTGTCAGGGTCCTGACTCCTGAAACCTGTGAATACATTGTACTACAAGACAATAGAGGTAGCAGATGGAATTAAATTTGCCAGTTGTCACAGGCTGAGGATCCCTTCCCCTGTTCCTGTCATGGTGCTCTAACTTGATATTCAGAAGGAAACTGAACTTTGATTTTAAAAAGGGCCAGTAATTTATAGTGAATTCAGATTCATTTAGGATTCATCCAACAGGACTAGTTACCTTACATTAAAAAGAACAAGACAAAGTCATAGAGAAAACACATGGGAAGAAGATGGTTCTCAGCAATCAAGAAATGAAGTCCCAGAAGAAACCAACTCTGCCAACAACTCACGTTTCAGAATCCTAATAAAATTAATTACTGATGTTTAAAGCTACCAAATCTCTAGTGTTTCCTGCCATCCCTCCTTCCTTCCCTCCCTCCCTCTATTCCATCCTCCTTCCCTCCTTGTTTTCCTTCCTCTTACTGTCTTCTCTTCCTTGACAGTGACTCACTGGATAGCCCTGTCGGGAATTAACAATATCGATATAGAGCAGGTTGGCCTTGAATTTACAGAGATTGTGCCTCTTTGAGTGCTGGGTTTAAAGGCATTTAAACTGCACTGCCACACCCAGGTAGCTTTCTTTGAGTTCCAGGCCAGCCAGGGATACATAAACAAACTAAAGAAATCAAGAAAGCCTTGTCCACAGAGAGTATAAAACCACAAAATTTGTTTTCAATCACACTTTCCCAAGGTGTCTCATGTCTCCTGACTCACTTCCTCACTCCTCTTCCTTCCTTCCTAACTCTAAAAATGCTGGCACAGTTTTCTCATTTGTGTCTATTAAGAACAGGTTATTTTTGACCTATCTTTAGCCCGCTCTTAGGAAAGGCGCGTGCAACACTCCTGTGTCCCGAAGTGGCCCCAGGCCTAGATATAAACAGCTGGAAGCTTCTCACTCTGATGGGGCTTGCTTTATTCTGTCATAAACACAATCCACCTTGCAGTTTATAGTCACCTGGCTAAAGCCTCCTGTAGCTGGTGTGCTTGGCTTTCTTTTCTTTTCTATCAGTCCAACCTGGCGTGACGGCGATGGTGGGGGCCGTTGTTTGCTTGTTTGTTAACTGAAAGAACAAAATGAGATCATTAAAGGGCATGGTCAAAGGGCATTCACAAGGCCTAGTTGTGCTGGGAACAGTGAACTCTCAGAACTGGCCACGTCACTCCCTCTTCTGAACTTGGGCTCACGCTCACAACGTATGCCTTTCAGCTGGTGAGCTTTCCCCGAAGTTTGCATTGGCTGCTTGCCCAGCCAGCAAGGTTGGCAAAATGTGCTATAAAATACAGGTGGTTAGGAGACCTGTGTTAGTTTCCGAAGGCTGTCAGGACAAAATACCGCAAGATGTGTGGTTTCAGACTATGGAAATGTGTTCTTTTACCTTTCTGGTGGATTCAAAATCCCAAACCAAGGAATTGGTAGGGCTGTGTTTCTCAGAGGTGGGGAGAGTCCTTTCCTATTGCTTGCTAGGCAAGGGAGCCTTGCAAGGTGGTGGGTATAGATTCTTCATGCTACTGGGCCAATGGCTCCATCACACTAATCTCTACTTTTATAGTATGAAATATTCACGGAGTGTTTCTGTGTCTTCTTTGTTCTTGTTTGCAATGTCTGGTCCTGGCTGTCAGGGACTCGTGTGTAGATTAGGCCTCCTTCTGCCAGCACAGTGCTGGGATCAAAAGCATGAACCATCATGCACAACTCATGTCTCCTCATACAAACTCTAGTCATGTTAGATTAAGGGTCTTCCCTACTCTAGTATGACCTCATCTGAACTGATTGTATCTTCAATTTCTAAATAATGGACTAATCTATGATAGTAGGGTTAGGAATCTTGTGCTCACAGTTCAACCTTGCCAGCTACTTTAAATGGTGTGTGTGTTGAGGGGAGAGGACAAATGAGACAAGTTATTTATGTCACTGTGAGAACTAATTGAGAATGATTTTTAGATGTAAATTAAAATAACTTAATCACATGTTTACAATCTATTTTTTTACAGTATGACATATTCAGTGGGTTGAAAGATGTCCACATCCTGGGGCCTATTGATAATATTTCTCTTTATGACAGAAAGTTCAGAAATGTGATTGAGAACTGGAGGTGGACAGAAGAGATTTTATGAGTGGTCCCTAACTGTTAAATGCAATTGAAAGTGCTTTTTCATGTTTGTTTGTTAGAGGCAGCCTTGAACTCTATATCCTTCTGTTTCCACTCTCCAAGTGCCCGAGTGCTGGGATAGGTTTATAAACATGTGCCTCCTTGACCTTTTTTTCTTTTTCTTTTCTTTCTTTCTGTACAGTCTTGGACTCCATCTGTAGACCAGGCTGGCCTTGAATTTATAGATCCAACTGCCTCTGCCTCCCTGAGTCCAGGGATTACAGGCGTGTACCACCACACCCGGATTACCTTGACCTTCTAAAATGGGAGACAGGGAGGTGATAGGGAGCAAAAAGGCCATGTTTTGAGAAGCAGAGGTAGAGAGAAATGAGATGTTCACTGGTCTCAGAGATGGAGAAGCGCCATGAGCCCTAGGGAAGGCAAATAATTTTGCTTTCTTGGGCTTCTCTAACATGGTCTGTGTGCTGCGAATATAAACTTGTGTAGACAGACCTCCTGGACCCCTTTTTCGGTATTACTGATCTTAGGTATCTTTTAGACACCCATACTACACATCCATATGCAACCGATGATGAAGGCCCACATACAACCCCTACATGTAGTCAGTCATTCATCCTGTCTCATGACTCACGCCATCTTGTTTGGATATTCTGGTAGTTTAGTCTTGACCCATACTCCATGCATCAAACTGGTTGTCAGCCTGGCTCATGCTGCTGCCACACAGTATGTGAGACTAAGGATAAAAACTCCTCCTAGTTGTCACCGTGGCTGAGAAGTCCTGGATCAAGGTTCCTACAAGTTAAGGCCTGTCTCTCCAAGATGGCTCCCTGAGTGCTATATATTCCAGAGCTATGGCTTCACATGGCAGAAGACAGCGAGAGTAAACTTACTGCCATGAACCTGATTTTTTCTTTGACATGTTCCCTTATATTGATTAGGGTGGTCTGGAAGCCTCGGTCCACCTGCTCCCACCTTCCTGTGCTGGGAATGTAAGGGTATCAAGCCCTTTTATGAAGGCCTCCATGTATGCATTAATCTGTAGGACTTGGGCATGTTACACTGGTGATTTAGTTTCTAACTTGTGAATCTGGGATACATTTAGGCAACAGAATGGAGACCCAACTACACTGGAATTTAGATATGCTGCTTCTAGCCTTGAAAGCCCTCAGGTAGTATCATTCCTCTGCAGGGCACCCAATACCTTCCACAACATAGCTCCTTTCTGTCACCCAGACTCTTTCTCTAGCAGTCCCTAAGGTTAGGTGGCCTTCTTTGACCAATCCCTTGTTTTCCCCAGCAATTCTGGGTCTCCTATCTCCTCTCATTCTGTATGGTTGGGAAATCTCTTGTCATCTTGGACGGAAGTACTTACCTTAGGAGTCATTTCTGAGAGCCTTTCCAGTCTTTATTGTCCCTGCAGTGTCCTGGGAGCAATCTATTGCCTTAGTAGGTTACATGAAAGCTAACACAAGTTGGCCTTCTCACTAGCTCTTAGGTTTTTTTGTGGTTTATTATCTCTTTAAGGCCTTGACCTCTCTTGTCCTAGAATAGGGTTATCACAAATACAGACGTGTTCTGTTTTCCCTACTCTTTTCAAGAGTTTATCAAGAGTTAGATCTACAAAGTAGGCTGGCAAGTTGTTTATTACGCTTGATTAGTCAACTCTTTGGGGATTCGTGATGGCATTGCAGTGGGGTCCATCTTGCAGCAAAACCCAAGATGAACCTGGCAAGAACCCAATTAGGTATCCACGTGAGACGGTCTGTGTGTCAACTTCCAGGTGTTGTGTGCTAACCACTTTACTTGGCTCTCTCTTCGCCCCGGCCCAAGCAGCAGCTTCCTTCCCAAGGTCGAGTGGCTTTTCTCCATGGCCCCGGGTATCCACTACAGTGGCTGCTAAAACCGGACAGCACAGCTAGAGTCCCGTGTCCTGGTTCCTGGTCCCTCTACAGCTCCCAGACCAGGGCTCTCCCCGACTACCGGGCAGAGGCCTTCGGATCACGCGCGCCCAGGAGGCCCCCGGTCGGCCCAGCCAATGGGCTGGCAGCGCCCGCATGACCCGCGCTGGGAGGGCGTGGGGAAGCAGGCCAGGCGCGCACGCCGCCGGTCCGAATCGCCACCCCCACTTCTGCCGGGACGGGAAGTGAGTCGCCGGGGTCCCCAGTACTAGCCAGCCGGGGAGCACGTCCCACAGCCCCCCAAATCCCAGCGGAAGAATGGCGGCCGCCAAGGTAAGCGCGGCGGGCCGGGGCGATTTGGTGCCCAGAGGGGTGCAGCCGGGGGTGGGGTGGATGTGGGGCACCACCTTGCAGCTGCCGGAGGCCACAGGGGACTGGACTCGTGGCCGCGTGGGTACCACGGCCCGATCGTGCTGCAGAAACTTTGCCAGCCAGGACACTCCCACTTGGCCCGACCAGGAGCCGTGTCCCGCGGGACAGCCCGGGCCAGCAAGGAGGAGCGCGCGGATGGGGCTAGGTAGCCTGGAGCAGGGAAGAGTCCTTCTGCCACTTCGGGGTTCTCTTGCTTCTGACCTGGCTGTTGTTGACCTGGGTTTCTCCTTGCAGGGGCCCCAACTAGGGCTGAAGCCTGATCCTATTACGTTTCGAGGGTTCCGCCCTCCCGCGGGTAGGGAAGTCACCTTGACTTCCGTTTTGGAAACTGTTTGGAAGACTTGGCCTGCGCGTGTGCGTAGCTAGCCCCGGACCCTTCCCCTCCCCCATCTCCCATCTCCCATCCTTCCCTTCCCTTTCTCCATCTGACAACACTTACAAGTCAGCCTCCGAGCCTTGGAGAGGCTTCTTTTTGGAAATGACAAAACAGATTGTCCTAGGAGCTTGTCACTCCTGTGAAGTTCTACTTAAAAGGAATTCTGTGTAATGTGAATCGTTCACGAACCCAGAAAGAAGGCAGCTCTCAGAGACTGACCTTTCCTCTTTCACCGGTTCCTCAAACCTGCTCACCATTTCAGCCTCTCTGGACTGCATTTCAACTTTTCTGGCAGAATACCATATTCAGTCCCAATCATTCGAATCATTGGAATTTATTGCTTTTAATTTTAAGTTCACGAAGGCAGCCCTTTAATCAAGCCTATACAACTTCTTAGATCATTTTAAGTGCAGTGAACTTAAATACACCCAACATTTCAAACATTTGTCCTTAATCAAAACTCTGTGATAACCCTCAAGAGGAAAACATGGCCAACACATCATATTCTTATTTATTCAAGCAAACTAATCACATTTGCAATGGAAATTGTAAGCAGACAAATATATTTAAATGCTGTTCTGAGACTAGAGTCTCTGCTGGCTCCCCAAATCCGCAGGTTTCTTGTTCCTCCACTGAGTGCCTTAAGTGGCCTTTCTCTGTAACTACTTAGAGCGTAACCCTCAGGCGTGTGCACTGGATGTAGTCATACCTGTGTTTGTGAATGAGCACTTTTATTTTGGAAGCTACATTAGCTCTTTCAAGCCAATAGCCCTTTTCTTTGCGTTAACTTTGCATGGTATTAGAATACTGAGATTGGCATGAATGATTCTCAGGGGTAAATGCCCACTCTTCATTTAGAGATCTACTGAGGAATTAAGTAGTGTTACTTGATTTGAAGATAAAATAATGGTGGGCACTGAATTGAGGCATATGCCTAGAAACAGAATGGAGGACTTGGTAAACATGAAGTAATAAGCAATGAAGCAGCCTCAACTTTTTAGTTGCATTTTTCTTAAGTCATATCCTATCAGGGACAGTTGGTTTTTATCCAGATTACAAGAGACAGGGGAAACGAAACATTCCTTTCACCTTTACTGTTTGGAAACCTGTGATCTTACTTATTTCCTGAAAGTCACCTCTTTTCAGTTCTGATAGCTGGTGTATATAGACATGCTATTCCCATCCAATAGGCCATCACAAAACTTACTGTGAACGGGTGGGAAAGGCAGGATAAAAAGAAATTGAGGTGAAGCTGGGCGCTGTGTGAGACCTTTAGTCTCAGTACGTGGGAGGCAGATGGCAGCCTGGTCTACAGAGTCAATTCCGGGACAGTCAGGGCTGTTAAACCGAGAAAACTTGTCTTGAAAAACAACAATAAAACAAAACAAAAACAGCAAAAAAAGAGAAAGTAAGATGAACTTAGGTTAATGGAAATCAAGTAATGGCAGGTAACTGCATTTTCTAGGTGCTAAGGCAGAGACATAGACTTACTGCTTGGAAGAAGTTTACTTTCCACTGTTCTCTGGGAAGTGTTGTCTTTTTTATTTCCCTATGGAGCCCTGGCTGATCTGTGGTTTGCTGTGTACATTCGGGTGGCCTTGAAGTCATGGAGATGTTTATGATGTATCTGAACTGCATTCAAAAACTCCTGAGGACCACAAACACAAATCTGTGGATTCCATCAGGCTGTTGCTTGTAATGTTTCTTATTGTAGATCAGGGACCAGGGACATTCTAGTCATAGTCTTAAAAGGTCTCAGATGAAGCTGTTGTGGGTCCAGCTTCATGCAAGAATGACTGTCTCCCATTGAGTTGCATTTGGGTATTGTGCTTATTGATAGTTTCTTCCAGAGTCTCTTTAGTTCTGGGTAATTTTGAGTCAAAGGCTGTGCTCCTTGCTTTTTCCTTGGAGTGTAATAAACCATTTTTGCAGTTAGCTGAACATAGACTGGAAAAATCTCATCTAGGGATAGAATTGACATGCCTGTGAAGAACTTAGGAGCCCATGAAAGAGAAAAGCCCATTCCCAAAGGAATATTATAAAACTGGCTCTGTGAGCCTGGGAACTCAACAATTGTGAGAGAATTCGGGGCTTATTACTACTTTTGTTATAGTGAACTATTGGAATGTTTAAGTAGATTGATTGGAAAGGTGTAGCCACAGCTGTTTCCTAATCTCAGCCTGATTTCTGGGTCTTTGCAGTTATTCAAATGTAATCATTTGTTTCTTTTGTATCTTTCTCTTTTGACTTTTCCCATCAAATCACTACTCAACAGTAAAAGAGTTACTTGTGTTTTTCATGAAATAATGACCTGAAACTGTAATTGTTTTTAAGGTTATATCAACAGCTTCTTTGGCTCTGGTTAAGTTTATGCCTCAAGTATGATAGAACTAAGCTACTTAAAGCAGAAAAGTTAGAGAATGAACTTAAGTTCAGCTGTAAGACTTGAGAGATGTTCAGTGTGAACCCATTCACTACTTTGCTGGGCTTAAATCAGCCTAGAACTAAAAGGAAGTTGATGTGGTTGATGTTTCCCTGTCTTTGTGTGTGTTTGCTGTGACCATTGATTCATCTGGTGTTGCATACTGTGATCTGTTCAGTGTTGCAAATGAGACTAACCCCAGTGCAAACACCAGCTGGGCCTTGGCCTCAAAAAAAATTACACCCCCCTCCAAAAAAAACAACTAACTAGACACCCCAGAGAAGAAACCCCTTTCTGCTGATCTCAGGGAAGCCATCCCAGAAATGTGGCTGTGTCCCAGAGGAATAAATAGCAAAAGGAAAGATTCACCTGTGTTAGTAACAGCAAATCCAGAATCTGGATGGGAACACATGCTACATCCAGGAAGTAGCATGCACTTAAAACATAATGGCTAATACAAAGGAATGGTTAATACATACCAAATTCCATCCCAAATGCTTGTCAGTTTTAACTCAGTTAATGAGTCTGTCTTCTAAACTTAGATATTAGCACTGCCATCCCTACAATAGAGAATACTCAGAAACCCTAAACTGTGGTGGTAGAGGCCTAAGACCCTACGAGTTAGGAAGTTCTAAATGTGGCATTTCAGTCCTGCCATGCTGGTTCCAGAGTGTGTCCTTGCCCTGTCTGCCATACTGACTATATGGTATAGCATGTGGCAAGTCAGCCTCCTGGAAAGTGTGAGTAATGACATAGGAGAAGTTAGACTCCTCCCTGGGAATCAGACTTTTAATTAAGGATTGTTTACAGTGTGCTTCCTGTGTGCCGGGCACCTTCTCAAGTGCTTTACAAGTGGTAGCTTACTTGTCCCAACACGAAGAAAAAAAAAATCAGGTTTGGGAATTCTTAAGTTTTTTCAGTTACTCAGTGATCTAGCCTGGATTTTAATCCTGCTAGTTGGACTGCTGCCGGTCTTTGGTAATACAGTAATAAAGCAGACTGATTTTTGTACTAAGAAGGAAAGAGAAGGGGTTGTTTGAAACCTGGTCTCAGGTAGGCGGGGTTGATCTTGAACTCTATGCAGATGAGGCTGTCCTTGAACTGATCATCCCTCCACCTTCCAAGTGCCCCGATTACAAGCCTTAGTCACCACCCTGCATAAAGGGATAGAGTTTAAGAGAGCAGATTCCTATGATTCCTTCAATGTTTGGTGTTTTAGACTTTGTGACATCCTTAGGGATGGATGGACCTGGGGATTTATGAAGTGTAAGGTCTTTGTTGTTCCTGTCCTCAGTCCTGCTTTCTACCAGCTGAAGGGATGAAAGTCCCAGGAAAATTTGCAGTTGATCACGGTTCCCTTCAACTGCTTTGCTCTTTGTTCTCGGGCCACGGCTCCCAGGCACTGGAATCATCTAGACAGCTCTGAGAGGTGCTCACGCAGGGCTCTCACCCCATTTCAGGACTGAGTTGACATCTGTTGTGGCTGGCAGCCAGGACTCCAGCGATCTGCCCGTGACGCACTCCTGGCTTTGTGGGGACAAGGCAGGGTATGTAAGGGGGGGAGGTGGCGTTATAACTCAAAAGGAGGGTCGGGTAGGGGTCACTTCAATTTATTTTCAGAAATTTCAGCCTTGGTCGTGTTTCTGTGCTGGTTAGGTATCAAGGTCAAAGTTTTATAATTATCAGAGAATTTAGATTTTGGCACCTGAAGCGTCTGGAAACTCCTTTGGATTCTATCGTAGTTTGTCAGTGGTTGTCTGTGGTCAGAGGAGGCGCCTATGGGGTTACACTGCAGCGCAGACCTGGTCTTCTAGCCCTTTCCTCCATCTTGCTCTGGTACTTGGGGAGTCTAGTGCTGCCTCATTTAGGGCTTGCAGCTTTATAGGCATGGGTCCACCAAGAGAGAGGACTGGAGGGGCGGTGTCTTAGTTAGGGTTTCTAAAACACTGTGATTTAAAAGCAAGTTGGGGAGAAAAGTATTTATTTGGCTTATACTTCACCACTGAAGAAAGTGAGGACAGGAACTCATATCAGGGAAGGAACCTGGAGGCAGGGGCTGATGCAGAGGCCGTCGAGGGGTACTGCTTACTGGCTTGCTTCACATGGCTTACTCAGCCTGCTTTCTTATAGAACCCAGGACCCCACACCAGGGATGGCACCACCCACAATGGGCTGGGCCCTCCTACAGTGATCAGTAATTGGAAAAATGCCAATTTTGAGTTGGATCTCATGAAGGCATTTCCTTAACTGAGACGTCTTCCTCTCTGATGACACTAGCTTGTGTCAAGTTGACACCCCAAACCAGCCAGGATAGTAGGTGTAGCCAGGATAGGAAGGCCATATGTAGTATAAGAAAAGCAGGCTGCTTGGTTTTGGACATTGAGTTCTTTTAGAAGATGTTAGAGGGGCATTGACTTCTTTTCCCAGGGCCAGTTCTTGGGCCTTTGCCCTGTGTCTAGCATCTGCCACACTGAACCATTCCTTCTTTATCTTGCACTGTCTGTGAGGGTCAGGCCTGCTGAACTGTTCATTCTCCCACTTCCTGCTTGCCTCTTGCTGCATCCTAAGCACCCCTGCTTCGTGCATCCTTGGTTTTGTGGTGGCCCTTAGGACTGAAGACTCTGGCATGCTGGCGCTGTGAGTTTTTTCTGTGTGGGGAGGAGGATGGGCCTGTTGAAGTGACACAGTCCCTAAGGCAAGTACTTAATCACAGCCTAGCAAACCTGCCCTTCGGACTGGTCTATCTGGACTTCTCAAAACCGTGGGTCCAGCCAACCCATTTAAGTGCTTGCTTTAGCCACAGAGCTCTGCTGAGTTGGTGATTTCCAAGGTATTCGTGGAGCATGGTCTGTCCTTCAGCTTGTTAGTCTGAAACGTTTACTCATGTTTAAAGTCTCCCTTTCCTTTGGAAAACTTCCATATTGTTGCATGAGTGAAGAAAAATGCTAGATTGTTCCTTTGTGATTTTTGGTGTTGACAACATAGTTCTGTTGGCAGTATTGAGATTTCTTCACAATCAACCGCAATGAAACTACTCTACTTGATGATTCTTGTCAGGCTAGTCCCTTTGTCTTGATTTCCTTCCACCTGTGGTTACAGTTTGCACATGGTATCCATGAACACTGTTGACAGGAGAGTCAGATATTTCATGGTACACTTGCTGTTCATGCTAAGCTAGCTCTTCTGTAAGAGCTGTGTGGTAGCATTGGTAAGGAGATTGAACACATGGTGCATGTTCAGGAGTTATCAGGATTAGACATGATGTGATTTGGGGATGTCCAGCATGAGTACTTGTCATCATGTCATGGACCCGCAGAGGACTGGCTAGGCACTGAGTTTTCGCTTTATTTTCCTAGGTAGGAAGAGGCTACCAGGGCCCTTCCCCCATAATCTCTATTCAGTGATTAGAAAGTTGGAGAACCTGGTCTCTAGCCCACTAATGCTACTGGAATGTGGACAAAGCTCTCTCTGGGTTTTCCATATCACCGTCTGGAAAGTAGAGGACCATTAATGACTGGGTCGATCCGACAGCATTTGAAAGCACTTTGGGAATCATGATATTCAATAGGAATATCAAAAGATGTCTCTTGGAGCCTGTGGGACATTCCACCTACAGGCAAACATAGGGAACTTGAACCACACAGGAGCTCTACTGAAACCCAGCTTGCATTAAACATGGGAGGCTAAAACATGGGTGCTTTAGTGGTGTGGCCACGCAGTCTACCTGGGGGGCCTTGCTGCTGAAATTCTTGTCCTGTCCATCCAGAGAGCACTCATATAGGTTTCCTCAGATGCGTTTCCTTGGGTACTTTTCCCAGGCCCTGTTGCTCCAGCCTCTGCTGGAGATTTCCAGGAGATTCTGTGTATCTGGAACACTCCTTACCATGTAATTAAAGGCCTTTCTTTAATAAGGATGCAACAAGTTTGGATTCCTTGTAAGTTAGTCCAACCTTTTGCAGAATTAAATACATAGCGTCTGTTAGAAATCGTGCAGAATAAAGGTTGCACGGCGGGTTCACAAATCACGCTACATGACCGGTTCCACGAGGGAGGTTTATTAGGGAAAGGGAAGAGGGAAGGGGTCGCAGAGACAGTCCCCAGACGAGTGGAAGAGAAAGAGAGAGGGGAGGAGCTCTAAAAGGAGAGGAGTTCTCTTAAAAGGTGACCCAGAGCATGCGCAGGTAGTTCCAGGTGATCAGCGGGTAGTCTTCTGTTTGTCAGGTCCCTTGGGGCTGGCTGGAGAAATGCCTGCTTACAGAGCCCAACAGTGTCAAAGGCATGGATACATTTTAAGGCTTTTGCTTTGGGTATCGTTTTGGGGCCCAGGTATTATCTGGTAGCACATCTCTGCGTGATTGTTTAAGACCCTGAGTTCCCTCATTTCTTTGCTTCTCTCCTGTCTGTTGCTTTTTGACATTCTCTCCAGTGCTCGCTGATGAGTTCAGCCCCAGTTCTGTTCTCACCGCGGGCCTCCTGTGATCTTTTCTCATCAATGTTGTGAGCTTCTTGCCATCACATTCGAGAAGAGTTCTCAGGCTTGATCTCTCTCTTCTCATCCTCCCTACTTCTCCTTGCAGGCTTCTCTCCAGATTCCCTGAATTCTGTGGGAGGTTGGGGTCTCCAGGGTTCTGTCTCTTCCTCTCCAGTGCTGTCACCTGTCATTTGAGGAGTGTGACCCTTCCTGTTGTTCTGAGCTCCAGCCAGTACGATCAGATGTTTGCTGGAAAACTAAACTTGGGCATCTCAGAGTTTCCTCCCCTAGAAGAACTTGTCTGGCCCCTCAAGAAACTCCTTTTCCCAAGGTCATACCTTTAGACAAAAGCAACCATTTCCTCAGGGCTTGAAGAAAGTTCCTATATGAAAAAAAAAAGGGGGGGGTGGCAGTCATTCTTATCTCTGGCTAGAGGAACACTTGGCTCTCCATTAACATATGACTGCGGTGCCTATTAACTTGTCAGTGTCTACGCTGCCTTTCTCCCATCCCCCCTTTAACCCTGGAAGTCTTTCCCAGTTGCTCCTCCTTGCTTTCCCGGGAGACAGCCTTGGCAGTTTGGAATAAACTTTTAAACTTTTCCCTTTTCACCCACGGAGCAGCAATTTTGGTTTCTTTACTGAGCCCATTTTCATTCAGAACTGAGTATATATCTTCTTGGTGATTCTTACTTTTTGCCTGCATCTTGTTTCCTGTGGGCAGCCAGGACTGGCTATCTGAGGGCATTCGGATGTGTGGACAATGGCGTGTGTCAGTCAAACCCATCTGGAGCGCTTTGTCCTGTTCTTCCATTTAAATCCAGGTCCTAATTACTTCTTAGTTACACAGTCACCGTGGCTTCCATACCGATCTCGATCTCCTTATCTTTGGCTTCTCTTCCTTTCCGATCCTCCCTCAGACATTGGCGCGTGTTGCTTGGAGGGCAACCATGTTGTATTTACAAGCACAGCACTTAATAGTTTTTAAAACTGTTTAAATGTGTAGTTGATACCCACTGTTTGCAAGCCCTGTTTGAAGTGCTGGTTTTTTTTTTTTTTTTTTTGTAGAGGGGGTGTAGTGTGGGGTGGAGATGGTACTTGGCTTGTATTCAAGATGACCTTAGGGAGTAAGGGAACCATTATATGATCTTTCTGTGCATCTCTGAAAAAGCAGGGAATGTCGTTCGGCAGGCCAGAAAGTTAGGGCCCAGAAAGGTTATGCTGACATGAGGTGTGTGTTATATCATCATTATAACACAACGCTAGGTGCTTCAGTAAGCACTATATATCAAGTAATACAGTCCCCACAGCAGGCATAGGTTGTGCTGCTATTATCTCTATTATTCAGATGGAGAAACTCATCTGGTTCAGAATGGTTAAGTTTCCTGAGGTGAAGAGATTAACCTCTCGGGTCACACAGCTTGTAGATAGCTGAGTCATGGCTTGAGCATGGGCAGCCTGACTCTAGAGCCTGTGTGTGTACTTATCGTTTAATATAACTCTCTTAATGTACCTCGATGCTGTGTGGCTGCTGTCGCTTGTAGCATAACATTTAAATTGTTGGAAAGCTAAATTCTCCTTAGGATTGGCTGTGTTTTTCAGAGATGGGATGGAACCTAGGATGGTATGAGCGGGTACACCATTGTCTAGCAACATGCCTGTCTGGGCTAAGCACTCACTCACCCATCCACGCGCCCCACCCACCCCATTTGCTGGTCCATCCATCCACCCGTCTGTCTATCTTTATTTTGAGTCAGGTCCCTTTATACAACCCGGTCTGCCCTGGAGCTCACTGTGTAGAACAGTCTGGCCTCTAGGTTTCAGAAATCCACCTTCCTTGAATCAGCCTGTGTCACCACACCTGGCCAGAGCTGTATTTTTGTGGTTGGTTTGTTTTGATTGCTCATCATAGTTTGTATCTGGCCTCTACTTTATACTCCTTCAAGTTTTGTCAGTCTATAGGTTACCCCATCTTTTTTTGTTTGTTTGAAGTTTATTTCATGGGGGGAAGGTTTTTTTTTGTTTTTTTGTTTGCTTTGTTTGTTTGTTTTTCTTGAGACAGGGTTTCTCTGTGTAGCCTTGGCTGCCCTGGAACTTGCTTTGTAGACTAGGCTGGCACTCACAGAGATCCACCTGCCTCTGCCTCCCTAGTGCTGGGATTAAAGGTGTGCACCACTATACCCAGAGGTTTTATTGTTTCTCCTGCACTTTCCCCAAACCTTGAGTTCACTGCATGCATCCTTTTTATGTTTCTTATTTTTGGTGTTTCTGAAGGTGATAGTTCTAAAAACTTGATCAAATTAGGGTCATGATTTTAGTTTTGGTTAGCATGTTGGATGGTAGTAGGTACTCCTATCAAGTACTGGCATTCACTTGGCACGCGATTCTTGGTTGTTTGTTCGGAGGTGATGTTTGATGAGATGGTTCAGATATTGTCATCCAGGTTCACCAGCTTCTTGTTAGTGGCTGGTAACCAAGTTTCAATATTAACAGTTGCTCCTCATGGAGTATTAAAATTAGTTTTCGTTCTTTAAATACCTAGATTTATGCATATGAATGTAAATAGTGAATATTACAAAAAATATGGTTATCTATTAATAGGTATAGTTTGTGTTTGGGATTATCATGGTGTGGGTGGATTCTAACATTTGAGTATACTAATGACATTGGAACGTACACTTAGAAATGGTAAATTTAATAATGTAATGTTCTAGATTACCAAAATAAAATCAAATCAGTTAGAAATAGATTGTAACTCATTGGATTAAGAATAATTTCATTAGTTCTTAATGGATGATTACTACTTCTCAAAGGGAGTCAAATTGAGACCGAGTACAGAGGTACAGCTTTTTTTGTTGTTGTTGTTGTATTATTTTTGGTTTTGTTAACCAAAATATATACCTAGGAAAATGTGCAACAAGAGTCCATAATTAGGAAATAAGAATCATTCTGTAATTTGCAAATAACAGATTTGGGGAAGAATTATCTACAGATAGTAAAGCCCTTTGGTGAATGATTGCTGGAATTTACATCTTCTCAAAGTGTTATCTGGTAAATGACTTACTCCTTACAAGAGGAGGAAAGGACCTTTACAATGGGGAGTTATATTTCAACCAGTGCTCCTAAGTGTGTGGAGAAACTTGCATTTTGTACCTATTGAAATGGTGCAATGGGAAGTATCCAAACTCTTTAAAATTCTTGAATCTGAATCTAATAGAAAGTGGGCCTGACTTTAGAAATGTATTATGAGAGAAAAAGGGTGAAGAAAAAGAGACTCCCAAAGAGACGTGAACAAAATGCAGTGTTTGATCTTGGTTACAAAATAAATGAATGGGAGAAGCAGTTGGCTCAGTTGGAACAGCTGTGTATTTACTGGAGTATATTCATTTGCTAGGGCTTCCAAAGCAATGTGCCAAAGACCAGGCAGCTTAAATGACTGGAATTTTTCACAATTTTGGAGAGCTAATAGTCTGATATCAAGATCCAGGCAAGGTTGGCTTTGCCTAAGGCCTCTCTCCTTGGCTGCCAGTGGGTTGTCTTACTGAATCTTCATGTGGTTTTATCTGTGGTTATATCCTAATTTCCAGTGCTCTGTCTGTCCATCCCTCGCTCCCTACTATCCTTTCTCTTATTGTTGGGGTTTATTAAATGGTTTTAATGAGGACGTAAGCATGGGCATTGTTCGGGAGCAAGGGGGGAGGAATAAAAGCATGATTTCCAGTCATGAGAACATCTTTATTGTTATCACTTTAATAACCTCATTACAGACCTTTCTGCATTTACAGTCAGTTGTATTCTGAGGTACTGGGATCAGGGGAAGACACAGTTCAGCTCATGCTAAAAATTGACTCATATTCAAGTTGCCTTGGGGGAGATAATGTTGAGGTTCCCAGAAAATTGGTCCTCATGCTCGTTGGTTGCTGTCTTGTTTCTTGCTACACGTTAAGCTCCTGTGACCAGGGGCATTCTCTGAACTCTGATTTCTGTCAAAGTATTTGTCATATGACATTTTGACACATTGTTCTTTAATTTACTCATTAACTTGATACACCAACATGGCAGGGTAAGTGAGGATGGTTTTCCTCTGTACATTTATCATTTGCTGGGAACTTCACTTTTTAATTAAACATCTCTCTAGTCCCTTCCATCTCCTAAGGAAATAAGAATCTTTTGGAACTACTTGAGATGTAGGTGGATGATCAGTCCCCGAGAGAAAGCAGGATGGAGAGTAAGCTGCTAATCACACTGTGGAGGAGTTGGACCGTCCTAAGGTAGACAAGTCCCTTGTGAACACAGAAAGAATCCTTCCAAAGGTGAAGCATTGAGAAACACTCCCCTTTGATTATGAATGTTCAGTGTCACTGTTGGGAACAATAGCCATCAAGTCCAAACAACACTACATCTAGCTCCAAGTATACCGGGTCATCAGGCTCCAAGTATACCGGGTCGTCAGGTGGGTTCCTCAGGTGGCTTGAGGACTATTGGTATTGTTGCTGAAAATTCTGGGGGAGCCCCGCTTTGGTTGTTAACGTGTTACTAGGAAAAGTGGAGTCCCTTGTTAGGGTTTTTGGTCTTAGTAATTTAAGAATGGACGTGAGGACAATTATTGCTAGAGTTTAAAATTAAAATTCAAGAGCAGGCAAGCAGTGAGTCTCAGGAGCTAACCAGATGAGGAAGATGGGGAAAGAGAAGCAAGAAAACCACGCCTCTTGATTTGGGCATGGATCTCAATAGTAGAGGCCCCAAGACAGACATTCAGGGGGCAGAAGTAGGGTATAGTAGGGAGGGAACTTCAGAGGAAGGCTGAGAAAGCCCAGAGTGTTTGGAAAGCATGCCCAATATCTGACAGAAAAAGAGAGAAAAGAAAAAGGGGAAGTTATGCTGGTGTAAATAATTCAGAAAAAACTGGCCTTTTAAATAATTCAGAAAAAAGGCCTTTTCTGCTGCATGGCTTGGTATACGTCTGCTGTGAGGGTAGGATTTTTTGGAAGGAAAAATCCAGTATCTCATCAAAGAGATAATTATTCCTCATATTATCTTTGGCTTAAAGTGAATCAGCCTTCTTAAGGTGTAGTTTCTTGGCCTAATGATTGGGCCCAGCTGGATTAACTATTGTTTTGGCTAGTTTAGAATGTTAGATGTCTTCCCAATGGCAGAGACAGATCTCATTCTTTTACTTTTTCTGTTTTATTTTTCTCATTTTTATTATTTGTTTGAAATTTTTATACAGTGTATTGTAATCATATAATCACCCCACTGTATCCATCCTTTCCCTTTGCACCTATACTTTTTAAATTTATTTTTAATTTATTCACTTTGTATCCTTGCTGAGGCCCCTTCCCTCATCCCTTCCAATCCTGCCCTTCCTCCCTCTTCTCCTCCCATGTGCCCCCCTCTCCACTGATAGGGGAGGTCCTCCTCCCCTTCCCTCTGAGCCTATAAGGTCTTATCCGGACTGACTGCCTTGTCTTCCTCTGTGACCTGTCCCCCTCTCCCCCCCAGGGGGAGGTGATCAAAGAACCAGCCACTGAGTTCATGTCAGAGACAGCCCCTGTTCCCCTTACTAGGGAACTCACTTGGACACTGAGCTGCCATGGGCTACATCTGTGCAGGGAGTCTAGGTTATCTCCGTGCATGGTGCTTGGTTGGAGTATCAGACTCTTGGGCCCAGATATTTTGGTTCTGTTGCTCTCCTTGTGGAGCTCCTTAGGATTAATGCTACCTCAAGATCCAGCTATACCACTCCTAGGCGTATAGCCAAAATATGCTCAAGTATACAACAAGGACATTTGTTCAACCATGTTCGTAGTAGCCTTATTCGTAATAGCCAAAGTCTGGAAACAATCCAGATGTCCCTCAACAGAGGAATGGATACAGATATTGTGGTACATTTACACAATGGAATACTACTCAGCAATTAAAAACGAGGAAATCATGAAATTTGCAGGTAGGATGGTGGGAACTAGAAAAGACCATCCTGAGTGAGGTAACCCAGAAGCAGAAAGACACACATGGTATATACTCACTTATATGTGGATATTAGACATCTAACATAGGATAGATGTACTAAAATCTGTACACCTAAAGAAGGAGGACCCTGGGTAAGATGATCAATCCACATTTAGAAAGGCAAACGGGATGGACATTGGAAGAGGGAGAAAACAGGGAACAGGACAGGAGCCTGCCACAGAGGGCCTCTGAAAGACTCTACCCAGCAGGGTATTAAAGCAGATGGGAATCTTATGAAAGAAGGGGGAAATAGAAATAGACCTGGAGGGGATCACATTCTTTTGAGCAGGAAGACACCTCTTTTTCTAGTGGCCCTTGTGAAAGCACCATCAAGACTACTGTTAACATTCTGTAGTCTGAAGTTGTAACTAACATAATCTGAAAAATGAGCTTAAATCAGGAGATAGATGTAATCCATTTCTATCATGAAAATCCAGACATCTGGTTCCAGAGATGCTCACCAGAAGCGATTAGTGTCTGGATTTGGGTTTCACTCACACCCTCATATATAGCTGGTAAGTCTAAAACCCCTCTTCTCCCAAAATGTCAGTGCTGGTGACATTGTCCTCAATAGAAGGACTTTGGCTGGGTCAACAAGCCCAAAGGCTTCTGTTTTCAAGAAAAGCAGGTCCCTTAAGGCCCTTAAATTCACCAGGTATTTCCCTTAATCCCCTAGGAATCCCCCTTAACCTTTCCCCAAAGGCCAGTTACCTTTGGCCAGGGCAGCTAGTTCACATCCGCCACCCTGCTGACTGTGGCATGAAATCTACTTTGTTCTTGTCTGTGGCCTGCCTTCCTGGAGATGGCCTTGGCAGTTTGATCGCCAGTATTTCCTTCTGCCCACAGAGCCGTCTAATTTGGTAGTTTCACTTGTGCCAGTTAGGCAAGGATGGCTGTTTAGCAGTCAAGAAACTAGAGCTCAGTCCCAGCATTCTTAGCTGGACAGTCTAAGATAGTCTTGGAATTGCTACTTCTGGGGACCCTTCCTTGAGCCATCTGTACAATTTCTGTCACTTATTCTCATACTCAGTTTTGTTTTTTTTTAAAATTCATCTACTAACTAACTAACTAACCAACTAGTTAATTAATTTGTGTACATGCTTGTGAAGGCCAGAAGTTAAGGCTAGGTGTCTTCCTCAGTTATTCCCCCCAAACCAGACATGGTCTCCATTGAAGCTGAGATCTCCTATTCAGTCAGGCTGTCAGGCCAGCCAACTGTAGGATCTATGCGCCTCTGTTTCCCCAGTGCTGGAACTACATGTTTGACCCCACCTGGCATTTGCTGTGGGGTGCCGGGGATGGGAACTCAGATTCTCAGACTTGCCTGGCAAACAGTTTACTGACTGAGCTATCCCTTGGCCCCTCAGGTCTCTTATTTGCCTGCTGTGCCCACCAACAAGAATGCATTCACTCCTAACATCCGTGCACTCTCTTTCTTTCCTTTGATGTGGGCTTTGAGTGGGATGATTCCACCTTCTTTTGCTTCTCTCCCATCCCAATTCCTCCATCCCAGCCCCAGGTTCTCTGTTCATCGTGGCTCATGGACATTTTCGGTCCTCATCAGCAAGTTGAACAGAGTCTGGTAGAGACCTTTAGCCTGATTTTCTGCTGGGTCATTTGCCTTTTCACATTGATTTGTCCTGAGTGGAACAGTTTAATCAAGAACCTTGCCCCTTTGCCCCGTTTGCATCTTGTTTTCGTCCTCTCAGCTGCTTGATATTTAACTGGTTCATTCTCGTTTTATGTTCATCGGCCTCTTCTGGTGTGACTTCTCATTTAAAACCAGACTTCTTGCTTAGTGTTACAGAGGAGGTGAACACCTGTGTCTTTTCCCATCTCTTTCTCTTACTCAGTTGTGGTTGTTTAATTGTGAGAGCTCACTAGTCGTCACAGGAGCCATGTGGTCAGCAATGTGATCTGCTCCCATTTGGAACAAATCTGGTTCAAAAAAAGCTGTGCAGTCTCCCGTGCTCAGGCATCTTGTGTTGCTCTATTGAGCTGGCATGTTCTGACCTTGGAAGGATGAGGCCGCTGCAAAGCCGAGCACTGTTAGCTCTGTTCCCAGCTATTTTCATGCAGTCTTTATTCTCTTTCTTCCTTTTAACAGATGAGAAAAAAAACAAAACAACAATAAAAACATCATACACACACACACACACACACACACACAAAACCGAAAACCCCCAAACCTTGAGTTCATATTGATTGTTATGTCAGAATATAAACATACCATTGCAGAGGCCATAAGAAAGGTCCAGGTGGGGGCTGGAGAGATAACAGAGGTTAAGAGTTAAGGCTGTTAAGAGTTAACAGGTTAAGGCTGTACTTCCAGAGGTCCTGAGTTCAAGTCCCAGCAACCACATGGTGGCTCATAACCATCTATAATGAGATCTAGTGCCCTCTTTCAGTATCTTGTCTTGTTTTTTTTTTTTTTTTTTTTTTTTTGAGACTGGTACTCAATACATAGCCTTAGTGGGCCTGGGACTAACTATATAGACTAGGCTATCCTTGAACTCACAGAGATGCTTTTGCTTCTGCTTCTTCCTCACAAGTGCTGGGATAAAGTCATGCCACCAAGCCCTAAATAAGGTTTCTTAATAGCAGGATCACAATGGCATTTTCACACCTGAATTCTTACAGTGATTCAATATTTATAACTAGCCATTCTTACATGTATTTTACCATTTCCCTTTTGTGTTCAGCAATTATTTAATTGCTATAAAAATAAGGTTTTTCAATGTTATTTAAGCTACTTATTTACTTTACATCCTGACCACAGCTTCCCCTCCCTCTTCTCTTTCCAGTCTATCCATCCTGCCTTTCTCCTGAGAAAAGGGGAAGCTTCCCATGGATATCAGCCAGCCTTGGCATATCAAGTTGCTATAAGACTAGGTGCATCTTCTACTATTGAGGTTAGACAAGGCAGCTCAGTTAGGGGAAAGGGATCCAAAGGCAGGCAATGTAGTCAGAGACCCCTGTTCCTGCTTTAGGAGTCCCACATGAAGATACAGTTGCGTAAGTGCAGAGGACCTTGGTCCATGCATGCTCTCTGGTTGGAAATTCAGTCTCTATGAGCCCCTATTGGCCCAGGTTAGTTGATTCTGTCGGTTTCCTTGAGTCCTTGATGCTTTTGGGTCTTTTAATCCTTCCCCATTTCCACAAGATTCTTCACTTAATGTTTGGCTTTGGCTGTCTGCATCTGTTTCCATCAGTTGCTGGATGAAGCCTCTCTGAATGCAGTTATGGTAGGCTCCTGTTTGCAAGTATAGCAGAATGTCATTAATAATGCCAGGGGTGGGCTCCCTCTTGTGGAATGGGTCTCAAGCTGCCCCAGCCATTGGTCAGCCATTGGTTGGCCATCTTAGAAAACCATTCTAAGATTTTATGACATTGCCTGGGCTCTAGTAACTGGTGATAGCTGAAGTAGGCCCTTTTCAGTACTTTATAAATATGCCATATGCTTTTATATTTCTTTGTTCCCCAACAGGAATATGCATTCCAGTCATCAGGACAGTGCAATCAGGTTTTATTCATTTAAGAAGTAGTAGTAATTTGACACTTGCTAATATGTAACAAATTATATTGGGAGGGATAATTACAATTGCAGCTGGTTCCTAATTATACTGTGATCTCCATGCTTTAAAAAATTGAGACTAAGTTCAGCATATAATACTGAAGAGTACTCTTTTTCATTAGGCAGGCCATGATACTAAGTGACAAAGACTTACATTTTATGTGCAGTGTTGTCCAATGGAGGAGTCATTGGACGGCTTCACACTACTCCCACCTCCCTCAGGTGTTAAAACGAGTATCCAAATAACCTGATTCTGGCCTCCTTTCTGATGCAGTAATGTAGAGCTACCAATTTAAGATTCGGAAATACCTTTGTTTCTGCCACTGAAAAATAGAGGAATTAATGGCTTTTCACCTTAAAGAGCCTGAGTGGTGTTAAGTGAGATCTGCTTTGAAGTATTGAGCACTAGAATGGATATGGATTTAAGGGCTGAGGAAAAGCTACCAAGATCTCGGTGCAGTACCCCCTAAATGCTCCAGACCCAAGGAGATGACATACTTCCAAAGAGCCAGCCAGTCCCAGTCGGAGTCACATAGCCTCCATGGGCACCAGCCAATCCCAATTGAGGTCACGTACCATCGTAGGAATTTCCCTTTCTGGCTTTAAAAGGGGCCTTCAAGCTCCCCTTGGGGTCACTGCCATTTTGTGACAGTGGTGACCCCAGCATGCTGGAATTCTCTGCAGAATAAACGCCTCTTTGCTTTTACATACTACTTGAGATCCTTCAGCGAATTCTGGACCCTAACACTAAGACTTTACTTCTGCTTCTGGTATTATACTAAGTATGTATAATACATACATAGCCACATACTGTATTGTCTGTGATCTCATACAATATGTATCAGACACTCTCTGTCAATTTCTGTCATTTTCCCTTGAGGGGAATGTCTGTCAGTGTCTTTCAGTAGGCCCGTAATGTTCCAGTCTTCATAGGTGATGGTAGTGAGCAAGTGGAACATCACTAGTTTCCATGTTCATAACTGTTGGGATCAAGTAGATGCCCTCTACCACCTGCAGATAATTTGACAATGTCTGGAGAAATTGTTTTGATTGTCCCAGCCTGATACTATTGGCATCTCGTGACTAGATGCTGTTAAAATCCCCCCTAGTGACAAAGGACAATCACTGGGTCCTACCACAAAGGTTGAGAAACGTGATCTGAGGCAACCTGACCACCTGGACTATGATCCTGGGCAGAAGGCTTGGACTTGCTACGGATCAACCTTTGGTTGACCTGCAGCATTCTCAACAGTGGAAGAAAAGAATAAGTGCTCCCAGGTGTGGTTGGAGGAGAAGAATTGTATTGTAGATATGAGGGAGAACACAGCCAGAGGCATCTCGAAGAGTCCTGACTGAACATGGCCAGTAGGATAGACCAGGCCATGAGAGGAGAGAGAAGGAGAGAGCAGGAAAGGAAGAGAAAAGAAGGCCAGGACAAAGAGGAGCAGAGGAGCAAGAGGACATAGTCCTCTATGCAAGAGGACATAGCAGAGCTAAGAGAGTGTGAAGCCAAAATGTCTGGGTTACTTAGGAATCAGAAGCAGGGGAAGTGAAACCCGGCTCCAGGGCTGGAGAGGTTTAAGGTAGGGATGGGGTGAGTGAGAAGTCCGGGAGGAGCCACAGGTACTGAGTGGGTACTGTCTCAGACTTCTTTGAGATCTGAAAATAAGGTAGTATGGGAAGCCGGGCGATTGCTTCGGTCTATGTCTAGTGACTCTACCCTGTCAAGTTCATTTTGGTGTTTCCAGCTACCCATCATCCTTTGCCCAGCTTTTCTGTGTTGGAGCAAATCCTCATTATAGTAGGGCCTGCCTCTCCCACCATGGGAGTCAGCTCAGGTTCCACCTTCCCTGGCAGAAAAGGCATGAAGCAGTGACCAAGGCTCTGCCAAGCAGAGATACTCACATGTGAGGTGATTAGGGAGAAGTCAACAGGCGGAAACGGGAATGTGAGGCTTTTCACTTCAGTTTAGTTGATAGCTAGTCAAGGTGGTATGCTTTGAGTGTGATACTGGATTTTTACCGAGCCTGCCTGCCTGCCTGCCTGCCTGCCTTCCTTCCTTCCTTCCTTCCTTCCTTCCTTCCTTCCTTCCTTCCTTCCTTCCTTCCTTCCTTCCTTCCTTCCATCCTTCCTTCCTTTCTTTTTTGGTCTCATGTAGCCCAGGTTAGCCTTGAACTCACAATGTAGTAACCTTGAGCTTCTGATTGTCATACCTCTATCTTCCCAGAGCTAGGGTTATAGGTGTGGGGTCATAGTGCGAGGGACAGAAAACCCAGGCTTTTTGTGCGTGATAGTCAGACAGTGGAGCTGTGCTCCTAGCCCTCCAGTAGCATTTTATGTAGTGTTTTTCTTCCTAGCACGTCATCTTTTGTTACCTAGTTCTGAGTTCAGTGGAGCAGAAATTTCCCGTCTTGTTATTATTTGGCTTATTTGTTTTATTGAGGGGCAGCTGTTTTTGCCCGTGTTAACAGTTGAAGATTTTTGAGAATAGTTTTTCTTCATTCTAATTGGCTGTCAGGTAACCATACAAAAGAGAGAAGGTAGGTTTTCTTTCTACCTTGTAAATGCAGATTTAAAACTCAAAAATTTTGACTGATTGCCCAAGGTCATTTTAGGCCTGTCTGGGTCCCAAGATTTTCTTCTAAACTTCTGTTTTGGACTCCTGGCAGCATCAGAAGTTCCTGGTATCATGAACGTAAAGAGAAAAGTATGTATTTTAGGAAAGATTCTTTGTGTCTCTCGTCAGTTCTTTCTCCTGGGAGCATTGACTGGAATGCTAGCTAGCTTCAGCTTAATGACAATGAGAATTGAAAGTGTGTTTGAAGCTTTTTATTTTTTTTATTTTTCATTTTTTGGCATGACAGAGCCCACAGCTAAAACACCATGGATTACTTAACTAGTGCGCTCTGCTTTTTAATACCAGATTGTTAATAGTGATGGTTGTAGTTGTTGAATGCGTGTCTGCAGCAGAGTCACAAGTTGCTGAGTCTCCAGTTACTGAGTCTGAAGTGACCTGCCACTCCCTACCCTGTGGGCTTTAGAAGTGAATTGTTGAGTGATAGGAAGCTTTGAGGGTTGATTACCCAGAAGTGTTGTGGTTGCAAGGGTGCTTAATGCTGCATTTTGTCGGCATACCTGTTTATAGTTCTGTGACTTCTTGTCTAATTACAGCTCTTCACTAAGAGAACCTAAGGAAACCTAACTTAAGGCTTGGGTGAGTGATTCGGTGCCTTAAGTGAAAAAAAAAAATGATTTTTGTAAATTTGATGAGACATCTCTCCCTTCCCTCAAGGCAGTGGTAACTGTGGTTTCAGGGAGTTCCAAACTTTCTTTTGCAATAACTGATTGTATCAGTCCAGGTTGACTCGCAGGGAACAGAGCCCTCCCTCAGCAGAGGGAGATTTATTACATGCTATTAAATGGCTTATAGAATTTGTTGGGTGGGTGAAGAAACAGACTTGAGGTCGAGCTCTTAGGAATGACTTCCAGAACTTCACAGCAGACCAGGCCACCAAGGGAGCAGTGACCTCCTATGCAGTCAGGATGTGTGCTGCCAAGTGAAGGGTGTTTTGGAGGACGTGCAGTGAACGGTGTGGGAAGGCAGGACAGTGTCACAGGAAAACCAGACACTTTCAGCTAAGGCGTCTGCTAGCAGGAGCAGCAGGAGCGCGGCCCGCAGCCTCCACATCTTTTCTTCACAAATCCCACCACATTTCTTCTGATCGACAGTCCCTGGGCCATATAGCTGCAAAGAATTCTTAGCTGTGGAACTTTAACTATGTAGTCTGCAGTGTAGGAACATGGGGAAAGAATGTGGGCTGCAGCTGCTGAGTTGCTAGGCAATCCCCAGGAGCGCCTTTCATTAGGATTTCCGTCTCCTTACACTTGGCTCCTCAGGTAGAAAGACTGTGGTATTGGTTCTCCGGGCTCCTTTATTTTTGTTATCCCATGCTAGCTTTCACGCATATACATACATGATAGCCTGCTTTTGAGGAGTCACCTCTTCTGGTTTTTAGTCGCCATGGACCGGCTCTCCTGCCAGTGTTTTGACCTCATAGACTTCTCAGGTTGGGGAAGTGAGTTTGGGAGGGGAGTTGTGCCGAGAGGCTGCTGCAGCTGGCTGTCAGCCGCTGCCTCTGCCCACCCGCCGTAATCTTCTACAGTGTTAAAGACACTCTGTATTTGCCACTTTTATACTTCTAAAGCCATGTTATAGTCATGGTTTTTCTCATCACTGTCATAAAATATGTAGTTGAAGCTTATTTAGGGAGGAAATATGATGTTTTCTTGAAGATGAAAATTTTGGTTTTATTTGAACTGACTTAGCAGATAATAACATAATAAAATCCATATTATATATACAATACATATTGTATATCCCCCAGATCAGCTGCCCCAGCCCATAAGGGAGGGAGTTTTACCCTAGCCCACCGCTGTGGGGATGGGATGCCAGCATGGGGGCCTCTCGGCTGGCGAAGTGGGAGCTTGCTCTTGTGAGGAAGCGAACACCAGACAGGAAGGAAGGCCAGGCTATGAACTTCAGTGCCTGGCCCCCAGGGACCACTTCCTCCCACTAGACTCTTCTCCCTAAAAAGCACTGCTACTAGCTGGGACCACGTCTTCAAACCTATGTGTCAGTGAGAGAAGCTTTGCAAACTATGTTGCAGAGATTTTGAATTCAGGGTCCTGGAAAGCTCTTTTTGTTTTTGGATGCCTCCCACATTTTCATCAGAGACATTTTAATGATATGTATGTGTGTGCATCTGCAGCGGGGAACTTCACGTAAGTGCAAGTGCCCAGGCTCAGAATTTTGAGATCTGCTGAACTGAAGTGAGCCACCACTGTAGGTCTGATGTCTCGCTCTTCAAGGCTCTGTCCATTGATCCAGGTCTCACGTCTTCAGAGCTTCCTCCCCACCTTTCTTCCTCTTCTTCCCTAAGACAGGGTCTCCTACATCTTAAGGTGGTCTCAAACAAACTTGCTGAGAGTCAAGGATGTCCTTGAGCTCGTCTCATCCTCCGGATTCTACTTCTCTAGCGCTGGGATTACCATACCCAGCTATGTTGGATTTCTCCCTTGTCCCTACTGCCGTCTGTCACATCTACCAACTATTTTGAGTGCATGAGAGCACGCCACTGCAATTCGTGAAAGTAATGACCCTAGTACTGTGCTTGAGTCCAGGGTAAGCAAGCAGGTTTAAAAATCACTCCTATGCGTAGGAATCTTTCCCCTGCCATTGGGAGTTCCAGCTTGTGCTAGAATGACAGAGTTTATTTGTTCTGAAAGACACCTTTCTTGTTCTTCCTGTTATATTTTTGTTCCCTTTATGAAAAAAGCCAGTTAGTGAAGTCGTGTTATTATGTTACTGTTTTTGGTTTTGTTTTGTTTTTTAATTTCTTAACCTAGTGTGTGTATGTTTTACAGATGATATTGATGACCTCTTCGCATGGCTATAACTAGTGTCTGTTTTGTGAAAGCACATTTCATACTTCAGAATTCTCTAGTTTTACCAACTTGTGTCTTGGATTTATAGAACATACCTGCAATTTCCACATAAGTTAAACCGTATTCGATGTTTCCCAGTGTATGGGAGTAATAGCCATGCAGAGAATCTCTTAAGTTTGGAATTACTGTAACATGTTATCTGACTGAGGCAAAATTCTCTGTTGTGTTGATTTAAATATCAAGTGATATTTCATAGTCACGTGCAAAGAACTCTTTTCCTCTTAGATTCAGAAACCAACTGCTTCATTTATTTAAAGTGAAGTGCAATTTTTATTTTTAGGTTAGACTTTAGTATACTCTAGTCTTTAGGCATATACGATAAAATAAGATCATGATAAGTAATGATAACATCAAGTAACTAAATGACTAGTACTTGTACATATTTACATGTTATTTTGTAAGATACACATACCCACATGTGTATGTACAAAGATGATCCATTTGGAAACTATCTGAAGTTCGATGGATCTTCTGTAGCCCAAGAATAAACCAGGTCTAATAACGCCAGGCTCTTTGACGATAAAGCATGCCTCCGAACAACTGTTCTATGTTATCTTAAAAAGGATGGCTCCACTTCTCTGGTTAGCTTATCTCAGCACATATTATCTTGGGTATTGCTTTTGCCACCAGTTAAGTGTCTCACTGCACCTTTGTTGGAAGGACCCTGCTGTTTGAGGTTGGAGTCCTTCCAGTCTGGATAGCCATTCTAAGCTCAGCTTTAAGGTTCAGGACTCCCTCTCCCTAGCAAGGCCTTCTGCTCTCTCTGCCTGACTTCATCTGGAGAGCATGTCTAGACAGATGCCCCTAACCACATTTGATACATGGCCTTTGATACAGCTCCCTGCTAGCTCTCCCCTCCCTGCACCTATAGGATAATTAGGTACAGTGTTCCTGTTAATATGATAGAATCGTGCCAGTTAATGCAAATCAAGCATCCTTAAAGTGCCTAGTTCCAACCAATCATGTACACCTATCCAGGAGCCCTTCCATTCTTTGTTCTCCTGAATTAAAGTTGAACTAGTTCCCTGAAGTGGTTCCTGGAGTGTGTTCGATCTCTGTCGTGCTCACGGCCTTCCAAGCTCTGTGTCTTGCCTTCTACTCCTCCTGCCTTTTTAGGCTGGTGGCCAACAGACCTACCCCCTCCAATCCCAAGGAAGGAAGAGAATACCAGTTGGCACCCAAGGTGAGCCATGGACTTATGACCCTGAGATTAAGAGTCTCATCTCTGCCCACTGAGCTAAACTGTTCTGGGTTATCTTAAAAAGGATAGCTCCATTTCTTAGGCTAACTTTTCTCAGTACATATTTTCTTGGGTATTGCTTTTGCCACCAGGCAGACTCTATCTCACATTGCAGTTCTGACCTGCAACCTGATGTAGTCATCAATATGCTTGTCCGTCATTTTGCCTCGGATGACATGGGGGTGTGAGTAGAGGCCAAAATGGAGCTTGCAAATAGCTACCTAGTGTTTGCTGAGTGGGCAGTAGACGGAGTGAGTACAGGTAAGGCCCAGGAGGCCAGTAGAAAGATTTAAGAAACCGTCTCCTGGTTTCATCATTCTCTGTGCCTAAGAAGATGACTCTCAGTCTCAGGCAAATGCCTAAGTGATCATTAACCATCTTCCCACCTGCAGCCCTGGGTCTGCCTTCGAGAGCAGCGTTGTGTAGGCTAGGAGAGCAAAGGCAGTGACTGGTGTGTTAGATGGATGGCCTTGGTGTATGGCCGGGGCTTTGGTGAGTGTCTGTGAGAGTACCAACTTTTCTTTGTCTCACCTGGTTCTCCCTTCTGTGTGAGGACAGTCTGACATCAAAGCACTCTTCTTTTTCAAGCTGGCCTAGTCTCAAACTGTAGATCCTTCTGCCTTAGTCTCTGAAATTTTGGGATTACAGCTGTGCACCACCATGCATTTAGAACAATGGCTTTTATTCTAGTGCAATCTGTTTTCTGTAAGGCCATGATGTGAGGATGGGAGATTTGAGACCGAGAAAATATAAATGCAAGCAGAAAACTGACTTTTCATCTGACTTAGGGAAAGGAAGTACATGTCTTTCTCTGAAGCTTGATTCCCCTTTTGTAAAATGGGGATAATAGTGTGTGTCCCGACTTTTAGACTTGCTGTGAGGACCCGACGTAACTTCGTTGGAAACTGCAGGGTACATTCTTGGTGGCATTGGTTCCCAGAGAGATTTTATTTTCTTTGTATTCTCCTGTGCCTAGATCGTGCATGAGTTAGAAAGCAAGGAGTTTTGCTCTTTCTCTCAAAGAGGTTCAGTTCTGGCTAGGAACGTTGATGGGGGATCAGGAGACTATGGTGCTTTGGGAAGTCAGGCCAGGGAGGTGCATGCTGGATAGCAGTGCCCAGTATTGTTCATATAGAATATGTAGTATCGTGAATTGAGCAGATGTGCAAGCCTGCATTCAGACAGAACAAGCTTAGCTCATTCTGTAGACCATTCTTCACCTTTTAAAGAAAAAACCATTAGGAACTTAGGCCAGCCTATGTGCAGTCCCTCTTTCTGTGCCCAGTAAACACTCTGTCATAGGGTAGGACTGTTACCAAGGCGGGGGGATGTTTCTGCTCTGGAGTGGAGCTAGAGGCACTTCTGTGGTTCCTTTTCTTGGAGTGTTCATCCTGACTCCACCTTTCTACCAACAGGACCTCCTCTTCTCAAACCTGGAGGTCAGCGGCATCATTAATCATGGCTGGGTTGGTTCGTGGTCAGCGGCATCATTAATCATGGCTGGGTTGGTTAGCGGTCTTACTTTCCCTCCGTTCTTGAACAGCAAAGGACACCGGCTAATTCTGGGTTTAAGACACTGATAGTATCAGGAATTCAGCTGAAGTGGACGGAGTCTATCGGTGTTAGCAAAACAAGGCGACCAACCAGCTGCTTTCAGAGAGACTACCTTCCATTCCAGTGACTAGTTTAATAAATTTATTCCTGACAGTGGCGAGCCAATGGGCTCTGGTAGTTCCATATTGAGAGACAAAAAACCCATTGTCTAAGGATCACAGAAGAGCCTTTGCAAACATACAGAAGGGATTTAGAACAATTTGCATAAATCTCCTCGTGGAGAGGGACATGATTCCAGCTTTGGGGTGGCTCCAGGGGCCCCGCCTTGGTTGTATCATGGGGTGACACTGTGCTTGCTGAGAACTGCGTCTTATGACCACTTTTGCCAACAGGACTGGGTGATGGGACACTGAATAAGCCCACTGTTTGCTTCTGCATAAGGGTTCTTTTGTGTCGGCCTGGGCCAGTCATGTTCAAGTTTGTCTTGCTTTTTTCCCCCAGTGATGTTTTTGGACTTTGTGGCCTGGATTGCTAAGCACAACACCTATTCTGAGCTAATCTGTCAAGTTTTACTGGTGGAAGGTAACCACAGTCCCTTGAGTTTCTAGAATGTGAAGAATAATAGTCACACCTTTGGAGACTTATGATTTATTGAGGCGGGGGAGAGGTGGAGAGGTTCCTTGGCCTGTCTAGGTCGGTGGGTGTACGTGCTGTTCATGGAGGAACTGTGGGGAGCATTTCCCTTTGGGTCCTTAATATGATTTACTAGTTCACTGACTTTTAAGAAACACACTCCTATGTAGGATTGGCAAATAGGTTGTACTTAATATTTAATATTCCCATTTGAGAAGGCATGAGTTACTCTTGGGTGTGGTTTAGAAATGCCAGGTGTTCGCTAATCTGTTTCAACATCCCCCCCCTTTAATATTGAACAGTAGATATTGAAACTTTTCTGGTCTCTCATATAGAATGTTATCATTTTTAGAATGAGTCTGCCTTAAAATCTGGGGACTAGTTTACACACTAGAGCAATTTGGTACTTTAAGGACAAAAAATGAAATGTACTAATTTCTAACTCAAAGTTTATTTTCCCTCCTGCTAGTTTGATTTCACAGCTTTGTTCTAATAATATAAACATTTTTATGTTTATTTATAGGTGGCTTTAACCAAGAGAGCAGATCCAGCTGAGCTTAAAGCAATATTTTTGAAGGTCAGTATAAAGGAATCTATTTTGTTTCTTGTTTAGTTTGTGTTCTATAACTTTAGAAGATTATTTCAAACAGCTCTTTATTTTATTGTTGAAAAATTTAAAAGCATCTCCCGAAGTGTCTTAATGTAGCATTCATGAAAGGGATCCTTTATAATTCTGCTTTTATGGGAGCCATGTAGGTGATTTCTGGTGATGGGGATATAGCTTATATTTTAATTTCTTTCCTGGCATTCAGTTCACCTGAAAACACGTGGAGGACTGAGCTGTGTGACTTAGACCCTGTTGAGGGCTGGGCTCCGAAGGGGCCTTCCCGAGCAGTGCCTTTTCTCCTAGGAAGTTTCAGGTTCTGTGTCAGCATCTGCCAGAGGCTTGTCCACCCTCCACAGGGTAGAAGAGGCCCACTCTTTTCTTCTGCTTGTGGCCATCTTGATTGCATCACCATTCTCGATAATTGTAGACACTGCGGTGCCCCAGATGTACTAGGAACTTATTATTTCTTTGATTTCCTGTACTCCCCCACCCTGTGGTTCTGGACAGTGCATGGGTTGCTAAAGTCTTCTTGGGGTCTCAAACCTTTTTTTTTTTTTTTTTTGTGGGATGGGGGAAGCTTAACATCTGAAGAAAAGGCCTGTTTTGTAAAGAAAATAAGAACAAAATATGTGGGCCTGCTCTAAGCATTGAAAAGAAACATGTGCAAATCAAAGTGTTCCAGTTGTGCGGAGGGAACAACCAGAACTTCAGTGATCCATTCTAGGCAATGGTTAGAGAATGGTTGGGATGTTGGTACTTGTTGCAACGTGCCTGGCTGGAACATTGGCGTTCTCTTTGAAGGCTGTTCTTAGGGAATGTGCTCAGCAAGGTATATCTTGATGGAAAGAGGCACTAGAGCATCAAATCAGAAACTTGATGTGAACTGACTATGACTGCATGGACCTCACCTTCTTCATGAAAAATATATTAGAACAAAAAAAAAAAATAGAGGGCTTGAATTTGGGCTCCTCTAAGAATGCTTGTCCACCATGAATGGGCCCCAGCTATAACCCTCCGTGCTGAGGAAGAGAGAAACAATAAGGACCGAACACTGACTGGATATTTGAGGTTAAGAAATTATAATTTAGCCATGGTGGGTGGCACACGCCTTTAATACCAGCACTTGGGAGGCAGAGGCAGTTGGATTTCTATGAGTTTGAGGCCACCCTGGGCTATGAAAGTGAGTTCCACGACATCCAGTTCTATATAATAGAGACTCTTGTCTCAAAAAAACCAAAACAAAACTAAAGTGCAATCTTTTTGTGTACCTTGGAACATTTATAGATGACAGTGTGATAGTAGAGATCTGCTTTAAAGTCTGATTTTTGGTGGGAAGGGGAAGTGGGTGGTGTTGTGAAAAAAAATTAAAATTAGGAACTGGAATATTCGCCTTATACTTTTATTTCTTTCTTCTACATTGTCTGCTTGGATATTTTCATAAGGAAAAGTTAGAAATTATAGAGATTGAGTAAATTAACTGGTGTGCACTGCTCAGCGCTTGGCATCCTTTTAAGTTAAGTAAGATGCTTGAAATTAAATGATGCAAATCCAGGGATGATGGGCTGAAGATCTGGCTCAGTGGTTAAGAGGGTTAGGAGTGCCTACTGCTCTTTCAGAGGACCCAGGTTCAGTTCCCAGCACTGTTAGTAGGCAGCTCAACACTTGTGTAGTTCTAGGGCATCTGACGTTCTCTGGCCTATGGGGGCATTTGCATGCATTTGATGTCCATAAACTCAGGCCCCCAGATGTACACATAATAAATAAAACAAACAAACAAACAAAAAACAAATGCAGAACAACAAAGATTCCAGAGGATGAACATAGGAGAAGTTTTCAGAAGAGGAAAAAGGGTTAAGTTTGTAAGGATGTCCGGATTTTATACACAGAATACTATAAGGTAGCAAAGGGCCTCCAATGATGGAACTCAAGAAAATGGATGGTATTCATGTCTTACTTAAGTTAATGGTTTGGGGCTGGAGAGATGGTTCCATCTGTCCCCAGGAAACCCAGGGAGTGTAGGAGCTCTTTGCAGGTGGCTGAATAGCCCGTGGCGGTGTTTCTATGTAGAAGCTCGTCTCAAAGCTGGCTTTGGAATCTTTGGTACTAGGTAGGAGACTAAGTGACTTCTGAGTGACAGCTATTTTATGGCTAAGAGTCTGAAGTGATGCCGGGGGGAGAGGTGGATATGTGAAGAAAACTGAATCAGCAGTCTGTGGAAGGGATTTTGGATTTGGCACAGGGTCTGGTGACGTCATCAGGCCTAGATAGTGTGGGACCAACACAAATCCACCTGGCCTCATCGTGCTTGTTTACTGTCTCGTGTAGATGATGGCTGTGGTGAGGGGGTGAAAAGAGAATGGGTGCCATGGGGGCTGTCAGGCCGGACCTGTTAAGTAAGGATAAGCAGTTTACATTCTGCAAACCCTTCTCTGGTGTTTTCTATTCAGGAGGTTTTCTGACTTGATTTTCTCTCTTAATAAGAACTTCATGTGGAATATGCCAGCCTGCTCTCTGCTGAACTAGGCAGAAGGAAGGATTCTGCTGCAGCTAGGGAGGTGGCAGCTCTGGAGGTCAGAGAGAGCTACGCGGAGCTGTGGGGAAGAGGGCTGGCTCTGGGGGGCTGAAGGTACCTTCTGGCTCTTCACTGCATGTTTTTGAAAAGAATGAGACTCGGTCTCATCTTACTCTCTCTGCTTTGAGGTTGTCTTTTAGATATTGAGCATCTAATAAGGATGCATAAATCATGACTCTGACTCCTTAAATATCTCTCTGTGTGTATGTAAGGAAATAGACCCATGGTGTGGTTGGTAGGTGTGACGTAGCATTTAACTTGAGGGGAGATTATGTGAGGCCAGTGACGTCTTCCTATGGAAGTTGTGGAAAGGATGTTTGAGCTGGGATTGAGAAAGGATAGGTTGTCCATCAGGTAGAGAAGGACATGAAGTTTGTTCCAGACAAAGAAAGTAGCACGTGCAAGCCATGGTGTGCCAGTGTGTGGAAGGAACGAACAACAGTAACATTAGGGGTCCAGTTTGGGGCAGTGGTTAGAGAGTGGTTGGGAATGTTGGTTTGCAGCATGCCTGGCTAAAGCAGTGGATTCTCTTGGAAGGCTGTTCTTTGGGGAGAATGCTAGGCACGGTTTTGTCTGGATGTGGAAGTTGAACTCCAGACAGTCAGTTTTGGTTTGAATCTCAGTGTTTTGAAGTTTTTCTACTAGGGTGTTTGCTGTAGCTTCCGGTCAATTTAAAGAGATCTTTGGTGTAAATCAGGTGCTATGATGCACAGGAGTGGGGTGAGCCAAAGAGGAACAGGAAGAGGACCCTCTCCAAGGGGCGCAGATTTAGTGCCGGTCAGGTGCATAGGCTGCAGCAGGTACAGAGACTGAGTCAGCTGCTCCAAGGGTTCAGCTGTGTGGAGGGGAAAGGCTGGCGGGGTGAGCATGTGGAGGCTCTGGCACAGTGGTGGAGGAGAAGAGGGCCATGCAGAGGTCTGGAAATGGTTTGGGAGGAAACCTGTCTGGGTTGAACTTGTTTATTCTGCAAATGATTTTTTTTTTTTTAAATGAGACTTGTCAGGGAGGGTGCTATGCATTTCAGGGTATAAGTGATAGAAGGCTTGTGGGTGGTTTGTTTTTTGAGGCAGGGTACCTCTACATGGCCCTGGCTGTCCAGGAACTCACTATACAGCTCAGGTTGACCTTGAACTCACAGGTGTGTCTGCTGCTGCCTCCCAAGTGCTCAACCATGGCCAGCTTAACGGGATCTTTTATAATAGAGGGGCTAGGTGTATGATATGACTAGTGTGTACATGCCCTGAGTGCATGGTCACAGAACTTTTTATTGTGACAATTTCAAACAGCAATAAAATTATAAAACAGATACCTACACGGCCAGACCTTATGAATATTTGTCACATTTATTTGTACGTTTTCACACATACTTTACTAACGTATTTCTTCTTTTCAGTATTTACTATAATTTACCTTCCAGTGCTCAGTTAATAAGTACAGTTTCCTTTTTGCATTCTGGACCCAATAAATTAATCAGTGACTCCTGATAATAGGCAGTAGTGACCATCAGTATTCTTCTCTGTTTCGTTTAATTCCATCCTTAGAGCAGGGAATCAAGATAAAGACTGGCAGGTGACAGGACATGGTGTGCACAGGAATTCTCTGGCTGAAAGAGTGTCAAGGAGAATTTGCCTTTCAGCCCCAGGGTGTGAATGATTCCTGGCAAACACGGTGGCTGTATGATAAGGGTTCTGACCTAAGCCATCACTCACAGGCTTTTATTATAATAGCTAGTGGGGAACAAGCCAGATAGAACTCCTGTCCTTGTGGAGAAGGCTCTGCAGGGGCCGGCTCCTTTTCCGAGTCCTTTTGCTACTATCCTTGTTCAGTATGATGTTAACAGTAATGGAAAAATCATCTAAAGAATTATAAAAAGTCGTCCTAAATATATATATATAAATATATACATATATATATATTTGATCTTAAAACTTCCTTCAAAAACCTGGGAGAGAGGGAAGCTTCAGGCCACTCAGTCATATTTCCAGAGATATATTCTAGAGATGTGGCAGCTGAAAGAAATAGTGGCTTCCCTGGCGGTGTCCCCTGTTCCTTGCTTCAAGGACAACCAAGCTGCTTTTGTCCGCACCCCTAGTAACATGCTTTTGTCATGGTTGGCCTCTGTTCATGAGTCCAAGAGACAACCTTTGACATATTTACTTGAGCCCCAAAGCCAGTCGCCGCTGCCTTGGTGGATGAGCTTGTTGTAAACTGAGCAGAATGATATCCTGTATCCAAATGAACCTGTCATCATATTTAAGAAATGACCCCTTTATCACCTCTAAACAAATGAGGCCAGTAAAAAGACCTTGGTGATAATGTGGACTGGAGTTCTGAGCCTGGTACACAGATCACAAACACACAGCTCCACGGGTATTTTCAGGGTCCGTGCTCAGCTCATAGAACTAGCACCCAGAAGTTCCTTGCTCCCTGCACTCCTCATTCCTCAAAGCCCCGAAGGTAACGGGATGACTTCTCATGGCGCCGTAGCTTTGTCCTTTATGTTATTCCCCCAAATGTAGTCATGTGGCCTGTATTCTCTCTGTTAGTTCTTGCACTGCTCAGTGTTGAGAGCCCTTGGCCTCGCTCGCCACAGGCTAATGCTCTTCCACTGAGTTCTACTCCCAATCCTGATTTTATATAGGTTCATCTGTGTTATGGGTGGGTGGAGGAAGTTTATTCTCATTGCTATCTTCTATTTTATTGTGTGATTATAGTATCCTGTTACTGTGTGATATCAGTGCTGTTGCCCTCATTTGTTTGTTTGTTTTTTAGCATTTTTGACGTTTTAAGTTAAGTTACTGTGAATACCTTAACTGTTTCGGTGGTTATATTTGTTATATTCCATATACATTTTGTTGGATAGTTCCTTTTGATTGAAATTGCTAAGTCTGTAGTTATGTGTGTTAGGCACAGTTACAGTAGACATTGCTCAGCAGTTTTCTAAAATGGATTGTCATTTAATATATATACTAAATATATATAATATAAATATATAAATGTATATATACACATATGTAATTTTAAAAAGATTTATTTATTTTTGTGTGCTTTGGTGTTTTGCTTGCACGAATGTCTGTGAGGGTGACCGAATACCCACACTGGGGCTACAGATAGTTGTGGGCTGCCATTTGGGACGTGGGAATTGAACCCACGTCCTCTGGAAGAGCAGCCAGTGTTCTTAACCACTGAGCCAACTCACCAACTCCATCAGCTTATTCTTTTCTTCTTCTTTTTTTAAAATGGAATTTTTAAAATAATTTATTCACTTTATATCTCAATTGTAGCCCCCTTCCCTCGACTCCTCTTGGCCCCATCCTCTCTCTTCTCCACTATTCTTCTCCCCTATTTCTCAGAAAGGGGGAGCCCTCTTTCCCTACCGTCTGACCCCAGCCTATCAAGTCTCATTAGGACTGCTTGCATCTCTTCCTCTGTGGCCTAGCAGTGCCCCCCACCCCCAACAGGGGGAAGTGATCAAAGAGCAGGCAACAGAGTTCATGCCCATCAGTTTATTCTTCACACCACTAGCATGTGTGTAGTCCATGTTTTTGCCAACATTCATTATCCTTCACCATCTCGTGAGCGAGTGGTGCGGTTCACTGTAGCATTTTCAGTGAAAACTCTTTTTAAGGTCCACAGCTTGACAACGATTCCGAAGGTCGTTTCGCAGAAATTCAAAGGACACTCCTCAGGCCAAGAAAAACTCCAGGAGAAAAGTAATACAGCATTCTGAACCTCTCGTTTGTTTGGAAAGTATTTCTCGAGTACGTTTTCCTGCTAGGCAGCAGTCTGGGAGTATGAGGACACAACAGGGAGACGACGGCCAAAAAGCCTGTCTTGACATGGCCCCTACCCGCCGTGGTCGTTAGCAAGAGCCATCATTATCCTGCCAGAACAGACAGGTCAACAAGATAGGGTGGTCTTGAACTGCTTCCCACTGACCACAACGGCCACTCCGTCCATGCTGGTGGTGTGCCTGGCAGGTCCAGAGGGCACTTTGTCCCCAGGAAGCCATTCCAGCCTGCGAGAACTGGAGCTCAGGAGGAGTCTGCTTCTCAGGGTTTTCCTGGGGACCATGTGATAATTTCTTAGTAAAAACTTGAATCCTAAAGAGTGGGTCATGGGGATGGGGGTGATGGCGACGTGGTTTATGGGCCTGGAACAACCAATAGATTGACTGGAAAAAGCTCTCATTGGAATATGCTTATGTCAGCAAAGCTCTGAGATGCTGAAGCCTAAAGGTAAGTACAGATGTACTCAAAAGTCAGGAGCAAAACTGTTGGTATTTGTTCTTGAGATGAGAAAAAGACTAGATTTCTAAGGTCAGAAAAGTAACGGATTTGCAAAGAGGGAAAAAAAAAACCCTCTAGACTCAATTACATCAAAATGTCAGGCTGGAAAAGTCTTTGAAACAAATGTGACCCTGGAAGGGGACGGGAGCGTGTTCTCGCCCTGCTGGTGGCACGATAGATTGGTGCAATCGCTCCTGGAGAACAGTGTGATAATAAATGACAAGTGCCTGAAAGTCGCTGTCCTTTAACTCAACAATTTCCTTTTTCAGGGAGTCAGGGTTTTGAAAATAGTCAGGAATTTGGACAGATGTTATATGTAAGAATGGCTATCTTAGCTTTTCTTACAAAATAACCCAAATTGGAAATAATCTAAATGTGTACCAGCGGGAGAAAAGTTAAATTGTGTTTTAAGGTAAATTAATCACTATCATAGGGAAGCCTTGGTAAAACCAAACTGTAGGATTGCTATCATTAGCAGTGACATTCCCCCTTCCATTTCATGCTTGTTTGTCCTAATTTAGGGAAAGAAAATCACAATGAATTCTTTCTTCTTTATGTCCTGGCCCCCAAAGTGAAGTAAATGTCAGTGAAGGATGGCGGTATCCCAGGGCTGTCTCTTTTTTGTACTGTTATCTGTGAAACATACTTAGAAGATAGTATCCTACTATTTCCTCACAGCCTCCCTCAGGCAGTGGCCAGGACCAAGTAGCTAGTGATGAAAGGAAACCCTCATTACATCCTTGGCATGGCGCTGTACCAGCAACAGATGTCACTCAGTCAAACAGAGGGTTAAAGAAAAGAGTTTATTAAACCCAAAGCCATGGACCAACGGAGTGGCTCAGTAGGTGAAGTCACTTGCTGCTAAATATGACAGCCTGAGTTCTGTCCCCCAACTGACAGGGTGGAAAGGAGATAATCGACTTCCACAGGTTGTCCTCTGTCCTCCACGTGGGTGCTGCGGCATGTGCATATAGAACACGTACATACACACATGTAATAAGAAAGCAAAACCGAAAGCGTGGTTCTGTTCTGGGCATTACTCATAGTGTATTTCATTATCTTATTTGCTTCATCTATCAGCCAAATGGAGCTGGTGATATTATACTCATTTTGCAGATGAAGCATCAGAGCCCAGAAAACTCTAACTCTCAAGACTTCTAGGTGGTAATAGACACAACCAAAGCCTGCAAGACTACAAAGCCTGCTATTGCACCTCGTTACGCTGCGGCCCTAATCACCCTGGCTGCCTGTGTGGGTCAGGTCACCTAGTAACCCCTGTTCTCCGCTGTCTTGTCCTTTTCTCCCTTTGCTCTTTTTTTTTTATACAAACTGTTCTAACCTTTTTTTTTTTTTTTTTAGAGATTTATTTATTTATTATTTATACAGTATTCTGCTTACATGTCAGAAGAGGGCACCAGATCTCACTATAGATGGTTTTGAGGTACCATGTAGTTGCTGGGAATTGAACTCAAGACCTTTGGAATAGCAGACAGTGCTCTTAACCACTGAGCCATCTCTCCAGCCCCTCCCTTCGCTCTTTTGTCTTGGGCATGAGGAGGTCTGATTCTGTTCCATAAGGATCCTCTTGTTTATTTTTACCATTTCCCCAAATCTGGATGTTGTCAGGAACAAGACACAGCCAGGTCCTTCTGGCCTAAGCTGGGCTGAATCCTACAAGAACACTGTGAGGGAGAATCCTGTGTAACCCGGAGTAAGAAGACCTTAGCTAGGGCAGCAGTTTGAACCTGTTTCGGACATCATGGAGGATGCTACTTACACCTTCTTCCAATGTCACGGAAGATGCCACGTGGCTCCATGGCAGCCCAGTCTGTCCTCTTTTTCTCAGGGACTGGAAGCCTCCATGATTTCTCTTATAAGATGAACCGTGAACTGTAAGAATTTGAGTGAGTTATTTGAGCAGTCAAGGCCTCAGGAATTGGGCAGCATCTGACCCCAAGCCATCTGGGACTTCACCAAGAGTGTGGGAGGAGAAACATCTATAAAGTGCTTGTGGGAGCCAAATAAAGAAAAATATATTTGCCTGGCTAAAATAGAAAGCCAGAACTCAAGGTCCCTTTGATGGCTTCAGGTTGGCCAGGCTTCAGTTCTGTTTCACCGTTTGCACTGCATTGGGCTTTTTACATAGGAGCTGCCTTTCACCGCAGCCTTCCTGAAAGTTTATTTACTATTTCACAATTGATCTCACTCCAGAAAGGACACGTCATTAAGCGCACTGCACATGCCTATAATCCTGCGAGGAGCTGGAGGCAGTGAGGTCTGGAGTCTGAGGCCACCTGGGCTTCATAGTGGGACTCCTACAGAGCATTGTTTTATGTTTGCTAGTAGGTTTCTATTTCCCCAAGTCATGGCAATCAAAATTGTTATCAGACATTGCCACATGTGCCCTTTAAAAACCACTGTTGACAGCAACTGATAAGCATAAAATTTGACTATTTAAAATTTTTCTTTGTAGTTGTGGATGATAAGTGCCTTTTGAAGATGTTATTACTCTATGTGATTTTTATCTTTTGAATGTTTGTGGCCTTTTCAGTATTGATTGCATGATCATATGCTTTTAAGAATCAGATATATGAAGTAACATTTTTACCCCTTCCCCTTCTTTTTTAACAGTATGCAAGCATTGAAAAAAATGGTGAATATTTTATGTCTCCCAATGACTTTGTCACTCGGTATTTGAACATTTTTGGAGAAAGCCAGCCCAACCCAAAGACCGTGGAACTTTTAAGTGGCGTGGTGGATCAGACCAAGGATGGGTATGTGTACTTCTAAATGGCTTCCTTACATCTTCTGTGCAAGCCAGCTTTCCTTTGCGTAATGATAAAGAAAGCATCAAATGTATGCATCCTGTATATCTCTAGAAGTGTTTTTTTTTCTACCTGTTAATTCGTCATTTTAGAAAGGATGGTCTTACTATTTCCCCAAGAACTGCTTCAGAGGTGGAGGACTTGTTTATGGCTTCACGTGTTTACTGTTGATGAGGTGTCATAAAATGTACGAGTGTGTTTATATGTATGTTTGTATATCTCAAGGTAGCTGTAAAATTATGCACTTCAATTTGACTGTATGCACATAACTTCTATAGTTGTTCCCTTAGTTCAAATTGTTTTTCAATTTTCACATGTGGTTAAATGGTATGGAGATAGGAGAGAGACAGAAAAATCCGAGGATTCTGAGTCACCAGGGAAGGCCTCTGTCTGGCTGGAGTGAAGTAGTCTCTACTGCAGAGATCCACAAAGGCACTTTGCAGGATGCCCTTTGTCTTGTCCCTGCTACCAGTTTCCTCTGCGTCATCTCTGGAATGGGTAAATCTTGGAGGAGAGATCCTGGGACCAGTGTAATTAAGCACTTTGAGACAAAAAAAGTTGTCTTCTGTTGTCCGGATGGACCTAAATTCCATCACAAGTGTCTTTGAAGGTGAGGGCAGAGGGAGATTTGGCACAGGGACCAGTGTCATGTGACTGTAGAAGCTGAACTCCCAAGTGATGCACTCACAACCAGGAGTGCTGCGGCCACCCAAACCTGCATGTACCTCAGACGTAGCTCCCATAAAGCCTCTGGAGACAGGTCCTTTCTGGCCCTGATGGCACCTTCATTAGGACTTCCAGAGTTTTGAACTGTAATAGAATATTTTCTTGCTATTTCAGTCTTCCAATTTGTAGGAAAGCTCATTTTATTAATTTACTTTTATCATTATTTTTTATTTCTTTTTTGAAACAGGGTTTCTCTGTGTAGCCCTGGCTGTCCTGGGACTCACTTTGTAGACAAGGCTGGCCTTGAACTCAGAGTTTTACCTGCCTCTGTCCCCCGAGTGCTGGGATAAAAGTCATGTGCTACCACCGCTGGGCTATTTTATTTTTTGATTGACAAAGAACGGTATTGTATACAAACTATTTTGAAGTATACGTTCATTGTGGAAAATGGACTGATCTACCTAATTAACATATCTGTTACACTATGTGCCTGTTTTGTTTTTGTGTTCAGAACATTTAAATCTGCCTTAGCAATTTCCAAGTGTACATGTGTTTTTATTAACCACAGCACCACAGTGCCCAAGACTGCCTTCTGAAAATATTTTGTTCTTTGAACAGCATCACCTCACCTTCCCCGATGCCAGCTGGTATATTTACCATTCTGGTCTCTGCTTTTATGGATTCTGGTGTGTTTTTTAGGTTCTGCTTATAGGTCAGAACACGTGCCTTTGTTTCTCTGTGCCTGACTTATTTCACTTTATATAATGCTTTCCAGATTCATCCCCATTGTCACATGTGGCAGAATTTCTTTTTTTAAAGGCTGAGAACTATACTATTCTACTAGGTGTATATAGCATACTCTTGGTTCACTCATCTGCTGATACATGCTTGAGTTGACATCATCATCTTGGCTGCTTGATGTCTGTTGGAGTAAGCATTGGAGGGCAGGCATTTTAAAATGCATTGACCTTTTTATGGGTTATAATTGACAGTAGCAGCTTATTTCTCTGGGGAATTAGATAGCCTATAGTTGTAAAGAATTTTTGTTGGTCAATGACCAATTTTAGCTATGATAAACACCCATATCTTCCTCTAGTGATACTTTTTGGCCGGTCCAACAATCTACTGTGCAATGAAGTGTGTCGTCGGCTGCCTCTGTCTAACCAGGGCTTGGACTCGTGGGCATCAGAGTTAATGCCTGAGCTGAGCATGACCTCCTCATCTTAACTTCTCCAGATTGCTGGAGCTCAGTTGGTTCTAAGCTAGAGATTCCTAAGGTGCTGACTTTGTCAGCCTTGGGTGTCTGGAACTTTTCCTTGGCTCTGTCTAGCAGCCACATAGTGACTCTCTTTGTCACTTATGTGACTAAACAGAGGACAGCATTGTTGTGTGAGAGGAATGCCTGTTTGCCATCTCAGATGCTCTGTTCTTGTTTTGACATGATTTGTTTTATAGCTGAGGCTGGCTTAAAACTCATAGAAATTCTTCTGCCTCAGCCTTCCACATGCTGGGATTATATGAATGTGCCATTTTATCCAGCTGAACTGTGTTTGCCATCTTTCCTTCTTCTTGCCTGTTTTCTGTTGGATAGACTTGGTGCTGGTTGTCTGAGTACGGGCCAGGTGTTCTGAGCATGTTGGTTTCTTTCCTTTTTGTCTTTCTCCTTTTATGTCTTTCTCCCTTCTCTTTCTTTCTCTTCTTTTTCCTTTCATTTTTGTTTCTCCAGACAGGGTTTTTCTCTGTAGATCAGGCTGTCCTCAGACTCAGAGATCCACCTGCCTCTGCCCCAAATGCTGGAATTTAATGGCATACTTCACTGCCCCCCCCAAATCCACCCGGTGTTTTTTTTTTTTTTCCCCTTTCATATCCAAGGAATTTAAATAAAAGCCCACAGAAATTGCAGAGTAGTAAAGCAACTTTATTTAAAGCAAAGCAGTAAGGATGATGAGAATATACTTCAAGAGAGCAGTAGTTCTCAAGAATGAAGATACTCAGGGTCCCTGATTATTGTTTGAGACTTCTTTTTGTGGGGTTCCATAGAGGAAACAGTTGGGTTATTATGGAGTTTAGTGAGTGTGGTACTCTATTTTGATTAATGGATTAGGTCATATTTTTCTACTGCACATATCCTCTCCCATAATGCATCTGATTTTAATCACATGCATGCCCAGTCGTGTATAGGCTTAAGATGGTAGAGGAGATTCTAAAAGTTCACTTGAGGACAGAGTATTGCCGTACTGCTTTTGCTTCCTAAACCAGTCTAAGCTGGATCAGACTTTCCATTCTTTTATATGGACACATTGGGAATATATTTGAATAGAAAGTAAATTTGATTTTTTTCCCCCCTAGGGGAGGAAAAATTTACTCGGAGAAGCGTATGGCTAGCCTCCGGCGGGTGGGACTCCGAGGCTGCTAGGTGAATTGTTCATTGAGGGGTGTGGTGCATAGTACATGGAGGAAAAGAAGCTGTCTGCCATGCTTAGCATTGGAAGGGGAGGGTGTTCAGAATCTGAATTAAGTGGAGGACCTGGGTAACCAAACTCTTCCCTTTGTTTGCCTGCCTCAGGTTGGTTTGGTTTAGCTTTTGAGTCAGTCTTGCTAACCCAATTTGGCTGAGATGCTCTATGTTGTTCAGCTTAGCACTTTTCCTCCTCCTCCTTTTTCTTCTTTTCTTCTCCTTTTCTCCTTCTCCTTGTCCTTTTGCATTGTTTTCTGAGACAGGGTTTCTCTGTGTAGCCCTGTCTGGCCTGGAATTTGCTCTGTAGACCTGGCTGGCCTCAGACTCAGAGATCTGCCTGTGTCTGTTTCCCGAGTGCTGGGATTAATCATCACTGCCTAGTTTAGAGCGTTTAGTGATGGGTTTTAATCAACGTGTGAAGCTAGTCTGAGAAATACAAGCAAACACATATGAATTGATGGGAAGAGATTTCCCCGGATTATCCCTGTGGGGTCCAAATTCCATCATCAGACCACTAAAAAAGGTTTTTAGATGTATTTTTATGTGTACAAGAGTGTTCTGCCTATGTTAATGTATGTGTGCTGCATGTATGTATGCTTGGCGCCCAAGGAAGTCAGAAGACGGCAGCGATCTGAAAGTGTTAGGAGCTGAAGTGGAGACCTTTGCAAGATGCTAACTCTCTAGTCTTATTGGGGTCTTTTTAGCTAGAAAGACCTATTTTTGTTATAGTATAGCCCTGGCTGAGAGGCGTGGTGTGAGAGACAGAAAAACATTCCTACTGCGAGGTGAGTGAAGACATCCCATGAGTGACACATGGGCTGTAGGACTTGGAGTCAGGAACAGTGGACACAACAAGGGCAGAAGGAACAGGCCCTTGAGAGACCCTGCATTAGGTGATATGTCTAGCATGCATGTCTGAGTATAGTATTGCGGGGCTTGATGTTAAAGATAGGCCATGTCTAGACCATGTAAGGACTTGGGCTCGAGGGTGAGGATGAGAATGTGTATCTTCAGCTGTGGAGAGCCACCCAAGGCTGGTTTGAATCAGGAGGCTGGCATGGATTCCTGTGGGGCAGTGTAATATCTATCGATACTCTTTGCTGTGTTTAGCTTTTCCTTTGTTCTACTGTCTTAATCGATTTAAGGATGGATTTAATCAATTTCTGAAAGGTCCTTGAGGGAGATGAAAAGAGATTTTGAATGCCTGGGACTGAAAGCCTCTGGTTTGGGGGCTTCCCGAGTGAGGGGAGCCTGCCTCACATTTGAGGAGAGGGAAGAGATGAGTTTCAGGATTTCTCAGGGCCCAGGCCCACCACAAAGGCATGTAAACAGTGTGAATGCTGTACCCACTGTTGAGGGTATATGGTTTCTGATGTGTCTTTAGATTTGGTGGTGACTGTAGCTTTTGATTAAGAGGGAAACTATGCTGTGTACATCATCTATATATAATTTTCATATACAGCTCATAGTGTTTAGATAAGAGAACCAGGTGGAAGCCTCATGTTGGTCCACATGAGCTTTACAAACACATTTCTGTTTGTTTTCAGTGATTATCTCATGAGAGCAAGTAAGACTGATTAAAACATCATGACTAAGTAGGGATAGGATGAGCTGGGGTTGTTGGGTGCTTAGCTGGTTGTCTGCAACAGGTACTGAGCCCTGCTTGTGAGGTGGCTCGGGTGCCTGGCATTTCTCATTGGCTTGCTAGGAATCACATATATTTGTCCCTACATAGCCATCACACATTGGTTTCAGGATGCCCACAGGATCCTGCCAGGGTGTGCCCATGCTCAGGTACCTTCTATAAACTGCTGTGGTTCTCTCATCAAACCTATCATGTTTTCTGTGCTTTAGATCATCATTAGATGACTTACTAGCTAACACAACAAAATGCTACGCAAATAGCTCTTCTCTTATTGTTTAGGGAGTAATGACAGGAAAGTGCTTGGTCAGTGCAGATGCATTTCTTCTCCTGAGTGCTTTCTAGCTGTCCTTGGTTAAATGTTTAGTTTAGGGCCATGGACAGAATGACAACTGTTTGTGCTTTCCATAGTAGGTGTAAAACCTTGTTCTCTCTGTGAGAAGATACATTCTGTGAGAACAGACTTGAGAAAGGAGTGTCAGATACCCAGTTGTCCCTGTTGAGCTGAGAGGTACAGGCTACTGTCTTGCCAGCCCCCACCCCAATCATCAACACATACACGAATAAATCCTTTCTATTTGGAGAACGAAGACTCAGTCCTAGGGCAGGATTGCTGCCTGAGGAGGTGCCAGGAAAAAGGAGAAAGGAAGGTTTTTAGACATGTGGCTTGTGTAAAATGCGTTCTGCTTCTTCCACATTCACTGCTTCTTAGTGAAGAAAATACAGCCCTTTAAATCCTTCCCAGGGTGAAGGAGGATGTAATCGTGTTGATGATAAAATCATTTTTATATACCTGTTTCCACTTTGTGAGGCTGTGGTGAAGAAATCCAGGCCTTGGCCACATGCTGGGAGTTAATGAGGTTTACAATTGGCAGTGCTTAAAGAGTATTAGGGTAATGTATTTAAACATCAGCTGTTCAGAGGCTGAACTGCTCATCATCTGTGGAGTACGGTCCCCATCCGGTAGAGGAGGCCTCTCTGTCTGCTAATGAGGAAAGGTTTCCACCCTGTTACGGTGGACAGGCATTTCAGGTAAACACCTGAAATTCATAATCTACAGAATTAGTCAAAGGCATCCCTTTAATTAAGAGGAAAGAAAGAAAGAAAGAAAAAGCCTTGATAATAATCAACACCAGTCAAACGGCGGAGCTTAAATGTTCTTCATAGTCATCAGACTCCCAAATTAATCTACCAAAACAAAAGGCCTCATTAGCAGATCTCATTGAATCAGTGTTATTTTCTTTCTCTTTCTGTGGATGTCTGATTAACCCCCTTTCTTTTTGCATTACTCCGTGTTTAATATTTGATGTCTGAAATCATGGGGGGGTGCATGCAATGTGGTGGCTAGACGCTGTCTACAAGGAGTAAATTAAGAAGAATTTTTAAAAAGGTTGGTATTATGTTGCTGATGCATTTGAAAATCTGTAGGAATGTCAGATGCCTGGGTCGTGTTCTTTTTTTTTTTTTTTCTTTTTAATTTCAGAAAGGGTTGGTTAATGACTAGGTACTGATTTCACATCTCATTCATATGTCCCCACAGCCCCACCTCATCCCCTTCTTCCTCCTCTTCTCCTACCCACCCAAGCCCTCTTTGGGATAGTTTTGCTGAAAGGACAAGGTGAGGAATGGTTGTGGCCAGAGGGGGAAAAGGAGGTCATGGGAGGCTCTTTTGTACATGGCCTGCTAACAGAAAGCATGCCGATGCGCTGGACTCTGGAAAGTGAAGGAAATCTGTCATGTAGGTAGGAAAGGGAAGACACTTTGATCTACATTAGGAGATTGGCTTATAAGAACATGGAGAGAAAGAGCAGAAACGCAGAAGGAAGGATGAGAGTGAGTGAGATGAGAGAGAGCGAGGGGAACCAAAGTGTCTAGATTATACAATAAAGAGGGAAGGGGAAGCCCCTCTCCTGGGCTTTGGAATTCAGGGTAGAGGGCTCGGTATGCCAGCCATGCCTTGGAGCAGGTAGAGACTGAGGGATGAAGCCCAACACTTATACCTACTATAATTTGATGGTTGAGGAAAAATGGTCAGTTGAATTAATAGCTGAATTAATACTTTTCCTTAGGCTATTGTTTATCCCAAAAATGAATTATTTAAAATAATTAAGTTGTTTTTTCATATGACAGCTTCCTGATATTAAAGACTTAACCTAATGTTACTGGTAATAACATTAATGATAGTAGCCATTTAAATGTATTAACGAAGTGTCCCAGGTGCTTGGAAGATCTAGATAATTAAGGGGACAGTATTTTCAGCTGACCAAGACCTGCTCTAAGAGAATCCCACAGCGACAGTATTCAGTGGCCTTCATAGTCTTCAAAACAGTATATCTCTGCAGCTTAAATGCAGTTTTTTTTTTCCTACTGAGATGTTAAAAGAATTTTCAGATATAAATATTCAGACATAATATAAATTTTCACTAATTCTTCTGTTTAAAAACATAGGTATCTTTCAAAGAAATGCTTATATTTATTGCTACTTAATAGATATTTTTAAATGAATTAACAGTCACACTTAAAATTTCTCAGTTTTAATTTCTAATAACATAGATGTAATCCACATAAATAGAAGCTTTCTGGGGTCCAGGCAATTTCTACACTTGCTAAGGTGTCTCTGGGCCCACAGATTTGATGATGGCTGAGCTAGGAAAAATAGTGGAAAGTTAGAGATGGGACCAGAGTGCTCTACTGGAGACATGGTGGTTAGATTTAGAAGGAAGTTTGCCTCTGATTTCATGGATTTCTGTCTCTCCTGGGAATACATGAGTGGGAGGTGTGTGTTGAGATACTGGCTAGAGTCCTCTTGACTAGGATGAGCGGGGGGAGAACCAGGAAGACTGGGCAGAACCCATCTGAGGGCCCAGCCAGGAATTAGCATAAAACTGAACCTGAGACCAGTTAGCGGATAACCAGCTGCCTTTCAAGTCATTGTGGGAGCAGCTTAAAGGAGAAAGGCTTTATATTGGTGTATGTTTCAGGAGACAGCGTCTATCTGGCAGGGGGTATATGGTAGCTGGGCATCACTGTCTGGTCATACCATGATGGAAGCAGGAGCTTGAGGCACAGCTTATTCACACCTTGGTGGGCCAGCACACAGAAGGCTGGGACAAGACCAGAAGTGGATGCCCCCTTCAAGGCTTGTCACAGTGTCTCAAGCTAGGTAGTCTGTCCACTATCCCAAAGGTTCCATGACCTTCCATGACAGTGCCACCAGCTGGTGAGCAAGTGTTCAAACACACAAGCCTGTGAGAAACAGTCCACCTTCAGAAACAGTAGGGCTATGCCTTTCCCTTAAAGTTCAGCTGCTCCAGCCCTGGAATGGAATAAGACAGGTTAGGCATAGCAAGGGTTGAGGTCTTGGCTGTTAAGAATCTAGAGTAAGGGACATTTTGTGGAGGTATGGGACTCACAGGGAACAATTATAGTGTAGTACATATTTATTTTTCTGTTTTTATTTGGGGGAGTGCTAGTCCTGGGCGTTTTACCCAGGGCCTTGTGGATGCTAAGCAAACACTCTTATCAGCGAACTACACCTCCCGTTACATTTATTTTCTGTACATGGCAAATAAAGGATGATGAGGCCAGAGCAATGGGAGGTGATCCAATGGTGTAGGCTTAATGGATTGCATTGTTCTGTGTGGATGGAAGTTGCTGAAGTTGGGGCACCAAGGGAGAGAGCAGTAAAACTAAAAGACAATGGTCAGCAAAGCAAGAAGCATGGAATTGAGGGTAAGAAGTTTTGGTAATGTTAATGGCCTAGTTCTGACCATGGAGTGAGCGGCTAAAAAGGGCGGGAAAGAGATCCTAGCAAAAGAGAAGTTAATGTAACTGGGTGGCCTTGGTGTGTGAAGTGTCCGAATCTTAAAGGATCAAAAATGTATTGCAACTGTTTTGATTTGAAGGATAAATGTATTAAACATTTTGAGGATTATGGTAGGAGTGGGGTTGGAGACAGTGTTGGCTTGACTCCAAAGAAGATGGGAGAGGAGGGCACTGAGGGTCATGAGATGTTAGAAGCAAGGAAGGGTGCCTAGTGGCAAAGCAGGTGTGAACATTCCTCTGGGCCATACATATTTAAATCTCAATACAAAATTTTAAAGGGAAGGAAATCAGGTGTAACCACAGTTACATCAGTCTAGCCACAAATCTGTTTCTCTGTCCGTGTCAGCGTTAGAAAAATGGGATGTGACAGTTGCTTCATTAAAATGATCTTCACTGAAGCTGTGAGGAGTTCCTGAAGCAAAACTGCTATGTCTTGCAAGTGTTCCCACAAAGTACGTGTGTTGGAAATGTATCCCCAAGGTGACAGCATTAAGGGATGTCCTTTTGAAGTAGGGAACTCTCTGGAGTGGGCTAATGATGCTAGCATGGGAAGATGTTCTTTATTAGACAACGCAAGGGGCCTTCCCCTCCTCATTGGTTGATGCCTTGTTGTATATTAGACTATCAGAATGCAGCCAGAAGCCCTTAACAGACACCTGAGCCTCGCCCCTGCCTTCTTCCCTCCCTAGCCTTCAGCACTGCGAGGAAGTGCACATCTGCTGTTTATAGATGGGTGCTCCAGGGCTGGAGCAGAAGGAGAGAGAGAACCATTAGGGGATTTAGTACTTATTAACTTTCCCTTTGGTAATTGTCAGTGAGTCACGTGCAAGAAAAAAACTGTACATGTCAGGTTTTAGGAAAGCTGTGAGAGTAAGACTTCAAATGTCAGCGGTCTGATATAAAAGTTTTAGGTTTATCAGTTTTGAGTGAAAAAAAGCAAGAGTTGAAAGATCTTCCTGCCTCAGCCTCACAAGGATTGGGGTTTCCTAGCTTTTACGAGCAGTTGTATAGTAACTTGCCTGGGAGTAGGTTGCTCATAACTTTGAGTGACTTATGACCTTTTCAATGAGTGGGTGGAGGTGAGTTTTCAGTTCACATTAATATTTCTAATTCACAGGGAAATTAAATTGACCAACTAGATTCAAAGGAGTTTTATTTCTTTGGTTTTCTGTTTGTTCCGGGATTTCATCTTGGTATTATGCCGATGTTCAAAATTATAACACCTGTATTGCTTCTAACAATTAGATATTGAGTGAAGATGAAGATTTTGTTTGTGCTTAGACTGTATTTCATGAAATACACACAGTTAAAATATTGTGTTCCGGAGTATTTGAAATAAACCATTGCTCCGTGTGGTTTTGCTACTGACTTGATATATGGTTAGGTTCATTTGTTTCAGTTTGTTTTCAACTTTTAGGCCTTGCTTTTGTCTTTGGACTTAATTGCATTTCACGGATGGAAAACATATGTTTGCAAAGTCTAGACTGCAGACACAGAAGGAGGTTTGCAGAGAAGCTGGACTCCCATATCTTCTCTGCTGTGTGTCTTCCTCTCCAGAGTCACCTTTTCCCTTTAGTCTTTGATTTCCCCTTCCACAGCCTACTTCTCTCCTCAGTAAATGAATTGATGTTAATGTTCAGGTTCATGCTGGCTTCTTATTTATGTGGAAGAGACAGCTGTTAAGTGTTCTTCCTCACTCTTTCCTGTGTGTGCACACACACGTCTGCTCACAAGCATGTGCCTTCACACTGGAGAGTGTGCTTCTGTGCATATGTGTTAGGTTCTCCAAAATACAGAATCTGCTCTAAGTTATGGTGCCCGAGCTGTCCCAGTGTCTCACCTGTGTGCAGGCTGGAGACTGAAGAAAGCTGGCAGGTTGTGGTAGTTTATCTTCTGAGGTCAGAGGTCTAAGAATTTCGAGCAGTTGGCATGAGTCAGCCTTGAGGCTGGGGAGATGGTGAGGTCAGTTCAGTGCTGTCACACAGCGTAAGGTTCCGAGTGAGTATGGAGTCTAACACCACAGAAAAAGCTGGACATGGTGCTGTGTGCCTATAATCCCAGTGCTGGGAAGGCACAGGCAAGGTTTCAGAGGCTTGCTGGCCATCTGTTTAGTTGGTTAGTCTATCTAGTGGGTCTAGTGAGAGACAGTCATATACACACGAAATGTGGAGAAGGAATGAGGAGGACACCCAACATCTTCTGACTTTTTTATCTGTGTCTAAACACTACACTTAGATTTATGAGGACCTCCCCTATCAGTGGACTTGGGGAGGGCATTGGAGGAGATGAGGGAGGGAAGGTAGAATTGGGAGGGGATGAGGGAGAGGGCTATAGCTGGGATACAAAGTGAATAAACTGTAATCAATAAAAATTAATTTAAAAAGTTAAAAAAAAGAAAACATGCACACACACGATGAACACACGTACACACGATGAACACACGTACATGCACAGAATAGCCCTGTGGGGAGTCCATTTTCCAGCTCATGTGCTCTGCTAAGGGACTATGATTTTCTCTTTTGCTCTTCAGTTTTTGTTCCATTCACGTCCACTTAGGAAAATACTAGCCTTATCATAAACACACCTCACAGATATACCCCAAAGCAGTGTTTCTCTTGACTCCCCATAGTCTAATCAAGTTGACATATAAAATAAACAGTTGCTAGAGAGAACTGGGCACAACATGACATGACCTTAGTTGCCCTTCAGAGTTGTTCCTGTATGCCCCTATTTGTATACCAAACACGTCTTAGGCTCATTTTGATATTATGTTTCTCACTGTTCTTATAACATGTATATATGTGACTTTTGATAACTCCTGTCATTAGGCACAGTGCATCTCTCTCAAGGGAAAAGCATTGCATAGTGGTTGACCCAGGATTTGCATCTTACTGCCTGTCTTAAGATCTATGAGGCCTTAGTCACATGCCCTACACTCTCTGAGCCTGCTTTGTCACTTAGGAAATGGTGTGTCATCTTGCCCTGTGGATGCTTGACATTGCTACCCAGAGGTATGACATCTGTGAAAGGGCTCAGTTAGCACCCACCTCAGTTGACCACTCCTGTCCTCCTTCCCCAGCTCCTTCTGCGGTGGTCACCTTCCGTCTCTCTCTGATTGTCAGGGTCATCATACATGATCCTTATAGCCTTTCTCCCAAGTGAAGAACAGCCCTTCCTGATCATACCCACTGCCCACTAGCGTCTGCCTTGCTTCTCTGGAACCCTCCTCTAAAGACGTGTCTGTTCTGGCTCTTGCAATTAATTTCTCTGCTCGTTCATTCTTCAGTCGCCCTCCTCAGATTTCCCTTGCTGCTGGACTGAATTTGCCCTTGTTAAGTCAGCACAGCAGACTCCAATGATAATATTAGTCCTCAGGTCCGCACAGTCGCTCCTTCACACCTTCTTGCAACACTCTTGGCACACTGTGTTCTCCTGCTTTCCTTCAGCCTCGCTGCCTGCTCCATCTCGGGCTCCTTTTCTGGTTCTTCTGTATCTCCCGAGTTTTCACTAACACTTTCTGGATTTTCGTTTCCTGTGTCACATCTTAAATATGTAATATGTTCTATGTTTACGTTTTCAGTTCACGTGTCTCCATTTAACTATAGCTCTCTTTTTGAGTCTCCTGTCCTGTTCCCAGCATCCCTGCGAGGGACTGGACTTGAAGGATATTGAAGATATTCAGTCTTAACCTTCACTGGCTCATCCCTTCTTATCCTTCATCTGTGGCTTATATTTGCCTAGTTCCTGCCTTCTACAGAGGAGTTAAGTAAATATAGTCATATCCCCTCTTCTTATACACACCATGTTTCAGGCTGTTCATTTAGATTAGCTTTTAGATTCATTTAACTCAGTAGATTTTTATATCAGAAACAAACTAGCCAAGCCTCGAAAGAACCCAAGAGCTGGCTGAAAATGCAATTCAAGATTTCTGATTTAGTGTTTGCCCGATTCAGGGTCTTATTTTTATTTATTTTTAAGACAGGAAGTGAGTGGTCACTAGCTTCAGAAAGGAAAAAAAAAAAGAGTAAAAAGGCTGAAGTTTCTCTTCTGTAGCAATTTGATCTGGAGAGTCTTCAAAGCCTTGAAGCTTAATTTACTTTGCAAAGACAGGAGGAACTCTCAACAGCTTCCGAGGATGGCCTACTGAGGGCTGCTCAGCACTGTAGTAGCAGGCCTCGAGGAAAGCGTGGTATTGTCATGAGCTCTTTAGAAATAGGACTTGCCTGCCAGAGCACGGGTACTGCAGGGTAGGATGGACACACGTGCCAGAGGTGCAGAGACCTTTCCTTCTCTGACCCGTTCTTTGGTATTCTTTGGTATTTAAAGTAAAATGAAAACTTAAACAGACCCAGGTTTAGACAGTCATAATAAACATTTGTAATGATTTTAATGAAAATCTATATCCAAGGGTGGCTCCTGTTATAAACAGGGAGATTCTCATTACAGTTTTGTTGAGATTCATTTTACATGAAAATTTCACTTCTGAGGCCAGATTTTTGCCAACTTGAAAGCAAATTTTGTTCCTATAAGAAAACATTAATCTTTAAGAAATGTAGGAATGGAATAGAAGTAATGTTTTTTTATTGTGAACTTTAGGTAAAAATCTAGAAACACCTACTCAATGAGAATTTTATAAACACAAACCATTCCTAATGTTTTCTCACTTGTTGGGTTACCTTTCCCGGCCATTACAGTTGATGCAGTTCGGCTTTAACTTGATTTAAAACTATAGCTTGTCCTGTGTAACCATTTAGAGGGGCATGGCCATAGCTTCATCCAACTTGGTTGATTTTTGTGCTCCTTGACATGTTTTGTTCAAAGATGTATTTACCTTTGTAATCAGTTTGTTTCTTAATAATTGCTTTGTAGAAACATCCATTCAAAGGAGATTATTGAATGCCAAATGAAACATATGCTTATTGTCAAGTTTTTGTTTAGCCCCTGGATCAAACCTGTGGCTGCTAGTTTATTCACCTATGGTTGGTAGAATGTTACAGGACCTGTCAGGGCGGTAGCCTCAAACCCAAAGTGAAGCTTCTTTCTGTGTGGCATTTCTTCCTTCTTTGGGCCAGGTAGCAGGGGCAGTATCTGCCCCCGCCGGCAGGAACTCCTTTGTTCTGGAAGCTCTTTCTGATCAGTTGTTTCCAAGTTGACTGGACAGTGCTGGGCCTGCCTCCCACGCAGTCTGCCTTCCCTTTCTAGAAGGCAGGAGGCTTACTTCCGTCTGTATTTAGAAAGGTAAGAAAACACAAAGGAGTACCAGTGCTGCTCAGGGATTCTTTTTCTACGTTACGTGTCCCTTAACACAAATAGTGAGCCTTTGGAGGCTCTGTACAGTGCAGTGACAGAGAAAACATCATGGTTGTGGCTAGACTGAGAGTTTGAGTTTACATGCAACATGGGTGTGTCTCAAAAGCAACATCGATCGTTCTGTGATCTGGGATGGCTAGGCAAGTTGGGAAAAGGTGCATTTGTAATTTGAGACAGTTTACAGCAAGGAATACATGGTTTCTGTAGACATAGATGCTTGTTTGTGGTGACCTAGAGTAGATTCTGTGAAGTCAGACATTTTCCTAGAACACCTTGGCGCAAACCAGTTATTTCTGTAATTGAAGCTATATGGTACTTCACTAAGTTTTGAGTATTTAAAATAGTTAAACTATGTGAGATAACTGAGATGATGGAGGCATACATTAGCTTGATTATTTAATGATTTCAGAATGCATGCATATGAAAATATGTTGTACTCCTCAGTGTGTGCAGTTTTGGGGGTCAATTATACCTCAGTCCCTCTAGAAACATGTTTTAGAGGGTGCAGGAAACATCTCATGTTTTCTATTTACTTTTACACATCTTGCTTTCTAAGTATCTTCTTTAAATGTCTTTTGTTGCTGAAGGTGAGTGCATTCTCTCTCTCCTTCCTGTTAGAAAAGAATGCAACACTTTGATAGATGTAGTAGGTAGTTTTTCAACCCCAAGTCAATTGAAAATGCCTCAGCCTTCTCTGTTTATATGGGATGTTCTGACCATGTTGATGAGAAGTATTGTCCCTGAAACTCAGTCTGAATTTTCATTTGGCCAGAAATTTGTGCAAATTCAATTTAGGATCAACACGTGGGGCCTTTTTCACATTCTTAAATATAGAAAATCATAATCTATTTTAAGCTTATTGTAACTGATGGAACCCTTGTTTACATGGGTAAAATGACTCTATGCAAGTCGTATATTGAAGTTCATGTTAATGTTTGCTATTTAATGACACCTAATCATATTCAATGAAGGGTTATGCTGAACTGGAGAGAAAATGTGTTACCCAGGCAACTGCCTCTGGCAGGCTAGAGATTCAGGCATATGGCTCTATAGTACACATTATTTCAGCATCCTTGAGCATAAAGAACCACACATGTAATTGACTGTGAAAAATTACTGCTCAGTTACTGTATTGTATGGTCACAATAGAAGTAAATGAATACGTCATTGTTGTTGGAACAAGTCTGTTGGGAATCACTCGTAGACTCTACTATTTAAGAAGCAAAAATACAATAAGAAGAAAATAGCTGGTTTAATTAACATGTGAAAATTGGGTTAATTTGAATTCAGCTGGCATAGCAGATATTAATGTGGGATTTGGGGTGGTTCTTCTGGCTTAAGACCATGTACTTTTAGTTCTTTTTGTCCACACTATGAATCACTTTGTTTTTAAAATGTTAGGGGCTTTTCCTGTCATTTGTGTTTTGCTTTGCCTTTGGGTTTATATTACATTTACACCAAGAAAGATTTTGGTGTACTTCTGTCCCAGACCCAGGAACTGTATTTGAATGAAAGAAAATGCTAAAATATTTTTAAGTAATTAAAAAAATGCTTCTCATGGGAAATCAGCCTAACTTCATTTAATATGTTTAAACATTATTTCAGTTGATGCTTATTACTTATACTTTCTAAAGCAGAAGGACTAAATAGGGATTCACTATTGGCAGACGCAAAATATTAAAAAAATAGAAAAAGCCTGTTTGCTCTTGTGACTCCATGTGTGTGCCAATGCCTAGGCGCCTTTTATTTGTTTTATAGTACTGTTTTAATTATTATTACCTGGGTTCAGAGATTCAGAAAAACCCACGGAGAATAGCAATGTCTTTCAATAGAAATCGTTGTACTCACTTTTGATATTCTGTAAATGCTGTTGGAGGAAAGACTCCAGTAGCTGTCTTCTACGGAAATTCTGCACGAAGACAATCATCCCCCTTGAGTTTCCCCTTCCCTATTTATTGTATTGTTTTCCCCTCATGGCTAGTAAAAGTCTTCCTCATTTGTTCACCCGTCACTGCCTGCCCACTCCATTTTTGGAGGGAAGGCAAGACAAGAACCCGAGATTGGAGAATCAACAATCTTAGTGGCCACTTAGAGCTGGCTGACAGACTGTTCACCTGCGGGCTTTCCAGTGACTGATTGCTTTTCTGTGGCTTAATCTCCCCATTATCCTTCATTCGCCATTTTAATAAAGTTGAAGCCTTCTCATCCAGCCTTAACTAAAGCAGAAAGAAAGATGCAGAAATTGGTGCTTTAAAAAAAACCCTGCTGTTAGCATAAATCGTTATTCCAAAAGGCTGTACAGTTACTTTCCCTTCCTCAGTGTCTTTTTAAAGACAATATTGAAATTAACATAAGTGGTTCATAGCTTTTCTTTTTCTTTCCTGTTTAAGCTTAGATTTTTTTCTTCTTAAAAAGTCTTTGGGTAATCTTAAAACATTAATAATAGGATATGTATAGAAAATGTGTGTATACATTGATCACCCTGTTCTCAGTATTTGTAAATGTATGAGATTAGAATAATATAATATATGATAGGGTAAGTTTTCATGGTTTTTCAGAAACACTTTAAAATTTTCCGATTCTGTGTACGAATCTTTGCCTGCATGTATGTATGTGTGCCATGTGTGTGCCTGGTGCCTGTGGAGGCCAGAGGAAGATGCTGAGTCATCTCTCTGGTTCCAGTTTTTCAGGTTTCGGAAGGGATGTTTTCTACCATTAATATCCACTTATCTAGGGACTATGGAGACAGAATCTGTCTTTTTAGAAGGCTTTTAATATTCTTTTCTAGGTTGAACTTGGCTATAATGAGAACTATTTTCTATACCCCAAAGTTTGAAAGGTAGGAAATTGGGGGCATGGCTTGGAGGTGGAGACAGATTCCCTCAAGCACTGGGCAGTAGTCACCTGATAAGAAAGAAAAAGGATGGGATATAAAACTTGTGTTGGTAGAAGACATCATTTAGTGCTAACCAGCTATTGACAAAGGAGAACCAGAAGGGAGATGAGTCATATTGGTGGAAGTGCTTGACACTTCTGGCATGGAAGAGAATGTTGAAGGCACAGGAATGCCATCTCCCTGGTTGACACTGCCATTCTGAGTTGCTTAAGTGCTAATTGGAGTGACCTATAAGGCCGTGGACACATAGGTAGGGTTGGCAATGTAGTTGAGTCAGTCACTGGGTAAAGCTCACAGTTTTATGAAAGCTTATATATTTATCTCCTTTTGCCAATATGGAGGCAGTGATATATGCAGAGGTGTCATTTGTAGACCAAGTTCATGATAACAACATAGTAAAATCACTAGTAAAAGTCTTTAATAGCTTTTTAAAGCCAGGCAGTAGCCTGACTGTTTGAATGCTATGTGATCTGCCAGGTTTCACTGCAGCCAATGAATTTAAATAGGCCCTTGGCAATCACTCCAGGTTTGAACCAGAGTATAGTTGAGCTGTGCGCCAGTCAGCCGGATGAGGCCAAGCCCTTGCCTGAGCCAAGGTGGATGTGAGAAGGTTCCCTGAGGCCTGAGATCCCACATGGGAGAGAAGATTTTAGTGGAGAGGGAGGCAACATAGACAAACACTTCATGACAAACACTTCATGGTCAAGGAAAGGAGGCCACTGGGCCTCCTGTACAGCAGAGGTAAGGCTAGTTGCCCCCTTATTCCCACTGGCTTTAGAACCTAAAATGTGATAGGGCACATCCTCTTCTTAGAGCGTGTTTTAAACAGTCACTATGAATTTGCATAGTTAGAGCTGGGAGGCCTCGGTATATCTTTGACCATCAACCAGCCTGTTAAAGCAGAATGTTTGTGTGTGATCTCCCTTGCTCTTTACCTCAAGAGCAGTTTTCATATCCTTGTTGACCTTAGGGCCTTGTTAGTCTTCTGACTGCCACTGTCCCCATAGCCACAGGCCTCCAGGTGTCATCCAGGGAAGACAGGCCCCTGCCTGCACTTCTAGTTAAAGGCTCCTCCAGACTGCCTTAGGAAATATGTCCTCGATGTGGTCATGTTCTCTCTGCTGCTGCTGACTGGAACGGCTTGGTATGTGGCCTATGCTGAACTGGGTCAAGAGGTCTTTCTAAGACACGCCACTCTCCTGCACACACTTTCCAGCAATGGCATTTTCATACACATGGGGCTAAAACTCTTTGAATGGCCCGGCCACTCTTCCCTTTAGCCACCAGCTGTTTTCTTGCCCCCGGGAGACTTATCAAGCCTTGAATTTTCTTAGGCTCCTTGCATGGTTCTTATGCCCTTTTCAGACAAAGCATCCCACTTCTACTTCCGCATTGCTTGTTGCTTCTCGGTCTCCACAGGATGGGAGCACGCTATGTTTAGTATGTGTGTGTGGGGGTGGGGGGGTGTCATCAGATGGATGAAGAAGAGTCTCCAGGCCTTGAGCACAGCTCTCATGCTTTTGTTTCCCTTTTTCTTTGCATTTTGTTACTTGACTCTGGGACGATCTTTAAGTGTGTTTGTGCTTGTTGATTAACTTCCACTAAAGAGTGGTTCCTTGAGGACCTGCATTCTTTTGATTGTAGTCATTGATGTCTAGGGCATATATAGCCTAGATACCTAGACAGTGTATTATTTGCAAGGAATTCAAGAGGAAAGAACAGAGCCGGAAAAGCCTAAAAGCTAAAGATGCTAACATTGTAGAGCCCGTAGCTCTTTACTGGGCATGAGAAGATTCGGATTGTAACTACTACACTACTACTACTACTACTACTACTACTACTACTACTACTACTTCTTCTTCTCCTTCTCCTTCTCCTCCTCCTCCTCATCCACCTCCCTCTCTCTTCCTCCTCTTCCCCCTTCCCCTCCAGAACCACAGTACTTGAACATGGGTGGTCTTGGCACTCTTGTTTCTGGAGTTTGGTTTTACCGGTTTACTTTTATCTCTGCCACTAATCCTGGACAATTGCCTGGCTTCTGCTGCCACACACAGAAGGGGGTAATAAGGAAAAGTTATTTTTGGGAAGCACTCTTGTGGTTAGGAATTGGAGTAAAGTGGTAATTGGATTTTGATATGGTGCATTGTCTACACTCAAACTTCCTAAAGTATGAGCAGATCAGGACCTCATGTGCAGCTGTGTAAATTTTCATAGCTGCAGAACTGGCTTGGAGATGGGAGCTGGGGAAAATGAATGGACCACATGGGGTCTCAGCCTCTGCAGGGAGGAAGAGGAACACTGACGTCACCTACCTTGTACAGCTGAAGTTCCTGTGATGCTTTCCAAGCATTTGTTTCTCTTTTCGGTTCTGTCTTCTCCTTGTCTCTCTCACTCAAGGCTTGGGCTTGAGACCAAGAGCTGTCTCTTGCAACATTGGGATTGTCTGGAACTCAAAAAAAAATATTTGTACTCTGATAACAAAGGTGGTTGCATTTTGGTAGGTAGCCATCTAGTACCTGTTTATGTGATCCTGTATACTTCATCGTAAACTATAATAATGTATTCAACTTTCTGTCTTTTAGCATGTACTAGTTAAACATAAATGAGGTTTCATGCTGACCTGTTCATATGCAGTCCATTGATTTTTTTTTGTAGATTTACTGATTTAATGATTGTATGTATATGAATGTTTTGCCTGCATGTGTGTTCACCATGTGAGTGCCTGGTGTGTAGGAGGTCAGAAGAGGGTATTGGATCACCTGGGACTGAAATGACATATGGTTGTCAACTGCTAGGTGAGTGCTAGGGATCAAACCCTTGTCTGCTACAGGAGCAACAAGTTGTCTTAATCCCTGAGCCAACTACTTGCCCTATGCAATCCATTTCTATCCCGGCTCTTCTTTAGTGGACTGTGTTATAGTGGTGCACAGTGTTTGGGCTGTTCCCTCTGGACTTCAAGGTGCTCTTAAAAGTGGTCCAGGAGAACAAGTGGCTCTGGTGCTCTGTATTTCCAAATGACATGCTAGGAAAAAAGTCCTGGTCATTTAGATACCTATTTTCCCCTAAACCGTGAGCCATGTCATGAAGTGTGACTTGTGTGTTTGCTTCTACATTCATTGGCTGCCTCCTCCTGTTAGCTGCTGTGAGTGAGTGTTGACATAGAACACCTCTCGTTGCATACTTGCCATGGAGTTTAAACAGAGGGGTCTGATTTATGTTTGAAGGCCATCTAACACAGCGAAGGAAGTTTTGGCAGTTGGGGGTGGTGGAAAAGGAAGCAGGGGAGCTCACTAGCCAGGTCTGAACATGATGAAGCTTGTATTCTTCCTTGTAACTTATGTTAATACCCATTAAACCTATAAAGCGAGGTTGAAGCAGTGTTTATATGAAAATATAGATGTTTGTAGAAACCATGCTGTAAGTGAATATAGTGCCATGTAATTATTCCCATGGCCTTCTAGTCAGATTACCTTGAAAATCCAGAGTGATCTTGATGAACAATAGTACATTATGATTTCATGGTTCCCCTGAATACCTCCTACATAGAGGTATAACGCTTGAATCTAATAGGATTACCAAATTACATACCTTTTTGATACCAGTAACGTACCTAAAATACCAGTCTTCACTGGCTAGTTATGGTTTTGAAATGACATTGAGATGCCGGAGGAGAACCTGTTGGGCCCGTGTAGAGTTTTCAGGCTTTTCATCATTCTGAGAAAGGCAAGATGCTCTTTTTACTGACTTGAAGATTGATTCAGTCCACAAAAGAAGAGCTTCTTTTCTGTACCTCACACAGGGTGGTTCTTTTGACTAGCCGGGTATCTTTGCAGGTTGATTTAACCCTGGCTCACTTGCTGTCTCAGCACACTAACCACCCACCTCCTGCCACCCACTGGCCTTCACCTGGTGAGCAGGACCCGGTGGCTGCAGGGCTTCTGGTTCCTTCTCAGCAAGGTGGAGGATGGGCCAAGGACTGATGGCAAGGAGGAAACAGACAGAAACAGTTACCCCATTCCCTGTAATCATTTGGGAGGGGGTGGGCCAATTGGTGAGTTCCTCACAGTTGTCCTCTATTAGAACATCCTTAGGAAGATGACCAGAGATGCCCATCACAGCTTTATCCCATCCTTCAGTAGCTCTTCTTTAACCCTTTCCCACCCAGGGGTTTCTTTCGAATCTTTGCTTCTATATTAGTATTCTCAGGTGTTGTAACAAAGTGCCAAAAACAGTACGTCTTAATTTTTTTTTTTTTTCAAAATTTAAGTTTTTTACATTCTGGGTGGTGGAAATCATGAAGGTTGCTAGCAAGACTGTTCCTTCCTGGAGGCCACGAGAGAGAATCTGTCTGTGCCTCCTTCCCGGCTCCTGCTGGTGTGCTGGTGGTCTTTGACTCGTAGACACATGGCATGAACTCTGCCTCCACCTTCACGCAGTATACCCAAACCCCCTGCCCATGTGTGTCCAAGTTTCTAAGCATTGGGTCCTCTCATTTTCCTGTTCTGGTAGGTCCTCATTCCTGCTAATCATAAGAGCCCTGTCCACGTAGGCTCATTTGCTAAGGCTCTTGGGATTGGGGTTTTGGAGGGACACCATTCATTCCACACCACCGGCCTCAGAGCTGCCTGCACTCAGGCGATCCCAGCACAGAACTGCGGGGTACCTCCTCTTCCAGACTTCCTGCTGTCATATTCCTTTGGTAGTGCTTCTACCACCTCCCTTCGTCATCAGTCTACGGGGGGGCTCGGCGGCTTCCTGGTCCGTGTCCTTGTGCAAACTCTGATGTCTACTGCTGACCAGGGTGGCCACTGTGGTCTCACCTGGTATCCTTCGTCAGTTCTGTCCCCTGTTCCTCCTCCCACGAGTCCCCATCTGCTCGCACCTCCATTGCCCTAGGTACTAGTCAAGCCTATCTTTTCTTTTCTCCTTTAAATGCATTTTTCTCATTGGTCCTTCTTAAGTGGTCACTTGACCCCGACTTTAATCTAAAAATGTGGAGTGATTTCCTCTCTTGGCGACACACGGCGGTCTGTCTCCTGACTGGGATTTCTGGCACGGATGCTCAGATGGTCTCTGGCTCTTCATGATGTCCTCTGCAAGCACAGTATGTTCTGTTTCACCTGCTGCTCTCTCCATGTGCAGTGTCCTAGTGTCCTTTCCTCTCCAGCTTTGTCCAGAGAGACATCTAGTCCACCCACTTTGTAGTGCAGAATGCCAGAGGCCAGTTACTTTAGTTTCAGTTTCTTCAGGGGAAGAATAACTTCAAGATAAACAGTCACTAAAACCTAGTTGCTTTTGAAATGGATGTTTTAAACATCATGCCTTTTGGAGCCCTTCCCAGTTCTTCCGTGGGAAAAGAAAGTACCTTTTTCTTGTGCCCTTACTATTTTTTGTTGTTGATGATTTTTACATATGACTCCTGTACTGCATGAGTTATTTATGCTTGTGATGATCTCCTGACTTTAGCCAAGAATGTTTGAGTTCTGCCCGCGCCCCTTCCCCTGGTCTGTCCTGGTGAGATCTGGAGCAGAGGGTGCCCTGTTATGGGCAGGTGTATTCTTAAAATGTTTGTTGTTCCTGAATGTTCTGTGCATTCTGAAAGTTGTGTTTTGGAAGGAAAGCAGTAGGGAGACGCTCTATGGAGCACAGTCTTGAGTTTTCCTTTCTTTGTGGCATTATTGTGGTCAAGTGACATGCTAGGTAACAGCTAAGTTAACTTTGTAGCATGTAGACAAATGTGTTCTCTCTGTAAGAAGTTTCAGAGGAATTCGGTGTTCTGTGAAACATATAGAAATACTCCCATTTTCATTCCTTATAACCTCCAGAGACTTGGGCTTCCCCCAGTGTATTATTGAAATATTTGGACCTTTATAATACAATATGGTAGTGAAAAACCTTTGTTCCTAGGCAGTCTCTTTGGACTCTTTGCGAGTCATGGCATCCTGGCCTGTCACACTCTTCTTGAAGCATACATAGATTTGATTGTGTTGCAGCAGTCCTCAGAAAGTCTCGTTCCTTTTCTGTGAAGAAGAATGCTGAATCTTTCTCTTACCTTTAAGGTGACCTCTGGTCCTCTAGCACACTATTATCTTTTGTATATCTCATTGTCCATGCAAAAATCAATTAAACTACCATTTTCTTGAACATGCCCTAGCTTTATTGTCCCCTCTATAGTGTCCGCAGACTAGTGTTAATCTGCTTTCCCAGAACCAGTAGCTCCTTGTGTCACATTACATGCCTGATCTAGCTGAAGATCCCTCGGTAGCATCTCTACTTCACGTGTGGTCAGGGATGGCCAGTGATGCATGGGTCCTTATGAGTTAGTCCTTTGTGGTATATAAGGCTGCTGATAAGGAACGGGGCTGCTTTTCTGTTTTGCTATTGCTTTCAAGTATCCACGCTTTAATCGCAGAACCCAACAATGTGCCAAGGGAAGACTGAGGCCTGAAGCATGGAAGAGATAGTTGGATTAGAAACTGTAGGCCAGTCGGTGTTTGCCCATGTGATCCCACCGTGCCCTTCTTCAGATTTTCCAGTATGACTTCCTCACACTAGGTGCTCAAGCAAATGCTGAGTGCTGCTAGCTATGATAATTTGGATCTCTTGCAGTTTGACAGTGGCATCTGATTTTGTTACTTTAGTGTATGGTTATACAGTTCTATTTTCTACAGGAGACTGACTTTGTGTCTCTGCTTATTTTATGTTGCAGGTTAATATCCTTCCAAGAATTTGTAGCATTTGAATCTGTCCTGTGTGCTCCAGATGCCCTGTTTATGGTGGCCTTCCAGCTGTTTGACAAAACTGGCAAAGGAGAGGTGACTTTTGGTAAGAAATGTGATGGTGGGAACATTTCTTTATTGTAAGAATGAAAGGTACTCCCATATACACTCTTTTTTTATTGAATATAGATTTTTTTTTCTTCTCATAATATATCCTGATTATGGTTTCCCTTCCCTCTCTTCCTTCCAGTTTCCCCCACCTTCTCTCTCCCATCCAGCCCTACCCCCTTTAGGTCTCATTATAAAACAAACAGATTTCGAAGGGATAATAATAAATTAAAACATAATATAATATGACAATACAAAAACTAACACCTCAAGTTGGACAAAACAAATAGAAGAGTCCAAAGAAGACACAGGAAATACAGACCCACTCGTTCACATATGCAGGAATCCCATAAAAACACCAAGCTAGAAGCCCCTGTAAAGGAAAAGGACCTGTTACAGACCTGTGCAGGCCCTGTGCATGCTGCTTCAGTCTCTGATTTCATATGAGCGTCGCTCATGTTGATTTAGAGAGCTTTGTTTTCTTGGTGTCCTCTATCCCCTCTGGCTCCTAACATTCTTTCTGCCTCCTCTTCCTTATTGTTTACTGAGCCCCAAGGAAGGGATTTGATGGAAACATGCTATTCAGGGCGAAGCGTTCCAAGGTCTCTGTGGGTCCTCCTATTTGTTTCTGTCTGCTATAGGAGGAAGTTTCTCTGATCATGGCTGACCTAAGGCACTGATCTGTCATTATAGCAGGATGTCATTAGGAATCATTTTGTCATTTCATTGCAATTTTTTTTAGAACAGTAGTTTGGTTTTACCTTAGGTCCCTGGGTTATATAGTATCAGGTTTTCAGTCTCCAAAGCAGTGTTAGGTATGGGATTCATCTTGTGGCGTGGGCCTTAGGTCAAATCAGATCCTGGTTGATTCCTCCCACAAGCTTTGTGCCACCATTGCCCTGTGTACCTTGCAGGCAGGACATGGCTGTAGATCAAAGGGTTTGTGGTCGTCTTGGCCCACACATGTTCTTTTGAGAAGTTAGCATGTTCCCCTAAACAGGACTCCACTGGGGGCCAGGGCTCGTGTGTAGAAGGACACTGTTCTGGCCTAGCCTTAATAGGCTGCATTAGTTTCTGGGTGGGCATCAGTGTGGCAGGATGCCTTGCATACTCACAGAGGGTGACAGCTGAAGAGACGTGTCCCTTTCTTCTCTGTGAGCCATGCTTTCCACTACCTGGGGCAATGCTGATTATAGGCTGCCCGCCACCAGAGGCTCCCATGCACCCAGCCCTTTATACCCCAAGAACAGTTTTCTGCTTTTGAATGGTTCCACGTACCATGACACAAGCTTTGAACTGGTCCTCCATGGCTGTTACGCACACAGGTGCTTGCCCAATGTCAACTTCTTTTTTAATTTTAAAAGGCCGGTGCATCTTTACCAAAGTTTGCTGCAAAGTTCCAGGAAACCCTGACAAATTTAAGTGTAGAAGAAGATGACCCAGAGGTCCTAAGGGTGGAGTAATCCCCTCTTTAAAGAAGCTGGTTAAGGAAGTTCTGGAAAGTTCTGTGGAGATTCCTGCGAAGCTGTTGTATCCTTGCCTAGAAAGAAGCCTGGAGCCCTCTGTGTATGTAGGTTGTACTTCAAGGGAAATGGCCAGCATATGTGTTTGTGTGGGAGTGTGTGTGTATTAATTTTCTTGTTGCTGTGACAAAAGGCAACCTAAGAGAGAAAGCACTTATTTTTGCTCCCAGTTTGAAATATGGGGGAGGTGTCGAGAGGAGAGCAGGAAGCAGGTACACGGGGCAGCTCGTCACCTTGTGTCCGCAGTCACGAAGCAAGGAGCAGAATGTTGGAATTCCACCGGTTCCTTTTTATTCAGTCTGAGACTCTAGCCAATGGGGTAGTACCACCCACATTCAACGTGGGTCAGCCCCCTTTCAGTTAAACCTCTCTGCAGACACACTCAAGGGACAGCTAGAAGTGTGTTTCCATGGTGATTCCAAAGGCGCTCAAGTTGTTAGGAAGATTAGCCTTCCCAGTGCCCATTTTAAATGTCTCAATTCTGTTTCTGGTTTGTTCAGACTTCCCAGGTGTGCCTTGTTTTGGTGTATTGTGGAAAGTACTTACACGAGGCACAGATACAGATGCTGTCACACAGCACAGATTCTCAACCAGACACACCCAGCTACCATCAGCTCTGCTGTTTAGGTTCCTATGCCCATTTTCTTAGCCCAAATGAAGATCAGAACTCTGTAAGAAGACAGGTGAATTGATTTATTGCGTTGGCTTTTCTGTATCCGTTCCTCCAAGCTCAGTCGTCATGACAGAGTCAGTGCCCAGTTCTCCCAGCAGCACCATTAACACAACGTCCAGTGGAGCAGCGCTGAAATGGCTCCGTGGGCCTTCAAGCAGCCAGCGAGCCTCTCGCTCAGGGAGGCCAGTGGAAGCCGGTGTGGTGACAGTTGTGATGTAGTGATGGTTCCACAGAGTGTGGCCTTTTCTACTGAGCAGAAATGAAGGAAGCTGGGTTGGGATGAAAAGAGTTAAGGAATGAGCTCCTTAGTAAGCAAGGCTCTTCATAGGGACAAATTGTCGAGGGATGTTGGTGGCTGCAGCCATGCTAGGGCCCTTTGGTGAAGCACCCAGTGTTAGTTACTTTACTTGTTGCTGGGACCACATGTTTGATTGAGAGAAGGTTAAGGGAGGGGAGAGTCACCCTGCGTTAGAGTTCCATAGGTAAGCTAGGCTAATTGATTCAGTGTATTGGCCTTCTGCCCTGTGTAGGGGCTATAGCCCACAGCAGGGAACATACATGGCAGGACTGTGGTTGGATAAATTGTGACCACAGTCAAAAGCCAGAGAGCTGACTGGAAGTGAGGCTGGGCTATAAACTCCCAAGACCTACCCTGAGTGACTTACTTCCTCCAGTGAGTGTCCTAAAAGTTCTATAAACTTCCAGAACACCACTACTAACTGGAGTCAAATTTTAAAACACATGAGCCTGTGGGGGACATTTCACATTAAATCAACAGACCCAGGCTGTCACCTGTGTGGGGTGAGGTTAGGTCCAGATCAGAAAAGAACAGAAGCAGTGGTAGGGAGGACTTTGCTGCAGTTCTGGGAGTCACAGCTGTCATTTGTCACTATGAGTTGATCTTGCTTGTTTTTAACGTCAAAGTGGGACAATACCAAATAATACTCAGATTCCTTTCAGAAGACATGAGTTCAGTTCTTAGTACCTATACCTGTGGCTCATAGCTACCTGTAAGTCCAACTCCAGGGGATCTGATGGCCTCTTCTGGCTTCTCCAGGTACTCATGTATGTGTGTATGTGCTTGAGTGCATATGAACACACGAACACACATACATGCATGCGCACAGGTACACAAACAAAATAGATCTTGTTCTGTTTTGAGATTGTAGCATTCTGTTTGGAGACTGCAGATGGGGAAGACAGATACTCATATGTCCTTGGCTGAGGGAAAGTCTTTCTTTTTTAGGAGACTCTTAACCCACTATGAACAAGCAAGCTGTAACACATGAGCCTGGGGAGACATTATACTAAGCAAGAAACAGAAAGTCACCCAAAGTTATTGGCAGTATAATTCTATTTACACAAAATTCCAAGTGTAGTTAGGTCCACGCAGGAAGAAAGTAGAGTGATTGGCAGGGGTTGGGGAAGACAGGAATGTGGGTTTAGTATTAGGAGATAAAGAGCTTCCGTTCTGCAAGATGAAAGGATTTCGGGGTGGGTGTGGTTGCACAGAAATGTAAATGCACCTAATGGAACAACTACATACTTAAGAGGTTAAAATTTTAAATTATATATATATATATATATATATATATATATAAAGTTATATATATATGTGTGTATATAGTCATTCCCCCCTGTAATTATGGGAGGAATTAAGACTCATGAAAGCTGAAGTTTTTGCAGCTATTCCCTGGAGTCAATGGGTGTGAATCCATTGGATATGTGACTTAGCTTTCTTTAGAGTAAGGACTGGACTTTTTTAGGGTGTAGCTGCCAGGCACTTCCTGTAAGATGAAGACCAGCATGGCCAGGAGGAGGGTGTGCTGGTACACTTGTGACTTTTCTCTTCATGCCTGGGATAGAGCCCTTTGCAGCAGAGCTGCTAGGATTTCCTAGCAGTCATTTCTGGCTATTTAGTCAAAAGAATTGAAATCAGGATTGGGAAGTGATATCAGCCAGCGCTCACGTTCATTGTGATAATATTCACATAGCCAAAATATGAAAGGACCTGAATAACCAGGAACTCATGATTAACAAAATGAGGGCTCTTTATACAATGGACTGTTAATTCAATTGAAGAAGAACCCTATCATATGCAATGTGATGAACCCGGAGAACATGCCAAGTGAAGATGGCCAGTCTCAGGCAGACAAATCCCACAGACTTAAGGTCTCAAAAGTGGGCTAAAGAGTAGAGACTGGAGAAGATGTACAATTCCAAATCAAAAGGCATAATGTTTTTATTAGGCATGATAAGTAGGTTGCAGAGGTCTGGTATATGATCCAAGGCTCTACCTGTAAATATTCCACAACTTCCCCAAATGGCCCTATCACTTGGGGACTAGCTGTTCAAATTTGTGAGCCCGAGGTGGACATGTTTTTATTCAAACCACCAGGGTGCCCTTACCCCAGTTAGAACGATTTGGAAAGGTATAAAGAAATTGGTTAAATGGATTTGTGATGGTGGAGGAGACTTTCCCAGGAAGAACGAATGGCCGAGGTCTAGGCGCTGAGCATGCGAGAGTGTGTGTGGCGTAGTTGAGAAGCGACAGGGGCACCCACGGGAACCTCGTGAGGTGGGAGGAGTTCCATGAGAGAACCAACAGGTCTTGTCAGGTCAAGCACTGCAGGGGAAGGCAGGCATGGCGCCTGCTGCTAAATGGGAAAACTTGCAGGATTTTCCAGCAGAAGATTGACAGATTTGGCTTGTGGTTAATTCTGACTCTTGTTCTGAGCAGAGAGTGACCTGAGAAGGAAAAGGAGACCTCGAGTTGGCTGGGACAGAAGGCTAGAGGTAGTGGTGGGGATAGGGAGACTGGTTAGATTCTGAGTCCTTTGTTACACACACACACACACACACACACACACACACACACACACATATGCCACAGGAGACTTTCAGGAGTTGTTTCTCTCCTCCTACCGTATGAGTCCCAGAGACGGAACTTGCATTGTCAGGAGCCTTTTACTTGCTGAGCCATCTTGCTGGCCCAGATTCTGGCTATATTTTTAAAAGAGAATATATGCGGTTCTTTGATAGGATAGAGGTGAGGCATTTGAGAGAGCAATGTGCAAACAAGAAGATGGCTGAAAGACTGTGCAGTCTAGCCAGATCCAGTGGAAGGGTAGAATTTTCGGGGGGGGGTTAGGTGGGAGGAGCACGGGTTTGTTTTTCTCATATAGTAGTTCCTGCTTATAGTTTACAAAGCAAGCACTCGGCACTTAGACCCAGACTGTGGACGCTGAGAGATGGAATTTGTGGGTGGTTAAAGGGATTCAGCCACTGAACCAAATGCTGCGTATGAATAGAACAGAGGTAACTCCTGAATACTTATCATGTGGGGCTGGTGATGGAGCCCTGGACTAAACACTTCCTCCTCATAGAACTTGGCATTCGAATGGCATGGAAAAACCACACTCTGATAGGTTACTGCCCGCAAGTAGGTGGAAAGGATGGAGGCCATTCAAGTAGGCTGCCTGTGGATGGGGTTGTGGATGAGGAGGGGATTAAAAGGCTTAGCTTTAGAGATAAGAATGGTGTCTTTGGAGGAGAAACCAGTAGCATCATCTCCAGAATCCCGGCAAGAGTTTATCTGAAAGGCAGTTGGGAGCTGGAGCAGGTCCTTTAGCACTGGATGAGAACCGTGACGATGCTTGGAGCCGGGGAGTTTTGGGCAAGACCTCAAACACATCTGTCAGTGACCTTTGTATGTGTGAGGCAGGGAGATGAGGCATCCCTTTGTGTGGGAAGAACAGGTAGCCTACATTGTAAGCTCCTGGCCAGAGAGAGTAAGACCCTGCCTCAACACCAGAACTGAACAAGCCTCAGAAACCGGCATACTCTTACCCTATTATTAGAAAGTATGGTGGCTTTGTCCTTTAATTTTTACATCAAAAGATGAAGATGTTTGATTTAATGCAGTGTTTCCTGTGCATGTTAACAAGGGTTGTATGAAAAGACTCATCAGGCAGTCGGAAAGCATAGAAGCTCACGTTTATTAAGTCACGGACAAAGTCTTGCAGGAAGGGAAATCTGTTTAACTTTGTTTTAACTAGCATATGGAGAAACGTGTTTGAACATGACCTTTATGTCCTGTGTTTTGCGTCATCGTATGCAAAACCCATAAAGCTGAGGTGATTCCTACATTACTTCATTCTTCATTCTGAACTGTTTCTTTCCAGCTAACTGATTGTCTGCCATGAGTGACATGTACAGGACCTCGCTGGGTCCATGGTTAGAGTCTCTCTGAGTCTCTGGGAAACTGGTTTACACTGGGACAAAACGGGCAGTCCAGATGACATAGGAAATGGGAATGTGTTGCGTCATCCTGCAGAGGAACTGAAGGAAGGGATGAGAGTTAACAGTGTGGGAACATGAACTGTCAATTAAAGCACACCAGTTTCAGGCAAAGGCAAAGTTTATAAAAGGCTGGGACATCCGATGGGAAAGGCATTAGGTTTCTTTTGGGTTCAGTGGAAAAGAAAGTCTTTGCAATTTTGCTAATACTGATTTTTTTTTTTTTCCTTCTTTTTACTATTTATTTGCTAATACTGATTTTAGATTTGGCATTTTACTAAGGTAATGTTATTTTGCTAGGAAACCTAGTGCCGCAGTAAGTAGATTTTAGTTTGAGGCGAAGGTTTCCACTCACGGTGCATTGCAGCAGGGCTAAGAGCCCAGGTAAGAACAGCAGGAGCTTTGAAAACAGGCTCCTCCGGGTCTGTAGCGTGTGAGCTGGAGCACCATGTCAGAGCGCAGGCACTGTTCAGACACTGTTCCAGTTCATTGGGTCAAAAATCCGCTATTTACGAGAAGCTAAATACGGATTTGCACGATTGACCATAATGGCTTCAATTTTGAAAGATAGTAGTATCAGAGAGCACTTCCAGTTGGTGGGATAATTTGAGAATCGTCCATGCTCAAATGGCTAAAATATTGTACTTTTTGCTACTTCATCACACCATTTTAAAAATAGGGACTTAAAAAAAAAAAAAAAAAAAGAGGACAGGCTTGTTGAGAAGGTGGAAGAATGTCAATTGAAGAGTAAATCACAATGGCCATGTGAAGTCACTTTTAGTTAACCACCAGCCTGGAGGTTAACCATTCTCCACAAGGATATGGAGAGATTAGATTGGGAGCCCCGACCGACCTTCCGTCCGTCTGTCCGTTCGTTCGTCTATATGTGTGTGTCTGTTTCTGTGCATGTGTGCGCATGTGCCTGTGTTTGTGCAAGATGAGAGCTGAAGAGAGTTGTTCACTCGAAGAAAGGTGCAGAGAAATGAAAGCTAAGATGCTAACATTAATCCTGAAGCCTGGAGCTGTGGGGAAATTTGACTATTTTAAACTGTACCGCTCATTTAAAAATAGTAAAATTATACCATTATTCTTTCAGTATGAGAGAGAGATAAAAATACAGTTTTTCTAAATTGGAAAATTTGCTGTAATCTTGCTGCTAATGACTGATTTCTTCCAACAGTTGCAAGGCAGATTTGCTCTGATAGGTTGATAAAGGAAACAAAATCAAGAGCATATTGGAAGTTCTTAGAGAAAATTACAGTTTAGGTATATGTTGGGGGTGGATAGTTAGACATTTTAATTGAAATAAAACAGTTTCATACTAATATGGGCTCGCTGTGGGTGTGCTTTTGCAGCACATCTGCTCTTGAAGCCGTTAAGTAGGGTTAAATGTATGTTAATGCTTTTGTGAGAAAATTATTTTTGATAACATCCGTCTAAGGAAACTAGCTGAGGAAATTTTTTTAAACAATATAGATGTTATGCTTGCACTTATGGATTGAATTTGGATTCTTACACTGTTTAAAAATTTCTGAGCTTTGGAGTTGCTTGGTTTTGTTCCTTCTTGGTGGTAAAAGGCAGTGATACAGCAGATGACTAAAGCAGGCACATCTGGAGGTTGACCACAGTCTGCTGTTAGCCTCCAAACACCATTTTAATTGACTTTCTTTTACGTGTGAAAGGCTGCTGACCTTGTTATTCCACGGATGAAAAATGCTTTTTCTAGCAGACATACGGAAAGCCTCCCAGTTGGCTTTGATGTTGTTGACTGAGTCAGAACATTCTAGAGACCATTTTTATCTTATGCTAAATCTCTGCTGGCCTCATTGTTCACCAGCACTCACTGTGCTGATTTATGGTGCTATGCTTGAGCCTTTGTAGATCTCAGATCTTAGAGTTCTTCTCCGTGAGGCTGAGGCTGGGTTTTATTGTCTTTGCATATGCTGTTTGTTAAAACTGTGGACACTGTGGCTCCGGCTTCCAGCGCTGATTCTCAATGTTTGGGCATGAGGCTTGGGGATGCGTTTCAAACAAGCTCTCCTAGGGAACATAGTTCATACTTCAGGTGAACAATAGCTGGTGTTATTTTGTCTTCCGTGCATGAGAGCGTTCAGAAGGGGGAAAGGTGACTGGCTTCATAAAAACCACAGCCTCTCCTGGCACTTCAGGGGTGTTCTATCCAGAATGTCATGTGACCTTCAGTTAGGGCAGCCCTGTTCCTTTCAAAGTGTAAAACTGGAAGAGTTTTAAATTACACTTGACTGTTAAACACACTGACATCATATATGGCTTCAGTAGAGCTCAGCTTAACTACATGTGAGCTTTTTTTTTTTTTTTTTCAAGATTCTCATCACCTCTGTCTGTGTGTGTTAAAAACAACAACAACAAAAAAACTTTATAAGAATCTTACAGAAAACTCATTTTTAGTGTTGAAGTACTCTGGGCTTACTGTTCTAATGACATCCCTTTTCTTCCTTGACTTTTCTTGAGTGAGCCCCAATTGTAGCCAGCATACCGTTTTCCTCTTCAGACCCTTCACTGTGATTAACACAAAAAAGTGCTTGTCAGAAGGGTTTGAAATGGGCAACCTTGACACAGGGACAAATGACAGACAGGCTGCATCCCCTTCATCCATTGTTATTTAACTTGTCTGTTCATCTTTTATGCGATGCTTGGATAAGCTGTTTTTAGCTTTATCAGCAGGTGAAATATTACTTCTCATAGAAAAACCACAACTTTTCTTTGAGGATTAAGAGTTAGAGAAAGGGAGGAGCCATTCAGAAAGAAGGTGAGGGAATTCTGTAGTTCTTGGGTCTCTTAAAAGGGCTGAGTTTGGTGTTTAACAGAAACATCCTCTTCGTAGTTATTGTATTAACAGACTTTTTAGGATCAATAGGAGAGATATTATGGTTTAGTGTTTGGAATAGCTTGATGAGTCTTTTTTTTTTTTTATTTTCATGGGAAACTCATTTTCACTGATTTGAAGCTTCAAAAAGGGAATCTTCTAGAAATTAAAGAGAGTTAATTTAGTTATTCTGTATGGAAACAAAGATGTAGAAAGTTAAAATTTGCATAAGTGAAGACTTTGATGATTTCAGATTATAGTGTGGTGGAGGTTATGGAGTAAGAGCCCATAGAATTTGTAAAAACAAATTCAGTCTAACCACTTAATGGCATGTGCAAGTAATTTGCCAATTAAATATTTCTAGTATTTGAAAGATCTTCAAAGTAAAGAGTGGAGGTTCTTAATCTTTCTTAATTTCATACTGTAAGAAACATAATAGAAAATGACGTAGATTTTGATCACTTTTCATTCAGAATTTCAGCCTGTGAACTAAAGGAAGGATGGGTTTTAAGCGTTGCAGGAAAAATGGTGCCTTTTGAGAGATGTATGAGTTCTGTCTGAGATTTCCAAATCACATTCTGCTTAAGTTTTAAAAAATCATCTGTAAATACTTGGTGCCCAAATCATTTCAGTATAATCGAGACTTCTCCTTTTGGAGTTTAGCATCTCAGTGGTCACCTCACTGCAGACCACTGCAGGGGCCCGCTCTTCTCAAACACCTCTCCAGGCAGGCAGTTTATTCCATTTTCATGACTGAGTATTGAGTCAAGTAGTTTGCTCTGTGGTAGCAATTAGTCGGAAGTGAATCTGTAGCCATCACTTCTTACAAAATGCTTTCTTGAGATCTAATATGCCCCCATTTACTCTTCCCAGCTGCATAATTCTTTGGTTTTAAGAACTGTCACAGATTTGCATGACCATAAGCACTCTGAAATTCAGAGCACTTCCTCTCTTCAACAGGGGAACCTGTGTTCATTAGCAGTCATCCATTTCCCCTCAACACCCCATGGTTCTTTGGTTCACTGTGGGCCAAGGCAACCCTTAATCTTTCTGTTCATCTCAATTTGTCTGTTCTCAGCATTATTTTTAATGTGTATTTACTGTGTGTATATCATAGTGTGTGTGTGTGGAGGTGTAGGCCAAAGGACAATTTGCAGGAGTTAACTTCTCTCCATATGAGACTTGGAGGCAGGTACCTTTACCTGCTGAGCCATCTTGCTGGGAGTTCATATAAATGAACTCATAGACTATATAGTCTCTTAGTACAGACATTTTAGCACCATGTTTACAAGGTTCTCCCACAATATTAGCGCACTAGTCCACATATTTACATACAATTATTCCTTTTTAAAATTTTTGAATGATAGTCTATTATATGGATTTAGCATGTGTTGCTTAGCACATCAGTTACTGTATATATGTGTCAGCATATCTATGTAGATATATATGTAAATATATACTATACAAGGATCATGCCTCTTTTTATATTCATATCTCTACATCTTAATGTCTTTGTAGCTTTAGCTCTTACATTTAAATTTTTGATCTATCTTGAGTTAGTTGTAGGTGGTCAGGCCTGGACTTGAGGTTCTGTTGCATGTACGGATCATTGGTTTTACAGTTAAGCACTCATTTTTCTTGGTGGATTGTCAAGTCATTTTTGACATGCTTGAGTCTAGATCTTGGTTCTTATCTTGTGTTTTTTGTTTTTTGTTGTTGTTGTTTTGGTTTTCATCTGTTAGCCCGTCCTATGTGGTAAGTAGTCTTGATCTGCAGTAGCTTTATCCTGACTGAAATTCAATTCTGCTTCTGCATTTCAAAATTTCCTGGGCCCTCACAGTTGTGCTGGTGGCACATGCCCTTGATCCTAGCTCTTGGGAGGCAGAGGCAGACAGGTCTCTGTGAGTTCAAGGCCAGCTTGGTCTATAAAGTAAGTTCTGAGACAGCCAGGCCTACACAGAGAAACCCTAGGAAGGAAAAAAATCTGGGCTCTTCTGGGTTCCTTGAGTGCTTATATGCATTTGAGAATCAGCTTGTTTTCCCACGAAGCCAGCTAGGGTTTTGTGTCAGAATAAGTGTCACTTTGGGGAGTACGACAATTTAACACCAACTTTGGAAATGTACTTCCTTCCCCACCCTAAATTTTACATATTAATTTATGTAGAGACAGGGTCTTCCATAGTAGCTCAGACCAGCCTAGAAGTCACTAATGTAGCCCAGGCTGGTCTCACACTTTCTTCAGGCTCCTAAATGCTGTATTCTAGGTATAAGACACAATCCTTGTTTATTTTATCATACTGATAATATTAATTCTTCTAATGAATACCATTTCCAATAAGATGTTTTTCATATCTTTTTGAGGACAGTGTGTATGGGATTGTTCCCTTAATCTTATTTGTAAATTGTTATTTTATATATGTAAAAATACAATTGACTTTTGTGTGTTAACAAAACACACAGGCTTGCTTACTAGGAAGAATGGCTTTTTAGTAGAATCCTTGAAACTTTATGTGCATGTGTAAGAACAATTTATCTGTGACCCAGGTTTTGAAAGTCTTAAGTCTTCTATCATGGGCTACTATGTTTCTGCAAGAAGCCAGCTAGGCTGTTTTGGGGGGCGTTTAAGGGGTGAGTATGGCCATTTATCTTCAGGAAAGAAACAGTTGCTACTTTGTAATTGTTTCTACCAGTTTTAAGACCAGATATCACTATGTAGCCGCAATCTGGCCTCAAATTTACAATTCTCCTACCTTAGTCTCCTGAATGCTGGGTTTAGAGGCCAGCAGCACCCTCCCCTCCCACTATTGTAATTATCTCTTTACAATATGAAAAGTATAGCCAACTTTAAGCTGGAAAAACAAGAGTGGCGAAAACAAAGTCCCATAAATAAACTCAGAGGAACCTTGAGCTTGTCCGGTACAGTCTTGACATAAATAGCATCACCCTTGCTTGGTGATCTAGTGAGACCAATAGGTCTTCGAAACACAGTTTGGCGCAGAACGAAATAACAATGATTATGCTTTAAAGGATTAGTGTTTCGTTTGCTTTCACTTTTAGGAGGAGTAGCTGAGTTTAGGAAAGTGGGCCGCAGTCTGCCTAGACCCTGTGCCCTGTGCACTCCCATTTGCAGCCAGTCCAGCTTACCTTCTTTGCCTGACCAGCCTTGCTCCACGCATCCGATTTTAAGATCTTAGGTGCTGTGCCAGGAGAAGAAACCTCGACCTCCTTCTCACTCCTTTTAAGTGAGTGATGGGGGTAATAACACGCCTGAAAGTTCTCAGCCGTTGAATTATAAACCAACTAAGCAGCAAAATGGCAGAAAAATGTTGGGCTTTCTCTTCTCTAAGATTTCAGGTTAGGGGCTTGAGAGAAGGCTCAGTGATTAAGGATACTGGTTACTGCTCTTCCAAAAGACCTGGGTTTGATTCTCAGTACCCACATGGTAGCTCTGTACTTCCAGTTCCACAGGATCCAATGCCCCCTCCTGGCCTTCACGGGCACTGCATGCACACCATACAGAGACATGCAGGGAAAGTACCTATATCCCCATATACATGAAATAAATCTAAACAAAAACACCTTCAACTTAGCTAAGTGTTTCTGGGGGTGGAGTGATGTCTCAGTGGTTAAAGATCACTCGCTACTCTTCCGGAGGACCTAGGTTCAATTCCCAGCACCCACATGGCAGCTCACAATTGTCTGTAACTCCAGTTCCAGGGGAACTGATACCCTAACACTGACATTCATACAGGAAAAAAAAAAAAAAAGAAAAGAAAAAGAAAAGAAAAAAATGCACGTAAGATAAAAATCAATAAATCACTAAAAAATACTAAAACACAAAAAGAAAATATGGGAAAGGTGCGAGCTTAGTCATAGGACAGTCCTAAGTTTCAACTCCTGGAGTCTTTTATGCTAACACTCCTTTGCCTATGGAAGCTGGAGTGTGTGGTGTTTCATCGGGTGAGCATGTCGCTTTGTTTCTTAGTTTCCTGTTTTCTAGCTGTCAGGCGAGTATGCTCTTCTCATTGCCTCAGAAGACTCGGGAGCTTCTTAAATAGCTGATGGTTAAATGAAAGAGTGTCTGGTCCCCTCAAAGGAGCATTCTGTGTGGGACAGTGTTTCTTTGTTTTCTAACGTGAGGGAGGAATGGCCCTAACCTAGGGTGATTACCTCACTTACAGATAGCACTTCTGATTATAAACCCAAAGGCAAAGACTTTAGATGGGAAAATGAATAGAATGGACGCCTGTGCTTTGCACATCACTGGCTGTGGCCTGTCTGCTGGCGTGGCCATTTCTCGGTGTGGGTGATAATCCTGGTATGTAGGTCAGGAGGGTGATTGTGAGATGTTGTAGGGTCTGTGCCAGCTGGCAAATAATGGTCTGGTCGTTGCTTTCCACCATCCTCTGCACACCGAGGAGGCCCTAACCTCTCCTCTTCCCAGAACCGTCTTTGCTTCCGCCTATAAATGCAGCGTCAAGTCTTAGGAATGCCAGATTAATGGTATTTGCTGCTGCCAGGTTATGGAAATGCCTTGGGTATCTGGGGTAGGATCTGTCATGTCTTAGGGTGGCTTTGGGTTCAAATACTGTGGCCAAACCTTTGATTTTCTAAATTTAATAAGCCTTTCCCTCCCATTTCTGTGCTTTCCTTCTTCAAATTCAGCTTCCTTGTGGAGACCCCCCCCCCCCCACACACACATACACACACAGTGCTAATGCTGTGGGGACCTGATCTTGATTAATTTGGTGTGGTTAGACTTGGATTCAGCTCCTCACCTCCTGTGGTACACGTTTCTCCCACGGAAGTGGGTACAGTGCGCATACGCTGGGCCGGTTCAGGGCTGAGGCTGGCTGTCCATGGTGACCATTTTACAGTAGCCATTGTGTTATAACAGCTAAGAAGTGGGTCATTGGGCCGCATTCTGAAGGCCATCGGGTGTTTATGCTGTCCAGTTCCAAGGAGTTAACAGAGCACGGAAGGAATGTTTGGCAGTGCAGTCACCCTGTGTCCTCCAGGGTCTGCTCATGACTGCCGTTTCACTTGACTGAGTCGCACTGGGTGATCTGGAAACAATGCTTGCTCTCCCTACATATTTGTTGGCTGTTTCAATGGGGAGTTAAAAATTAATGGCAAGTGAATCTCTTTCATAGCTTACTAAGCTAATTTTTTCAAAATGCTGTGTTTTACTCTTGTATCGGGAAAACTTAGGGGTGTTGTTAGTTCCACACAGACTTCTTTCTCCTTTGTAGACCTGAAGGTCATTGGGAAGAGGGACTCAGGATGAGCATGGCTGCTAGAGGTTACAGAAATTACTTCTCCACAGGAAAACCATAATGCTTCAAAAAGCTACCATCTTTGATCTGTTAACTATTGTAAATTTTTGCTAACTGATTTCAATTAAAAAACTACTTAGGGAAAGGTTGTTCTTTCTGCCCACCATTATGCTAGCCATGGAGAAGAATCAGTTTTGGACAGTGAGGCTGTGCCATCAAGGGATTAATAATCTGTTTGGAACTAAAAGGTGTACAGTAAATCTGGACAAATGTACATATGTAGACCACGTAACTATTTTTCTTTAATAACTAGGATTGGCAGATTTTAGGGATGAGGGGTAGCTTAGTGATATCATAGCTTCTAAAGGACAGTGCTTGGCCTCGGTACTTTGAAAATCAGGCTCTCTAGAACTGTGGGGAAAGCACTCTGCCTCTAGAGTTAAAGGCTTACAGTGCTGTGTTCAAGTCTGACCTCAATGAAGTAGTAGACAATAGTTTCTTACAGGGAGAGAAGTTATTAGTTAGAATGAAACTTATTCTAAACCCAGACACTAACATGCCTAGGTGCCTTGGCTATGTATTCTGTCTGTTTAATATTTTCTCTTACTTTCCATGAAACCCGAAGGAAGGGTCAAGAAAGTGTGTTATTGAAGTTTCCTGTAATTAGTGCGATAAAATGATTTCCATGTACTACGAGGCAGAAAGGAGTCCTCAGCTTACCTGAGAGCCCTAGACAGCCTCCTTTTGCTTGCCGG
>CM053763.1:39916109-39947464 GCA_028658305.1 Pachyuromys duprasi
ACTCTAGTGTTCCAGAGACAAAAAAGGAGTGTTGAGAGCTGACATTGTTTACCCCAGCTCCATAGAAGGTACATTGTTTGGCATCCAAGCAATGGAATCCAGCTCACTTGGGTAGTTAGGTTCCGTTTTCTTAGACACTTTCTATATTTGGGACAAAGGAAATCAAGATTCCCTGTGCAGTTGTGTCCAAGGCTGATCAGCCTGTCCTCCTATAGAACAGCTTGAGCCAGCTTTTACAGTAACACCCTGCTGAGAGTGAACACTTTTTTTAATATCTCCTTGGCTGTTACCCACTGGGAAATTTAGCAGGGAATCAGAAGAGCAAAGCAACATAGAGACACACTGGACTTGTTTTTCATCATGGTATTGCCATATGTGTGGAGGGTGAGGTGGCATTATTTTTGAGGGTTTCTATGGATGGTTCAACCCAAGGAATTAGGGGCAGAATTTCACCATGACACTTGAAATCTGATTGCATGGCAGAATGTGTGGGTTATGGGAAAATGTGATGAATGGAAATGCTTTTGCTGTCTACGTATTCATTCCTCAATTCCATTTTTACCTCATTTTACAGTGTGTGTAGATATCAGAGCTGGGGTGATGGCTCAGTGGATAAGAGTGCTTGCTTTGCACTCTTGACAGCCTGAGTTCCAATCCCAGCACACATGCAGAAATCCATCAGTAGCTGCGCATATGCCTGTAATTCCAGTGTGGGAGGGGTGGGAGACAGGAAGATCAAGAGGGCTTGCTGCTGCTGGCCAAGGCACAGGCGCAGTGAGAGACAGACCTTGTCACAGAAGAAGTCAGGGAATGGGGGAGCAGAGCCTCTGTACATACATATTCACATGCATGTGCACACACAGACAGACACACACACCAGTACATACAAATGTATATCCTCATCTTAATGCATATGATTCTCAAATTAGCTTAGAATTATGAAAATACGGGGCTACTTACATATTCAATACTGTAGGGATCTGAGTAAACGCTCCTTAGACAGTTTATTCTTTGTTTTCAGAGTCACCTTCATTTTGCCCAGAATTTTCTACCAACACAATTTTTAACATTTTTCTTGACGCTCTCTTTCTTTTTTAAATTAAAATTGCATATATATTTAAGTTTTGAAAACACAAAAGTAAAAGTGAACCAGGTTTTGGTTTGTTTTATCTTTCAATGCTCTTTGTTTTACGGCGCAAGTGCATGTGCTGTTTGTTTCGTAGTCCTTTGGTTGTTGTTCTACCCGAGAGAGTGTTCACAGACTAAAGCACAAACTTACTTGCATGTCTGAAAAGAGGTAAGAAGAATTTTTACATTCAAAACATGCCTTCTTGAAAACGGGAGGTTATTAAGGAAAGGACAGGCCTGGGCCTATTAGAAGCATGAATTTAACCCTGAAGCAGCGTGACCCCCGCACATGTTTATTTCTGTACAGGTAGCAATTTTGAAGAGTTTGGCTTTTTCCCTACAGCAGTCTGAATAGGTGTGTTGAAGTCTTTGGAATCTGCTACAGTGAAAGCGTGGTCCATTAATCATCATGAAGCCGAGTAGAGGGAATGGAAAACATTCACTGGTGTTTGAACAGAAGGGTCTAAGATGGCCGTGCGACTCCTTTCTGGGACCTTCTGGCCTTAGGTGACAGAAGTCCTGGCCCATGTGTCCTCTGTGCCCTGTTTCCACCTCTGTTTCTGACACACACTGACTTACATTTAACTAGTATCCCTTGCCTGGCACCTTGAGGTTAGAGGCATGTCTTCTTCTTAGCTCCTTGGTTTGTTGATTCAGATTTTTCACTTTAATCTTCTGTACTCCATTTACTTATCAATTTGATGTTTGTTGCCTCCTCTATCTGTGTATTGAGAGATATATCTCTTTCTACAACTATATTTTTCCTCTCCCCCCACTTTTTAAAAAAAAATAGACATGTTTTTCAAAACAAACAGCAAGTGCTTGTTTAGATTGTGGTTTCCAGTCAGGTTGTGGTAGCAAATGTCTGTCACTCTAGTACACACAACAGGATTCTAAGACACACACACGTGCGCACACACACACACATGCACACGCATAGTGCAGCAAGCTCCAGGGCCAACAGCCTCAAGCACTAGAACTCATTTTCCATCGATAGAATGAAAAGTCATGGCGTCCACAGCATCAGGTGTGAGAGGAGGCAAAGCACCCAGCACAGAGTTTGCCCTCTAGTTTTTCCTGGATCCAGGCCATGTCACGTTCCCAGATTTCCACTTCTACTGCTACTTTTAGTGTTCTTTTTATACAAAGATTAACTTTTGATTTTAACATAAACTCTTTACTCTCTGTTTCTCATTATGGTCAACCATTGTGCCTCTTTCTCCTTCAAGTGTGTTTAATCTATGGTGGTGTCTTCTGTCACTTTGGAGATGTATCCTGTTTCATTTTTATAGCATCCAATTATCGTCATAGGTTTTCCTTTTCCTGAGTGTGTGTGTTTGGAGGAATAGATAAAAGCCACTTTTCCAGCTATGCTATCTCCCCAAGCTTGATGAAAGCTTTTCTTAAATTCTTTCTTATTAGGAATCAAGTCAGCTTATATGATTTTTTTTCCCCCCAAGACAGCATAACCCAACGGTGAGGGATCTCAGTGTTGGAGTCACACTGTCCTCAGTGTGCATCTCAGTGTAGCTGCTCTGTGACCTTGAGTAGTAACTTCACCCCCAGCTTCAAATGTCTCTCAGCAAAATGAAGATATCGATTATTCCCAAAGTTATTATAAGACTTCGATAAAGCACTGTCTCAGCCTTAGGCTGGTGGTCAATGGTGAGCACCCAGCCGTTACTGTGATTCTCTGCTATGTTTGTGTATTTGTGAGCTCACCTTCCTGCGACTGTGGCTGGCTCAGATGACTTAGCAGTTCTGGATTGGAAAGGATGTTACAGGTGTTTAGGCCCTTCACCTCAGCAGCACTCAGAGGTACCTTAAAAAGTATGTGTCGGGCATGACCCAAACAGCAGGCCTTGCTGTGTGCATTTCATGGAGGAAGCTTGGGCCCTAGAACACCAGCTCACCTGAGCTCTCCCAGGTGGTAAGTAGCATCCTGGTGCATTATGTTCTGCTGTCACCTTCTGCTCTCCTCCAACAGAGGAAAACCAGTGACAGGTGTCCCTTCGCCCATAGTTAAAGTGTTACTAGTGATGGTGTGAGACATTTTGTTTCATTGCTCAGGAGGTTTATAAGTGAGATACAACTTGCCCTGGTATCTTTTCACTGATTTTCTTTTAAAAAGAGATACAGAGAACCGGCCTGGTCCTTTCCCTTCAAATACTTTTATATAATGATCGTTTCTTTCATTCTTGTTTCCTTCACTTAGAAAATGGTTGTTTTTGTCTATGTTCTCCATCCTGCTTTTGTCCTGTTTGGCACACATATTGGCAGCACCGATCTCTTGTCCCTTAAGTATGTGTTAGATATTCTTTAGTAGCTCTAGGGATGCCATCAAGGGACTTAAGTCGCTGTGTTGTGAGTACCAAGCCTGGTCATCTATTTCAAAGCTAGAGCAGTCTTGAATTTAACATTCACAGAGTTGCTTGTATGTCTGGCCCTACAGGACCCCTCCATTCCCTGTCAGAGCCCTTAGGGATGAAAGGAGACCCGAGCATGAGGGAGGGAACACCTCTCCTGGTGTTTTTGCCTTACACTCCCTGTGAATGTCAGTGAGGAGAGCCAGGCATTTTCCACACATTGCCTTTGTGGAAATTTAGGAATTTTATGGTTTTCCCCACAAACCCAGGCAGAGGCAAAATCTACAGCAGGAAGAGGAACTTGAAAGCGGGCCTGGGGACGTGGCTCACTCAGCAGAGGGCTTGACCCTCAGGCATGTAGCCCCCTAGGTTCAGTCTTCAGCACCATATGAAGTGGGCGTGATGGCGCATGCCCATAATTTCAGCACTCAGCAGGCAGAGGAATTGGAAGGGAAGTTAAATGTCTTCTTTGGCTGTGTAGAAAGTTTGAGCCCAGCCAGGGCTTCATGAGAACCTGTCTTAAATAAATACATAGATGGAGTAACATAAAAGAAAATTCTTGTAGCTCTTTAGATTCCTAGTTGTCATAAGTATTTTTAGTCAAGTTCCCTGCAGTATGGGTTTCCAGTGTTTCCCTTGCACCATGGTCAGGTGGCAAGCAAGCATTTGTCTGGGCGGGGGTGGGGGGGTTTTGGGAGGAGGGGTCAGAGTGCCCAGGCTTGAGTTGCAGCTTTGCTGCTCCTGGCAGGGAGACTGCAAACCACCCCCGGCCCCCTTGCAGTAAGATTAATGCTTCCAACCTATGTGCTGGATCTGGTGGTACAAACCCAAGATCCTAGGACTCAGGGAGCTAAGGCAAGAGCATTCTGAGGATTTCAGGTTTTCCTGGACTGTGTAGTAACTATAAGGTCAGTAAGCCTAGGTTTTGTATCATCAGGACTTCACGTGTGAAGGTGGGGGCGAGCCCTGTCTTTAGTAACCTAGTTTACATGGAAGGAGTAGCCTAAACCTTCTTCACTGTTACAGCTTCAAGTTCTGCATATGGAAGTTTAATGTCTCTAGTTTTTAGGAGTTGTTAAATATGCTCATCCTTAGGTTAAAAGGAGCTGTGGGGTTGTTTTCGTTTGGTTGTTTTTTGTTGTTGTTTTCCCATGTTTGTAGGGTCCCTGGTGTCAACACTTCAGTTGAAACTGTGTAGGCAGCAAAGGAGGAGTGATCCTCCACATATGTTCCCACCAGAAACACATCCCCTCCTCTGTGGTGTAGACAGTCATGGGCCCTCCCCTACTTTTGGCATCTGTTTGTTTTGCCATTCTAGATAAGCTGGTCTTCGTGTTCTGGGTCCTCTGTGAGAGCTTGGGCTGGCTGGGGCTGCTTTTGGTATGGAAGTCTTTGGGTCCTAAAAGACCTGAAAACACCCAGTGGTACTTCTGCTGTCGCCGAGGGTAACCTTGGCTTTCTATAGCATTTGCAGCGCCTCTAAGGACTGAGTCAGTTTACTTCCTTTCAGATGACACCTAGTATGGTCTTTGCTTTCAGTGGAATACCTACTGTGGTCATTGTTCACTCCAGGCATGTTTTTCTTCTTGAATTGGAGGCTCTTGGGTAGATAACTCAGTTCTTGTTGACTAGATCCTGATTTGTTCAGTTGACTTTGTGGACAGCCTGTCACTGATCATGTCTTTCACTTGAGCGCCCACTGTACCTAGAGGATCAGTACAGCATAGGTAGGGGAAAACAGAAGCAGAACCTGGCGCCTCATCCGTGGCAGAGACAGAAAAGCTGATAATGTCGGCTCTATTTCTGATGTAACATGGCGTATTATCTCATAACATGTTCATGTCTGAACCACATGACTGGGCACGTTGAGTTTTCAGTTGCATAGAGGGTCTGCATGGCAGAGAGGTAGATCCCTGAGCACCTTACATGGGAGGTGGGTCTCACTGATACAGGCCATTAGACCTTTCTGCTGAGGAAGGAAGCTTGGAGCTGACGTGATACATGGAAAGTCGACTGCCGTGGTCAGAGACTGACAGTGAAGACCACCGGGGATATTTAAGCCAGGAGTGAGGAGGCACTGACCACTGCTGTCAAGAAAGCAAAGAAAAAGATGCATCTGAGTGAATTTTTAAAAACAATTTATTTTTATTTCATGTGCATTTGGCCTGAATGTATGTCTGTGTGAGGATATCAGATCCCAGGTAAATGGAGTTACAGACAGTTTTGAGCAGCCATGTGGGGTGCTGGGAATTGAATCCAGGTCCTCTTCCGGCAGACAATGCTCTTAACTGCTGAGCCATCTTTCTAGCCCTCCCCGCTTTTTTAAATGTTTATTTAGTTTTAAGTATATGAGTGTTCTATCTGCATTTAGAGTCTGCTTGCAGAAAAGAGCATTGAATGCCATCGGGATTGTGAGCCACCATGTGGTTGCTGGGAATTGAACTCAGGACCACTGGAAGAGCAGCTTTAACCAATGAGCCATTTCTCTAGCCTCTTGAATGAATTTTTAAAGGTCCAGGAAATATAATTTAGGAACTGGTTTGCGCTTGGGAAAGTCCACTTACAGAATTGAAAATGATAACTTTTCAGGTGATGCCTTCGGGAAACCAGCATGCTAGTAAGTGAGCTTTGAACCTAGCAAAGGGACCAGAGTTGAGTACTGGGTGAGGACATTAATGGCGAGGTTAGTGATGTGTCATTTTATGGCCTTTATAAGATACATAAGAAGAAACATATATTCTTAGAAATTCTGGTCCAGCAGGTGGGAGTGGGAAGTTTGGAGGTAGACAGTAATCCTTCTAAGAAACCTTTGATGTTTTTTATGGCAGCCCCTTTTACTGAAAAGTAGAGTGAGCAGCACACGAGGGTTCAAGCCAACACATCTTGTAAAGATCGACCGTGGGGCACTAGAAGCATTTGGGCCCCTGAAGGCTTCATTAGGGCTGTGCTGCGCTAAAAGTAGCCAATGCCATAGCTAAGGTTCAATAAGTTAACGACATTCACCTATTATTAATTAATCTTTAAAATGCCAGTGTTTGTGTTTTTAAAGTACAGAAAATGAGACAGGACAGCATAACCCATGACTGTATTCATGAGCCAGATCCAGTCATTATTAATGTTATGTCACTTGAGTTGCATCCTCTCACCTGAGTGTGGCAAGGAAAAGACAGAGTCTCCTTCACAGCATCATCAGACTCTTCAAATTGCAGTAGCCCATAGGACAGTTAGTGTTTGCATAACTCTGTCATTATGTTACCAAAGCTAAGAGATGGCTTCCTTACCAGTGAAACCTCATTTCACCTAAATGGTTTGAAATCCTTGCTATTCCTTTTCAGTTTCATTCAGATTAGCTTTCTGAGATCCATTTGGAAGGTAGGCAGTGTCCTGCGGAAGATGATAACGTGCTTTGTATAGAAGGGGTGCTTCTGCCTTGTGAGAAGTGAACCTCAGTGGGAAGCCATGTTTGGTTTTTTTGTATCTGCGCTCATCTCCTGGGAATAGCAATAGAGAGCTGTGATTCTTGCTTGAATTTAGCCACATTGAATTATATGTCCAAATGTATTACCATGGTTTTGCCTCCTCTGACCTACAAACTGTCCAGCTTCTTATTCTAGAACAGAGGGCTCTCTGTGGTATCGTTTTTGACCCTCATAGCCTTGGGTGGAGGAGTTACCAGCAGCTACTGGGAGGATCAACTGGCACAGGGCAGCCTCTTGTGACAATGACTTAACCTGCTCCAATTATCAGTAGTGCCAGTGCTGAGGATTAGAGTCTTCCAGCAGAGAATGACTTCCTCACTGTTGCTAAGTCAAGCACTTGCATATTAGCATGTGGCCAAGATTGCTTGCTGGATCTTCATCCTTATTTTCATTTTCTTCAATTCTAGAAGAAAGGAAACTAATTTGGGTCTCTTGACTTGTTTTTTTCTCTCCTTTCTTTCTTCTTCATCCGATTCCTTTCCTACCTTCTGTTCTTTCTTTTGACACAGGATATGGTAGTTTGAATGAGAATGGCCCCATAGGCTCATGGGTTTGAATGCCTGCTCAACAGCTGCTGAAACTGTCCCAGAAGGGTTAGGAGCTGTGTTGCTGGGGGTAGGCTTTGAGCTCTCAAAAATGCCTGCTGGGTCCTGTGTCTCTTTGTGCCTTTAGATGAGGATGTAAAGCTCTCAGCTTCCACACAGGTGCCGTGCCTGTCTGTTTTCAGCTAACCCTCTAAAGCTGTAAGCAAGCCCCCAGCTAAATGCTCTTTTAAAATTAGAGTTTGCCTTGGTCCTGGTGCCTTTTTACAACATGAGAACAGTAACTATGACACAGGGTTTTCTCATGCAGCCCAGGTTGATGCCACAGCCATAACGTGCCCAGGACCATCTCTCAACTCTTGATCTTCCTGCCTCTGCTTCCCAAGTGCTGACAGAGATCACAAATATGTGCCACTATGTCTGGCTCTGGTTCCACTGTGTGTAGGGTTTTAAGCCGAGTACATGTTCTCAAGTTTATGTTCACTGATTTGAGAAATGCTCTTTCTTTCAAAGGGAAAAATACTTTAGGGGAGCATTTTAAAACAGGCAGGTAGGTCCTGTTAAATCATGATGTAGGCTTATTTCTTTTGTGTGATTTAAAAATGATCAGTCATTTGCAATAAGAAAGAGACGTAAATTAACTGTTTTACGTTTTCTAACTGTAGGAAGTACAGTTGGAGCATGCGAAGCAGGCCTTTGTCCAACGAGATAGTGCCAAGACTGGAAAAGTCACAGCCATTGACTTCCGGGACATCATGGTCACCATCCGCCCACATGTCCTGACTCCTTTTGTTGAAGAATGTCTAGTAGCTGTAAGTTGTGAATTGTCCTAATGAAGTAGTTTATTCTCCCTATTTTGTGCTAAGTAATCTGGGATAGTAAAGAACAGTTCTTATGAATTGTCTAGTTTTTTTTCTCTCCTGTTTAAAACACTAATATTTTCTTAATACGATCACCTATAGGACCACCCTTGCAAACCAAAACATGTGTTCGTTCATTTTAGAGGGTAGGTTAATTGATGGTCTATATTTTATGTTTTGAGGGTACATACACTCGTGTCCCAGTGTCCATGGAGGACTGCACCAGGGTGCTTTCATGTACTAAACTCTACAGATACTCAGATAATTTATACAAAATGACATCATCTTTGGATATAACTTATATGTATTTTCTTTGTACTTGAAATCATATCTGGATTACTTGTAACATCTAGTATAATCAAAGTAGTTTTAAGTCTTTGCTGTATTGTTCAGGGAATAATGTCAAGAAAAGACATCTGTATATATTGAGTGCAGATGTAATTTCTCCCCCTAAATCTTTGCAAAATTCTGTGCTTGGTTGCATCTGATATGTAGAACTCATGAATACCAAGGATCCATATGTTCATACCTGATTAGAAAAAAGAAGAAAGTAAATAATTTGTGGTTTCATGATAATTTTGCCTTATATTTTGAGATACGTTGAATGCTGATTTTCATGTTTCTCCTTTAAGAAAAAAGCATGCATGCATCCAGGCACCCGTTCAAGCATGCGTGCTTTGATGTCTTGTTGGAGTCATAGAAAGATTCTAAAGCTTAGATTTCTCATTGACTCTTGGTGTTTGTTGGAATTGCAATGGTGCTTGTGACAGGCAGAACCCTGGCATTAATGTGTCATGGTTGTTCCATCCCAGAGGATGTCCAGCTGATGTCCTTACCACCTAGAACTCTGAGATGCCGTGCAGCATGCTGGATAATAATGGTTCCAAGTTTTGGCCATGGACTATCTAGATTACCAGGGAAGATATTACAGATGGAATCCAAGTCTCACCGCTGATGGGTGGCTATATCTTTGTGTCTAAATGTTAAAGCTTCTAGCTGATTCTTACAGTTTGGGAACGACTTCTCTGGAAACTCTCCCTTGGCTAGACCATGAGTGTGCTCACAGCCATCAGGGTTTCCCACAGTGCTGACCATGAGCCTGTCAAGTTTCTGTTTTGTTTCCTGGTGCTTCATTTCAAATACATGGCCTTTTCCATTATGGCATGATATTAATGTTACTCTTTTTACACACACACACACACACACACACACACACACACACACACACACACACACCCTGCAGCCCAGGTAAATGCAAATGTCAACCATTTTAAATTATTTCTAAGTGAATATTTATGTGGCTATTTTAAAGAAGTGCTTTTCTAATAAAAATATTTTGCCTTGTTAGGGAAGGATAGAATTTGAAACCCCAAATGGAGGTTCCATTCACAGTGGACATGCTGTCTGTTTCCCCTGTCCCCCGAGGAGAATAATGCTTCCTTAAAAAAATCAAATTATCAGAATTCTGATCAACTTCAACTTTTACCATACACACTTACTCTTTACCTGTCCCACCAATATAAAGTCTCAGATGCAAGTGATTCTTGCTGGCTTGAGTGTTATGACAAGTCTTGATATTAATTAAGGCTGCATTATCCACTTTTCATAGTATGCCTGCACTGATATAATCCAGTTTTGCATGTATGAACACATGATATAATTTGTATTAAGTTTAAGGCCTTAACATTTGCTCATTAGACGAAATAAACCAACTTATAAAACATTTCCAACTGAAATTTGAACTCTGCAAATGACTACTGGTCCTGTTATAATCCTACACATGTATTTATTTAGTTTTCCAGGGCTTGTGTATGGAAGTACAAGTCCTGGTTATGATTAGTTGCAGTTGCTTTTAAAAATCACTTATAGCTTCTTTTCTCATGTGAAAGAAAAATAGTTGTGGAAAGTTTTTTTTTTTTTTTTTTTTTTGTATATTCATTCCTGGTTATTTCCAAGACAGCATTGAATATATGTACTTTTGGAACCACTTCACCCATGTATCTTTTTTTTTTTCTTCCTCTCTCTCTCTCTCTCTCTCTCTCTCGCTTTCAACTTACTAAGGCTGCTGGAGGCACTACGTCCCATCAAGTTAGCTTTTCCTATTTTAATGGATTTAACTCGCTCCTTAACAACATGGAACTCATTAGAAAGATCTACAGCACTCTGGCTGGCAGCAGGAAAGATGTGGAGGTGACTAAGGGTGAGTGAGAGTATCAGAATTTTTGTTTCAAGTGTGTTAGGGAAGGGGGCTGAGGAAGGCAGCCTGGAGCTTATTTTAGAACGCTCTATCCCATTCATACCATTAATTAGTTGGTCATCTGTGTCCTCCAATCTGTGATCCAACAAACTAAACAAACAAAAATGATCTTTACTAAGTTTCTGATCAGTTGAAGACAGCCTTTGAGTGAAGACAAGATAAAAGATTTGTTGACTCTTTTCAGTTCTTGCAGGAACTTGAGCTACATAGGCGGCCTCGCAAGTGACCATCAAAAATATGTGGGAGTTCCACAAACCTGTCTTGATGGTAGCGTCATGTGACCCCTGAGCTCAAAGATATCAGCATTTCAATAGGATTTTTAAAAAAATGGAAAATTCACTTGGGGATTTGTAGGAGTGTCAACACCAGAGAGGTTGAAGCTTCATACACTCTTCCTGTTTTCCTCACCCTGAAATCTGAATACCATCCAGTGCCATGTGTTTACAGCCTTCAGATGGCACCAAGCTTTTACTCTAAGTGTTGGGATGGAGTTCTGCATTCATTTTCCAAGGGTATGAAAGAACTGGGGGAATGGGGAATGACTTCATGATAATGTGTGATGTCTACTCTTCCAGTGCTTTGAGCCAGTGCTGACTTTATTGTTGATCTTTCTGAATCTCTCTCTTTCTCTCTCTCTCTTTTCCGTGCAGAGGAGTTTGCTCTGGCCGCCCAGAAGTTTGGTCAGGTTACACCCATGGAAGTTGACATCTTGTTTCAGTTAGCAGATTTATATGAGCCGAGGGGGTAAGTTGGCTTTTTTAAAAATTAGTTTAATAAAAGAAGGTTAGGAACTAGGTGTAGGGAAAATTCAGCAGGAGAGAAAGAAACCCAATAACGAAGGCAACACTGAAACGCGGGAGGGGATAAAAGGAACTCTCTGGAATTCCATAATGTGAGTTTAAGAAATCGGTTACTTCGTCATAGTTGCGTTTGCTTTCTGTCCAGACGCATGACCTTGGCAGACATTGAGCGCATCGCTCCTCTAGAAGAAGGAATGTTGCCCTTCAACTTGGCTGAGGCCCAGAGGCAGGTGAGTGATCAAGAGTGAGTCCTCTCCTAGAGTTTTCTACAGCGATACCTAGGCCCCTTGCCCTTTCTTTGAGTTCCCAGCATTGGTTTCTGTCCTAACCATTTTCCAGTTTTGCTCCCCAAATGCAGGCATTTTGAGGAGGTTGAAAGGGAAAATTGTTTAGCAGCCTTCTGTTGAGCAGATACAGGCGTGTGTTTCTTAGAAGGACAGGGCAGTTCCCCCAGCACTAGAAACCCCAACGTCGTTCCAGAAACAAGTAGCTCTTTTCTTCTTCACATCTAGTTTGAGGGATGTGGGTGTGGAGCACTGGTTCTTGCAACTGTCCCCAGCAGCTGCTGGCCTTGCTAAATGAAGGCTATCTAAGCTCCTCAGCGGGACACTGTCAGAGCATTGTCTAACAGCCGTGCCTTCCGTTTTTCTGAGTATCAAAATGAGATAATTTTGTTTAGTCTGGAGTCATAGTTCAGAGGCATTTAGACCTATTTTCTCTGTGAAAGGATTCATAAGTTATGTGGAAACAATGTTAGGAATGCTCAATTTTATTTTATGGTTAACAGAAGCCCATGTCGTGAAGTTGTGGGAGTCAGAAACTTAAGACATGGGACCTCCTCACTTAACTCTTGCTCAGTGCTGTTGCCAGGGCCAAGCCAGGGTCTTCATTGCATGTGCTGTGCCTGCATGGTGCTTGTAAAATAAATCCTTGAACAGACAGAGCGGTTTTTTTTTGTTTTTTTGTTTTTTTTTTTAGAAAAATCGACCTCCTTTAAGGCAAAGCCATCTTCAAATCTTGTGAGACTTAACTGTTTTTGGCTTGGAGCTCTGGGTCTGAACAGCGACGCCACTTTGACCACAATGGGTTGACGAGGGCTGCATTTTTAGGACTGTCAGGCCTGGAGCCAGGATCCCCCCTCCCTTTAGCTTCCCACCCAAAGGCAGCAGAGAGTTTTGTGTGCTGCATGGAAGTGGAAGGAATGGGTGTGTATGCCCAGTAAATCCCAACTAGGCACCTCTGGGGAAGCAGCTGGCTGTGGTTAAAAGAGGAAGCCGATTTCCCCTGGTGCAGGAGAAAGAGCTGTGTAATCCCGGGCAGAGGTGGAAGCAGCCCTGCCCTCCTCTCCCTTTGATTTCAGACGCTGTGTCTGCGATAATCATCTCTTCGTCTGCATGCCACCAGCTATTGTAGAGATTTGGGGATTTAGGAAAGCAGAGGGGCTGTTTCAGATCTCCCCTGCTTCCCCCTTGGCAGCAACACCATTTTCCCTCTGCGCCCTGCCCTTCGCAGCTTTGGAGGGTTTATAACGGGTGCTTGTTGGTACTGGCCAAGAAAGGGTTAGAGGAGTTTGTTGAGATTTCCCGTAGGAAGTGATTGGCCATTGCTTAGAGGTTTAAAGCAATCCAGAGCAACCATACCTGAAATCTAGGGTGGTTTTTACTACACAAACCCCCTGCGCCTCTCAAATTCAAGCAAGGCAGGCCACCTACCTGTGGGCCACTTTGTGTGTCCTCAGTGTTTGCCCTAGACAGGGGGGCAGTGAAGCTGGGCTCTTTCCTTCTGTCATTTTAAGAACATATGGCATTTCTAAAAAGTTAAATAAGAACCTGGAATTTGTTTGTCTTTTAGAGGAAGAATTAGCAGTAATGGCAGGTTCCTTTAGTATCTTCAAAGTACTCTCATTATTTTGATGCCAGAACATTTTTAGTATCACATGTTTACCTGCATGTAAATAAAATAATGTTCTTCCTTTGACTACATCTGTCACAATGAAGACAGAGTACAGTGGTAGAATTGGAGACAACCCATGGAATGTGCAGAGGAAATGTTTTACCTCCTTCAACGCACATATTTCTATGTAGAGCTGTTTTCAGTTAAATGACTGAAGATTTCAAATGATCTCATTGTATTGGAGTTGTATTGCATTGACAGCAGTTAAAATTCAGTGGGTTGATAGCTGAAGTTGGTGATTGTTTTCATTGTTCCCTGATGTTAATTATCCTGCCGTTCGAAAACAAATTTTATTGAATGTATTATTTGGTGCTGACTATATGTCACTCTCACTTGACAACTCTGTGGGACAGAGTTAATATTTTATTTACACAGACAGTGTAGTACAACATTCTAAAATGGTTTGGCCTCAGTAATGCCAATGATAACAGGTCAGAAGAGCAACAACAAAACAGCTAATTGTTTTGAAATATTAGTTTTAGGTAGATGACCAAAAATGAGAGGAAAAAATAGAGTCACCTATAACTTACCCATAACTTGTTTAGTTATGGCCATCATAAACATTTTCAGTGTTGCTAGGTGATAGAGATGCCAAAATATAAGTACTAATTTTATATATTATATTTATATATATATTCACAGCATATATGTATATATCTATAATTTTAGCAACGAAAGACTTCATATTCTATTCTCTTTATTTATTTATTTTTTTAATACCATGAAGGTCTGGAGAAATGACCCAACTGCAAAGAGCACTAGTTGCGCTTGTAGAAAAGCTGGTTTTAGCTCCCAGCACCCACAGGGTAATTCACAGCCATCCCTAACTCCTGCTCTGGGGGATCCTACACCCTCGAGGCATTAGGTACATGTGGTGTACATACACAAAAAAGACAAAACACTCGACACATATATGTGTGTGAGAATGCCATGAAATAGTTCAGTCATCTAATAAAGGTAAAAGGCATATAAACACCGAACACACGAACACTCACTGTGCTCTTTTTAGCTTGTTTTCTTTCCTTTTTAAAATTTATTAATTTATTTTTATGCGCTTTGCCTTCATTACATCAGTGTACCACAGGCGAGCCTGTCACCACCAGATCCCTAAGCCTGGAGTTGGGGAAGGTTGTGAGCTGCCATGTGGGTGCTGGGAACTGAACCTGAGCCTGTGTTCTTAACCACTGAACCATCTCTCTTGCCCCTCATGGTTTCTTTATAAAATAAGAGTTCTGTGAATATTTTTTTTAAACCAACATCTGATCTTTGAAGATACTATTTTAAATAGTGTGCTTTAGTTTTAAAAGTGATGGTATTTTATTTTATTTTATTTTATTTTTTACTATTTAATTTTGAGACAGGGTCTCACTATGTAGTCCTGGTTTGCTTGGACTTACCTGGGTAGATCAGGCTGGCACAAATCTCACAAAGACCAGCCTTTGCCCCCTAAGCACTGGGATTAAAGCTGTGTGCCTCCATGCCCACCAGTAGAGTATTTTAAACCTTTATTATTGGTCTTTTAGTGTGTTTTTAGAATTTCTGCTCTTGGAGTTCTGCTCTTTAAAGATCCTATTCCATTTCCCCCATCTTTCATTGTTGTTCTCACCAAACTGGAAGTAAGAATAGCAGCATCAGAGACTATATTCATTTTAAGTGTTTAGATATATGTTATTAAATTCTCAAAAGCTCATAGTTGGTTAACGGTGAGTTTGAGGATAACATTTTATCAGTTGTCACCAGTCTGAGTATTACTATTTAAAATGAAAACAAAATTCAAATAGAAAGCCCAGCCAGTTTGATGAATCAAGAATGATGTCTCCTCGGTATTTTTTTGCATTGACATTTGTAGGATCTAGGTCTAGTAAGAACTGAGCATTGGAACATTGGCTCATAGCATTAATTTTCATGATCTTATGTCCCAATATGATTTCAGTCATGCTTAGTAGGGAACCCCTTTTATTAAGAAGCTCTTGGTGGACTTGAATCTCGTTTTCCTTCTTATATTTTAGTTGTATTGTGTTTAGAGTCCAGTGAGTGACATTTTAAGTGACTGCACATCTCTGTTCTGTTCTTGGCTTGCCTGCTTCTTGCACGCTGTGTGTGTGAAGCAGAAGGCCTCAGGTGACACAGCACGGCCAGTCCTCCTCCAGGTCGCGGAGTCAGCCTACAGGTTTGGTCTGGGTTCTGTTGCTGGAGGTTAGTCATGGATGAGTGTCACATGGTCACTTTCGTTGTTCGTCTGGTCTTCTCTCTGCTTTTTCACCTTGCGGCTTTCAGTGGTCACCCCCAAGTCAATAACCAACCCATACCTCTTAGGTGGGAGCAGAGCCGAGCCGCCTTTCCCCACATGCACGGGGGGGAGCAGCATCCCACAAGTGATAATTTTCTCTCCCTTCTGTGAGGTTCCTGATGTGCTTTAATTTAAACCCCAGTGACATCCTTTTGTCAGGGGACATTTGAAGAAAAAAAGTGTACAGAGTAGCTCAGTAGTTTCGTGCATACAGATATTTCTATTTTCAATCCTTTCTTTGAGTGTTGTATTTCTTTCACCCACATCACCGTAATTCTGGCTGAGATAATGGCTTTTCTTAATTTCAGCTGTTGGAGCCACTGCTGTGTACCCTATCGATCTTGTAAAGACTCGAATGCAGAACCAGCGATCAACCGGCTCTTTTGTGGGGGAGCTCATGTATAAAAACAGCTTTGACTGTTTCAAGAAAGTACTCCGCTACGAAGGCTTCTTTGGACTGTACAGAGGTTAGTACGGCATAGAGTGGTGCATGCTACGTCCGTGGAAGTGGAATCATGGCCAAGGTTTTGCTTTCCCATCTCAGTGCCTGAAATGAATTAGAGAGACTGTTAAAATGGAAATCCAGGGGATTCTCAATTATCCATGCTAATGGGTGTAGGCTGTAGTCGTCTAGGGCATGGCTAATCAAAACAGCCCATAGTCTGAAAGCCATTTATATTGCTCTGTTGTGTGTTTTATTTCTTAAAATAATAAGTTATTTTTATATTTATTTTTAGTGGGTTTTTGAAAAGCTCATTGTTTGTGTTCTTGAATTATTCCACTCACCATCTACTGGGGAAATGTATCCTAGGGACAAGACACGGCATGCTTCAGATTTTTGAGTCTCCTGGAATGTCTAGTGATCTCCATCCCATAGTGTCACTTTCCATGGATTCAGTTATTCATGGTCAGCCATGTTCTAAAAATACAGACTAGAAAATTCCAGAAATAAGCAACTCACAAATGGTAAATAGTGCACTAGTCTGAGGAACATGTGACCTTCCTCCAGTTTCTGCTCCAGAATCCAGCCATTGCTTCGCCTAACATTTTCAGGTCAGGTCCTAAGGAAACATACCCTACTCCCCAACTTCCTGTCTGTGCTTGCCTTTTGCAAAGAGTAGATAAGTACCTTTTCATAAATTCAAACGCAGAACTGCAAGGTGCTTCAAGTTGGGCCGACGCCATTTGTCCAGCTCCAGCTCTTCCTTCTTCTCAATCGTAGTGCTTGGTCCTGGAAAAGAACACAGTGCCTGGTGCTCCACTGAGGCATGATAGACGTGGCAGCCATGAGAAGACCTCTAGGTCTCTTCTGCCATCTGCTGACTTCAGTCTCCAAAGCAAACTGAGTTAACGAGTAAAACCCCTGTCACTTTAGAAGCTGGGAGGCTTCCTACTGCAGAGGTCTATTCTGCAGGTGCTATTGTGTAGGTAGATAACCCTCATCAAAGGCCTTTTGATCTTTTCTGTCCCTTCTTTCTCTTGCCCCTGCCTCCTATTACAATTTGGAAGGTCTTTGACCCCAGGTGATTAATGATGACCCCTGTGGGGTCACCACCTTTCATTTAAAATGCTTTTCCTCTTTGGTGACAACAACCTTTCAAATAAAATGGCTTCTAGGTAGTACAAGGTTAATGTCACAGTTGATGCTTTACAGTATCTCAGGCAAAATGACCACATTACCTGCTCCTATGGTTTTTGTTTGTTTGCTTGCTTTTAAACTCTGAACCTCTGTTGTGCACAGATGTCCATGCTTTGCTCACTACTGTTATGGGCTTTTATGGTATGGAAATTAATGGTAAGGGTGCCTTTCAAATTGGGGAACGCTGCCTAACACAGTGTTAGCCCTTCAGTTTGCCTGTGTTGACTTGCTTTTAACTTTCAGTCCTCTTTTCTCTCCTGTGATCTGGCAGATCCTGATTCTTAGTTATAGCTAGATCTTTCTCTGTGTGACCTCACCTTTTGACCCCGTGAGCAGAAGAGCTCATAGGATGCTTGTGTTGAATGACTGACCGTCGGCTGTGAAAAACGGTACATTTCTCTTGAGGATTGAGCTGTGGATGTATAGAGAAGAAACACACTGCTTTTAACCTCCAGGCAGGAGAGTGAGCTGGCGCAGAGAGAGGACGCTCATTCCGGGCACCAAGAGACGGTCCTCGCCTGTTTCCAGGTTCATAAATAGCCATTTATCTGACCCTCGTGGGGTGCATGAACCCTTAGGGCAGGGACTGGAGCTGGAGCTGTCTGTCAGGCTGATAAGTAGAACGCAAATATAAGAAGGTTAGCTCTGGGACTCATCTATGTTTTTTTTGTTCCTGTTGCTTATCTTTGCCAGAGGGTGGATTTTAAAACAAAAAGTTGACTGTAAAACTCTTGTTTTGGATTAAGCAATGAATGAGATGATAGTTAAAGATAACATGCCCTGAAAATAGTGTTTTCCTACTCTGGACTGCCACGGGGCTAGTGCTCTTGAGCTCATCGTACCCAATTACTGTGTGTTTGTAAATGTGTGTCACTGGGCCAGAGAGAGACCAGTGAAACTGTAGGTAACCCAAGGAAAATGGTCGCTATTAGAAGTAAAAATAATAGGGACAAAAAGACAAGTATTTCTGAGACTTGGCCTTTAGATACCAAGTCATTATATAAAACGTCCTTAGGAAACTCTGTATGTCTCACTTTCAGTGTAACTGGTTTTTGAAATTTTATAATTATAAAGAAAAAATGGTCAAATTTAAACTTGGAGACTACAAACTTGCTACTGTTAATATTCTGTACCGGCAGGGGTTGAAATATTGCTGTGTAGCTCGAATTTTTTACAAGTGAGCTGTAAGCTATTGGGCATTTTCTCACATTTTAGAATTTGCATGAGATAGAACTACCCTCTAGATAACATACGTAGTTGATCATGTTTCTTAAATAGGATAATTTGAGGATGTGGTACAAATGAGGTCTCTCACCTATTTGAAACCACCTCTAGGTATGCTTGCAGGGCTGGCAAATGTTGTCAGAGAAGGCATTTATGCATCATGTGTTTTTATTCCAAGGTTCATAGCTCCTACCACAGTCTTTTGTTCTAACTTCAGGAACTCGGGAAGCTGTTTTTGTATTTAGAAGTCGTTCCCCATGGAACCAGAGTGAAGGTTCTCACCCTAGCTGTCGGTCTGTGCGTTGGGGCTTGTTTGGCCTTTTCTTCATCAACTGGCAGCATCTGCACAGGGCCTGGGCAGAACACACATCCAAGTCTCTGTCTGTGGGCAGCAGGGGAGCTGAGTGCCAGCAGTGGGGTCCTTTGATACTTGTGAGGTAGGGAACACTCACTCCTGGTGCCCAGTGTAGGGCCCTGTTGCCCCATCCCCCAGACCACCTTGTTTTTTTGTTTTTTGACACAACTCTTGGTTGCTGGGAAAGGTCCCCTTAGGACTTAGGCTTCAAACACCTCCGCAGTGCAGGTGACTCTTTTTTTTTTTTTTTTAAACAAGAAGATGACTCTTCTTGTCAGGTATTTTTGTAAAATTTGAACATCTAACCCTTAGGCTATAAGTAGATAATCCTGGATTCCCCAAAGTCACTCTAAAAATCTTTTGTTTCCTTCCAGGTTTCCACACTGATTTAACTCACTCAAAGGTGTTTGAAACCTGAATGAGTTCACTGACAGTTCCTTTGGGTTGAGTGAACTGCTTGAGCAGATCCACTCACTCATTGGCCTGCTATAGCCTGAGCTGGTCTAAGAGAAACAATTGCTGGGTAGTCATCCATAATCAAATGTTCTTAACGTTCCTGAAATAAGTAATTGCTGCTTCTGAACTTACAGCACCCCTCCCCCCCTGCAGTGCCCAGGTGGCAAGCCGAGGAATCTCAGACATCGAAGATGGTTGGGGAGGACTTTGGGGAAAGGTTTTATATTCAAGAGAAATCAGAGTACATCAGAAGCATTTCTTAAAGGATTTCTGTTTTTAATGATGGGAGAGCCCTAAAATTTGTGTTTGAAATTAAAAAGAAATAAGGGAATCATGAAATTTGTAGGCAAATGGTGGGATCTAAAAAATTATTCTGAGTGAGGTATCCCAGAAGGAGAAAGACACACATGGTATATACTCACTTATATAGACCTATGAGATATGATAAACATACTGAAATCTATATACCTAAAGAGGACCCAGGGTAAGATAATCAATCCTCACTTAGAAAGACAAATGGGATGAGCATAGGATGTAGGAGAAAACAAGTAACAGGACAGGAGCCTACCACAGAGGGCCTCTGAAAGACTCTACTCAGCAGTGTATCAAAGCAGATACTGAGACTCATAACCAAACCTTCAGCAGAGTGCAGGGAATCATGAAAGAAGGGGGAGGTAATATGACCTGGAGAGGACAGGAGCTCCACAAGGACCAAATATATCTGGGCACAGGGATCTTTTATGAGACTGTTTCTCCAACCAAGGACCACGTATGGATATAACCTAGAACTTCTGCTTGGATGTAGCCCATTGTAGCTCAGTATCCAAGTGAGGGGAACAGGGACTATTTCTTACATGAACTCAATGACTGGCTCTTTGGCACACACCGCCCCCCAAAAGGGAGGAGCAGCCCTGCTACGCCACAGAGGAAGTCTTTGTAGCCAGGTACCTTTGAAAGTACCTGATAAACCAGGGTCAGATGAAAGGGGAAGAGGTCCTCCCCATCAGTGGACTTGGAAAGGGGCAGAGAGGAGATGAGGGATGGTGTGATTGGGAGGGATTGAGGGAGTGGCATACAGCTGGGATACAAAGTTAATAAAATGTAATTAATATTAGAAAAATAATAAAATTTTAAAAAAAGAAAAATTCCTGGAGAAGCAAATTAGATTATTTTATGAACTGTAGCTTAATTTGGATAAGTATTTTTTTTGGCAAATAAATAATAAAATGAAAATTAGCCCCCATAAAAATTAAAAAAAAATCATTTAGTCAGCCCATTGAACTATTTCCAATTGTTTTTGTGGTTCAAGGCAGTCATCCTCCATGCTGGCATGTTCTCAAGGTGACATCTAGAGGATGTTCTGGTGATATTTCAGGAAGCCATTGATCTGTGTATGTGTGGGCTAGAACAAAGTTGGCAGGCAGCTGGTCTAAGCCATGTCTCCTGGTATAGCTGAGACAGTACAGCCAAGAGAATCTAGGCTAAGGGGGCTTCTCAGGAGAGAAGCCTTCAGTCTTCATTCTTAACTCTTGTGGAGAAAAATAGGCCCAGAAATCTTAATGCTAAAGTTTCCATCAGTCCTACTTCTGTACCATTGAAGAAATCAAAGTTTCCCTGTGAGCTGCCGTGCGTTGTGGGTCAGCTCTTGTCCGGGAGGATGTTCATTTTGTGCAGAATAGGCTACTTTGACTCTAATTTTCATGCCCATTTTCTTTAATGTTTTCATTTATGATGTTAACTTACAGAAAACAAAGGACAGGTATTTGATTGTTGGAAACCAAGAGTGAGCAGGAAACTTGGCGGCTTCCCAGTTTAGGGAGCAGGGGAACCTTCTCGCAGACACCGAGGGGGGATACACACTTGAACTGATGTGGGTGAGAAGTGGGTAGAGGCTTGAGAAAGCCAGACAGGAGCAGTTTGAGCCCAACAAATTTGGGATTTGGGTTGACAGGTTTCAGAATTTTTATGTAATCCTCAAGGAGAGATTAATGACAATTTTTTTTCAGACTTCTCAGAACAGTGGTGTTTGAGCAGTTGCTGCCCTTGTTCAGATGGAGGCAGATTAAACATCTTAGTTTAGATACTAGTTCACCAGCATCTGGAATATTATTAGAGTACAAAACTGAAGGAGACTGAGTAACACATCTTCATGGTCTTTACTTCTAAGAAACCCCCAAATAGAAGCATCAAAAGACTCCCTTTTTTCTAGAGCTTTATTGGTGTCGTTTGTTTTTATGTTTTAATACTGAGACTCCCAGAGGAACCCTGAACCATGTGTAGACTCTGGTCGAAAATTTGGGTAAAGCATGGAACCCTGTAAACAGGTGTTGAAATCTTGATTGCTTCCCCTCCTCTTTCCTGGCCTCATAATCAGCCACTGTAGAGTAGCTGCCCCGAGAGCCTGTGGAGAATGGGACTGTGGTGGGGCTTTGAAACTGGAGAGTGTGTTTGGGAAGGTGCAGGAGCCTCCTGCCTGGGGCAGTAGGAGTCAGAGGCAGATAGACAATGAAGTGAGGGAGGCAGGAAGGAATGCTTGAACCAGCGTGGAGAGAAAGGAACAAGAATAAAGGTTGTAAGGCAGGCTTCGTGGAGTGCGGATAGCTCCAGAGTGAGGGTTAATGCGATTTTCAAAGCAAGAGGGGGCTCTCTGGGGACATGGGAACAAGTGTAGTGACCTCCACAGTAAGGTCAGGAGGGTAAGACAAAGCGGGAGGGTTGCCACTTGGTTCAAAGTATGCTGGCTGTGGCTTCATGGAGCCACGGTGTCATGCGTTCATTTTTCCTACCAAATTCCACCACCCTGCATGCCTTCCACCTCATAGTGTGTAGGCTGTACCACCTTTCTCAGGGCTGCCTGCCCTCCGTTTGCTTTTGTTTGAACTAACACAGCTTTGCTCCCTTCAGTTTTGAGTTTCTTTCTCGTTTTGAGGCCCTGTTGCCTTTATGGACCTGCTTGTCTTACGTGGTTAGAGCAGCAGTTGCATTGGCCACAGTTTCTAAGGATGAGAACCTGACTTCTGATCACCACCTTCTCCAGAGAACCTCCTGTTCACGACCCATTGGCAGAATACGAGGTGTGATGTCACCCAGCTGGTTTTGTTATATGAAAGGCACCCTGTAGAAGGAAGTATGTTCACTAGGCAGAAAAGCTAAACATGAAAAGCCTGGAGCCCCGTGAGAGAGCTGGTACTAAATAGGAACGTAACCAGTTCTGCTGCAGGCAGTGAATAGTTTGGGTGCCGTGGAACAGGCTGCTTCGCTTCTACATAAAGTCTGGCTCCTGTGAAGAAAGAGGAAGGGGAACAAATGTTCCATGTTGTTATGATGTGTGTGCTGCTGCTGCTCATGATGACTAAGTCCACCGAGGAAACCTTTTCTGTGTGCTTGGTGCTTTTCTCAAGATTTATATTAACTCGTTTTTCTCTTCATAAGAAGGGGGAGACGTGATTTTTTCCCATTGGGGAAGGAGTGAAAACTAAGGTACAAAAAGACTAGTTCACTTACAGACAGCTTCACAGCCAATAAAGAACAGTTGGAAGTTAAACCATGAAGTGGGCCCTCAGACCCGTGCCCTTAGTCACATGACTCCTGCCACCTAGGAGAAATTGCACTGTAAACAGTTGCTTACCGGCAGAAGTCTAGCAGTGTTTAAATATTTAGCTAAAAGATTTTATTTTAACTTAAATAACTAACAATTGAAAATTTGTTTTATTTTGGTGTTACTGTTTTTAGGTGAGGCACCTCAGCCCTCAGTCCAGGTGTCGCTGATTGACAGGGGCTCTTCAAGGATAGGCCCAATGCCAAGTGGATAGCATTGAATTCCTTACCATCTTCTGAGTCCAAGGTGTTACTTAGCCTGAATTGCCTCTTAGAAATAAGAAGCAATGCACAGCTCCAGCTTGGAAAGGTGGAAAGAAGCACATACAGCTGTGAATATCTAAAACAGAGGATGAGCACCTTCTGCTTTATATTCGTTTGTTCTTGAATTATCAAAATAAGCGCTAGATGGAAAGATCTCTCAACCAGAGAGTGGCACAGACCCAGAATTGCAACCCAGATTGGTCTGACTCCAAAGCTTATGCCTTGCCATTCAGTTGCTACCAACTATGGGGAATAAATAAGCTTTAATTGGGCTTGGACTGTTAATAAGCTTTTTCTCGCTCTTTGCCAACTTTGAAATTCTAGAATGACATAATATTTTTGAAGTATTTATTAAAAGCTCTTTGGTACATGACAGTGTGGGAGGCCTCCAGTTTAGAGCATGTTGCCCACGGGAACCTCCTTTTGGGATGCTGTGTGACGCTCAGGCTCCTGGTGTGGGCTCAGTGCCCTCACCTCTAGTTCAGTTCCCATTCGCTGCTCAAAGGGAGAAGAAACAGTGTGATTTATATTTTCAACCCGTGAAATTTGAAGAGAAAATACTGCATTAATTCTGTGCCCTGTAAATCTTTTCTCGCATTAGCAGCCTTCTGGTAACATGTGCCAAGGAAGAATTGCCATGCGCTGATGGAGCGAAACTAAAAAGAGGAGATTAGAGGAGTAACCACACTAATACATTTCATCTGAGGCAGCTGGAAAATGGGCTGCTGTTTTGACAAGTTAGAAACAACATGCACACATCCCGTTTCTGTTCGGAGTGGCTTAAAATGAATTTCTGGGGACCACCAGAGACATCTTATATTAGCAAGCCGATTTTTCTGCCGAGTTACCCAGATGTCAAACACATATGTTCTTGAGCTGGAAGTGTGGCTGTGATGAGGTGCTGTAACTGCAATGCTAGCTGGAGGCTTACCAAGTCGTCTTTACCCGTCTTCTCTGAGAACCACGCATAAGAGGAATTATTGAAATTCCCACCTTCGTGCTTTCCACTGTCTGGCAGTTCATGATGCTTCAGGAGACTGTTGCTCAGGGATGATAGTGTCAAGGCCCATCTGTTCCTCATATTATAACCCAGGCTTAGTCATGTTTTACTGTAGAGCCGTAGGAAAGTAAGAACAAGAATGGTCCCCTCCCTCGCCGAATGCCAGAACCTGGCCCAGGTCTTAGGGATGGATGTATAGTTTGGTTTTGTTCCATTCTGGAGGTCTTCATTTAACAGGAAACTTGTGGTCTCTGATTATATTATTTTAGGGTCTCTTCTCTTCTTCTCTTCTACCTCTATCCTTGCCAGATGCCCTCCCACTGCCTCCAGGACGTCTTACTTCTTAAACCTAGCTTCATGTGTCCACAGATTTTGGTCCATGCCCCTTAGCCTGGCTCAAATGTGAGAAGCAGTGTAGTAATCAGGTAAGCACATACATTGGCAAAACTGCCTAGGTGAACTGTGCTGCCATCCAACAGCTAGGTGATCTGCAGCGCCTTGGAAGTCAGCCTCATTTTCTTCATGGTTTGCGAGATAGGGAGGGGAAAGGGGAGGAGGGGGAGGACTGTGGTGGTGGTGGTAGTGGTCATCCATAAAATAGGATCATCATGTGAATTAAATGTATTAATTTACACAAAATATTACATGTAATACTTGGTGTGCAGTAAATGCCCCAAACAAAGCCGTTATTAGGATTGAGACCCTCAGTCTCCAGTCATCTTGCTGACTCTTAAAGGACCATGATCTCGATATTTATGGTACCCTTCCACACATCATTCTTGCCTTCTGTTCTGCTTTGATCTCGTCTCCAGAGACCTGGACTTTACAGAGTCCCAAGACAAACAACTAACCCTACTTCTCTGATGTCTCCGCTGGCCTGCAGGTATCTTGCTCTCTCCCTACTCAGATAGTTTGCAAACTGTTTTCAGGTGTTGTTGTGTCTTCTTTCTGGTACCTGTAGACAAATAGGATGGGATGGTAGGCAAGTAGGCCTTTCTGTAAACTGAGATTTTTTCCCCAGAAGTCACCCATCTCATTTCTGTTCATCCCAGTTCATCTTACCAGGCACAAGTAGAAAGTGTTGACTAGATGTTGCTCCATGAATAAATATTTGTTGCTCTAATTTTGACCTTAAACGAAGGTTTTTCTGTTTTGTTTCTTGGTGTTCACTAAATTTCGAGGAAGAAGGACAAATCCCAGTCTGCTTCAAGGCTGGCTGAAGTGATTGTATGTAACAACGCAGTGATTTGGTTCCAGGCAGGTTTTTTAAAAATTAATTTTAAAATTAATTACAATTTATTCATTTTGTATTCCAAATGTAGCCCCCTCATCGCCTGCCTCCTAACCCAACTCTCCCTCCCTCTACTCCTCCCATGCCTCTCCCCAAGTCCACTGATAGGGGAGGTCCTCCTTCCCTTCCATCTGACCCTAGTCTATCAGGTCTCATCAGGACTGCCTGCATTGTCTTCCTCTGTGGCCTGGCAAGGCTGCTCCCCCCTCAGGGTGATCAAAGAGCCAGGCTGGTTTTTATTAGTCATTTAAAAGACTCACGGGGTAGTTATGGAGACAAGAGATTGTCATTTTAATCACAGTGTGATCAGGGTTGCTCTATGCCGTAATGATGAGAAAAGTAGTAGCAAATAAATACTTAAGCATTTGGGAGGGTTGCCTGAAAGCAGAAATAAATCAAGATTTTGCTTAGTAAGAATTAGTTTAAGTGGCATGTGCCCATGTTTTTTTTAGGAGAAATTAATATATCAGTGGGTGTTAACAGAGCCTTTCTTCAAACTGGAAGTTGCTTCTTCAGGGTCGATAAGCAAGTGCTGTGTAGGCTCAGTGCTGGGTGAGGGTGAGAGCACCCTGAATCCCCTCCCTCTCTAGAGTGTAGAGAGCAGAGCATCCCCAGGTCAGCAAGTGCAGGGAGAGGGAGGCTTTTACCACGAGTTCACAGGAGAGCCAGTAAAGGCAAAAATCTCCTGGATCCAGAAACAGCAGTTACCTTGGAGCCTGCCTGGCTCTGTTGTTCAGAAGGTTCAGCCATGTCTGGACCACCTAGGAGCTCTGCCTTGCTTTGGACTGTGTCCTCTCTTGGCATTCCCATACTATGTGCCCCACGTTCTCTTCATTCCACTGATCCAGTTCCTTTGTATATCTGTGCTTTCTGCCTCTTTGTGACCCTAGTACCTGCCTAGCATCCAACTGGCTACTTTCCCTGCACCATTTGAGGCATCTTTGCATTTTCTGCCCCTGTATAAATTGGGGTGCATTACCTCAAAGAACACTCAGTCCTGCTTCGGGAGAGGACTCCCTGATTGGCCAATTCCGGTTATAGTATTCGTTTAGGTTGCTAAATCACCAGCTGCTTAGCTTGGACTAGTATTCATATTACCCAGTTAGCAGAAGCCCCAGGAAGGAGCAAGAGCTGAAAAATACAGCCATGTAGAGAACGTGTCACAAATTCAAAGGTTATAAGACCCCGGCATGTTACATCAGAGCATAGCCTCGTCTGAATAGGAGATACTTAGGAATCACATGACAATCGAGTATTGCCTACTGATAAAAACTCTTGACTAGAAAGAACTTGGGTTTGGCATTGCCTCACCATTTACCAAATCCATTACCTAACCTCTGCAAACCATCATATCTTCTCCCTAGGAGTGATTATGAGGATTAAATGGATTAACATAGACCTCAGATGGTTCCTGGCACATAATAAAAACTATGGGTGTGTCTTAAATTTTCATTAGTGTCAGCATCCTCATTGTTTAGGTCCACGGTGAAATGGACTTTCTCACCTTTGATGCTTTGTGTGAAGCTGTTATGGTCTGTTTAGCCCCAGTTTTCCCTTTTATATTACCATGAGCAAAACAAAACAAAACAACAACAACAAAAAAACCCCAGAAACTTTTCTTTATTGTAAGGACACCAACAGGACCGTAAAAATGAAAGCCAACGCTGGACACTGGTCTGTTGATACCTGCCTTGGGGTAGTGTGTTAGTTGGGGTTTCGTTGCTGTGAAGAGACACCATGACCACAGCAGCTCTTAGAAAGGAAACCATCTAATTGGGGCTGGCTTACAGTTTCAGAAGTTTAGACTGTTGTCGTCATGGTGGGGAGCGTGGCAGCGTGCAGGCAGACAGGGCGCTGGAGATGCAGCTAGGAGTTCTGCAGGGAGCGGAAGAGGACTGTGTCTCACACTGAGTGTGGCTTGAGCATGTATAACCTCAGAGCCCACCTCCACAGTGACACAGTTCTTCCAACAAGGCCATACCTCCTAATAGTGCCGAGCATTCAAAACATATGACTCTCTGGGTCCATACCTATTTAAACTACCACAGGGGACCTTGACAAATTGAATGCATAGATCTGCCTAAAGATAAGAGTGTCACCTGTCTTAAACAGACATCATAAAGAGGCTCAAGGCTGTCAGATCTATCGTCCTGTCTTAGCAAAGTCTTGATGGATTATGTTTGAAAACTGTGCTACTCAGTCAAGCACTTGTGTGGACATACATCCCACAGGCTGCAAGCTCTGGCCTCAGGCCGCACCTACAAGAATGTGTGTGATTATACTTGTCCCCTCAGAAAAGGGGTGCAAGTGGAATTTATGTATGTGAGTTGAAGTTGTACTTGTGGACTTAGGTGAACACCGTAAAGTCCTTCTTAAGAAAACAAAAACAATGACGCAGTCTCCTAGCTCACCTAGGTATGTGTCCAAGGGAAGGCTAGTCTTTGTTTTTACTTATTTCTTTTCATAGAAGGAACAAGTGAAAATAGCATCTTTTTTTTTTTTTTTTTTGGTTCAGAAATACAGGGCTACTCTGTTTTACTTGACTATCATGTCATAGGCCATGCTGTCTCAAGATAGGAATTCTGCTTGTGGCCCTAACAGAATACAGCACTCATGAGGCAACGGCAAGCAGATCTCCATGAATTCAATGTCAGCTTGGTCTACAAAGTGAGTTCCAAGCCATCCAGAGCTACAGAATGAAAGCTAAACCAAAAAAAAAAAAAAAAGACACGCTTTCATTCATATATTCATATATATATTTCATATATATCTATTCACATATATATTTCATTCATATATATATATATATATATTACATATATCACTCATGCTTCAAACGCACCACCTGTTTCTCCTCTAGCAGAATAAGTGAGGCTGAGTCTCCTGGCCTCTGATGTGTCTGCAGCATGTGGCGCCCACCTGTACTACCTGCCTCATCTGCTCCTTATGCACCAGGACCACAATCTGCCTCATTCTAGGCCACACAGGGCTTACTGTCCTTCGTTTTCTGTGCCCTTCCTGTTCTCTGCTTAGAAATTCGTTTTCTGAAGTTGTCAAGTTCGAGAAAGGCCTGTTGGTGCTCATCACCAAGTTACAGTTGTTTAGTGCACTGTGGGCATTTAGGGGGTATGAGAAAGGTATTAGGAGGAGGCAGAGGGAAAGAAGCAAATCCTGAGATAATGAGGTTTCCTGCACCGCTAACACTGTTGACTTACCCAATGTGCAAATGGTCCAGAAAGTGGAAGGGAGTTTACTCGGGGCTGATGTGGCTATTAGAACTCGGTTCTTAAATTCCATCACAAGTGTTCTCATTAAAGGTAATAGCAGAAAATTGCAGCAGAGATTGCCCCAGTTCTCAAGTGGTGATCCCCTCTGCAGAGCTGTTGATTTGTGTAGTTAATGCTAATTTATTTAATACACTTCTGCTTCTTGTTGATTTTTAGGTTTGCTGCCACAGTTACTGGGAGTGGCCCCGGAGAAGGCCATAAAACTTACAGTAAGTCTTTGAATTGGGGCTTCTTATTAAGGGAATTTACACAGACTCAACAGCCTAGCAGGTATTCTTCTGTGCTTCAGCAGGTTTGTGGTCCTTCAGCCATGCTAATGAATTTGATGGTCAGAGCAGTCAGCACACATAGCTTCTCCTTGTTCTCCATGTAACATCCAACATCCAGAGAAAATGTTGTAAAGGAGATGATTGCAGGTGGCCGCTGCTGTCTGTGGCTTTTCATGTTAGCAGCAGCAGTGGTGATGTTCCTACAATACCTACCATCGCAGGCACTTGACACCTGTCATCTCATCCCTTCAGTTAGAGTATGAGTCACTGAGTATGTACAGCGAGTGAGGCTGATAGCGTTCGAGTAGCCTGCGTGTGGTCACATAGTTCATGCATCAGAGAACCAGGATGTGGAAGGCAGGCGCGGACTTCTGAGAATGTTACTCCTGATGCTTGTGGAATCTAGGAACATTCTAAGCCCAATACTGACAGCTCTGTGTCCGGCTGAAGTTTGCAGGTAGCTGGTACTCACTTTTAGTGTCTGTGGAGTTGGTGTATTCTACATACACATCCCTAAGGCCTCAGAGCCCTAGAAAAGTAAACTCTGGCTTTAGACTGGGTCTGCATAGCCTTGTTCCCTGTAATGCTGCTTTTATCATTTTATGACACGACTTTGAGATAGATAGCTAAGCTCTGCCCCATATCTGCCCAAACTATATAATTGTTGTTTCTTAAAATTGCTTATAGTACTTTTCATCCAGAGAATATTGTACTCAGTGTTTTATGTGTATGGCTGTGAGCGTATGACATGTGTACAACTCACCTTGGAAGCCAGAAGAGGACATTGGCTCACCCCTGAGCTGGACTTATAGGCAGTTAGAAGCCACTTGACATTGGTGCTGGGCATTGAACTTGGATCCTCTAAAAGAGCATAAGACACATAAGGCCAGCTATGCAACCTCCTGGGGAAGCTTTAGATACTAAATATCTATTAAGCTGGGGGAAAACGAAAACCTAAAAACAACAACAAAAACTGTAAAAATTAAGCAGCCTAAATTTCTTTCAGTGAGGAGTGCTATTTTAAATTTAATTTAAATTAAATCTTATTAAAAGACTTAACATGACTTTACTTAGAACTTATAAGACAGTTTTTAATTTACAAAATGTATGTTTTCATTTGTACTATCAATATGTCTTTCTTTTCATGGTACTATAATTACAGGACATTTGTAAATTTTTGGTTGTTTAAGCCATTTCTCTTTGAATCTTTCTACTATCAGATGTACATATATATATATATATATATATATTACCTGCCTTTAAAAATAAAAGTAAAAAACTCTACCTGTTGTTATGAAGAGTATAGACTACTTGAAGATCCATTAATTCATGCAAGCAACTGAAAAAATGTGTATTGACAGATGTATATTTATATGTGTTTAATGACTTTCTATTTTTTCATCAGTTTCTATAAATATTTCTCTTTAAGGTGAATGATTTTGTGAGAGATAAATTTATGCACAAAGATGGCTCCGTCCCACTTTTGGCAGAGATTTTTGCTGGAGGCTGTGTAAGTATCTTTTCTGGGTTCCTACACTGGAAAGCCATTCTCTACATATGCATCCCTGCCGTGAACAGCAACTGTGCAGTAAGACTTCTGTTTGACCACAGATCCTGTACAAGGCCAGAGTTTCCTAGACAGGCTGCGGTTCCTGAGGTGAAGGGTAAAGTGCTAATCTGTCTGCCTGTTCTTCATGCCTGTTAACAGTTCTCACTGCATGGGATCAGTTCTGCAGTCATCTCATTTGCATAGTCATGCTCATTTGTTTGGCCTTTGGAAGATTCTTTTCCTTGTAGTGTCTTGTTTCCTGTGGCTGGGCTGAGCAGTAAAGCTTGTTAGCTTGAAGTCAGCTGCTTCGGGTCTCTGCCTTGCCTTTGTCTTACAAGTGGCAATGAACCTTCCGGCTTCCAGTGCTTCTGGGAGAAAGACTGGGAAGCAGCTGGCTGAGGGTGTTCAGCCTTGTCAGAAATGTGTGGACTGATTGCTTTGAGATACGGGTGAACAACCCATAGCTTGTTCTACAGCTCAGCAGAACATTGCCTGCCTGTGTCTCATGGGCCAGTTTGTCCATGTGAATGCAAATACTTCAAGAAAATTAACTCTTATACAATGGCTGAAGCCATTTAAAGATAAGGTTCACTAAGTAAACAGACTTTGATCACCCAGGCAATAAGATTTTGGTATATTCTCCCACTAACCTCATGTTAACTTTTCATATAGGGAAAGATTAGGTCACATTTTTCTTTTCTTTTTTTAAATTGACCTGTTCAGGCAGGGAATAGACACATTTTTTTTTT
>CM053763.1:39947564-40077244 GCA_028658305.1 Pachyuromys duprasi
GTGTTTGCTGGGAACTGAGCTGGGTTCCCCTGGAAGAGCAATCTGTGCTTTGACCTGCAGAGCCTGGGCCATTTCTCAGCTTGTTTTCTAATATTTAAATAGGTGCTGCCATAAATTGGCTCTAGCTCATCCTTCTGGATGTTTCAGTGGGCGTGAGGTACTGAATATTGTCTCTCTCTCCACAGGCTGAGTCTAGTCCAGTCCTTCAATCTGTTGAGATAACAGGGTATTTTGGTTAGGTAAAGGTGGAGGTTTTATTTTGTATTTTGTAAGCTATATTTTAAAACTTCATCGATACATGATAATAGAACTGCGTTGGAATTTTAAATGTAAATTTCATTTTATGACTGCAGTCAGGCAACCATCATGGAGCCTGGAGATGTATTTTTTCCTTAATGCCTGAGCATGCAAAGGAGTGTCAGGAGATTGGCTCTGGCATGCATTGTCAAGGTACCCTCTGTAGGTGGTCTTGTTTTCAAGTATGGTGGCCCTTTTCAAGCCCAGCACACAGACTGGCATCAAAAGTGGTGCCTAGCTATTTATTGTAAAGAGACACAGCCCCTTTTAAGCCTGCTCTAAACACAGGCTTAAAATTGAAGCCATTTGGGCTTTACAGCTACTTAAAATATCTGTGAAATGAGGCTTACCACCCTTTACCTCACAGGCAGGTCTCTGAAGTTCAGATCTCTGGTTTTGCACCCACCCTATACTAGCCATCGCTTTAAGAACAGTTTGGTTTTGCACCCACCCTACACTAGCCATCGCTTTAAGAACAGTTTAAGTTCAGCTAAGCAGTTATGTAGGAAGCAAAGAATCCAGGGGAGAGAAGAATGGATTGTGTATGTGTGTGTGTGTGTGTGTATCTGTGTTTGTGTGTGTGTGTCTGTGTATTCATGCAAAGTCTCTGCCTTTCAGAGCCTGTGAATACCATAAGAAGTCATGAGTTCTAAGGCCTGCTCTGTGAAATTGAGAACACAAAGGGTCCTGTGACCCTGTGTCACATGAGCAGTTCTGTGCTTTAGCTCAGCCAAGCATCACTAGGCGTTGACTTTTAAGTCCCTGGGAGCTCACCTTGCTTCATTATTGCTGAGTGTTAGCACACATGGCTGACTTCTTCCCTCACGTCAACCAAAGCTGTTTATTTCTCTGAACAAAGCCATGTCTGTTTTACAGTGTTTTTGACAACAACAGGGGAAATCCACAGAGATCATTGGCCTGTAACCTGCATCTCCACAGTGCTTGACCAGTCTCATTTGTTGACTCATTTTAGAAGAATGGAAGATGGTAGTACATCTTAGGGAAACAGCCATTGGCACTTCAAAGGGATAAAACTTATCCTGTTTCCTGTTATTTTCATAAACATCATTTTCAAGTGAGAAAGCTAACAGTTCCTTTCTTTCCCTGATACACATAAAAAGTGAAGCTGGATTTTTGTTGTTTGTTTTGTTTTCTGTTTTTCAAGACAGGGTTTTTCTGTATAGCCTTGGCCATCCTGGACTCGCTTTGTAGACCAGGTTAGCCTCAAACTCCCAGAAATCCTCCTGCCTGAGTCCTGGAATTTCAGGTGTATTCCACCAGGCCCAGCTCTGCCTAAATTTTTGACTTGCGGTTTTTGAGCATTTTAAAAATAGATCTACACTTAATGATACTGATATTTTCTCCATAATTCATGACTCAAGTAGATGCTAGTAGTAGTCGAAGTTTATAAACTCTTACCTCTGAAAGAAATCTTTGTGGTTGGTATTTTTCTGTAAATGGATTTTCTGATCTTTAAATTAAACTCACTGATGAAGGAATTCTGAAAGACACTTGGGTCCTCAGGCTCTCCTTGCACAAAAGATGCGTGTGCCTTCTCTTTCCACCCTTCCACTTCTTGGTCACAGTTCCTTCTGTAAAAAAAAGTCTGGCTGAGAACTTGGTTGTGACAGGCTGTTGGTAAATTTGGTAGTGGAAAGGACGTGTGATCGCAGCCCAGATACTTTACCTGACACTCCAGAAACTAACCTTCCAGCTTTGGGTGTGTGGCTCCTTAACCACTTAGCCCTTTCAGTGGTTTAAAATTGTTTGTTATTATTTTATTTTATGTGTTTGGGTATTTTGCTTGCATGTATGTCTGTGCACCCACTATGTGCCTGGTGCCCAAGACAGCCAGAAAAAAGTGTTGAATGCTCTGGGAGTAATAAACCACCATGTGGAAATTTTGAACTTGAATGTTTGGGAAGAGTAGCTGGTGTTCTTAACTGCTGAGCTATCTCTCTGGGCCTCAGAACCTCAGGTATAATTTTTAAGACAAACTTTTGTTACTCATCATTTTTATGTCACATTTAGTTGAAATTAATGTTCATTTTGGAAAACTGTAGGAAACACAAAGCTACATACCTATGTATCCCTCTTGGTTATTTTAAAATGGCCAGCTGCAAATTTTTTCTACTCTGCTGTATCTGAGTATAACTGTAAATCAGGTAAATGTTTGCTTTTGAGTGCCCAGCTTGCGCCTGGTGGTGGAGGAGTGCCCTGTGCTTGGCAGATCTAAGCCTTTGCCTTTCCGAGATACCACCCCTGTGCTTTGCTTGTCAGCAAAAAGTAGCAGGTACCACTATTACTTTCTCACGCTGTGATGCTGCCTATCATACATCTGTCTGTTACAGATGTTCATATTTACAGAGCCGTCACATAGATGTTCCTGTAGTTAGGGCAGTGTGTCACTTAATCAACAGAGAGTTTCTAAACAGGTATACGATATTTTCTTCATAGGCTTGTTATGTTGACTTAGATCCAGTCCTGGATAAACTGAAAATGTCCGTGCTTCTCACTGAGGCTTCCTCTCTTTTGCCTTACTGCACAGGTGGTTCCTCTCTTACTGTTTCTATTTCTTTCTCTCCTTCCTCTCCCCTGCTGTCACTTTTGTCATGTTCAAGAGTTCTATATGATGCTTGCATTTCTCATGATTTCTATGTATTTTCTGTGTCCTCCTTCTTAATATGTAAGGAAAGTATGTTTTATTGATTAACATATTCTAATGACCTCAGATAATACGTGGAAACTTGCCATCAGACCCTTATTAAATATGTGCTAAATGAAAGAGTTTCAAAATCAAAACAGCTCTTCAGAGTGATTTCCATTGTCAAACTGGATTGCATAGGCCTGTAATTGCAGCTACTTGGTTGAGGAATGAGGATTAATTGCTGGGCTCAGGCTTACCTGGCCTGCAGAGTGAGTTCAAGGCCAGAATGGATAACTTGGTGAGCCTTTGTCTCAAAATTAAAAAGAACACTGGGATATAGCTTTGTAAGACTCACCTAGCACACTTAGTGGTTCAGAAATAAAAAGTGATCTTGTTAAATATGAATTTTTTTCAGTGGCAGATTTGGTGGTATGTGTTTCTTTCCATTTATCTTGTCACATGTCTTCCTGTCTGGAATAAAAATTTTCACCTTTATAGCAGAGACATGTTTTCCAGGGTTTCCAGGTCAAGATGAAAGCACATGGTTAGGTCACCCTTTCACATACTAAGAATGTTCTTTTAAAACTTTGCAAATCGTACTAGAGCAGAAAGACACACATGGTATATACTCACTCATATAGACATATAATATAGGATAAGCCTACTAAAATCTGTACACCTAAAGAAACTAATCAAGAGGGAGGACTCTGGCTAAAATGCTCAATCCCTATCCAGAAAGGCAAATAGGATGGATATCAGAAGAAAGAGAAAACAGGGAACAAGTCAGGAGCCTGCCACAGAGGGCCTCTGAAAGGCTCTGCCCTGCAGACTATCAAAGCAGATGCTAAGACTTATGGTCAACCTTTGGGCAGAGTACAGGGAAACTTATGAAAGAAGTGGGAAATAGTAAGATCTGGAGAGGAAAGGAACTCTACAAGGAGAGCAACAGAACCAAAAATTCTGAGCACAGGGGTCTTTTCTGAGACTCATACTCCAATCAAGGACCATGCATAGAGATAACCTAGAACCCCTGCACAGATGTAGCCCATGGCAGTTCAGTGTCTAAGTGATAGTAAAGGGCTGCTGGGGATGAATCCTCTAAGACCTTGCCAGAAGTGGATACCAAGATGGTATACACTCTCATGGCTGGCAGCAGTTTTCGCTATCAGCTGCCAATGGCTGGGCCTCTTGTTCACAGAACACCTACTGTTTGCTTCTCTGTATAGCTTGGACTTTGCAAACCTTGGCCACCTGCTTCTGAAATGGAGCCTTGCTTAAGAATCCTCAGCAGACACTGCAAGACTTCTTTTGGACTGTTCTTCCACTGTATTCTTTGAGTCAGACAAGTATCTGAGTCTAGCCCAGGTTCAGAAACAGAAAAATGATCTCTCTTCAATACAGCAGTGACTCATAAGCCACTGAACAGATTTGGGAAGCAGTGTTTGGGACATACTCTTTGCCCTCTATGTAAGAAGGTTTCAGAGCAGGTCCAGTGTCTTTACGTCTTTTGTTGATGCTCAACTCATTATCTAATCCAGGTTGCTGCTGTCCACAGGGGAGCAGAAACTCACTACAGCAGCAATACCCAATAGTGGTTTACTTGAGGGAATCAAGAGTAACATGCAAGGTTCTTGAAATTTGGGCACTTCTGGAAACTGGTGTTTTCTTCATTTTCTCCACTTGGCCGTTTGGTCCCTCTTACAATGACTTGACATCTCTCCACACCTCTTATCAGTCCGCTGTCAGTTTCTCCTCTTCATAGTATTCGTTGCTTCAAGAATTCACTTCATATTCTTGTTAGCCACCTGGCCTCCCCAGTTGACCTTTCAACCTCTTCTGCCCTGGTCTTAGACCCAGGTAATTAACTCAAGTTGCTCAGCTATGCTCTCCTACTCAGTTTCTCATTGAGAGAAGAAATTTGGTGGGTAGATTTGATTATGGATAAAATCCCAAGGACACTTTTGAGTTGTAATTCCACCCAAAGATTATGAAAGACTGTGCATCTAAGAACACCACCAAACCCTTCTTGCAATGTTGTTTTTAGTTCTGAATTCCGAAAGTAAGTAGTCCCTGAGCGGTGGTGAATATGCCTGGGTCACACAATGTACCCAAAACCAGGTGCCTTATCATTGACCTTGAAATCTCTTGAGATTTCAAACCCGGTTATTTCAAACCAAGGAGAAAATTTCCTCAAATAATGAACACTCATGTTCTGGCAGTCAGAGCTGGTGAGGAGATAACCTGAAGTAGATTTAAGTCCTGTTTTTGTGATCTTTCTTTTCTCAAGAATTTTTATAGCAATGTGGCCTCATAGTAATGACCCTTCTTTCCTTTAAGGCTGAGTTTTTATTTCACAGTACAAGTCTACACATATCCTACTTCTATGTATGAGATGATATTAACTCAGAGTGTTTTCTTTATTTTAAATTTTTGTTAGTGTTATCATTTGAAATATTCCAGGAGAAATTTTTTGTATGGCCTAAAAGCTGCACCAGGTGACTAGATATTTATCTAGGAAGAGTTGGTGACTATGTGCCATGCTTTGTTACCTCACAGAATACTGGAGTTAGACTAATGGCCCATGTCAGTCAAATGGCCCATGGGAAGTGTTAACTCCAGGAAGAAAAAGTGAAGGAGGTGATGGAGTGCTGAGAACATCTGTAGCCATGCTCACACATTTTTCTCAAAGAAGTATTCCATGAGCACTCAGTCATCGAACCAACCTTTAAAAAGTTCTTACTCAATTTATTTGACTTCATTTCTAAAAATGACACCAGAACCCTAACAACAGGATGAACATAATGACTGCAGACATTTGGCATAGTTTATTTATGATGACTAATGTTTTAAGAAGAAAAGAATTTTACTCAATAGTTAACTTGTAAGATTGTCATGTCAAAACCATTTAAGAATCATAAAAAGAGAGGGTTTAGGTCCTCTCTATGCATTGTCCTTGGCTGGGGTATCAATCTCTGCAGGCCCCCAGGGCTCAGGTTTTTTTTGTTTTTGTTTTTGTTTGTTTGTTTGTTTGTTTGGCTCTGTTGGTCTCCTTTTGGACCTCCTGTCTCCTCCAGGTTTTTCTATCTCCCTCTTCTTTTATAAGATTACCTGCATTCTACCCATAGGTTGGCCATAAGTCTCAGCCTCTGCTTCAATTCCGCAATCAGTAGAGTCTTTCAGAGGCCCTCTGTGGTAGGCTCCTGTTCTGTTCCCTGTCTTCTCTTACTTCCAATGTCTATCACCATTTATCCTTCTGAATGAGAATTGAACATCTTCCTTATGGTTCTCCTTGTTGTTTAGCTTGTAGATTTGAGTGTGTTTATCCAATATTATATGGCTAATATCCACTTATGAGTGAGTATATACCATGTGTGTCTTTCTGCTTCTTGGTTACCTCACTCAAGATGATTTTTTTCTAGTTCCCACCATTTGCCTGCAAGTTTCATGATTTCCTTGTTTTGTACAGCTGAGTATTATTCCATTGTGTAAATGTACCACAATTTCTGTATCCATTCCTCCATTGAGGGACATCTAGATTGTTTCCAGCTTCTGGCTTTTATGAATACAGCTGCTTCAAACTTAAAACCCAGCTCAGATGTAGCCCATAGACTCAGTATCCAAGTGGGAGCCCTAGTAAGGGGAACAGGGGCTGTCTCTGGCATGAACTCAGTGGCAGGCACTCTGATCACCTCCCCTTCGGGGGTGCAGCTTTGCCAGGCCACAAAGGAAGACAGAGCAACCAGTCCTGATGAGACCTGATAGGCTAGGGTTAAATAGAAGGGGAGGAGGACCTCCCCTACCAGTGGACTAAGGGATGGGCATAGGGGAGAAGCAGGAGGGAGGATGGGATTAGGAGGAGATGAGGGAGGAGGGCCACAGCCGGGATACAAATTGAATAAATTGTAATAAATGATAATAAGAAAAAAGAGAAACAAGAGTGGGTTTAAAAAGGAGCTGATGAACAGCCAAAACCAAACAAATAAAATAAACAAACAAACAAAAAACAAGCTAACCATTGTAATCTAAATTTGGATACATTTTTAGAAGCTGAGGAGGCATCTCCATTGAAGTTCACCCTAGGAGTTTTTATGGGGGTGGGACTAAGGCCTTGCATGGAACAGAATTCTACCGCCTTGGAATTCTCCACATGCCTTGTTGAGCACTGTCTTTAGGTGACTCTTACTATGACTGAAGGCAAAAATAGGAGCAATATCTAATAGTTTGAGGACTTTGGGATGCTCTGCATTCAGCGGATATGTCTTCCTTCAGTTCATACACTGGAATTTAAGAGCCAGTGTGATGGCATTAGGGGGAAGTGCTGTTCTGAGTAGGTCATGAGCACACAAGCTTCTTCGTAGCATTGACATGCGAGGGACACAGCAGGAAGATGATGTCTGTGAACTAGGAAGGCGCCCTGTGCTGCACTAGCACCTGACTTTGGAGCTCAGAGAAATACGTTTGCATTGTTTGTGTGTGACTGTCCTAGTTTACTTTCTGTTGCTGTGAAAAAGACCATAATCAAAAGCAACTTGAAGAGGGAAGGCTTCATTTCAGCTTATAGTTTATTGTTATCTATTAAGAGAAGTCAGAACAAGAACGACCCAGCACCCTCTCCCCAGGGATAGTACTGAGCCCCGTCAACCAAGAAAATGCCACACAGCCTTGCCTACAGGATCGTCTGGATGGGGGTATTGTCTCAATTGAGACTTCCTCTTTCCAGAAGACTCTTGCTTGTGTCAGATTGACAAACTTTAACTGGCACGGGTCCATTCTATGATATTTTGGCATGGCAGCCTGAACACATTAAGACATTGGTGTGTTTGGATCAAAGCTGTCTTTGGATGCTAGGAAGGTTCATCTTAGTGGAGCAAAGTCCGTCTTTCATTACAGACACTCAGCCAATCAAATAACTTGTTGCTGGTTTCATTCCTCTCTTTAGCAGTTAGAATATTTGATTCAGGACACTTTAAACATTGGGCTGTCTTCTGGTTTTCTAATAAACAGAGGAGGGATTTGTTGTGATATGAAAATTTGAGGAAAGACTGGACCACAATTTTCCTAGAGTAAAGGTAGTTTAGACATTGATAGCCTGCTAAGTGTTAGCTAATTCTGGTGGTAGCAGTCACAGTAGACACTGTAACAAGCAGACTCTGAATGTCAACATGTTTGACAGGTCTGTAACTTAATTGCTTTTTAATGTCAAATAGATTCTACTTTGGTTTCCTGGCCAGGCTGCTAAGGGCCTATTAAAACCCCATGAAACTGAAAATAAGAAATTTGATGTTTATAAAATTTGTAAACATAATAGCCCCCTTTTTTTTTGACCTTGCCTGTGGTTAAATACATTAAGACTAGAACATTCAAGTTTGATATTTTAGAAACAATGAAACGATCAAGAATCTGCTTGGGCCGCTATTCAGAGATGTTACATCTGTATATCCAACTAAAGGAGCAAACTCCTATATAATTTAGTGTTTCAGCGTGTGTAGCCCTATAGGTTCAGTATTCAGTAGGCTGGGTCTGCTAGAACGGTACCACAGGTCAGGTGGTATAATCAGTGGCTATTTATTTTCTCTGCAGTTTCGGCACATTCTCTCTGAATGACCACATTCTTTCCTCATCCTCACGGTGTGTTCTGTATGTCTAAACGTCTTCTTAGGGTGCCCATCACAAAGTAGCCTCGTTGTATTTGAATTAACTCTTTAAAAAAACCTGCCTCAAAATGTACCTCATTCTGTGGTACGTGGAGTTAGGTTTCCTGCATACAAATTTTGGGTTGTGTGATTCATGTCATAACAACTAGGATCCTAGGCCTGTCCAACACTCATATTGTCAAAATCAGGACTTCCTGATTTTGGGAGGTTGAGGATACTTCTTGTAAGGGGTCTGTCCATCACAGAGTGATTGTCCTTGGACAACTCTTGCAACTGGTCACAAGTGCTAGATTGTCTGAGGCTGCTGATTGTCTTTAATACCTGATTGCTTCTGAGCATTGCACATTAATTTAATCCTTCTGCTATTGATGAATATCTGTTTTCTACCCATGATCTCTATGAAGAATAAAAATGCTTGTCCTACTTTTGAATTATTTTGATATTTCATTGACACCAAGTCAGAATGAGTAAATGGAAAAATACATTGAACCTAAGCATTCTTAAAAAGCCTATTTTCTAGCTTACTCAAATTTCAAATGCTGTCACAGTTGTATATGTTCATTTTAATGTGACAAATCGTTAGTCATTTACTAGTGTAGAGCTTATTTGTATATACAATTTTGTTGTATCTAAATAATCAAAATAAGGTATTTGGGTTTAGTGAAAAAAGTCACCCAATAACTTTATATTAATCTATTTTTGACACATGTAAGCATATATTTTAGAATGTCAGTGTGCGATTAGATATTCTTAGCACATGTCATTTGTGAAAAGCACTTTAAATCTAAGTACATTCAATTGAGCATAATTAAAATATCAAGATACATATTCTTCATATACATTTGCCACTTAATTTTTTAAGTAGCTATAAGTATCTACCATGTGAGTTCAAATTAAAGGAAGGTGATTAAATTATGGATATATTTAATGCTTTTAGTTTAAAACATAGCAGAAATTATGCTGTATTAAGATACAGTGCCATGTTCCTGTGGACAACAGACTGAGAGCGTCAATTGTAAAGAAAGGCTGCTAGTGTTCTCTTAGTTGTTGACTAGAGACTGCCTTTAAACTTCATAGTTACCTTTGACAGGATTCCCCAGGTCCTAACAGTGAACGTTTGGGGATATTGTCTCATTTAGTAAGGATACTTTACCGAAAGGCTTGTTTTATTTAGATAAATGGAAGAAAGTGGATTATGGAGAAGCAGGAAGAGGAGGAGCCCCTGAAGGTGTAATATATTTAGATGGCTGATACTTTCTACAGTTGTAATAATGAGCCTGTTATAACAAGCAGACCTATTTGTCCGTACGCATTTTATTTACCTGAAGAAAATTGTCAGTTTAATGAGGTTTATTGAAAGTCATTGTTCTTTGGATGTTTAGAGAAAAAGAAAAATATATCAGGATTATGTTGCCTTTCTAAATATTTCTTAGAATTCTATTGTTATTAAAGAGCTAGCTCCACCCTCAACCCCAACCATAGTGTTCCCTGTGCATTCAGAGACATCAGCAGTGAAGCAAGTCTTTTTCTAACATGAGAAGAGGAATCGGGGTTGCAAACTTGTAAGGAAGCAAAGAGAACAAGCTTATAAAAACATCTAGGCATTGACCAAAAGAAGCTGTGATAGAAGCCACATTTTAGGTTCTTTGCAGACTATCCATCTAGCCCATTTTACTGAGAGGGGATATTAGAAGAAAAAAACTATAATTTTACTTTGAGCCCTGAGAAATCATATCATGTGAAAAATTAGAGCATTTTGGAAATGATGATGCTTTGTGTGGAGAGAGCCATATTCATTTGAGTTGCTTGGCGTGTGGACTTCATGCTGGCATAGTTGCAGCTTCCACGGCCCATTTCCGTTCTGGTTGCTCTTGGGCCACGGGGTGTAAAGGTGCATTTGTGATGATGATGGGAGTCAGACAAGAACTGTAACAGCCAAAGCTGTTGTATAAAGGTGTGAACTGCCTTGTATAGAGAGTTGGGGTGTCTGTTGTCCCAAACATGAGCTAATGCTATATTTGCGTAAAATCTGTACCAACCATTATAACTATTTTTGCAGGCCCATCTGAATAAAATAGAAATTGTCACTAATTACCCACTTCTTAGTTAGTCTAAAGCAGGCCTCAAAGATTCATATTTTAATAATTTGGGGATTATAAGGCCTACTTGTCTGACTTCTGTGTAGTCAACAAATGACTAATCTACAGTGAAAATGAGATAAGTCTGTTAAACCAATTCTATTTATCTAAGAACGGCATTTCATATTTCTTTAGTGTGTCTGAATCTTTTATTTATGTGCTTAACAAAAGCATCACCACGTTATGAGAACTGTGGCCGAGATGGTCTGATTGACCAAAGACACATGCAGGCACTCTATGCAAAGAAGAAAGAAAAGAGAAAACCCATTTCATTGCTCAGTTTCTTTGATAATAAATTAGCATGAAGGTTCCAAGCTTTGATTTGAAATTAGGCCGTTCTGGGTTCAACTTTTATCTCTGCCTTGGACGGAATTCTCTGGCTCTCCTTTCTCATCCCCAGAAGGGCAGGGATAAGAGGTCCTGTACTGGCATGAGTGGAGGAGGGAGGCAGATGTCTGTGCACAGTTCAGCACCTTGCCCTTCTGTGTTGCAAGTGCTCCACAAATGTTTCGCTCTGGCCCCTTGAGTGGAGGAACGAAGAGAAAGGGTTTTCAAGAGTGTTGTCTTTCAATGTGTATAACTGACTTGTTTCTGGTTATACCTATGAACCATTCATCCTCCTTCAGTGAATCTACAAATCACCGGCCTTCCAAGGTCCGAGGATGTAGCTTAGTGGAAGACAGCCTTCCTAGCCTACACCAGGCCCCTCATTAGCACCACAAATGAAAGAGTACCCTTGCTTCACTTGTTAGGGAACCCACATTAATCCAGAAAGAAACCTGATGTATATAGAGTTGGTGTTGTGGGAAGCTTGCTGGAGATGGCTGTAGCTCTGGTCCCAGTGTGGAGGACAGCCTTGCTAGAGGAATGACTGAGAGATGCCTACTGGTGCTAAGAAGGTGGGAGGGGCTAGAGCACCTTGTACCTTCACAAACTAAAGAAATGAAGGAGCTATTAAGAAGAAGTTAGCCAGGCATGGTGGTGCAGGCCTTTCGTCCCAGCTGAGACAGGTGGTTCTGTGTGATCGAGGCCAACCTGGCGTGCACAGCGAGTTCAGGGCTGTGCTGCTTTTTCTGGGAAAGCCCTCCTACCGATCATACTGCAGCTTGACCGACATCCACAAGTTGTGTACTGTCAGTGTCTGGCCCTCCTCCAACATACGGGACCCCTGGCAAACTATGCTCCAGAGGAGAATCCTGGAAAGCAGTAGTTAACAGCAACTGGAGGCCATGCCAGAAAGATCTCTGAGGCGGATTCCTTCATCGTGGTTGATGGACTGGTACTGATACACATCAAAGCCAGTTCCGCAGCTTGTCCCTTTTTAAGGAGAGAAGAGCAGTAAACAGCTACTGTCTGTTATGCTCACAGGTTGAGTGTAGGGCAAAGGTGCTCTTAGCTTTTGGCAGATGGAACCTCCCTCTTCTACTCCCCATGCTGTCTGTACATGGCTTTTCATTGCGCTGTATCCTTGTATATGGGTCTGTCTTTCTCTCTCTTTTTTTTTTCAAATCTGTCTTGTGCTACATTAAAGCAAATTTTAATGAATGGGCAACAGTAAAATTCTCCACACGACTTTATTCTGGATTTATTTTTATTTTTAACATCTTCGGAAAACTGAGTTGAGATTTTGTTTGGAAAAATTGCTTTGAATGTTAAATTAATTTGGGGGAAAGGACATTGTAATAATATTTGACTTAAGAGAAATAGTGGTGTTTTGTTTTGTTTCAAACATCTGCATTTTAAATTGAGTTATGGGCAAACACATGTTTACGTCAAATCTTCCTAATAACTATAGTTGGTTCTCTAGTCTTCAAATATTTTATTGCCTTAGAACAAACTACAAAACCTGTAATTTTCTTCATTTTGGTCTTGTGTGTTTTATATAGTTATGTCTTCCTAATGAAAGTATAAACTTTCTTTGGATATTCCAGTTCTGTCTTTCTTCTCTGAAGATATGAACTATTTTTGAATGTCAGGTTTTTGCTTTTTATAGATACAACAGAATCCTTTTCTTTTGCTAGTGTTCAATGAAATGGAGTGGATTGTCCGATGTTCTTGTTCAGAATGGTAGCTGCCTAAGTAAGAATCCAAGTGGCATTGAACTTACGCATCAATGTACACACAGTAGGCTCTTTGTAGAATACCCATGTGGTGATGCCCATGACCCTGGCTCCCCAGCTGCCAGGTACAAATATAGCCCTAAATTGTGAATTGTATTTAGTTGCCTGGCTGCTGGCTGTGACTTCCAGACTGTTTGTGTTGAGTCTAGCAAGAATACTAGAAATACACAAGTACCTTCATCTTTAATAATCACTACAATCTCCATGTTGCCGATCATAGCTTCTCATAGAGTGCCAGAATATTATTTTGCCATCAGCTCCAGGGACCAGGGGTATGTCAGGGGTGTGTCAGAACTCTAGCTGTTTTTCTCATGTCATATAGCTCAGGCTGGCCCAGAACTTACTTACTTTCCAGGAAAGTCCAAAGATTTTTATCTTTCACTTTTCTCCCCATTTTCAGAAGTGATCGTGTCTTGCTTTAGTAAGGAGAGAATATGCCCGGCTATTCTGTCTCTACACTGTGCGTCTTTCTCCTGAATTACTGTAAATACCCATGGTCCTTTTCATACACTCATGACACCGATGTTTCCTCTTCCTTGCCTCAGCATCCATGCTGCTTTCGCACTAGATTACCTACGAACTTTGACTCTGTATGATGCCTGTGGATCTTGTTGACTGCTTCACTGTCCAGAAGCCACATTCCCTGCCTGATTTCCAGGACAATACTGTATAGTTGGGTTTCATTTACCACTCTTGTTTTTAAATCTCCTTCCAAACTCATGCAAACTCTTAGGTTGAGTTCTAGTGGAATGTGTCCTCATCTGTGTCTTAGTTCTTATCTCCCTGCTCACGGTCTCTGCATTCTGTCATAGTTCTCTTTATTATTCTTCATCCTGTAAAATAGCAACAAGAACTCAACTCCTTTCACCTTACCTCCCCTAGCCCTTCCCTTCTCCTTCCAGATGTAATTGTCTTAATTGTACCTTTTATCTCCCAATCTGCTATCCCAATCTGCTAAGACCCTAATTGTCGCCCTTGGCTTGGGCCCCTTCTTTTCAAATTAGCACCAAACACACCCCTTTGTTATCTAAGCCTCTTCCCAAATCTTGGATGCTCCCCTGCAACTCAAAAGGTATCTATTTCTACATTCTCTCCCCTCACTCACACTTAATCAAACCCTATCCACAGTCTTCAGGATGGCGGTCAGGGTCCAATGCTTCTTTCAAGCCCGGTCTCTCCATGATTTGGCTCAGTAATTTCATGTTTTGGGCATTCTCTTTCATATCCATCTGTTCTATATAGAGCAGCGGTTCTCAACCTGTGAGTCAAGACCCTTTTGCATTTCAAATACCTATATTACAATTCATGACAGCAGCAAAATTACAATTATGAAGTAGCAATGAAATAATTTTGTGGTTGGGGTCACCACAGTGTGAGGACCTGTATTAAAGGGTCACAACATTAGAAGGATGAGAACCACTGATCTAGAGCCAAGCGTTCTTGATAGAGCGATTTTGCTGCCATGATAAGAACAGTTAGTATGAGCCCAGCTTGGTAGTGCATGCCTTTCATCCCTGCACAGGCAGGCAGACCTCTGAGTTCAAGGCTAGTGTGCTTTACATAGCAAGGTCTAGGCCATCCAGGCCTATATAGGGAGATCCTGTCTCAAAGCAACAAGTGTAAGTGTGCCGTCGGAACCATACCAGTAACTCACCGTTGGCATCTAAGCCATGTTTTCCAGCTTTATGACTCCCTGTGAGATAAATCACCACCCACCAGCCTTAGCTTGTTTACTAAAAGAAAAAGTGGCAACATCGTGAAAACCGACTCTACCCTAAAGTTGCTTATAACCTGTTAGCAAATGCCTAGCACACAGTAAGTATCAATAACAGACAGTATGTGCTGTAAGTCTTGTCATAACTATTCTCCTGACTGACGGGTGTGTTACTGTGTGTCTGTTATCCAGAGAATCCCCTGTCACTGCTTTTGTGACATTTCTTCTCACACTACATGGTGTGTGCAGCCTACGGCTCTTGGGCGTCACGCAACCACACGCAAAAAATCAGAAAACATGTAAAGCGTGGCCACATGCCTGTGACGCGCGGGTAACTCAGCTGTGCTGTTTTCCAGCACTTCCTTTGGGGTTGACTGTTCTCAGCTCTCTTGGGTTGCTAGTTAACATTTTTTTTTCTGCTCACATTCCAGAACATCCAAGGTACGAAAGGCCTTGCTCTCCTTCGAACTGTCTTTTCTGGCCCTAAACACTGTCATCTACGCTATTTGGTTTGTTTCTTCTGCTTGCTGCTCTGTAGCCCTGGGCACGCTGGACTAATAGGGAGGGACGGGCAAAATGTGAGTGTCTCCGTCTAGGTGGCTTATAAAGCACAAAGTACTATTTCTCAACATATCTTGGAGCTAGAAGTCCCAAGATCAAGGTGCTGACAGTGTTATTGTTGGTTCCTCTATGGCTGCCCTCCTTGGCTACAAATGGCTGCTTCCTCTCTCTGACTGTTTTGTTTTGTGGGCATAGATCTAACTGGATAGCCCAGGCTATCCTGAAAGTCAGTTGTATAGCCCAAGTTGACCTCGAACTCAGGGCAGTTTTCTTACCCTGAACCTTCCAAGTGCTGGGCCAGCTCTCCGGAGACATAGACATTTTCCTTGTCCACATTTGGTTTTCTTGGTTTGTGAGAATGTTAGTAAGATTGGATTGAGTTCCTCCTTAAAGACTATATTGTAGTAGGGCATGGTGGCAGAACACGTAAAATCCGGCACTTAGGCAGCAGAGGCAAGAAGGTCATGTAAGATTGAAGCCAACATAGCCTCTAGAGCAAGTTCCAGGCCAGCCAGGGCTACATTGCAAGACCCTCTCTTACTCTTTACTTAACAAAGAAATAAGCATACAATGGTAAAACTCATTTCAAGTTAATTCATTTTTGGAAGCTCCATCTCCCAATACATGCCCTTTCAGAAGCATAGGTGCTGAGTTGTCTCAGCTTAGTTAGCTGTGACTTTTGGTAAAATAGTTTAAGTGATAACAGTTGTTCTGACTTTTTCTGTGTTTACTCTGACGTAAAGATACATGGTACATGCAAAGCAGTGTCTATGTACCCACGGAATATCCATATGGGATATTAGCTGAATGTCCATTGTTCTTTCTGTTCTCACTTTAAATCCTCCAAGAACAGGAACACTTTCTTGTCAGATTTCTTGTGAAATTCCTAGGGTGAACTCTGCTTCGTAGGGTGGGAGAGGGGTCCAAGCGATTGGGTGAGTTAAGAGAAGGACTTACCTATCCAAGGTTGACCTCAAACTTTCTATATAGCCAGGAAACTCTTGGTCTTCTTGCCTGCCTCCATCTCCCAGATGTTACAGGTAATGTGCCACTGTACCACGCTCTTAAGAACAGTTTTGAATGTGAGTGTTTATAGAACTTTAGAGAATGAACACGTAGATCAACATTCAGGAGCAGAAACAGGCGTTGCTTCTCTCAGTCGCCTTTCTGTTGCAGTGATGAAACACCATGACCAAAAGTTCTCATGAAAGAATGAATTTATTTAGGCTCGTGGTCCCAGGGGGATATGTGTCCATCATGATAGGGAAGTATCCAGCTGGCGGTAGAGAAACGGCAGGACTGAGAAGCTGAGAAATGTGAATCTTTAATTGCCTGGAGGAAGCTGGAAAACTCGAAGTGGGATAAGGTTTTAAACTGTCAAGGCCCACCCCTAGGTTGAACTTCCTCCAGCGGAACTACACCTCCTTGCGGTCTCTCCAGACAGTGCTGCCAACTGGGTTTTGGTTGCCAGAGTCTAAGCAGGGCATTTCACTCAAACCATCACAGCAAGCCTATGCTTCCTTCTCAGTTGGAGTCAGTAATGGAAGCTAAAGCAAGAAACACACCAAAGAGTCCATGCCCTCACTGGAGGATGCCACTGTGAGTCCGTTTGGCACATCTTCTTTGAAAGCCTGCCAGAGACTCCAGAAAGTCATAAGAAAATGATTTGTGACGGAAATCACATGTACACAAAAGCCAGTATCTTCGCACAGCCAGAGCTCACAAGTGATGAGGGACACAAAGCCTCTGTGTACAATAGACGTTGCTGTTCATTGTTGGCCCATTTGAGGTATCTTTGATCTCTGCAGAGGAGGGACATGGCTAAAGTGCTGTGAATGGACAATAGAGAAGGAGTAGGAAGAGCAGCAGGCAGCGAGTGCACTGTGCAGCCATCAAGCCCTGGAGATGCCCAGACACTGTGTACCTAATGATAAGCATCTTCGCCCGGTGCCTTCAAGTCTCGTTTCCTTCCAGCCAGACTCCACAGGACCCGTTTCATCTTTAACACCTTTCTAGTGTGCCACTTTGGGTATGAGGGTTCATTTCTTCATCTTCCAGAGGTGAGGGGTGTACATCCTTCCTCTTTCTCTTGGTACCAATACAGTCTCTTTCTGATACACCTAGTCCCTGCAGCCCTATGAAGTATTTTTTTTTTTTTTTACCTCTTGTGTTATCCTTATCACAGTCTAGCTTTGCTAATCCTAAGAACCGGTGTCTCTCTATTGTCTCAGAGTTAGGAAGTTGGGAGTAAGTTCCCATTTTATTGGATGCATTGTTAACTTTTATAGGTGTTTGTAAAGAAATAAAGTAACGAGACAATTCTGTGCCTAAAAATTATACCTTTGATAATGCCAATGCTTGGTTGTGAGATCAAAAGGAAAACATAAAAGCTATTCTCTGAAATAATACGGGAGATCAGAATTAGAAATCATAGCTTTTATGGAAGATGAGAAAACCCTCAGGAATTGACAGACATCCTACAGATTGCACGGTAAAGAGATTTTCTAGTCCTCGGTGTGCATAATCAGATAGGAACACTTTTAAAAAGCATGAGGTACAGAAATTCTTAATTACTTCCCTGGCGTGGAGTCCAGAAGTCGCCCTCCCTCTCAGCCTCTGCAGGTGACTGTACCCCAGCTGGGGCACAGAAGGAGCACTTTCCGGAGTAGAGTTGCCGCTCTTCCCTGAGCCCCAGCCAGTGGTGTAGGTTCAGCATTTCTTTGCTTTTTATGACAAATGGGGTCTTCTGGGTAGGGCCCTCAGCTCCCTCCTTACCTGCTGTGGGAGGGCTTGCCGGAGGATGTGCTGTGTATCCCTCCCATTCTGGTCTGTGAGAAATCAGCCATTAGGGTTGCAGATGTAGTTCTCCTCTGAAGCCTAAAAGCAGCAAGAGAAACTGGCCCTTAGCTAATTCCACCCCAGTGAATCTTCCTCAACAAGTCTGCGCCGGAGAAGAGTTTTTACTGCCTGTTTGTGGTGCTGGGGATCAAACCCAGGGCTGTGAGCATTCTGTCGCCAAGCTAGAACCTGTCCTCTTTATAGTGCACTGCTTTGTCTGACAATGATCTTCACTTTCACACGCAGACCTCTCTGGCCCAAATTTTCTAAATCAGCCGTCCCTGTGTGCTCAATATGGTGACTAGCTTATCTTCATTCTGCTACCCCTCATCAGCTGACCATATGTTGTATAGGAAGGGCCTGAAAACCCACAGTAGACTTATGGTAGTGAGAAAAGGGACTCCTTTCCAGGTTCCTGCAGGAAGCAGCAGTGTATGTGCAAGCACAGCTCTTCATTGTGTGGACCAGGAGGACACAGCAGCCCTGGGACATGCTAGCTCAGGCTCTACTTCCTACTTTATGAGGGCCTTGTGGAGAAGGGGATGAGCAAAACATGGTGGGAGTGGACAGGGATGAGGCAGCCTGTGTCCAGGAAATGGATGAATACCATTGCTCTGTAAGCACAGGCACAGGGAAAGTCTTAATTTTTTTTTTTTAAGAACAAATATGTCCTGATGAAGATGCCAAATTGTTGAAAAGAGAAAAACAGTAAACATTTTTTCTCTACTTTTTTTTTAACTTTGTTGTCGTCGTAACACATGACATATACAGAAAATTTAAAATATACCAAGAAAAAAAAATTAAACTGTAGTTTTATCACCTCTGCAGTATCAGTGTGTGGGCACACTCGGATTCGTTTAATGTGTCCTCACCGTTGGGTAGTTAGGCCGTTTCTCAGTCTTATTTGTAGCTATTATAAACAGCCCTTCCGAGACCACTCTTGTATCCGAATACATCCCATGTAGCACAGCCAGAGCATCTGAGAGGATGCGTGTGCCGAGTCCCGAGAAGAGGTACTTCTGTTTGATGTCACCCCGAAGTTGCCTGTTACCATGATGACAGCTTGTGGCTGTGTAAGCCTCCTATCTGTGGTCTGGCCTCAGGGCAGCATTGCATAATAAATATCCAGAGTTGTGCTGTGTCATCATCAATTTTAGTTGGATTATATAAAGTTTGGTATGTTTGTGATTAAGAAATAACACGTTGACAGATACTGAGAAAAACCGTAATTGCTTATGATTGGTATGGACTTCCTTTCAAACTGAGGTTTCTTGTATTGTGCTTTAAGTATTTCACTGGTGATTTAGGGGGTGATATCCAGCCGTCATTGGAACAAGTGAGCATAGAGTGTACAAAGTTTAGGCTGTAGTCAGTTTAATTCCTGTTTTTGCCATTTCGACATATCATTTGGTTTACATAAAAAGAATGATTCTAGACACAGGCAATATATAAATAAAATTGTAAGAGTAATTCTAAATGGTCTTTGAATCCTGCTGGGTTTTTCTTTTTTAAGACTTTCTTTCTCTGAGTTTATATGACTTTGGCAATTTTTAATCACAGCCAGAATCAGGAAATGTATGATGCAATTTGGCCTCCTTGGTTCCTTCTATTTTGAGAATCAAATTTATTCTACTTGGGCTATTAATTTATTTTGTGTTTAGTCTATTACTGCCTTTGTATCTTTGGATGCTGTGGGAGCAGTTATCCATGCTTCCTGAAATCCTCTTTCCTTTTTCTGGTGCAGGCGATCAAACCTAGATCTTGTGCATGCTAAGGACTTGTTCATGCCACTTAGGGTTCCTTGTCGTGTCAGTGTGAGTGAATTCAACAGCAGTCTCCTTACAGTCTTTGTTTTCTTTTGTTTCTTTGGTTCTGTGGTTCTAGACTAAGTAACTGAGACCTCTGTCCTTGAAGCCTTCCACACCACAACTGGTGTGTGTGTGCGTGTGTGTGTGTGTGTATGTGTGTGTCTTGTAGGTCACAGAACAACTTGGCAGGACTCATTTCCCACTTAGCCATCTTGCTGACTCACCATGTGTTTTAATTGACCGATAGGAACTGAAACAGTCACCCTGCGAGGACAGAATGTCCTAAACTCTGTTCAGAGAAATTATTCGTCTCTTCTCGATCCCTTAGCATGTTTCAGCTTTCATCCCAAATTGTCCTTTTTCCGTTTAGGCTGGAGGCTCCCAGGTGATTTTCACGAATCCATTAGAAATTGTCAAGATCCGCCTGCAAGTGGCTGGGGAGATCACCACCGGCCCCAGAGTCAGTGCGCTGTCTGTGGTGCGGGACCTGGGATTCTTCGGCATCTACAAGGTAACTTCTCTTCCCCTGGTTTCTTTAATTACTGTTATTTTACGCTCAGAACTGTTCTTCTGGAAGAAGTTCATTTCTCCACTTCGATTAGACATTCTGCTGGAACCCATAGGACACTATCATGCCCATTAGGAGGTGGAACCCATAGGACACTATCATGCCCATTAGGAGGTGTCCCTTCCAGCCGTCAGCCGACGAACTGCCCTTAGAGATACAAAGATGCGGAGGACCCCTGATGGGGTTGTTCAGCACAGCTCTCTCCAGGGACACGGGCCTCAGCAGCTAGCTACAGCTCTTTTTGCGCTTCTGTTGGTAGAAGAACTCTTTGTTATTTGTGTTTGTCTGTGGTGTGTGTTGGGGAGTTTTGCACATGTGCACATGTTTGTATGTGTGAACACATGCGTGTGATAGCCAGAGGTCAGTGTAGGATGTCTTTTGTTGCTCCCTCCCCCACCCCTTTTTTTTCCAATCTTGCACTTTATGTCATTGCTGCTTCAGGCCTTGGCTGCATACTTGCACAGTCGGCACAGCTGCTCCTTCCGCTGCTGCTTCTTGGTCAAATTTTAGTGGACATTTGAAAAGTTTTCCCCACTCTTCTACCACAAAGTTGCAGTCGGGTGTGGTGATATGCAGCCTTAATCCCAGAGCTTGGTCAGCAAAGGCAGATGGATCTCTGTGATTTCAAGAACAGCCTGGTATACAAAGAGAGTTCCAAGCCAGCCAGAGTGCACAGTGAGACCCCTTTCTCAAAAGAAGGAAGAAAGGAAGGAAGGAAGGAAGGAAGGAAGGAACCTTTGTTCTAATACACTGAAGTTAGCTGCATCTATGCCCATCGCTAAATTTTATTGAACAAAAGATACTGTTTTCCTTTAGGAAGATTTGAAAAAGAACTTGTTGCCTACCCAGATAAACCAGTCTTTAGGAATACAGGGTGGAAATTCAAAGTCTGCCTAATGCAGCCTAATATGTGTATGCAGGATATATAATTAATAAATTATAGGCTGAGATATCTTAATCAGATTGTTGGTGTGAATTTTAAAGCAGTGTCCCACCAGTACTCACTCTGCTTGTGTTGGTTTCCAGAGGGTATCGTCTTCATTTTCGTCCCAAGCCATGCAAGTAAAGCGCTTTTGAGTGTCCCTAGAAATCTACCCCATAGGCACTTAACATTGTGACAGTGAAATCTTGCCCTCCCCCATCATCCCAGGTGGGTATAAAGGACCCTGCATGGGTAGCAACTGCACTGAAAGGAACTGAACCCTCAGGCATTCGGTGTGGTGTTTTAAGCTTCTTTCTGCCGATGCTTTTCTCTCTTTGTTTCTGGGTTCTGCAGGTGACCTTAGGGAGTCAGTCAGAAATGCTTACAGTAGAGCTTGTTTAGACAACTCTCCCACTCCACATGCTTCTCTGCCTTCCTCCAGGTCGTGTGATTGTTAGGGTACCCTGTGAGCTGATGGATGTGGATCAGATAGAATGTGTCTCTTTCTACTGGGATTGATAAGGGAATTAGGGGGTTAGTAAGGGAATTAGGTGCATGTGCTAGTTTGGAATAAATACATGGATGTGGAGCGATTTTTTTTTTTAAATTTTGCGTATTTGGTGTTTGTGCATGGGCATGCATTATCAAGGTTAGAGGACAATTTTGAGGGGTTATTTCTCTCTTTCCATCTTTACATTGGTTCCTGGGATCATACTCTGGTCGCCATGCTTGTGGCAAGTGGCTTTACCTGCACAGCCATCTCCAAGGCCCTTGATATGTTGGCCCTTTTATTTTTAAATGGCACCTAATAATGCTTCTCCTAAAACTGAACAGTGAACATGGTGTCTGTAGCTGTTTTGTTTGCACCTACATTACCGGCTATAAGAAGTAAATAGTACTGTCATGAGGCACCGGAGGAAAAAGAAATACCTTCTGTTCTAACGTCTTAGGCACTTGCCGTCTGTGACACGATGTAGCGGCTTGTCACTTTGCCAGGCTGTCTTTCAACAGGCTGTCTAGTAAAAAGCACTTGGTACTATGGCAATGACTGTTATCGAAATATCAGATGAAATGGCAGGAACTTGTTTGCTGATGCAAGAGCAGACTGTGCAACTCGCTGCAGATGCCACGGGGGGGGGTGCTGGGGCTTGGTGCTTTTCATCTTCACATTATCTTACTATCTTAATCCCCTGTAACGCTCCTTGGAAGGCACTGGCACCCTGATTCTGTCTCAGGGTGAGGAGCGGCTGCCAGCCATGGTATTTGAGCTGAGACTGAGGCTCAGACGTTGCTTGTTTGTGCTATTGTGCTAAAGTTGCTTTTCTGAAATGATCAAGATCGCTCAGGTTGGAGCAGGAGCACTCTCCCATATAAAGTTAGCTAATTACTAGTCTAGAGGTTTAATCTAGTTGAGAAGCATTCCACAAGGCTTGGCGCTGCCTTCCAAAATGCTGTTTCGGTGAATTGGTAATTACCACGTGAAGTTAATAATGTTTTTGAACCGAAAATTTGGTTTCATTGTATGAAAGTGCCCTGGCCTTTCCCACCTTGCTCCAAGAAACCTCCTCAGCCAAACTCCCAGAGACCCAAGGGTTACCCAGCAGTTGGGACCTCTATATCTGCTCCTGTCAGCACCCCAGGCAGCTTCAGTTCTCTTCTTCCAGTTTTGTGTTGCGAATCTGGACTCCAGGCCTCTCTAGCTCACCTTTCCCTGGTCAGACATCCTGATGCTAGAGAGCATCAGGACTGTGGCTTTCTGCATGGTTCCTGGAGATTTTGTTTCATAATGTGGAGCTTTCTACACTCGTAAAGTGTTTCTCTGTGGTTTTACTTGGTTAGGGAAAAAAATGCAAATGGTTGGAGCAACCCAATACTTTAAGGCTGTTAGTTGTCTCTTCGGGTAAGTCCTTTAGGGGATGACCCCCTTCCTAATTTTTATTAGGACAGGTCCTCTTTCTTCTCCTTCCCAGGGTACCCACTGTTTGCTGCTGTTAGCATTACAATGCTGGAAGCAGGAGGGATGAGTGATTGCTTCTGTTTGTGTTTAGGACTGCTCAGCTTAACCTTCACTGGATTGATTTAACCAAGCTTTCCGGTTTTGTTTTTGTTTTTGTTTTCCTCATGAATTGACTTGCAAAATACCTTAGCATTCTGTGAACTCCTAGGCAGTTAGAATATTTGCCTTAAGAAAAAAATACATTTGCAACTGAAAAAATAAAAATAAAACAGTGAGTACAGTATAAATGTTACACTGCTCAAGTTAGAAATATTTTAGTGAAGATTAGTGAACTATATAAGCAAAAGCCTGCCTCTGAACTGGTAACATTTAGAGATTTAGGTAAAGCATACAGGAAAGAGCTGATTGAAATAAAGGAAGAATGAGTAATTGCCATTGAGAGATTATTTAATTTGCAGTCCCCCCCTCCTCCAAAAAAACCCTCATGTACAACTTGAGAAGGCCTGTGTTTGCAGCTTAGTGATAGAGCACCTACCTGGCCCTGGGTTCCATCCCAGGCAACACACACACTTAACACACAAACACAGAGAGCGTGAGAGAGAAGGGAGAGGGAAGAATCCTAGCTTTGCATGTCTGTAGATCTAGTTCTCTAAGCCTGCTTTATGGCCTAAGTAGCATAAAGTAAATCACCTGTCATAGGAAAGATGGCTGTGTGAACTTACCTTTTGTGTTGGAGCTGTCAATTTGTAAAGCTTGTTATTTAGCATTACATGGCAGCCCAGATAATAGAGGTCAAAAACAGTTTCTCTAGAAAGCAACAGTGAAGTTTGCTTCCCTGAAGACAGAACTTGGCCATTGGATCAGTGAGGACTAGAATCTTCATGCATTCACAGAAGGATTTTACTTCATGTAATCCCAGGTGTTAGATGCCAGTGCAAGGTCACTTAGGAATATGGGCTTCACCTGTTCTGTTGTAATCACACTGTATTTGACATTGTACAGGTAGATATATTTTTTCATCTGTATACATCAAAATGCTTACATGGTCTACATTTTGTGTAGATAGATTCCTGGAACTATTGTCAGTGTGTTCTGAAAGCATATATTTGTTTCAAAAGCTCAAATCATCCAGGATACAAGAGTAAAACTCTCATAACCCAAACTATACCAAGGTATCAATGTATTATAAATCCAGTGTTTCTAAACACAGTACATCCAAGGTCTTTTCTGTTGTCTTAATAGCCACGTAAAATGTTTTTAAGATGTGTGTGTGTGTGTGTGTTTCAGAGATAACATTTTTCAACTCATTTTCTGTCATCCATGTAAGTATTGTTTCTTTCCAATTTTAGAGATGTTAGAAATAGGTAATAAATTAAAGAGATTGGTGAAGCCAAAGCAGCTTTTAATATACAGTTCTGCAGAATAAGACACAGCATATAGAATGGCTGGCACACTGATTTGTTATTTTTAAAGTCTCCCAATATTGAGAAATCCCTGTCCTCTTTTCCCATACACTGAGACTAATGAATAATTTGGGCCTTGTAACTGCTCCCTTTTCTGATCATGGGCTCAGTCATATAGTTGTATAGCACATTACCTATGACTTTCCGATTCTCAGAGTTCTCAAAGAAACCAATGCCAGCTGCCAGCCAGGGGAGAGAAGGGCCCAGCATTTTCCACTTATCTAGAACTCTGATGAACTGTAAGCTTGCCTCGTACTGAAAATTATCCCTTACAGCGATTCTAGAATTAGGCCACAGAGACTATTCCTGTGTGCACTTGGCATATTTTTCTGAGTGTATGCAAAGCACAGAATCTTAGAAATGAAGTTATAGAACAACTTGTGTACACTTCAGCGTTAGTGGATTATTTAATCACCTTGCTTCCATTTATCAGTTGCATCTTATGAATATACAAGCACCTATAACAATAATTCCCCCTTTGTCTGCTTATGAAGTGTCTCTTTTTATATGCCTCTGTTCTACATGAAGAAAGCAATTGTGCAGGTATTTCCTTGGAAACACATCAGTTGGAAGCTTCCTGACACCAAGGGAACATCACTTTGCGTCCACTTTAGTGGCCAATCCCACGCTCCCACCTCTGCTTGTATCTTTTAACTGGACCTCTGTAGGAGCCTCCTCAGGGCTTTCTCTGACTCTTCAGTTTACTAAAACACAGCAGCTGGAATAATGTAAATAAGATTAATTCACTCTCTGAACACACATGTGTTATTGTTTATAGAAGCTTTATTTATAATTGCCCAAATCTAGAAGCAAGGAAGATGCCCCTTGGGAAATGAGTGGATGGATATACTGTGGTATATCAGACAATGGAAAAATGGCTACAAAGAAGTGAGCTGGGGGCTGGAGAGATGTCTCAGCGGTTAGCAGCACTGGCTGCTCTTCCAGAAGACCCAGTTTCAATTCCCAGCATCCACAGCTATCTGTCACTTCAGTTCCAGAGGAGCTGACACCCTTTTCTGACCTCCTCTGGCTCCAGGCACGCACGTGATGCACACATGGCAGGCAAAACATTGATGCACATAAAATAAAACTGAAAAGAAAATGAACTATGAAACCATTTACAGAGGAAAGGCAAATGCATGCTACTAAGAGAAAGACACTGCTCAGAACAGGCCATGGGACATCTGTGGAGAGTGTGGAGACAGCTCAGTCAATGCACTTCTGCTGAGAGCCAGCTCTGGTGTCTGGCTCTGTGGTGACCATTTAGGAGGTGGCATTGGAAAGCCAAGTTGCCGCACACACTTTGTCAGCTAAGAAAAAGTCAGCCTTCAAGAAAACCAGTGCATCAGATAGCGGTGAGGGCTCTTCCCTTCCCATCTTAGCTCAGCTGGCACATCCTCAGAAATGCCTGTATTGCGGGCCCATCTCAATTCCTGTTTGCTGGGAACAGGAATGCCCATTTGATACTTCCTCCGTGCCCGTGTCTCCTTCCTATTCATTGTGTGTGTTGACCAACTTATCTTGTTCACTACTGCTTTGTAATCTTTTTCTGGCACATGAGTGGGCACCAGAGAAATGATCGTTGTGCAAATAAGTGGTAATTGAAGCCAAATCTTTTTCCCTGTTACAAATGAGTGTATTGGAGTAAAGAAAGCCAGTGCAATACTGGGAATGTTGGATGTAAAAGAGCAGAGATCCCTTTATCCCAGGATGCTCCGTCTTGGTGCTGGAGAGGAATAAAGGGGCAGTCACAGAAGCATGTGACTGTCTCGCGGCAGCAGTCCTTCAGCGTCACGGATCTTTAGGATGCAGTCTGTCTGCAGTTAAGAAGAATTGTGAGTGGCGCACAGAGCGGAGAGGGAAGTAGAGCCCACTCACAGCACAAAGGCCAGGGGGCTTCCTGAAGGAGACAGTGTGGGAAAGTATCACATTGTTAACCAGGTGGGAGGCCTGTCACAGTATCTGGGTAAGGTTTGAGGACCGGCCTGTGGACTTCTGTGATGGAAAACATAAGGCGGAGGGAAGAGGAAGATGCAGCTGGGGCATGGTGACCTTGACCTAACTGGGGGGGGGGAGGGGGGCGGGCAGTGGCAACTGGGGATACATTTAAAGGAAGTTTCATTCTTGCAAAGTCCTGGAGAATAACAAAAGGAGGAAAGTAAACGTAGATTCTTGTGGTGGTAGTGGTGGTATTGGTGATGGGATTTTTAGAATTTCAGAATTTGAGAAACTGTGAGAAACTTTTCAAAGATCTTCCATCTGCTCTTCTCCCTGTCGTTGAGGATAGAGGATCAGAAATGTAAGTAAGCTTAGGTAGGTGACCCAGGCAAGCAGGGACAGATCACAGACAGATCTCCAGTTTTCTTCCTCCTGTGAAGGTTCTAGAAGGCAGAAGGGTGGACACAACATGATGTCGGAGCCTCTGTGGGTGTGAAGCTGCAAGAGTGTTGACATCCCCAGGCTGCAGGAAGCTAATGGCATGCATAGACCCGAAGACAACAACATGGCAGGAATTACAGGAGGGGAAAGAGCAGGTTAGCTCCCAGAAGAAGGCTGGAATGAGCAGCATTGAAGCCGCTTGGGGAGGAATGAGAAAGAAGGGAGGTGAATGGCAAGTGTAAAACTAAGGCAAGCTAAGGGCTTTGAACCTAAAGATGCAGGTCAATGGCTAGCTTTATAAAACCAAAGGAAATAGAATCATAGAAGCAGAAACCTCCAGGAGAAGATAAAAGCATACAAACCATTGGACTAGGAGCTTTACTCTGAAAGAAAGTAGCAACTAGAAAAAAAGTAGAGTTAAGTGAAACTTTTTCTAGGCAGGGAGAAGACGTTGAGAGGTTACTGTTTTCATCGTGTTTGTCTTTTGCATAGCCTGGGAATCAACCTTGAGGCCTAGTGCATGCTGGGCTTGTGCTGTAGTGGGCCACTCGCCTCCCAGCCTGTTTGTTGTTATTGTATTGGGAGAACAAATTGCTCTCTGTAGACAGCAGAAAAAGAGCCAATGCAGGCAAGCTTTGACACAGCTGAAGGTGGCCAGATCAAGATATGGCTAGCATGTTCAGGATGCAGAGCTAGGACAGTGTGTGTATGGCTGCAATTTATTCAAGCCACTGTTTGTGGAGGGCTTCCTCCCTCAGGCCCATGCTTACAGCTATGCCTCCTTTGTATCATTTAATCCTCACCACAGCTCATCCTGCAGATGCTCTTTCTTTTTAAGCTTTGATTTACAGCTGAGAAGGCTTAATGGGTTTAGGTAATTTGTCCAAGGTTATCTGTCCTGTAAAAAAATGGTGAGTCTGGCCTCAAACTCGAACACATCTCTCTTTGAAATTTGAAGTATCATACAAAGTTTGTTGAGTCATGTAGGAAAGAAGACATCCATAGTACCTTTAAATTTCGACGGAAATTGTCATCCTGTGCACCGTAAAGCCCACTGGGTAGAGCTTAGCATATAAAACATATGATGTCAATTAAAAAGTTATGAAAGAATTTCTACCATACTCTTTCCATTCTGCCCTAGCCCTGGATAATTTCTGAGGTTTGGCAATAAACTCTTTTCTCTCTTCTTCTTGACCATCACCATCACTTGGACTGGGATTACTACTCTGGGCATTTAGTTTCTTATTTGTTGTTATTTTCGAGGGGTTGGAGGTTCCGGTTCCCTGGGCTAGCTTCAAACTCTGTACGTAGCCAGGGAGTATGACCTTGAAGTCCTACACCTGCAGCCCTACCTCAGCACCTGGATTTTACGTGGGCTTCATTCCGTCCAGCTTGCTTGGAACACTGGAAAAGCCAGCACAGTAGAGATGGCTTTTGAAAATATGATTTTTATAGAACAGTGCAGGTGCAGTTGAGTGTTAAATAAGCTGTAGGAGGGAATTAGTGCTTAAAAAACACGAACGATTGTCTGACCATTGTCTTAATTACTGTTCCCTTGCTGAGAAGAGACACCATGACCAAGGTAACTCTTATAAAAGAAAGCATTTAGTTGGGGCTTGTTTACAGTGTTAGAGGCTTAGTCTAGGACCATCATGGTAGAAAGTAGACAGGCATAGTGATGGAGCAATAGCTAAGAGCTTTACATCTGGATCTGCAGGCAGCAAGGGAGAGGGAGAGAGTATGCTTGGTGTGGTCTTTTGAAACCTCAAAGCCCTTCCCAACTGATACCTCCTTTCAACAAGGCCACACCTCCTAGTCCTTCTCAAACAATTCCACTAACTGGGAACCAAGTATTCAAGCATTGAGTCTAGGGGAGCCCTCCATTCTTATTCAAACCACCACAACCATCTTTCTTGCATGCATTTAAAGCTGAAGTTACAAAGATGTATATGGCATCACTGCCTTCAAAGGGATCATTCTTGAAGCCATAGAGGAGTGTAAGCCTGTCATTGTAGTCCTATCAACTTCTTTGAAGTATTTTAATAGTCAAACACAGAACATTCAGATACAAAAAGGGCCCATGACAGTAGATGTTACCTTATTCTTACCTAAGCTCCTGTGAATCTGTCATTCCAGAGGCAAGCTTTATTACCGACCAGCTCTATGTTTTGTTTTGTTTTTCTCAATTTTTGGTCTGTTCTCTTTACAAAGAGTCTGCAGGATCTAAACTGTGAGATTATAATGTACATGTTAGAAAGTATGTAGACTGATGGTAACCCCCTGATCACAGACTACACCCAATATATTTTTTTCAGTAGTGATGGGTATGTTTCTCCTTCTGCTAGCCAGCCTTTCATTCTCTGGTTTTTTTTTATTGTTACTGAGGTATATACTTAAAGGATGGCCTGCTTAAGAAGTGTTAATTAACTGTAATATTAAAGAGACAGGACTGTGGCAGCCAGGGCCTTGTGTGGGGAATGATCAGTTTAAGGAACTTGTAGCAACATCTTTGGTAGGATTAGGTTTTTCTCTAAAAGCAGCTTGACTCGTAGACTGAAAATTGTACTCTTTTATGATTTAGTTGTGAGGCCAAAGTCATTTTCCAGCTTCCAGTTGTTACAAGAATACACTGGCTGTTTTTGTTTTCTCCTCTGATAGAAGAAGGTGCCTCTGAATATTGATAGTGGTGATTGGTGTCACCTTTTGTGAGGACATCATGCTGGGTGTTCTACTGGGCATTTTATGTTAATTACTAAATTTACATGTAATGTGCCTATAAAAATCTGTATTTTGTAGATGAGGAAGTTGACATAGAGAAAGTTCTCTGATTGCAAGGCCTGTACTCTGGCTCCTATAGTGTGCCGGGTCATGGAGCTACCATAATTTAGAATCTGGTATGTATTTGAATATTTGTTTCTTTGGAGGCCATTCACTTCCTCCCTGTCTGAGAAGCCATCCTGTCTGCAGGGAGTAAGCACTGTCAGACTTTGTGATCCATGTTAAAGCTTGTCTTAGTTGGGGTTCCTATTACTGCAACAAAAAACCTTGACCAAAAAGCAAGTTGGGGAGAAAAGGGTTTATTCAGCTCACACTTCCATATTGCTGTTCATTATCAGAGGAAGTTAGGACAAGAACAGGGCAAAAACCTGGAGGCAGAGGCCATGGGGGTGGGGGGTGCTGCTTGCTGGCTTGCTCCTCGTGGTTGGCTCAGCCTTCTTTCTTCCTTAACCCAGGATAACCAGCCCAGGGATGGCAGGACCCACAATGGCCTGAGCCTTCCCTCATTGATCATTAATTGAGCAAATGCTTTACAGCTCATGCGGGCATTTCCTCAACTGCGGCTCATTTCTCTCTGAGTCAAGTCGACACACAAAACTAGCCAGTACAAACCTGGAAAAAAAAATTCCAGGCATAGCTGGGGTCAGCCACAACTGCTGGTGTTATTGAGTAATAACCTTCATTGAGTATAATGAAGGGGTTTGAATGCATGAGAAACTAATCACAGTGACACTGCATGTGTGATCTTCGGTGTTTTGAAGGAAACTTGGAGAAACATAATCAAAAGATGGGGTTAAGAGACAACCACCCAAAGAAATTCCTCTGGTAAGGGCCCTCTATAGGGTTCCCAGCCATTGACATAGCATCCACATATAAACAACTAAAAATGTTGAATAATGTACTTTATAAAAAGCCTAGGAAATACAAAGTTAGGTAACTTTAGCAGAAACCTGCAGCTGAAAGGCATTCGCTAAATAGGTACCTTAGTAATGCCTAAAGTCTTGAGAATGAAAGACTAAGGCTGGGATTAAGATGAGACAGCCACACAATTTCAGGGGATATTTGCTCTCAGCGGGCAACCCTCCTTGTGCAGAGCCAATCGTGTTGGCACGTGTATCCTTTCTGCCAGAACACTGCTCCTCTGACCCCTTTCCTGGTGCTAGAGTCTTTCCCCATAAAACTGCAACCTCAAAAAGCTATACCCTTGGTGGATGGCAAAATAGCCTTGCTCAAGTTGCCAGGAGAGAGAAGAAGTAGAGGAATCCTTCTTCTCACAGTGAGAATGTCTAAGCTGGTCTGGCCTGAGTTTACAGGCTGAATTTATATTTCTTTGTCTGGGTGTGGGGGGTGATGCCACGGTAGCCTCATGTGATTGACACAACAAAACGCTCGTCTTCTCATAAGGAGCCCACTTTCAACCCGAACCTCAAAGGATTTTTCAGATACTCTTCCACGGTGAATGAAAGCGCAAAGATTTCAAGTCACATAAAGCAGTAAGAAATGACAAGAATAGGACTGGAGAGGTGGCTCAGCGGTTAAGAGCACTGGCTGTTCTTCCAGAGGTCCTGAGTTCAATTCCCAGCAACCACATGGTGGCTCACAGCCATCTGTAGTGAGATCTGGTGCCCTCTTCTGGCATGCAGGCACACATGCAAGCAGAACGCTATACAAATAATAAATAAATCTTTAAAAAAAAAAAAAAGAAATGACAAGAATAGGAACTATTCTAAACATACAGAAATTTAAAGGGCTTACACTGTATGAGATGTGAATTGAAGACTTATTTAAAACAAAAACTAATAAGTAAAATTATGATGATTAGAATTTTAAATTCAACAGGTGGTCCTGACAGATTTGAACATAGCTAAATAAAGAATTGGAAAACTAGAAGATAGGAATTACTCAGAAGGCAGTTCTGAGAGAACTTGAGATGGTGAAAGTTGTAAGATGGCATACTAAGTATAAAAGAAAGTCAGAAGTAAAGAAAGAGATGATGGCTGAAGATTTCCCAGAACTAAGGAAGGATAGCAAATTTCGGGAGCAGAATGAATAAACATACCCAGACGTGACGCAGCTCATCAAAGTGCTGAGTCTCACAGCTGCAGAGAAGCTCCTCAGAGCTAGAGAAGATGACAAATACAAATCAAAGGACAGTCGTTCACGTGGTGTCCTCAATCTTGGAGGGGGGAAAACAATTTCAAACTAGAAGTCTGTACTTTGCGGAAATACATTTTGAGAATAAGTGTAAACCAAAATCTTTTTCTTTCTTTCTTTCTTTCTTTTTTTCTTTCTTTTTTTTTGTTAAGATTGATAAAACTCAAGGAGAATGTCAAATTAGGCATTTTTGAAAAAAAAAATTATAAGCCAAGCATGGTGGCGCTTGCAGGAAGCAGAGGTAAACAGGTCTCTTAGTTTGAGGCTAGCCTGGTCTGCATACTTCCAGGCTAAACAGGACTACATAGTAGTCTCAAAAACAGACAAAGAAATTATAGGGCTGGGATATAGCTCAGTGACTGGGTCTTATCCTAGAATGTTTGAGCTGTATATTCAAGCTTCAGTTCTATTTAAAAAGGTAGAAATTTTACAATATCCATAAGGCAGAAACAAAAGTGATAATTGGGAAGCATGCAGCAGGAATGAAATGAAAACACTGGCAAATGTTTGAAAGCATTGTCTTTAGTGTATGTGTGTGTTTAGAATGGTAACAGTTGATGCTTAATAATTTATTTTTGGTGCTTAATAATTTTAGTTGTAATTAATAATCATAGTAAAATGAGGGCTGCTTTTAATTTAAGTAGTCTGAAGAATGCAGTTTTTTACAGAAGGAAAGTAAATACAAAAAACTGGTATAAACCTAAACAGAGGAAGCTGATTAGAAGTATGCTTTTCAGGCATGGTGTAGAGGGAGGGAGGAGAGAAAATCGTAAAGAAAAGCATCTTTCTGTGGGTCAGCGTTGTGATGGTGAGGTGCATTCCACCAAAAAAAATCCTGTCGGTCACAGGGAGCTGGTCCGTCTGACTACCTATGGCGACACAGCAGATTACAGCAACAGAACAACCAAACTAATGCTAGTTCAGGTCCACCCAGAGACCTCAGGCTGCCAAGATAAATTTTTAGAATTACAATGAAATTAAGAAGAAAATAATGCCATGAAAGTCCCTTGATTAGGGACAAATGGGAGACGCTTGTATTTTATATGCAAGTTGAAGTCATTGGCTGTTCCCTGACATCTTCATTTGGCGGCTGCTTTACTATTTGGTTTTAATAGTAGCCCGTCCTCTTAGCGGGTCTTGACACGGGCGAGGCTTCCCTGAAGGATCCTGTCCAAGTCCCAGTCATAACAAAGTTGGGATGATGCTATTGAAACATATACCAGTGGTTTCCTTTCCATGCCATCCCTGTTACATATTTACCTGTAAGCAGTTTGTGCTTTACTTGACGTGTATTGCATAACTCCCGCCCCCCTTGGGGGTGGTGAACCTGGGTATGAGCCTAGGGCAGAAACCCCAGCTACCGCCCAAGCTGTGCATGGAAGGGTTAACTTGCTGAAGGGAAGCCAAGAGGAATGCTAAGGGATCAAGACATGACACGCTGCCCATTGTTTGCAGCTCCGGATCAAAATATACAATTATGCATGCCAAATAAATTCTAAACCTGTAAGATCGGAAAAGAGGGGTGGCTCTGACGACAGGTGCCAGAAGCATTAAATAACCTCTTCAGACAAGGTGCACCACTGTTGTCTTGAGTACTGTGGGGGTCCCCCAGTCTGGCATTCCCCCCGCCCCATGCTAGACAATGTACACTCACTGCTGGAGTCTCAGTTAAGCCCCAGTCCCCCAGACCTGCTGGCTCCTGGTGCCCGCCCGACACAGAGGTGCCTTTGTGAGTGTAATTACCTTTCCCTGTACTAGAAATAGTCTGTTTAGAGCTGTGTTTGCAGGTACTGCTAGAATAAGCAGGAATTAGCATGCAAAAAGACCTGCCCTGTCTCTGACATCTTTATCAGCACCATCCTTCAGAACTGGCTTCCTTGCCTAAGGTTGGATTGAGGGAGCTTTTGGAATACATCAGGATGAAGAGATTTTAAAGGAGATTTTATAGGGTGCATGTGTGTGGGGAGGGTAGGGGACAGGTCTTATGTGTTGTACCTTGGCAGTCTCATGCCCAGCAGAAGTGCTAGAGTAAACTTGAGCAGATGATTTCAGCAACTTAAGAATTGATTAAAGCTCCCTGTGGCTACAAATAGGCAAGAGAAAACCGAAAGTGATTCTTTTGCTGTGAGGATACTATGGCCAGCCTCCTCAAACTGCCACCTGACCCATCAGGTGTGGACTGTGAGCTTGAGCCTAAGAAGCTTGCCTTGTGTGTAAATCGGAGTGGTGAGGGAAGGCATTGGAATGGTCCAGAAGTGGAGTGCAGTCAGCTCAAGATTATTTGCATATTAGGTTGCCTGGGAATGTTTTTTATTGTTTCCATCTGTTCATCAAGGAGCCTTTCGTTTAAAAGAAAGAAAAAAAAATCTCTTCTTTGGAGATAGAGGGTACGTTAGTGATTAAGGTAGAGGACTGATTTTGTGTTTAGTAATTTTCCATATGTGATTTTACTGTGTACCCAGAAAATTCAAGGCCAGTCAGAATAAGGGCAAATTCACCTCCATGTCTACGAAGAAAAGAGGCCAGAAACTCTGGGTATTTTTATACAGGGCAGAAAGAGTATGGATTTAAATGGTATACTCTATATAATTTATTCATTTTTAGTGGCCTGGGCTGTGATTTCTGCGCTGCTAACGCAGGCAGCACAGTGTGTGTCTGTATTGCAAAGGCGCCTTTTGAGAGGGATTTGATCATTTAGTAAAGACTCTTACACAGAGCAGATAGAACTCAAGCTACACAGCTTCCAGTTTTGATGTTGTGCTGAGAAATGGGCCCTCACCACAGAATGAAGAATTTATCAAGAAATCTGGGAGAGAAACCTTTTCTTCACCCTTGGAGCCTCCTAAAAGCCCCTTTAACATCCTGTTTCCCTTTTCATTGTGTGGGAGCAACAGGTCAGGGATTGCCTAAGGCAGCCCTGCAAATTGGCACCTGCCTTTGTGACTAAAACCTAGAAGGAAGGAGTGGTCAAGAAAAAGGAGCCAGGAAACCAAATAGGCCTGACTATTCCTCCAGGTTTTAAAGGTACCTCTCCGGGAAGACGGGGTTCTGAATGCCTTGGCCAGCCAAGAGAGGCTAAGGTCACCTTCCAACTCAAGCAGAATTATCTTTTGAAAGGAGTCTCTTGAGTAGGTACTGGTTTAGGGAACAATAGAGGTAGGTACCAGAGGAGAGGCAAGGAAACACAATCCTTCTGCCCACATTTTTCCCTCTTCTTTTTTTTTTTTTTTTTTTTTTTGTGACAGTCACAGAACTGCGACAGGTCTTACCCTATTCTTTCCGGCAGCTCCATTCCCTCCTCTGCCCCTTGGTGTTTGAGAGTATAAAGTTGTTCCCAGTGCTCAGTGCTTGTTCCACAGTAAGGGAGTGGAGGATCTTCCGTGGAGTGTCGCTCTGCTTATCTCAGTAGGTAGAGAAGCATTGGGAGGCCTTCACTTGCTGGCACTGCCTTCCTACCTATGGAACAAGGACAGTGTGGGAGTTCTTTTTCTTCCCTGCCTGTTCCATGTGTCCTGTCTTCTCGGATCATCAGCAACCTAAGACCTCTCACACAGCCTAACCTTTGTCATGCTTTGCATAAATGCTTTGCCTGTGCTGTCTGTTTCTTGGAATTATGCAGCCTAGGGTAACAGGTCCAGCCCAGCTTTTCTTCAGGTTTATTCTTCCCTGTTTTCTAAGTTTGACTTCTTAGCAGCCCACTTGCCTTCAGCCTTTATTCATCTTCAGTCTCGTTACATCTTTTCACGGCAATGTACAATTGACTCGTGCTTTTAAGAAATGAGGAAGACAGTCTGATGTTGGAGGACCTGAGGCTGCTTCTTGGGGAACTCGGGTGTTTTGCATGTGCCCTTGCTCTTCTTATGTTTGGGGGATGTTTTCAGTTTTTGTCCTTTGCCTTCTTATGCATGGCCTTTGATCACACTGAATCTACAAAGCCCAAAACAGACTGATCTCTCTTTATTTAACTTTAGCATTCTCATACAAAAATGATTGTTTTCTGCTACAGCCTGTTCATCTCAACAAATAATGGATCTTTGTCTCAGAGTAAAATTTCGGTTTTGCTTTCTAGAATATTTTTCAAAGAAGTGAGTTAGTGTCCTTCTAGAAAACGAGCATATCCCAAACTCTCTGGAGGATCTTTCTAATTTTGCCCCTTCTTTCTACTGACATCACCAGAGCAAAAATCCTGTCATCAAGAACAAGCCTGGCAGCCACAGATTTTCTTAGGTGTTCTATAAATTAGATCAGAGAGTCATTCCTGATCTCTGTTATTTTTCAAGTCTGAAGCAGGCAACACCTACACTGAAATAGGCAGATATATATGAAAATCTGGGAACGGTATTGACAAGGTGTGGACCATGTGGAGCCACACGGAATCCATGCCTGTCTGTCTTCTGCTTAAATAGAGAGGGTGGTGTTTGGTGCTTAAATGAGTGAGGAGATGGTCTTTAAAAGGTTGGTGCCCCTAGCGTAGCAATAATCAACAAGGTGAGGAGCAATAGGTGTGCCGTGACTGATACGGTGAATGGAGTGTTCATTGATGGCTCTAGCTGAAAGGGGTTAGGTGTATCAGTGAGAGGAAACTGGAAGAACACAGCCTTGAAAGGGGTGAGAATATAGGAACCTATCCACAGGGCATCCTAAGCCAATGAAAGTCTTATGATTTTTAAAGGAGCAAGTAGAATAAAATTAGACACCACATCTAAAGGCTGAAGGAGACACTGGATCATTCCTGCTCAACACAAAACCAAACAGAAGCCGTGCACTGTGGCTTTAAGGAGAGGAACGAGCCAGAGCAACTTCAGCATGGCCTCAGCTCGGGAGTTGTTGCTCGTATTCCTGCTGACAGTGCTCTAAAACACTTACACTGCTTGCAGTGGTAATCTCTGACATGAACACAGTGGGCAGCAGATTAAATTTGTAGGTTTTTAAATAAACAGAAAATTCTGTTGTCAAATTTCTAAAAACAAACTTGATTTCCTTAAGAGACTATTATTAGCAAAGAAGTAAGGACAGCACAGAAGTCTTGCTATAAAATGTAACATTGGAGAGCTATATGGCTAAAGGTATAGTGAAAGAGGAAATTTGCAGGAAGAATCAATAAGAAATTCTCATGGTTTATTTAGGAAGTAATGTGAGGTGATTTTTACTGTAAGGAGTGGGTCATGTTTAACTGATTTGGATTGCATATTTGGTGTGCATCTTATGGACAATACCCAGCCATAGACAGTTACCTAGAACTCACAGGAAAACCTAAAGCAAGAATCAAAATGGAGGACAAAGAAATGAAAAAATGGTGACTAATTCCCTAAGCTTGTTTAAAGAACCAGTCATAAAGGAAACATTGGGTGCTCCATATAGATGCTGACATTTTGCTTTGCTGCATACCTCCTAAAAGCTGAGAGATAGGAGACCAAATCTTAGCATCTAGAGGTTTCGACTTGTCTGCAGTTATCTCTAAGATGACATTGGATCATGACTCACAAATATGCAGTTGATAAATAAACATCCTGGGCATCAGGTTTTACATGTGTGAAATGAGGACTTATGCAGGGTTCTTATTTTCTGTTAGGCATCTCCAGTTTGGAGAGCAACAGGGTCTACTTGCATGAGCTGACTGACATACAGTACCGGAGAGGGTCCAGCCCTTTTTCTAATACGGTCATGCAGAATGAGCACACAAAGTCTCTGTGGGTCAGTCAAAAAAGGAATACCCACATGCAGTCAAACCTGGACAGAGTCCAGATTGCAAGCCTTTGTTCTGGTTGGAAGGTTGAGCTAAACTAGGATTAAATTTAATAGGATTAGGTATAAAGCTGCACTTGTGTTACTTGTGTAAGACAACTAATTAAGTTGCAGTCGACCTGGGGTAAAAACAGTTGCTGTGAAAAAGGCTGAGGGTTTTATACCCCTAGAGCTCCGTTTGAGTCAGGAGTGAAATGAGTTTGTTTGGAAAAGTCAGTTACAGTGAGTGACAGATGCATGGACTGGCTGGAGCCAGCATTAGACAGAAATCCTCAGCACTGCTTAACATGACCTCTGTGCGTGTCATTGGATGTGACCATATCTGTTGAGTCTGGGTGGATTGTTTATTTTCTTTTGTGAATCTTTATAATTGGTGGAAATTAGGAGCCTTCAAAGAAATCTGTGAAAGACACAGTATTAAATCGTTGTGTTGAAAAGGGATAATATCCTTTCCACCCATCCTGCCTGAGAAACAGTCTATGAGTTGTAGTTTGCATTATAACAGGCATTTTTTTATTTCTTGGTGTCATCAATTCTTGGGACCTCAGCATGGCATGATTTTGGCATCAGAAATTATGTATTGAAAACTTCACTTCTGAAGTTAATTGTTTTATATTGAGCTCTTAAATGTGTCAGAATTACAGTAAATATTTTAGGGTAGGCATTTATCAATATTTCATAAACCCTAAAAAATTGAAAACAATCCCAGAACTCTGAAAAGATATATTTTTATGTATGTGTAATTTTTTTTTTCTGGGAAAGACTCCAACACTTTCATCAGATTCTTAAATAATGTAAAAATTGGACCTTTCCCTTTGCACCTACACAACTTGTCTCTTCTGGTGTATAAACAGAGGCACCTTGATTGTTGCCTCCTGTCTTATGTTGAGAGCAGCCAACAGATCTTCCTTGAAATGCCAGCCAGTGAGACTTGAAAAGAGTCACAGGCAGAGACTTCCAAAATTGTTTCAACTGAAAGCTCAGCCTTCGAGTAATCGTGAATTCCCCTTTCCCACGTCCTTGCACCCTATGACAGATCTAGTTGTGTTTGAAAGAACAAGAGTCAGACTTGTTGCAAGCATTTGGGTTGCGTTTTACTGTTCCCCTTTCAGTGTTTGAGTACAAATTCAGTCTTCTCCAGGAATATTTTGTTCTGAGGTAAGTTCCAGAGAAGCCTGACCTTCTCAATGGGATATGTGTTTCATGTGGTTTTTCAAACCTCACAGGGTGCCAAAGCATGCTTTCTGCGGGACATTCCTTTCTCGGCCATCTACTTCCCATGCTACGCCCATGTGAAAGCTTCCTTCGCAAATGAAGACGGGCAGGTTAGCCCAGGAAGCCTGCTTTTAGCTGGTGCTATTGCTGGTAAGTCTTATCCCATGAAGTGCTGCTGTCCCGCCCCACCACCACCAACTCCCAAACCCTCCCATTTCTAGCTCTCCCTCTACCCATGCTGCAGGAATAGGATTTTGTTTTCTGACACTTTTTGACTGAGTCCACGTGACTTTCTTTGAGTAACTTTTGGGGCAGATAAGAAGTTAATATTTATTTTGCCAAGTTAGATTATTAGGTGAACTTTAGCTTTTAGAAAGTATTTGCTAATAATTGGTTGATTTTTATTTATTTCTTGCTTCTTCATTTTCTGTGGTCCAGGTAGATTCTAATTCAAATTTCCATATTATTTCCTTATTTCACACAGTAGCAAAAGAATGAAAATGGTTTGGCCTGAACTTTTTAAAACTGTTTAAATGCTCATGCCCTAAAGGTTATCTAAACAAATTATTGCACGTAAGCGTGGCCAGAACTTAAGCAAAATTTATTATTGTTTAGTTAGAAGAAGTGTAATACAGCTAGAAGTGACTAGAAGTGGCTGCCAGGCCAGGGACAAGGTGTGTGTTAAGTAAATCATGGAAATAACTGTCTTCTGTCTTTATTTCTGAGCTGTACCAATTGGAACTAATACACAGAAAAAAAAGGAAATTAAAAATAGGTACCTATTACCGGCACATTGGGGATCAATGTTTGACATTTGTGAATCTCCTTATCCAGAGAAGCTAAGGGCTGGATCTGGCTGGACTAGCTCTCTAAACGTTAACAAACATGTCATAAACAAAAACAAACAAACAAAAAACCACCTAGGGCAGTCCTGGGCTTTCTGGCTCCAAAACATTTTTAGTAGTCATGTTGTTCTGATTAGGTTGGAGCTTAAAGCTATTCCTAAAAAACAAGATGGGAGGTGAGCACCCACCAGCTTTGAGTTGCTACTTCATGCTTCCCCTCTACTGCAAGGACCCCAATGGCAGGAAGCCACATCACTTCTCCTTTATCTTTAATCTCCTTTTGCCAAAGGCATAGATGCTGGTCAGTGAGCTAGGGCTGCTATGTCCTGGGTGATTGAGGATTTAGTTGTTTGAGTAATGAGACCCAAAGACCAACACTGAGGAAGCAAAACCTGGAACACAGAATTCCTGTTTTCATTTCCAACTAAGGTATTTATTCACTGTGCTTTGAGTGGTCATTTATGTACATATAAGTGAGGAAAAATGGAGAGAAGGCATTATACAATCTACCTCAAATTGCCCAAGTGAAATAAGGTAGGGCCAAAGGAAAAATAAGGACTATTTATTGATACATGACCTTTGGCAAGTTGTTACTTCCCCAGGTTTGATTTCCTCAGCTTTGAATAGAGATAACACTATAGAGTCCAGTATGTGTCACAGGAGTTGGGGGCGGGGTAGCCTCAATGGGGGCTCTTAGCATAGTTTCAATCATATAGCATGTATTCAATAAATGTGAAAACTGAATCTAGATCTAGGGGAATTGGCCCATAAATCATTCCACAGGTACCAGATATGAGATTAAAATGAATACCAGAGGTCAGGTCAGGACTGAGGACTCTTTCTTAACCTTGTTTTTCCTCAAACTATAATAACTATTTAACTCTTCTCTCAGGGAAAACAGGCACTGGGAGCCAGTTGTCTGCCTGGGAAGGAATATGCTAGGTAGCCCATGTTACTAGAGCCGAACATTTATTTTCTTTTACATTTTTCCTGACTATGAAAACAATGTAGCTCACTGTAAAATGTTTTCAGAGTTGACCATTTGATATTGGACAACCAATTGGTATGCCTTTCCTGGGGGAAGACTGTTTCTCCTGCTTTCAACTTTCCTTGCATGCTTCTAGTTTTGTTTTGGTTTTTGTTTGTTGGTTGGTTTGTTTTGGTTTTAGTTCATGTTTAGGCAGCCATGCTGTTAAGACTTCTTGGAGACACTTTCTCACAACAAACTTTTTGTTCGTCTGGCTCTTATTATCTATCTGCCCCTCTTCCACAAATATCCCTGAGCCTTAGGTACAGAAGTTGTATTGTAGATATATCAGTTGGGGCTGGGATCCACAACTCAGCATTTGATTCAGTTATGGTTTTGTATAGTGGTTTTTGTCTGTTGCTAAGAGAAGTTTCCTTGAACTACAGGTATCTGTGGGTATTAGGATAAATATTTAGGATGTAGTTACAGGTTATACTTGTTTAGTAAATTGGCAGTTATAGGCACTAGTCCTAGTTAGTTGGCTAGGTTTCCAGCAGAAGGCATGATTTCATTGCTTGTTGATGAGGCCTTATGTCTAATTGGAGAACTGTTGGTTATCACCCAGGTACGTTTGCCATTGTTGCACCCTTAGGGTTATTGTGTCACAGCAGTTGGTGTGACTCAGAGCATCATAGTTAGGTAGTACTTTTGGCTTCTCCTCTCCTTTGGAAGTTGCATGGTGCCTCCCATGAAAGATGGGAGGAGGCTTTCAGGTCAGATCCCAGTTCTGTTTCTCTTGGTCCTGTGTCTGAAGTGTGTGGTGCCTTCAGCAATAGAAACTTAACCTTTCTTCCCTAAGTAACAACCAAGGATGTCAGCAATAGCCTATAATGTTTTGGGAGTCTCTTAGACAACACTGACCAACAACTCAAAAGAGGGAGTTTCATGCCTTGTGTTGAGGTTCTTATCAGAGAGTACATGGATCTTGGGGGTTGGCATTGTCAGCTCAGGTGGGAAAACTTCATATAAACTACTTATGAATATTATACACAAACTTATATATATTATATTCATTTTTAAGTAGATGGCTAATTCTATGGCTCCTTATAATCTTTTCAGATATCTTCTCTCTCCTTCTGTGCTTATCTCCCTCCTGTCTTAAAGCTCCCATGCATTCACACATCTGCCTCCTTCTTTATTTTCCTAGTTTTTATGTACTTCCTTCCACCAATTTGGAGCTAGGAATATCAGATGGGAGAAAACATGTATTATTTGTCTCTCTTTGTCTGGGATACCTCACTCAATATATTCTTTCCTAGTTTCATCTGTTTACTTGAAATTTTTATAATGCTTTTTTTATTTTGCAGCTGAATAGTATTCCATTGTATTACTCAAGATTCTCTAGAGAAACCAACTCTCTTTTTGTGCGTGTATGTGTGGATGGATGGATGGCTAGTTAGATAGACAGATAGAAAATTTATTGGAATGACATACAGGCTGCAGTCCAGCTACTCCAACAATGGCTGGCTGTGAACAGAAAAATCCAAGAATCCAGTACTTTCTCAGTGCACATTGATGGATGTCTCAGCTGGTCTTCAGGATATGCTGGAATCCTGAAAAAGTAGGCTCTAATGCCAGTGAAGGGACGGATGTGCTAGCAAGTTGAGGGCAAGCAGGCAAAAAGCAAAAGCTTCCTTCTTCTATTCTTTATATAGACTACCAGCAGAAGGTATGATCCGCATTAAAGGTGTGTCTTCCCAGCTCAAGACCCAGATCAAAGATGTGTCTCCTACCTCAAAGGCCCAGACTAGAAGTGGATTCACCCACTCCAGACCAAGCCAAAACATCTCTCACAGGTGTGCCCTCCATTTCTGTTCATTCAGATTAGCAAGTTGACAGCCAGTAATGGCCAGTGCATCTATGGCATATAGTACCACGTTTTCATTATCTGTTAGTCAATTAAGGATGTTTAGGTTGTTTCCATTTTCTAGCTGTTGTGAAGTGAGCAGCAGTGAACATGGCTAAGCAAGGTTCTGTCAAAGTCCACATGTACAGGTCTTATAGCACAGAAGATTAATGGTATGAAAGATCAAGACAGCATCTCCTCTCACACCTATATCTACCAGTCCTGTGCAAATATCTGCCAATGAGAATTAACCTGATGCACTCCAGGACACATAATCTTAATCTCAGTCACAAATGTTATCAAAACATTTCCTGAATTAAAAAGACACAAAACAGCTTAATTAACTTAAAGGGGACTGAACTTGAACAGAAGAAATGCCTGAGTGATGCTCAAGAAAACACAAGCGTAAAGCTAATGGTAACAATGGAGACAATCTAGGATTTTAAAATAGAGTTCAATAAAGAGATGGTATACTTCTTAATCATAGAAACTTAAAACTGTCCAAATTACTGAAACTTTTATATTATTTGTTTTGATCATATCAAAACAAAGCAAATCTTTAGGCTTAAACACTTTCCCCTGTTTCAGATTCTGGGAACGGAGTTCGCTGGTAGAAAGTATGGTTGTTTTCAATGTGAAACCGAATTAGTCTTGGCGTTCTGAAGGTATCGCCACCCACCCTTGTGCCGGCGGCTTAGCCCCGCAGCCACCCTGCTCTCTGTGCATTCATCTGGTCAGGGCTGTGCTGAAACACCGTAACCTAAAGCATCTTGGGGAGGAAAATTTTTATTTTGCGTATACTTCCCTATCACGGTTCATCCCTAAAGGATGACAGGACAGGAAGTCGAACAAGATAGGAATCTGGAGGCAGGAGTTGATGCAGAGGCCATAAGAGTGCTGCTTACTGGCTTGCTCCTCATGGCTTACTTTCTTATAGAACCCAGAACCACCAGCCCAGGGATGGAACCACCCACAGTGCGCCTGGTTCTGCCCATCAGTCACTGATTGAGAAAATGTTCTCATGGGCTTGCCTAGGTCCAGTGTGAAGGAGGCATTTTCTAAATTGAGGTTTCCTCTTCACAGTTGACTGTAGCTTGTGTCAAGTTGACTAAATATCTATTCAGCCCACCTGGGATGCCTTTATTACTAACTCAGAGCTCTCAGCTTAAATCACTTATTCACTGTTTGTTTGTTTTTGGTGCCTGTGGCTCAAGGTCTCTTATAAAATCCTAGGAGGGAAGAGCTGCTGACAGAAGATTTGATAATTGAAGAACTCAATTCTTTAGAGCCTTGAGAATAAAAAGTACTGGAAACAGATCAGGGTAATGAAGTGCACATACTCATCCGACTTTCTTCTGGAATGTCTTAAACTCCTAGAAAACAGACATTAAAACCGGCAGCACCAGGACTCAGTATTCATAAAGCAAGACTCTGAGTCTAAAATCGATGATGCTACAGGGCAGAGCAGGAAAAACTATTGATAACGTTAAAGCCGAAATGGAGACTCTTGACCTCTGAGGAAACAGAAGAACGTCTGAGGATTCTAAAAGAAGGAAGTTAGAGAGCTGCATTTCTGGAAGTGCAGCCTGCCTGGCCCCTCCCCAGGCCACCTAGAGCTTTAAGCAAGTTAAAAGACTCAGAATCAGAATGTAGAGAATAGGCCCCTGGCCTGGAAACAGCATGTGTAGAACTGATGGAAAGCAGGGCAGGCTTAAGCTCAAGTCAGACCTTAGCCACAGGTGCAGCAAAACACAAATTAATGGCTTTTTCCCAGCGGAGGAGGCAATAAATTATTCTCGCTGCACAGTTTAGTTTTCTACATGTCAGCGTTTGGGAATGTCTCGGCCCTGTGACCTTCCACAGCCCCTTCAGCATAGTGGACTCCCCCATCCCAAAAGGAGAGTGGAGGGGAAGCAGGTCTAGAGTTTGGCAGATGCCACCCAGAGCTGAATGCAGTGATTGTCAGCCTTGTATGTGATCCTGAGTCTCAGTGGACAGCCAGCCCTCCTCAGACAGGAAGGGACAGCAGGGAAAATGAAGAGAAAATTTACAGAGAAAACGGCAATATAGGGAGCAGAGGGGAACTTGGAAGAGCAGTAATTAGGAAGCTTGGAAGGGCATTCTTTTAGTCTTCCTCTTTATTCTAAAGTAAAAGTAAGTACACAGGAAGTTGTAAAAACAATATAGTAATCTTTCACCTACTCTTCCTAGGAATGCTGTATTTTTCATAACCATCATACAAGGTGAAAATTGGGAAATTGACTTGTAAATGTGTGAAAGTTCTATAGCATTTTCACCTTATTTTATGTTTTAGTTGAGGTGTTGAGGATGGGTCCAAAGGTCTCACGCACTGAATGCTTGGTTAGGTATCTTAGGACAGATTCTCATTAGGGTGACTGAGGCTTAAGGCTAGCCTTTGTAGCCCAACTTGACCATGAGTGTTTTGGGGGTAGTTTTCTTTTTTTTAAATTAATGAAATGATTGTTGAAATTAAAAATCTATATGGTTCTGAGTGATAAAACAGATATGATCAAAGAAAACTGAACGAGGCAGCATTTAGTGGTGCTTATGTATAATCCCAACACTCAGGAGGCCAGGAGAATTAAGAATTTGAGGACAGCCTGGGTCTACAGTAAAGTAAGAACCTGACTTAAGAAAAGAATAAGGAAAAAGGGGGAAAGATTAGACTCGGTAAGGATGACCCTCTAGAATGTGTCACAAAAATACAAAGATAAAGTATAAGAACATTGAAGAGGCATGTAGGTCTTGTATCTGTTTAAAATATATCAGAATTAGGAGAGGACAGAACAAGTGAGTAACAGAAGATGGGTTTCTCATCTACAACACAATTCCTTCCAGTTGCCCAGGAGATGGATGGGGTCTGGAACTAGTGACATGACCAGGCTTAGTAGCATCCAGGAGGAACACGGCAGAGCCCGTGTCTACTCTGCTTACAAGTTTCCCATCTCTGCAGACAAGCGAAGAGTGAATGTAAGAAGGACAATGTGAAATACTTGAAGCAGCACTGACAGAGAAAAGTTAAAGCTGTGAATCACTCAGAGTTGCTGACTCTGGGGTTTGTATTTATTATGCAAGAAGAGCTGTTGGGAGACACGTGAAGGAAAGAACAGGCCAGAATGAAAATACACTCCAGTCCTCCCTTTGCTGGAAGAGGTTGTAAGCATTAGAGTCACACCTGTGTGGCAGATATTTACATCGCCATGTCACAGTTGAGTATATGGAGATTAGACAGGAAGCAACTGGAAGTGGAGGTCATGAAGAGTGAGGCCAGTAGCAACCATCAACGGGAATGAATCTAGTGTCCTAAGTGAAAATCGGTACTTTCAGTTCAGCTTTAAAAGAAAATCTAGTCATCTTCAGTTTGACAGTATCAGCCAACCTCTGCATCATCAATGCAGCATGCCTTACCCAGTTTCTGCTTTGAAGTATAAGCAGCATGAGATCTCCCTCTCTCCTCCTTTCCCCCCTCTCTTTCCTCCACTCCCCTCCCCATCTTTGATTTTTCAAGGCAGGGTTTCTCTCTTTAGCCCTGGCTGTCCTGGAACTCACTTTGCAGACCATGCTGACCCCAAACTCAGATTTGCCTGCCTCTGCCTCCTTAGTGCTGGGATTAAAGGAGTTTGCCACTACCTCCTGGCTGATTTTTTTCTTTCTTTTTTTAAAATAATTTATTTAATTTTATTCTCTGTGCATTGGTATGAAGGTGTCAGAATCCGTGAAACTGGAGTTACGGACAGTTGTGGGCTGCCATGTGGGTGCTGGAAATTGAACCTGGGTCCGTTGAAAGAGCAGACAGTGCTCTTAACCACAGAGCCGTCTCTCCAGCCCTTTTTCTCCTTAATGAGTAACTTTATCACATTGCTTTTAGTAGCCAGCCTAGTAGGTTGATCATACAATAAAAGCCAAGAAATGTAATTAGAAAATCTTAGCCTTGACCTAAGAGAAATGTGTATTAACCGTTAAGCATTAAATGGAGAAGCACAAAGTTATTAATACTAATGTGACATTTATAAAAATTAATGTCTGTCCCCCAAAGCTGTGTGGATTCACCGAGTCACATTTTCGTCTTGCTGTCGCTGATCTTCTGTAGTTGCTGGCCCCCTGACACCGCACGGTTGTTTTTGCTGGCTGCTGAGAAACACGGTGTCGGATGGCCCCAGGGCTATACATGTGTGACTCTTACCCATAAAGCATCAGGCAGGCTGCGTGTACACTTCCTGTTGGGACCAGAGATGATACTTTCCTGTTGTCCGGTCTCCTCTTCTTCCATACCCAAGCCTTTTCACCAATGTGGCTTTGGGCCTTTGAAAGCAGAGAATGACCTGGCAAACTGATTCGGTCTTTGCCCACTCTGACTTGGAAAATCAGTAGCTGTCAAATGACAGACTCCATTGCAGGACGTGTGGCTGGCCTGGCCAACTTTTAGAGTAGCTGCACTCAGTTTTCCAGGTTCACTGCCAACCCCTCCCCACCCCCCAGGAAGTCTACACAACATGTCTGGAGCAGCTCCTAGGCACTATCCATTATGGGCAGGGGCCCTACAGATGGAGGTGGCTAGGCTTGTGTTTGGGTTATAGGGTTTCCAGAACACCCCCCCCCCGACACACACCCCTACTTATTCTACCCCACCCCACCCCAACTCTGCACACACAACTTTAGTCTTTGTCAGACATCTTATTAAGTAGTTTCTGAGTTTCTTTTAGCATTTTCATTCAGGCATTATTATTATTCTCATCACATCTATTCTTCATGCTCTCCTCTTCTCCAGTGCTCCTCTTGTGACCAGGAAATGCTTACGAAAAGTACCTTAATGGAAAAGGACATTCCCTTCACTATTGGCCCTGCATGATCATACCTGCAGTGTGGTTAGGAGGATTTCATTTCCAGTCTGGAGGAGACTCCCTACTAAACTCTCTCTAAACCAGGAAGTAAAGCAAAGTGGGCAGTGTGAACACAATGGGTTTCTAAGCATCTTTTGTGTTTCCTTTTGTCATGTCAGAGGATAAATTCCTGGCTCAAAATTACAGTAATTCCTCCATGCTAATAGGAACCCAGTGCTGCTTCTTAGACTAATAGGAGATATAAAGTGAGGTTTTCATATGTAAAATGCAGTGTTTGATAATGACTGTTTCTAAGAATTAGTGTTAGCGGAGTTGAGTGGAGATGGAAGATGAAGAGGCACTGCTGGTAGAAATGGGAGAATGTAGTTCAGTTGCACCCTCCCCCCCCCCACACACATACATTGGCACTGTGACTTTAAAACTGTCTGTTGAAGGATGAGATGGAGTTCTAAGCCAGACCATGTTGGTTTGGACAGAAATTCTTACAGAATTATTAAGCCTTAAAAAAAGCAGGGGAGATTTATGCATCTACATCTGACCAGTTTGGTTTGGAATAGGTTCATAGTGGAAAAGTAATAAAACCCGTAAGAGACAGTGTCTTCTGAATGGTCTCCATTTTAAAACTCTGAACATGGGCTGTCCCATTTTTGGATAAAAATGACTGTAGAAAAATTCCCCGTTGGTAATTTTGGGAGGGATGTGTCGGTGGTGGTGGTGGTTGCTTTGCTGTTGGCGTTCTTCATTGTCGTTGTCCTTTCTTGTTGACTGACAGCCAGTATAAATTTTAAGCCTCCTGTTAAAGTTTTCTAGATATATCAGTTTTGAGAGAAGGGAAGATGGGTGAGAGTCACACACAGGCTCACGGTGTTTGCTGAGCTATCACGCAGCCTTCTGGTAAGGGGATAGGGCTTGGGAGTGAGGGAAAGCAGGTCCCTGTGGCTGCCAGCAGCCAGGAAACCATGAAGAGGAAACACATAATAAGCTTCGCCTCTGAAAAAATCAGACCTAATAACTTCGTGAGGTTCTGATTTCAACAGGAAAGCAAAAAAAAAAAAAAATTTTTTTTTTTTTTAAAACCACTTTCTCTGTTTGTTCTCAACCACTTGAAACAGTGTTATGGATAAATAATTGCTTAAAAATATTTATGTATTTAAGAATAGAAACAACAAATGAAGGTTGGAGGGGCGGAGGACACTTGGAGACTGTCATGTTGTGCTTTCCCGAGGACAGCAAAAGGGGCATTTTATTGCTTTGGCTGCTTAACTTTCATTTCACGGCCAGCAGTTCAAAGCACAGTTATTTTTATATAGTGAGAATGTGAGTGGACTGAGATGGTGTTGTGTCTCGCCTGCAGGTATGCCTGCAGCATCTTTAGTGACCCCTGCTGATGTTATCAAGACGAGATTACAGGTGGCTGCCCGGGCTGGCCAAACCACTTACAGCGGTGTGACGGACTGCTTCAGAAAGATACTGCGGGAAGAAGGCCCCAAAGCTTTGTGGAAAGGAGCTGCTGGTATGGAAGTAATTGGTTCTTAACTAACCCTTTGGTATCAGGTAAATTTCTTGAAAATCTAATGGTTTCTGTTATTCCCATCTTGATCATAGCTCGTGTCTTCCGATCCTCACCCCAGTTTGGCGTCACCTTGCTGACTTATGAATTGCTGCAGCGATGGTTCTACATTGATTTTGGAGGAGTGTAAGTATTGTGGTGCATGTACTGCTAAATTCTTGCAGCCTCTAATGCTCAGTTCTCATTGAGAAATGTGCACAAGGGTCCCGGGACAGAGGCCACAAGGTCATTTCAAAGGTAGTACACAGTTGATTAGAATTCAATTATTGCATGGTTTTATTGGTTTCTGCTGGTATTTAAAAAAAAAAATTCACAACAACTCAGTTGATACTCGGTTTACTCTTTTCATAGGAAGCCTGTGGGATCCGAGCCGGTTCCTAAATCCCGGATCACTCTGCCTGCTCCCAATCCTGACCATGTAGGAGGCTATAAACTGGCAGTTGCAACCTTTGCAGGGATTGAAAACAAATTTGGACTTTACCTACCTCTCTTTAAGCCATCAGCGTCTACCTCTAACATGACTGGCGGGGGCTCGTAGGACCAAGCTGGATGTGGCTGGAAAGTGGTTGGAGCTGCATTAAGTTTCATCTGGGTTGGAAGCGTGACTTCGCCCTTCTGCATCTGTCTCATTTAAATGCAGGTCAAGGCTTTTTATATTAAATGCAATCATTCATTTTCTGGATGTTTTTATACCAAGATCATGTGGAATTATTCCTAATTATTCTTTGGCTCTCTGCCCGCAAACCTTTGTTTGTGTCTTTTAAATGCTGGGATTTGGTCAACACTAACTTGATCTGGAGTAAGTCCGAAGGGAAATTAGGGAAGGCCTCCTACCTGGATGATGGTCTCATTGAGGCTATTGAAAGGCAGCCATGGTTCCTAAAAGCAAAGAGTTCTGAAAATGTTTAAAGCAGTAGAGAGCTGGGTATATATATTTATAAAAATGAAAAACACTGGAAGAAAAAAAAAAACAAATATCTAGCCCAACTCAAATTTTAAACATGCACAAATTTGGCCTCTGGATTATATTATGAAGGTTTTATGTGAAACATGTTTTTTCATAATGAAAACCACATTGAGGATGTTTAGTAATCATACTCTCTTACTAGAACCAACTTACTAGGGAAAGTTTTGAATGTTAAGGAAGTGCTTTTGGCCTTTTTATTATAGAGACAGAGGAAACTGAGACACAGTTCTACTCCTGAGCATACTGATTTGGGATAAATACTTATATGGTGAACACATGCTGATTACTGCCAATTTTAATAGACACTGTAAGAATAATGTTCACCCCTTTTGTTGGCACCAGCCTGCTCCCAGCCCATGGTTGGCATCCATTTGCCTTTAAAATCAACTTTATCTTGAATCATGTCAGACAAATATACTCTATTTGAGGTGCCTTGTATCATGGTCAGAGGCTTGTATGTTTGTGAAGGGGGAAATAAACTATTTTTAAAGCTACTGATTGCTTGCTCTTTCATATTTCCGTGATGGATGGCGAAAATGATGGTCACCAATGGACTCTCATTCTTCGTGCCATGTTTGGGGTATTGTGTTCCTATTGAAGTTAGCTTTCAAGGGAACATTTTCCTGGTTTAGAATGAGTAAGAGAGCACGTATTTCACTCTGGGTAAGGAAAGAACTACTAACTGATACTCATACCCTAATCATTTTTAACACTTAAGGCAGTTTGTGTTTGGGAAATGTGTTCCTGTGGTTATGTTTATCTGGAAGTGCTCAGATGTGAGTGCACATATGGAAACCAGAGGTCAGCACTGATGTCTTCCTTGCCTACTCCCCATCTTAATGACTGAGAGAGGGTTTCTCATGGAATTAGAGTTCATCAGTTTGGCCAACTAGCTGGCCAGTGAGCTCCAGAGATCCACCTGTCCCATATACACAAACATATACCAGCTGTTCTTGGGTACCGCGTGAGTGCCTCCAGTCCTGGGTTCTACGTGAGTGATGGATGGAAACCCAGATCCTTGCGCCTGCACAGCCGGCACTTTGCTGATGGGGCCATCTCCCCAGCCCAATTTAGTAAATTGGTGCTCATGATGATTAAAATAACATAACACTTCAATGGAAGTTGGACATAAGAACTTGTTTGAAATGATATTTGTAATGTTAATTTACTGGGTTAGACCAGAACCAAATTTCACTGCCTCTAATCCTTGCTAATATTTACCTTATCGTGATGATTTTGGAAAAGAAGTTAATCTTGAAGAGAATTTGCGGTTACCCTCAACGGCAGTCATTTCCCAAAGATCATGCTGATTGAGCTACCGAGTTGTTATATTAAAGTTGGAAAGAGTCAACATCATCCATAAGTTTTTGATTAGCCTGTTACAGGTGTGGATCTTTACTGGAAATAGGGCATGTGCACACGTGACTCCTTCCATGTCTGTCTGAACAAGTAGTACTACCCACTTCACATGACGTGATATCTACATATCAACCTCCAAGACCAGGTGCCAGTTTGAGATGGAATAAAACACAGGACTCCAGCTTTGGACTTGGGCATGTGGAAGAAGCCTCTTGAGTCGCTGATTCCGTTTTGACACTTGCTAGAAAGTTTATAGAAGATCAGGTTTTCATGGAAAAAAATACTGACCCAGATCTCATAAAAAGCACATGGTCCACCCATTCCTTTATGACCTGTTGGTTTTGATGGGAGAGCATCTTGGCTTGGGACTAAGGGTAATTCCACATAGTGAATAGGAAGAAAGTAGAGGCCCAGAAGCCTATAGGAGATAGGACCACACTGTCCGTGTTTCTCTGAAATCCTTGACTGTTTCTGTTTGGGAGTCAGTGACTCGAGACTCTTTGAAGGAGGCCTAATTTCCATGACTGCCGCTCAGTGGGTGGCATGCCTGTGACAGGCCTAGAATTGAACTGCAATCACCATGTGGTGAAAACCACGTGAAATTTGTTCTGGGTTTTTCTTCTCCCCAGAGTGAAAGCACAACATGTCTGGAGCACTGTGGCTGCTGTCATTGCTGCAGTCAGTCCCTGGACCATGTCCCTCCTTCAGGCTCAGGCACTATAGACATGTCGCTTCTGTGTGCTTCCGTGCCTACCCACGGGAACCAGCCTTCCCTAGTATGAGCCCCAGAGCCTTTCTGCTCTGCTCTTGGCCCACCTCACGATTACTCGGGAGGTGGGGGAGACGGGCTTGATTTTTGTAGTAGCCTTTTTAATTTTTTTTTTTTTCCCGAGGAGAGGAAAAAATGTGAAGCTGACCACAAAGTGAACACACTGATTCTTGGGTTCCCGTCGTGGCTGGGTTTCTTGAAGCTGGGTGGCGCGCTGTCGCCAGGCTCCTGCTGCACCTCATAACCCACAACCCATTTGCTGAGCTCCCTGGGGTTGCCTTAATCCCAGCAGCCAGGGTCGCGCAGGGAAGAGGAAGAATTCTGGCACACAAAAGAGTCGTTTAAATGCTTATTGCATTTCAAGCTTCAGTTTTTACTTAGCTAAAATATTTAGCCTTGCTGGAAAACAATGTTTAAATCTTGGTGCTTATATGTTATTTAATGGCGTGGCCTGTGTAAACCTTGGGATGCTTACGTTTTGACAGTCTTCTGGAAATGCTTAGCAGCACATAACTCCGTGAGCAGGGGATAAAAACGGGGAACAAATTGCGCTTGAAACTGTTTGTAACCTCCTCAGACTGTGTATTCAGGGTGCATGGCATGCTGGAAGGCTTCACATACACAGGTGGGATTCCTTCAGTGATAACATTTGACAAAGTCTGTCTTAGGGCCCAGTTTATCTGTCTTCCAAATTAACCTTCTCTCCAAGCTCTCATGTGCCTCTGACCACAGAAGCCAGACTTGTAGGGATGAATTTGTACTCTTGCCACTGAGCAAAATCCCATTTTAAATTCTGGGTAATCTTATGCTTTCAGGATGTGGATTTTTCCAGAGCTTTCTAAAATGTTCTTTCCATAGGCATCTTCCACAAAGGCCTGTATGCCTTTTGTTTTTACCTTGCTTGGGGGTGAGGGGTGGGGGAGCCGTAGACAGGACACAGTTTTCTTCGAAGAGTTCAGCATTTGGTATTAGGAAGACAAGATGTGCTCACAAAAACTGCCTGCGTCTTCTTAATGTCTCAGATACCAACCAACATCCTCACCTGTGTTTTTCTGAACAGTGGTAGCCTCTCTCCCTTGACACCTAAACAGGGCTCCACAAGGGGAGGGGTTTTACTGTGCTGGGTCTCAACACTTTAAATTACCGTTTTGAAGCATGCATGGATAAATAGTTGAATTGATGGATTTTGATAACTGAATTTTCCTCTACTGTGTGTGTGTGTCTCTCTCTTTCTCTTTTTGGTGGTTTTTATGATACTGAAGAATTAAACCCTAGGGCCTTGGATAAAAGGTTATATCATGGAGCTGTATCCCTAGCCCTTTTTACTTTTTTTTAAATTTTGAATCAGGGCCTTTCCAAGTTGCCCAAGCAGGCTGGAACTTTTAATCCACCCAAATCACTGGGAATACAGGCAGGTGCCATCAGGCTAGGGACATAGGCTTATGCCATCAAGCTGGCTCCCAGTCTGACCTTTACAGGCCTTTTACTGCTCCTTAGAGTTAAAACCAGAAGGGAAGACCAACAGTGCTAAGTATCAGATACCTTCTATAGAAATCATAGGTCAGTCTTTTGTTAAATCAACAGAGCTATGAAATAGGTTTTAATTGTTACTAAGTTCTTGCTGCGAGTCAGGAAGTCTCACATAAACTCAAAGATGAATTTAAACTCCCTGGTCATTGTGAAAATTAAACTGTTGTTTTAAAAATCATCTCCTTTGAGCCGAGTGTTACCTTGGCCTTGAAATGGGGTGCACATCATTTTTCTTATCAGTGAATAAGTATTTGAAGCTTGCTCTCTGTTTCTCAAGTCTGTTGCAAGCTGCTGCAAACAGTGGGTTTGTTTTCAGAGAGGTTTGTCTTTAGCTAATGCATTAATTGACTGAGAAGAGTCCAAATGGAACAGTGCTTTCATCTCCTGGGGCACCTAATAAAATAATGTTGTTTGCTTTGAGATGCTGGGCTGTTAAAGGCGTTTTGCTTAAGGCAAAACCACAGTCCCCATGAATGATTCTTGGAGGAAAATTAGGAAGACACAGCAATTGTGCTCATCTGAGGCCTACTTCTGGGTCATAGACACTCCTCCCTTCACTCTGGCCTAACCAAGGTTCTGGTGGCTACAGTTGCTTCTGTGTGACTCTTCAAGGATGATTTGTTTTGTATTGGAGAGGTTGATCCAGATTCTTAAAACAGACTTATAAGGTCCAGAGTAAAAGGTATGAAAGGCACATCTCCTATCCCTCTGCTGGCTTCAGCTCTTACTGTGTTTTCCTATACATGGCGGCTCTCAGAGGACAGAGTTCTCCAGTTTGTATGGACTCATTAAACAGGAGCTGTCACATGTCAAACATGATCTTACTAAGCCTCCCCTGGTCCTCGAAGAGGTAGTATCCTTTTCTCCGTGATAAAACTGAGGGGACCAAGACCAGCCAGAGTGTCTTGTCCACAGTGAGGGAGATAAGGTTTGAATCTGGTTTCCTAATAGTCTGCTCTCCTCTAGGTAGGCTTCTTTGTAAAACTCAGTGCACAAAGGTCTTAGGAAAGTGTTCGGAGGGTTTCTGATGGTCAGTTCTCACTATTGGACACGCCGTCCCTACCTTAGAGTAAGGGGGATGTGTGAGCTCTCAGAGTGTTTATCTTACCAAGTACATTTGCTACCTTAAAGAATTACAGGGCTTGAGGACCAGGTGAATCCTGAGCCAGTCTTTTGAGGTTCCTCTTAAACAATTTTACAGCCTATTAAAGTCAGTAAAGAGGACTGAGGTAAACTGGAAGCATTTGCCCATGGGAATAAAATTAGAAGGTAATGTGGAAAAAGCAGAGGTAAGTTTACAAACTGTTACAGTGCAACGTGATATGAAGCAAGCGGAATTGGATCATCTTCAGAATCTCTAATTAGAAAATGCCGTTTTTTGACAATGGTTGGAAATAATGGGAAAAAACCAAGTTAAAAGTAAATACCTAGGGATACTTAGTCCCGGAGTGTCTGGTGGGAATAGAGACAGTTTCCAGAATGTGGGAGTTGCTGCGATGGCTTTGGTCATGAGATTCCCATCTCCAGAAATGGAAGGATAGTCATACTGGATTCTCGACAGGTTCCTTCCTACCCCCAAATTAGAGAAGACGTCTACCACCACTCTTCTCATCCATTCTTACATAAATGTGACCAAGTTATTAACCAACCACAACAAAAATTTTCTTGTTGGGGAAAAAAAACCCATCTAACATGAAAATGTCACATTTGCACTCTTCTCAATTTGGTCACATTTCTATTCAGGACATGATGGGTGGCAAGGAGCAAGAGCTCATGACAGACTGGGTAGACAAGCACGTGGTGCAGAGCATTACTGCACAGCAGGAAAAGGAGACCATTGCCAAGTGCACTGAGGATCAAAGCTGCTCACGAAGAAGACTCAAGCTCAGCCAGTTATGTGACTGTATCTATCTCAGCTGAGATGGCCAGAGAGAGTTAACTTACATGGGGACCATGTATGAAGAACTCTTCCAGTATTGCTGTCTACTCTAAATTACAGTGTACCTTTCCTAAGAAATGATCTAGGACCATTTAGTGGCTTAACCCTATTGGCCAGTAACGTTTCTCTGTATCTGGAGTTGTCTGCTGATCGCTCTTGACTAGGCAATTTGTAGCAACTTGCCACCTGACTAAAATTGCCAAGTCAAGAGATTAAACTTGTAATTGGTTATACCATCTTGCAATAAAATGACATTTGAGACAGAAAGCATAGAGGAAGCTGAATGAGCAGAAGGTAGTGGCCTGAGATCTTTTCCTGTGTGTTCATATGTGTGTGTTTGTGAGCGGGCGCTCTCTCTCATGCATGTGTGGCTGTGGTTCCAGGTCACTGGACAATCTTGCTTACTCTGTTCTTCTCCTTTGCTATGCCAGCTTAGCTGACCTGTGAAAGGTTCTCCTGTGTCCTCACTGGAGGAGGTCTTGCCCCACTTCACATGGGCTCTGAGGATCCAAATGTGTGTCCTCACATATCCGCAGTGAGCACGTTACCAACTAAGCCATCTCCCCAACCTTGTCTGAGATATTTCAAGTGCTAAGACAAACAAACAAAACATTCCTTGGAGATAAAGGGGAGAAACTGGCAATCCTACAGAAGCAAAGTAGCACGTGACTAGCATATGTGCAAAGTAACAAACACTAGAGTGAATCCTTCAGGCTGAAATGAGAGGACACTAACCCAGGTAATATAAAAGTTGAATGGTTAAGGATTGCCCTACTCAGTGCTTGACATGCACAAAGCCCTGGGTTCAATCCCTGTATGCCAGATTAACATGCCAGGTTAACAAGAAAATATATCCTGTGTATCTACTAACACCTTAGAAGTATATCAATAGAAATGGAAAAGCAAAAGGATTAGGCAGACAAATTCAGAACCATGGTTTGGCCTTTTAATATCGTGAACATAACTTAAAAGTTGATGAATAAAGTCAGGTATGGTGGCACATACGTTTAATCCCAGCACTTGGGAGGCAGAGGAGGGTGGGTCTCTCCGATTTGGAGTCTAGCTGATTTTCCATAGTGAGTACCTGGGAAGCCAGGACTACATAGTGAGGCCCTATCTTCAAAAAAGAAACACACAGCAATCCTTAGTCTGAGCAATTACTTGTAGTTACAAGCACTTGCTGTTCTTTCAGAGGACTTGCTAGAACCCAAGTTATAACTATCTGTGAGACTCCAGTTCTAGACATGTGTGGGTCTCTTCTGCCCTCTTTAGGCAGCAGGCACGCATATGGTACATATACGTGTGTGCAGGCAAACACTCATCCTCATAAAAATAATCTTAATAACAAAAAAGTTAATGATCAAATACTTAGCATTTGTATATTTAGTTTATGCACTAAAATGTAAAAAATATCATTTTCTCATATCATTTCTCTGTGATGAAGAGTAGCAGGTGCATTTTATTATGTTTGCTGTTGTTGCTCTTCCGTGCTATAGCTTTTCATATTGACATTGACCTTAGGCCTTGAGGGACTTGCTGCTCTCACAGATTAAGAAGTTAATTGAAAAATCAGTCAGTCAGAAGAATAACCTTAATTAAAGGGTAGACCTTCAGAATGTGTGCACGAGGAGTTATAAATCCAGTGCGCTCAACGGCTACTGCAGAGGCTCTGTGGTTGGTTGTGTGTGAGAGTGAGGAGACCCCTGTAGCTTGGGTAGGCTAGTAAAGACCAGAGTACACAGGGGAAAGACCACAGAGGAAGACGTTTGATTGAGAGATGTCCTGCAGATATTCACGTGGTTGAACGCTTGGTCCCCAGCTGGTGGTGCTGTTGTAGAAGGCTGTGGAATCTTTAGTGGGGGGTGGGGGAGAGGCTCTGGAGGAGGTGGGTTGTGAAGATGGCCATGAGTTTGTATAGCCTGTCCACTCTTTACTTCCTGACTTCAGACCATGTGACCAGTCACCTTACACTTCTGCTGACATGGCTTCTCCATCGTGGATTGTGTCTCTTAAACCACGAGCCAAAATGAGCCCTTCCTCAGGTTGCTTTGGCCACGTGTTTCATCGCGGCAAGGAGAGAAGTAGGAGGTCTAACTCAAATCATCTAGGTTTATAGACCATTCTAAGGATCTGGATCTTCCCACAGGGTGTTCTGATGATGTCAAACACCATTCTGCAAAGAGACAGAGGGGTGAAAGATGACAGCTGGTGGTTACTGCAAAAACTGTGATAGCTAGGTAGGCTGTTGGTAGGCATGTGAATTGACCTCTAGCCCTTTTTCCACTCACTCAAAGTAGTTTGAATGTGAAATTGTCCCTCATAGATTTATGTTTATGGATGATAGGTTGTACAGCTCAAATCTCTGATCTATGGAAAGTTTTTTTTTTCCTCTGTAATGTCTTTCAAGATGCAAAAGAAGGCTCTAATATGTCACTGTCATGTGTCCTAACTTTCTCCCATGAATTGAGTTAACCCATATTTGCACCAAGCTCTGATATGCACCCTAACCCTAATGCTAGCCCTAGCCCTAACCCTCACCCTAAATCTCTGCTGGTCATATAGAACCTGCCTGATCCCCACATGACACTGACTAAATTCTGTTTGGCAACATTAGGCTCCCAGGCTACCTGCCTGTGCAGGTACTCAAACTCTCAAACTCTTTGATTTCCGTCACAATTTCTATATTACAAATGGCTTCTAGGTCTGTCTGACTGTGGCCCAGTGGAGCTGACGTAGCTCAGCTTACAGTGGGACAGCTAAGCGCATGCTATGTTCATATCCTGTGGCAAAGGGATTCTTTTCTACTGGACCTGGTGCTTATGAGGGACTCTCTTCCAAAAGTTTCATGCTTTCTCTCCTCACCATTGATGTTTGCATTCGAACAGCTGCGGCTGCATTGCCCAAACTTAGAGCTCCTTGTACTGCCATTCAGACCATATTAAAGTCCCTCCTCCATTCTGGGCCCACCAAAAGCCTCGACTGCCATCTAGCATGTGGATTACAGATGTGTTGTGGCCTTTGGAGCCCCAAATAGCCTACCAGGTGCTGAGCTTTATTCTGCATGTTGACAGTTCCCGAAGGTCAGTGGTTTCTCCTTTGCTTTGGAGGAAATATACGCATGCTCCTAACCACGGGGAGGGTTGAAGAGCCCATACAAATTCACTGAAGTACCAAGTCCCTGACTCTTCCGAATTCATCTCCTAGCTTCATAGTACCAGTGGCATATGTGGCTGTCTGTGGTCAATCAAGGAGATTTAGAATCACCTAGAATTCATCTCTGCGAGTGCCTGTCATGGTGTTCCCAGGGAGGGTTAACTGAGGAAGAAAGACCTTCGCTCAAAGTAGGCAGCATCTTCCAGCATGAAGCCTAGCTATAAAGACGTATGAAGAAAAAGTGATGAGCATGCTGCTGAGATCAGTCATGGACAGGAGACTCCCTCACGGTGGAACTCATTACTGGTGACTCTGGAGTCCCAGGCTATCGGTGCTAATTGGGACTGCTGAGGTACTTGGCTTCTTGGATTAAGCAGTTATCGGAGTCACTGTTGCACTGTCTAGTCATTGTTGAGCCAAACAGCCCCTATCATGTATCAGAGAGGGCAGCACGTAGTTGTGGTTTCTTATTGTTTTAGATTTGTTTTGGTTTTTGTTGTTGTTTTATTTATTTGGTAGGTTGTTGTTTTGAGACAGCGTAACTTGGCCTAGAACTCAGTATGTAGACCAGGTCGGACTCAAACTCAAAGAGATCTGCGTGTATCTGCCTCTTGAAGGCTGGGATTAAGGTTGTGTGCCACCATGTCCAGATTACAACAGATTCTCATAGGCAAAAAAAATCAACCTTGACTATTATTCTCTTCATATGTTCTCCTCATAATGCCTTTTTTTTTCATAATGCCTTCTTATTCTGTTAGTTAATGAGGTCAAAATAGACTTAACACAGGGTCTGAAGGTCAAGATCAGAGGACTACACAGAGGCTGGCTGTCGCTGGATCAATAAGGACCTAAACCTGGACCATCAAATGTGTTCGCCAGAAGAGGCTCTGACTTCTTGCTTTTTACAGGCTTCTCCCATGGAAACATCCAGAGATTGACCTTCAATCACAACATGGCCTTTTGATTTACTCTGAATTACTGTTTCGTGTATGCTTGAGATAATTTGTGGGAGTCAGTTCTCTCCTTCCACATCTGAGTCCTGATAGAACTCAGGTCACCAGGTTTTACCAAATGAATTTTAGATAATTTTTTTTGTACCTCATCACATCATCATAGCAGCATTTTGACTTAGCTTTGTGTAAGTAAAAGGCCCACTGAAATACCTAAAGAGCAATTCCTATACTGCTACATTAGAACTTTCTCCTTTAACAAAATAGAAAATTTTCTGGCATTTTAAAATGTTTTTCTTTGTGCTTCTACCCACTGAGTTTAAATACACATATATGAAAACATTCATTTTTACTTATAAAATGTTAATTTCTGTTTATAAGGGAATTTAATTATGTAGGTACGATAAAGCACTTGGAGGAAAATATGTCCTAATTTAATACACACACACACACACACACACATTTGTTCAAGGAATCCCTACTAAGAATGTGTGGGAGGAAGTTTTTCTTCCTAAAATATCAAGAGCCTATTGATAAGCTGTTTTTAGTGATTTAACTATAATTTACTTTTACTCTCTCTAGCAATGAGATAACCCTTGAGAAGAATGATTAAAGCTGCTTATAGGTCTATTCTCTAGTTTGATAGTAATTAACATAATTTCTAGTGTGAATTTCAAAATAGACATTTGTAGAGCATTCAGCATTTGTTTATCTCAACCTGTCCTTTCTTATTCTACCATTGAACATGGTTTTTAAACTCAGTGCCTTTGGTGCCAGGGGCAAGGCAGTGTCTGCCCCCTAAAAGCAAACAAGTAACCGTTAAAAAGAAAACAACAACAACAAAACCACACACAGAGCCTTATAAAAAAATAAAGTTAGGAGCTGGCTGCTTAAAAAGTCACGTTCAGTCTTTTCCATGGTTCTCGCGTATCTCTCCAATCCCTTGTCAAAGCATACTACATGTCAGGTTTTCTACTAAGCAAAACATTTACCCACAGCGATACAAACCTGGTTTGGAACATTTTATTGGTAATATCGGTGTCATATTTAGGAACCACAGGCTTTCAGAGGGCTGTCCTAGCTTGAATGACAAGCACCAATGGTCAACTGTATTTGAAATATTGTTAAAGTACCTAGAAATAATAGGCATTAAAATTCATTCTGTTCACTGCAACGAACCTCTAAAGACTCCGTGTTCTCAGTGGACCTGGCATACTGTAATTGTTATTTGGAACTTAGTGTAACCTCAGCAGCAGAGAAAATAGTCCTCTCATTACGCACATGCTCTAAGATCGTTTATTTTAATGCTTTCAAATAAATATGTTCCATGCAGCACGTTACAATAAATAAGGAGCAGCAATGTTCTTGTAGTAAATCCATTCATAATGTGAGTCACCATGTAAAACACTACATCTCGAGTCTTTGGCCCTGGACCATATCATGAGGCACACCACATCTGCACCCAATCATATCTGGCTTCATATGGATTTAATAGGACTATGCCAGAAGTACATGTAAGCACAAATTCAACCAGAGGTTTCCAGCTATTAAACACAGCTACCAAGTAGTTAAAAGGCAACAACTAACCCCCTAAGGCTTCCCTCCCCCTTTTGTTTTTGAGACAGAGACACAAAGGTAGAGATGCTGTTGGTGGGTTTCGGGTGGGTCAGTACACGTGGAGTATGTGGGGTAACACTGCACAGTATGGCACCCAAAATGCCACAGAGATACTGATACTGAAAGGAGCCAGACATAGCATGGAGGCCTTGACTGCAGACTGAGTTCTAGCATGGAAGGATGGGGGTTGGGGGTACAGCTGCAGGCTTGTCACACATCTAGGCAGCTAATTCAACAGCCCCTTCCTCTTCGCTGTCAGCCCTGTTGGCGCGGATCTCCACCAAGGTCCGGGCAAATCGTGTCCATTCATCATTGTGGGGGACGGCAAGCTGCAAAGCAAATCAGTGAAGAAATGATAAGCAAGATAACCCTCTTGCATCTCACATACCTTGGTGTTGGAACGGCCTCTCCTCACCCAAAAATGCAAAGGAAACCAAGTACTGTGTGAACCAAGGGGGACCTGGAGTGTGGTGATTAACCTACAATTCCACTATTAGGAGAGACTTCACTCACAGAATGCATAAAACCTTTAAAATGTGCGTTAACCAAACAATCCCAGAGGCCACACTAAAGCACTCCTATAACGAAGCATTCTTTGTTCTTAGATCCTACGGTGAACTCAGCAAATAAAAGCTGCATTATTAACCATGATTTCAGAGTGACTGTGGCATTTTCTTTCTATTCGAAGCTATTGATTTGTTTTCTAAAGAGCCATTAATGAGTCAATATACATGGAGAAAGAGTAGCTTACATATGCACAGAGCTTTTCCTCCTATGAGGTCACGCTTGAGCATTTCCAGCAGGACCTGTGTGGTGATGACTGTGACTAACCACAGCACTAACCAGCGTTGACCCTGGGTTCGGCTCGACATACTTCACATATATTAACCCATTCCTCATAGTAGTCCTAGGTGGGGTAGATTTATCTGATGGATGTGAATAAAATATTTCCATTTTATAGAAGAAGTGGGGTTGGGGAGGATTGAGGTATAGGGGGGAAAATCCTACCAAAGCTACATAACCAGCAAGTACCTTTGTCAATGTATGTGATTTCAGCATTGAGTTGATATATTGATTTGCCAAAGGGGGAGATCTATGAAATTTCCCAAATATTGTCGTCTGCTATGCACAATTCAATGAAGATGAATTAACCTACCCTTGCATAGAAATTATACATAAGAATTTTTCTGAGCAACACTAAGAGATTATAATGTTACTACATAGCATCCAAAAATGAGTTGTTTAAAGATAACAGAAAAGTGTTGGAAATAGAAAAAAATTATTTGAAGATGAAAAGTGGGACTAGAAAAATTTAGGAGTTCATACATGATGAAATTGATTTAGATGCTACAGTCATTTTCTTGGAGTTTCACCCTATAAAATGGAATAATCAGTCTGTCTACATGCTAGGACTATACACGGTATCCATAATCAACTGAATCAATACACATTATTAAAAGTAAGAAAAAGGAAGAGGACAAAGAGAAATCTCAGCATTTAAATCGTGTCTATAGCTAGAAGATTACCCACTACATACAGCCAGATGATTAGAACCTTTAGGTTTTTATTATGGGAAATCAGAGTGGCAGCACCATTCTGTAAAGTATGTCCTTAAGTGACTTCTAATGCTAAGGTCAAATGTTTGAAGAATATAATTCTGGGAATGATGTACAGGTGGGGAAGGGCTCTAGTTTATTGTCAAAAATGCCACTCTAGTGAGAGTTTTCATTCAAACATATGAATACATTTTGGGATAGTGAAATAGAAATACTTCCCTAGTTATCGAAATGAATCTAAATTTCTCTTGTAGCAATGACACAAATTCACAATAATACTGAATGACATCGTTATCCCTTGGCTCAGACCATTTTCCTTATGGCGGGTTCTTCTCTTATATTTCACTAGTCTTCATTTTTGTCTTCAATTTTAGATAATACTGCCCTGGGGGAAATGAGACCCCCTAAAATAAAAAATTTAAAATAGCTAACCAAAAGCATAAGCAGGCAAGAGGGTTGGTATCATTTATGTGAAAGAATAGGTCTATTTTTCCTTTCCTTGTCCCAGTGCCTTACCAAATGCTTCCAGAAAAGAACCATGTAACAAAAGCCGGAGGAGAGAGAGAAATTCAATCAAAAGAACAGTAACTTTTTCTCTCATAATAATGCTAAGAGAGATACATAGCCAAAACACTGCAGACCTTTGGAAAAAGAGCTTAGCCAATCTAACAGCATATTGCTCACAAACAGATGAAGGTATCTCACAAGCTTAAGAATATACTATTTTTTCATGCAGCAAAAATAAGTTAACATATGTTGGCCCAGGTAACACCTTATTGATAGCACTGTGTAGGACTTATATACCAGAACAAGAAAATAGGTCAAGGCTTTCACATTGTTTCATGTAGTAATACTAGCAAGACGGTGAAGTGACAACCTTTGTTGAGATTGTGGAACATCAAGTTCAAATAGTGGCCATACAGAGGTTGAGAACAAGTTGATGACTATGTGTACTATACAAAACCACACATCTAATATATAAAAACTAAATTTTATCAAACCTAAATATTTCTACTGAACAAAATTATCCTAGCAGTTAAACTATATTTGGCTTCTTTCATGGAACTGAGATAACATTTAACACATTAATGCCAAAACATGATTTCAGATAGGAAGATTTATCCTCACAGACATTTAAATATGAAGATTCACTCTCATTAAATATGCAGATTAAGCCTCAGACATTTTTACAGTATGCAAACAGGTTTTGTCCTCCTTCTGATATGCTAATATTTTGTGAAACAGCATGTGCACTTGAGACACACACATCAAGCTTTAAAAAAAAATAAATAAAAACAAATTTATTCTGTCAAGGGTTTTCCTTCCTGAAATACCATACACCTTACAGAAATATTAATTTTCTCTGTTCATACCAAATCCTGGAACAGAAATGATAGAAACACAATTGCTTCTAGAAACTTGAAGTCAATTTATCTCCTTCACCATATTCCACCCTTTCATGTAGCTGACTGTAAAAATAACCCAACATGAAGGCACTGTTAGATGTAGAAGCTACACAGCAGACGGCTCCATTTTTAGAATGAAATATCACATCAGGAAGCACTCTAAGTATAATCTTAGCTCACATGTGTGAATGTATATTCACAGGCCATTTCCACACCTGAACTAATAACTTTGGGCATTTGAATTACTTTATAGGTGAGACCAAGCAGGTGTCTTACAAACGGCATGGCCACACTTGTCGGTTTACATCTCGGACTCTAAGCGAAACCTGTTCGGATAGAGCTATCCTTCTTACCCTTGGAACTTCCCGGCCTTTCTCGAATGGTGTTCTCAGTTAGAGAGAGAAGATGCGAGGGCATGGGTGCACTAGAGCCTTTCTAAGCACGCCTTACTCACTAGTGAGGAAAAGGCTTTGTTCTTGTTGAAGAATGAGCCTGCCCTTTGTCCTAATGAGTGCGTGGACTTATCCAACACCGAATCAGCATATACAGCGTGCCAGGCCCTGTGTGAGAACTGCAGATCCAGTGAGAAGCCTTTTGAAATGTGATGACCAGGAAACAGAGGCCAAAATTATGGCTGGTTTTTTTTTTGGGGGGGGAGAATGAGAATGAGTGCCTACTGGCATATACTCAGAAACTGAATAGCATGAGAAGTGTGTTCTTACTGGGAGTGATGTCTCCCTGTCAGGCGGGTGGCTGGGGCAAGTCCTGTCTGTGTTGCTTCAGCCACTCTTCGTTTCTATCAAGCTATGAAATGCTAAATCTGGAGCATCCAAGTGTCGCTGTGGACTGCTCCCCTACCCCTTGCAAATAAGTGTTTCTAATAATTTCTATAATTTCTAAATAACTTCCACTTCTTGTATGGTATGGTGGCTCCTGCCTTTAACCCCAGAACTTGGGAGGCAGAGGCAGGCAGATCTCTGAGTTAGAGGCCAGCCTGGTTTACTGAGTGAGTTCTAGGACATCCTGGGCTACAATAGTGAAACCCAGTTTCAATAATAATAATAAAATAAAATTACATTATAATAGGAAAAATATTTGCATTTCTGATGGTGATGATAATTCTGATCAATTGAAAATTCGGAAGAGTCAATAAGGAGAAGAACAGGTACAGTGAAATGAAAGTAATGCCAGAAAGGCCTTGTAGAAACCATCCACCAGTGAGCCACTTGGATCTGGAAATGCTTTCTGCTGCAGATTTGTCTGCTGGAGTCACACAGGAGGTCAGGAATGACTCATATTTTCCCACTGCTTCTCAGAGCGGAGCTCACCCATAGCCAGTCCACCCTGACAGAGAACTGCTGCCTAATTTTTGGATAAGTGTTTAAAGCATTTGAATGCCTTAAGCATTGAGAGCTCTGATTTCTAAGATAATAAAATCTCAGCTCTAAAAGCACCCACCTTTTATAGATATGGAATGACCCTGCTTTTATAGCCAAAAGATTGAAGGCCAAAGGTAGTTATTGAGGTAGCAATTTGGCCTTAAGGAAGAAGAAAAATGAACCTCATATTTGGTCAGGACTCTCAAGTCTTACTCTTATTTCAGTTGCTGCCAATGGCCAGGCACTTAACCTCTCATTGCCTCAATTGTCAAATGGGGATGGGGACATCTGACCATTTATCAACAGAGATGTGAAGAGGACATGAAAGGTAATCTGAGTGAAGGGGTCCGAGTCCATCATGCAGTATTCATGCTGCAAGTTGTCACTTAGAGGTTCCTAAAACAACAGGTAGCTTACACAACTACATCTGTTCTTCAGTGTGTTTTTGAGGACTGTTTTTCCTTGAAGAATGATTCTGACTGTAAGAACAGTAAGAAAGCCATCTTTACCCCCAAGGAAAAAGGGAGATAAGGGAGCTAAACAGTTTGCTCTAGTGACTTTCACAAGTCTCTGTGGGGCAGGTAAGGCCTCATATTCTATAAAGGCCAGTCCTCTGTGGTAGAATGGCAGGCAGATAATGAGTTTTGAGTCACCTGCTAAAAGAGTCTAAAGACTATAATCCAAGATGTTAGGGGACAAAAGGTCACAAGCAAAGAGCAGAAGCACAAAAATTGTAGGAAGAATAAGTCACGTATGTGGGTGATTTTAGCTTCTTGCACATTCCTCTGTCCACACTACTTCGGTGGCTAGGTCAGAGATCTAACCCTTTCTCTGGCTGACTGGATCAGCAGATGGTTGCAGCCTCAACCCAGGTCTATTAGGACTGGATGTGTGGCCATGGGGTATCATGCCTGGGCATCTTGAGTACCTTGTGGAAGGCACAGAGAGGAGAGTAGCTAGAACTGGATAAGAAAGCCAGGACTGGCTTTCATCTGCCACAAAGGGCAGCTAAAATATAGTTTTTCTTTCCCCCCAGCTTGTCACATTTTGCTGTTGATTCTTAGGCAACCTCTCGGATCTCCCTATTTATTTGAAGGAATTTGAAAGTATGTCTAATGACTGATAGGAACATGAGTAAGAAAAAGAAAACACATACACACATACACTGAACACAGTGCTTAGTCCATTATAATCCCTGGTTAAGTGGAGCTTCTTTTTTTTTTCTTTCTTTCTTAATGTTTATTCCCTGGTCTTCCAAGTTTTCTAAGTTTCTTGCTTCTTTTTCTCTTTACTTTTTCCCATTTTTCTTCTTTTTACCTATCTAGAATTGCATGGTTTTTAGTTTATCTTAAAACACATTTTATTTCTTTGAAAGTCATACAAACGACTACCTAAATATTTTTTTAAACAATAGCCAACTTTCATCGGCTAACTGTAAATAAAGAGATTTTTTTTAGATTATAAGAGAATTTCATGAGTTACTTTTTATTATCCATTAAAACCAAATTTAAAATATATGGATTCCGTCCAGCTATATATACAAATACCTCCTACCCCCTTTTTATTTTCATTTTTCACATATGACCAGTGCATCCCAATGCAGCTATGTTTTTCTTGTGACACCATTTTGTGCAGCAGGATTCTACTTTTTTTTTTTAAACCTTAAGTTGTAAGGCTGGATTATTGCTGAACATGCTGTTATAAAAGTCAAGTGGCTATTTATAATCGGGGTTAAACACACAAATATCATTCATGTGTCCCTTTTTATAAGCACACAGCCAACTGCTCTGAAAAGTCCTCAATCAAGTCTCCCTCATTTTTCAGTTCAATCTAAGGATTTACAGTCCCTAGCAGCTGATTTTAAATAGCTCCAGTAAAGCCTACGTTTCAAAGATCATTTCTATACTTCATTAAATAGCTGCAACAATTCCTACCTATGAATATTTTTATGATAAAATACTTCTCAGGCACTACTTGCAAAAGCAGGGTTTTAAAACCTTGGATAATTAAGACATTAGGAAAATATTCCATGATCTCAATTAGGTTTCTCAGCTCCATTAATCATGGCCAGCAAACTAAGTGAGAAAGTCTCTAGGTTTCAAGATAAATATTTTGTGGATATGTGGTTCATCAATATCATTGTAATCTTTCAATTAGATGGAGTCCTTGAAAAAGTCTGTGGGACTATTACCTTAACCACCGATTCTGAGCAGACACAAGAACGGTCTCATCTTCTGTGTTAGCACCAACATGAAAGTTTTCTGCTAAAATGTTACTGTACAAGTGACCTTTTCACTTTACTGCCCACTCTTTTCAGTGTGTTTAAAGAAATGAGGGAAGCGCATGCAGGCTTCCATAGAATGCCAGGCAAACTCCCCTGTACTCAAAAGGTTAAAACAAAACAACACCACGGACACAGTTATTAATGGCCACTCCAAAGTAAGGAGAGCGTTAACCCACTGGCCTGTGTTCAGAGAAAGCCTGAATCATCCATTTATTTATTTGTTTGTTTACATTTATTTATTTATTTATTTAGGGTGATTCCCTTTGCCACACACACACTGATAGCAGCGCAGTGGGAGGTAATGGGCACTGAAGCAGCCGCCGTGGGGTGGCCAGGCAGACCCGCTTCACATAAATGCAGCCTTGCTATGTTTAATTCTCAGAGAGGCAAGGCCCACAGCCCTGTTAACAATGGAAACCACGGGCTAAAATCCCCTGCCAGAATGCAGCTATACGGGGCGAAGATACACTTCAGCGTTCTGCCACAAGGTAGACTGTGGGATGACTTAGCCTTCAGAGTGGCTTCAGAGAAGTCCAAAAATCAGGGCACACGCACATCTGTTCTGTAGACGGTTACTGCCAGGCAGTCAATAGGTTAAAATTGCCAGAAACTTTACCTGATTTCTAACTGTGTCCTGTCCTCTCTAGTGGTATTTGGTTTTGAATTTTTTTTTTCCTCTGAATTCTCAACTGCAGGGAAGCTTGGAGACCAAAGCCTCCTTCCCTTCTATCCTTAAATGGGTGGTTTCTTTTTACGGCATGTTTCTCAGAACAACATTTAAAAAAAAATCCATTACCACCTAATTAAGGTAAGAAATGAAAGTAGGACATAAGAGACAAAGTAAATAGTAACAGATATGGGTCTATCAATTGCACTAAGCCAGTAAGGATGGGGGGGGGGGAAGCAATTTAAACACTTGTCTTGAGAAATTATCAGTTAAAAATATTCATGTTAAAACTTAGCCTGTAAGTTAGGGTAGCAAACTTGAGAGTTTTTTTTGTTTGTTTTTTTTTGGTTTTTTTGTTTTTTTTTTTACCTGTGGAGAAAACAAAAGCAAACCAGACAACAGCTGAAGAAGAAAGAACTAACACACCAAGACCTGAAGATGCCCTTGCTTGCACATGTATTGAAATCATATCAGGCCCCTGTCTCCTGAAATTGTTGAATGTTATTATTTTGTCTACTCCTGGGAACAATCCATTTCACAGCCTAAAAGATGGAGAAAGTGCTGGAAACAATGTCTGATGGACAATGATGGAAAATAAACTTTCTAAACTCCAATAGCTTCTTCCCGTAGTACAAAAGCCTGAGAAAGAGGCAGTGGAAAAAGGAAGGAGGCGGCAGGCAAGCCTCTCTCCACATTAGCTGACTAACCACACGGCCCTCTTTTTTTCTGATATTATTGACTATAGGTTTTCGAGTAAATTCCTAGCAACCACTGCATCTAAGCAGTTTTGACAAAAAGAAAGATCATTGCTAAACACCTTAAAAACATTTACCAAGGTAATAAAAGAAATGTCATTTTCTCCTTCTGAATGTTTGGGCATAAAAAGGTATTTTTATAATGCAGTTCAGGATTTATCATATCTATACTGTCCTGAAAAAGAGAAAAGGGACAATGAAAAGGAGGCATTTTCCCAGTGGTTTGACAACTGTTTGAGTCAACTATTATGATTTCACTGTACTGGTCGCCAATCGCTCACTTTTAAAAGCACAGAAGGGATGAAGAGCAAGATAATGATGGGGAGGAAAGACAAACAGTCCTTTCCAAATACCCTTTTTCTGTGCAAATATAGTTAACTTTTCTGTGTCTACCCAGTGATACTCAGTTTAGATGCTGCATTCTGAACACTTTGTCCAATTAGGCTTTTGCTTGATTTTCCCCCAACATTTCACATCAGGACTCGCTCATTCACCTATCTTTATTGAAAGCCTGTTACATGACAGACACTGTGTTGGACCTGGTTAGCCTGCTTTTACAAACAAGGATCTTTTGAATCATTTCTCCGAAAGTTATAAAACTGTTACTGATAAACTTGATGGAGTTTGATAGATAAATTTGATGAGAGTTGCCAGTAAGATTTCTTTTTAAGTCAAAAAGTCGTCTAGTCTTTATGATTCTAGACACTAGAAAGTGTTCCATTTCTATCCAAGGGAGTTTAGTGCCAAGGTCAATAAGAATAAAAGATTTAATCTAAATATTGGAGAATAACTACCTTGTCATCAGGAGAAGACTTAGAAATGGGCCACTAATCTGTTTTATCTCCCTATTAGGATAAAGGTAAAAGGGACAAGATTTTTTTTTCTACAATAGTAGAGGCTGGATATTACTTAAATGATACATAATTAATGTATTTCAAGTAAAAAATAAGGTAAAAGATGTTGTGATAGTTGATATTCTAGAAAATGAACATAAACCTTCCCTGACAGTGGAATATTATGCTTCATTAATTCTTCCTCATTTTTGAGTCCAACTTATGTGATATATAAACATTTATACATAAACACACATAAGCAGCTATCTGATTTTATATTATATTTTAGATAGGCCACTGGCCACACACACACACACACACGCACACCAAGTTTCCTTACAGACCAGAATAAATCTCTGCAGCAGGGCATGACTTTACCATTAGACAAAATTTAACAGTTTTGAGCCAGGTGGTGGAGGCAGAGGCAGGTGGATCTATGTGAGTTCTAGGCCAGCCTGGTCTACAGAGCTAGTTCCACGACAGCCGAACTACACACACACACACACACACACACACACACACAAACCCTGTCTTGAAAAACAAACATACAAGCAAACAAGCAAAACTTTTGATATTATAAAACTAATAGAATTTGTCAGCCATAAAAAGTTTAGCACAGTAACAATTGCTTCAACACACAAACCACTGAAGATAGCAGTGTGAAATGGCAGACACATCAGGAATGTGGATAACTGTCAAACTGCCTTTTGTTCAGGACGTATATATTCATAGGACATTTGTCACTACAGTGATATTGAAGATTATCATACATATTTTAATTTGGTTTTTATAAACTTAACATTAGGGCTTTTTTGTTTAATAAACCATTCTCAAAACATAAAAGTCATAAGGATTTTTTATCAATTTTGAAAAAATGTGCTTGAAAAGATTAATACTCTAAGTCCATTTTCAATAGCCAATGCTACCTCAATAAGCAAACTATTTATATAGTAATTAATCTAATCATAATCGTGGTCTTTCATGCATATAATTATCAAGTGGAAGCCGATGCTACCACACTGACCATAAAATGAGTAATTATAAGATTAACTGGAATTGGAACTAATAGTGCCTTTTCTTTTTCTAATTAAGCATTTTCTAAAAAGAAATCAAGTTAATACTAAAATTATAATTATATACTTTACTCAAATTTATTTTAAATGCATGTAACTTATTATGACAAAGAACTGAGTCAATATATTGATTCAGAGTGGCAACTTTTCTATAATTATGTTTACTGGTATCTCCAGTTTCCCATACAAATATGCTTTTGTGCCCTTTAACCTCATTGCATAGCTGTGTGGCTCTTACCCTAAAATAGTATGAGGAATCTGAAAAGCTCAACCGCAAATCCCATTGTTTGTCTATGTTAGCAAATGTGGAGAAGCTCCTGAGAGAGCTGTCTTTAGATCGTCAGCCTTTATCTGGGTGCTTGGTTCCATGGAAGCAATGGACCCTGTCTTTTCCTTTCTCGCAGAGACAGGAAAAACGAAAGGACATAGTTGGCATCAGCTAAAGAATCTAAAGCTGTTTCTCCATCAAAGACGGCAGTTCTTGCCACAGCCATTGAGAGAGAGTCTAGCAAGTGGCAGGCACACTTTCTTAATGAGAAACACCAGGGTCTGGGATGGTCACAACCAGATGTTGCTAAGTGACACCAGCTCTGCTGCACTCCTGGAAACTGCCAAAGCTGAACCGTCACCCGAGTTGTTCTTGAGCTGGGGGACATGAGCAACCGCAAGACTACCTACATACACAGTCGTTGTCGTGAGGGAACTCTTGTTTGACTTAATACCCAGGTTTCAGTTTAACTTTCGAGTTGGCGGTCTGTCTACCCAATTCCCAAGGAGAGCAGTTATTTACACAAAGGCCCAGGCTTCTTTTGAGAATAACGTATACCCCGTCCTGCTGGAAACTGTGAAGAGCAAACAATTACTGCTTCGTATAATCCACTGGAAATTAAATCTGTAAATACACTCTGTTGATTTTGTGTCTCTCAAGTCAACTTCTAGCATGCCCGTCTACCAGATTTTACTATTCCGAATGCTATTTATGATGAACTGCAAGAGAAACGGCTCCTGGAATTTCTCTTTATTCTTATCCTTACTGGCTGTGTAAAAAGTTGAAAACGACATTTTTGTTTTGTTTTGCTTCTTTCTAAACACTCAGCCACTGAGTGGCTCCCAAGCTCTGGAGGCATTTTTTTAAAATAGTTCTTGTAAGTAACACTTGGCCACCATTTAAAAGTTTATAGCATGAAAAAAAATGTTTATAGCATGGGTCATTTTTCCTGTTGGAATTCTGAATAAACTTTTGAATCTACTTTTTCACTTCCATTTAAAAATATTCAGATACTTAAAACATGCTTTTTTTTTTTATAACACATTCACCTGCATTTTTCCATCCCAAGAACTTTTCAGTGACTTTAAGTATGTTGACAAATGCATTGCATTCATTGAAATATGTAGTGACATTGCTGTCATTCTGGTCCATGAGTGGTCATACCAAGAGTTATTTGTAATATTACCAAATGTTTAAATTTAAACATTTATGCATGCTTCTATTTACTAATTTGTCAATGGTCCAGACAAACACAGTTCGGATGGTAAGATTTATCCTCCTGGTAAATCACAGCTTTTAGGTGATCATTTTATTTTGCAAATCCGACTTTAAGCTGAAAATGATTTTGAAATTTTGTCATTTATGTAGTGTAAAAATGTAATCAGAGATTTGAAAGCTGCGTGTATTTATCACAACTGAAAACAAAATCTTCCCTGGAAGAGGTTAATGGAAAAAGAAAGAATAGGAGGTGGAAGAGAAACCTCTTCTTTGAAAAGCTGAGCTGCAAACAGCATCCTAACTAATTCAGATAAGGAGCAAACATAGTTGTTAGGGGGTATTTGTGACAGCCGCATCCATGTGACTGCACTGAAGCGTGAACAATGGCAGCGGGCTTTCCGTAAAACACATCTTCAAGAAAGACAGGTAGATAGGCTGACTATCAATCACGAGGACACATGAATAATTCTATACACACTGGCCCATGTGCAATCAGTTATGTGTATATGTAGAAAAGCTTGCTAGTCAGAAAAGGAACTCTGGTTAGCTAAGTAATTTTCAGTTTTAAATCTTTAAAATATGTGTGTTCACATATCATTTGAAAAAAAAAAACTCCAGCAGTTCCCAACAGATTTCTATGAGTGTATTCTAATCTAAATACATCTGAGATATATTTAGGCTTAATTTGTGTCTTGTTATTTTACCCATGTTCTAAATAATTGAATGAGACCCTATAGAACCAATGTAGAATAGTGTGGAAATTTCTCAAAATGTAGTCAAAGGCTAGATAGGGTCACTTTTAAAAATTGATCTATTTTTATTTTACTTAGGGGTGTGTGTGTGTGTGTGTGTGGGCGCGCGCGCGTTGTTCTAGGAGGCCTGGAGAGGGTGTTAGATCCTGGTAGAGCTGGAGTTACAGGCAGTTGTGAGCAGGCTGACGTAGGTGCTCAGAGCTGGGCTTGGATCCTCTGGAAGAACAGCTAGCATTCTTAACTGCTGAGCTATCTCTCCAGTCCCTACATTCTAGATTTCAGAAATTTTAAATGATGCATGCAACCACTGTCTATTTAAGTGATTTTTGAAAGCACAAATAGGATAAAAATTACAACCAAATAATAAAAGGAGGGCTCTTTGTCTTACACTGGATTTGCATAGCTTCTATTTATGCTAATGGAAGTTAAACACCTGTTCTGGGAAGGAAATTGGCCCCTATCTGTGAAAATAAATATGTGCAGTAGATTTCCAGATACAACGCTGAAATCAAACAAGCAAAAATGTGTGCTATACAAACACAGCCTCAAGTAGCCTGCCTGAAAACATGTCTGTTTTATGTTTTACTTCCTGCGTTACAGGCCCTGAGATATTACTCATACTTTTGCCATTTAAATGTAACAAAAAGTAAAGAAGTGGGGGTGGGGTGGACAAATTCAACGTGTTGATGTCAGTGAGCTCATACACAACTCTCTGTTTACCTCCTCACAAGTCCCTAAAAAAAAAAAAAATTGCGTCAGTCATCTGGATCCCAGCCACTGCTATCATCCTAAGAGTCAGGAAGGATAATTGTAGATAATAGAGAGGGACGCTATCATTGGGGCTCTGTGCTGGGACTCCCTGCAGCAGCTGCAGCCTCAGCTGGGATGGATGAGGCAGCTGGTTGTTAGCAACTGGTCCCTCTCTGCAGTGGCCTTCTTACCTGGACGCCAAATGAAGATGTCTCCAATGGCGTACACAGGAAGTTTCTTACAGTGCAGAGAACAGTAACAACCTGTCCCACCCTGCTTCACCTGATGAAGCGGGAATTACAGAAAAGTTTCCTCCAAACCCCCAAAACTTATGTCTTAAACTAAAATAGCATGGAAATGAGGAATGGGGAGGTGTCCTAGAACCCTTAGGCTTGGCTCAAGCGCTACTCTTACGCATGCAGTGAGGCTTATAACCTAGAATCTTATTATTTAAGAAATAGGTAATCGATTATATTGCATGCACTCTTTTAATCACATTTCTAAAGATTCCTCTTTCTTTCTTTCTTTCTTTCTTTTTCCCACTGATCCAATCAGAACCAAAATATGTCATTTCTTATTTGTCTTATGGTCAGTTTTCTTGGGGACAGAACAGGCTAAGCAACATGTGGGGCCTGCTAAAAAATAAAATATGAAGCCTCATGCTGACAACTGTTTACCAGCTGCAAGACAATGGCAATACAATGTTCAACTCAGCTCAGAACTCCAAGGCACAGCAGGCCCTGTAAAACGGGACCAGTCACACACCAGTGCAGCTGCCTTCACGTGCAGAATAAGATATTGGCAAAAGAGAGCAGCTGCCCTCTGCCCCCAGCCCCAGAGAGGTCTCAGGCAAATGACAATGGAAAATGGATGTGAGAGGGCTTCTCACAGACGGACATCTCTTCAGTTTACTGAGGTCCCAAGGCAAGGAGATCAGCATTGAGGATTCTGGAAACTACCATTTACATTTGTACACAGCCTGCTATCTAGAAGTGTTTTATCTTTTTCTATCAAGGCTTTCCAAAGGCCAGCCTGACCCTGGTGAGGAATTCAACTTTAATGAGGACCAGAAGACTCATTTTGAATGCTGATCATGGTAGCAGAGCCTACTGACAATTTGGTTCTCAGTACCATATATTTTTCTTCTTCCTCTATATTTTTTCTATTTAAATTGCTTCCTGCTCAGACTCTCTTCCTCTCATCCGCCATGTACCAGCCTCAGAGTTGACCTCTAATTCTCAATGGGCCAGCTTGTCTTGAAAGCACCCCAGATGGCTTTCTGAAGTGGAGGTGAGTTAGAAGTCTGGGAAGGCACTGTTTAGAGCATATATTCCTTCTTTCTAAGTACAGCGATGCTCTGTCTGCCTCAGGCTAGTGAGGACATAACAGGAATCACAGTAATGGTAGAGTTGTCCAGGATATATCTACCATCTCTAAGAAGTGAGGTTCAGCTAAGCTTCAACTGTGCAACTCCATCTTTCACATTAGTACTCCATGCCTTGACATTTGTGGTCTTCAGAGGTTTAAAGAAAGCCACAGAGGTAAGCAAGGAGAAACAGAAATGACTCTCTTCATCTTAAAAAAAAAAACACCAAAACCATATATATAAGATACCTTACAGAAACACTTAGGAAAAAATGATCGTTAGTCTAAATCACGTGGTTAAGTCTGAGCTAGCCACTGCTTTGTGTATGATCAAACAATACAGGAAGAATTGTTCAAGTGTTGAAGCCTAGCCTGTTTTTCACTCATTCAGAGAAGGGCTGAAAGATTGTAACATTACCTACGCTCAATAAAATGGTATATTCCCCTTTCCTCTCCTGGTACTGAATTTGTAAGGATAAACAACCCTACAAATTGTTTGGCCTATTATATGTCACAGAGATTTTTCTATAGCCTGTCTAGACTCCAGACAATAGGCGAGACTGGCCTATAGCTGCAGACATTTCTGTAGTCTGTAATATCACTTAGAAAAGCAAGGGCAATAATACAAAAATGAAAACCAGCCTGACCTGCAGTGTGATAGTAGGCATATGAGCATAACAACACTTCACAATTTAGAGATGATGATAGTGTCCCAGGAAGAGGTTGAACAGCCAATATCAGCCCACGCAACTTCTGTAAAATCACACATATTCCTCAGACAGAGTCATGTTCCAGTCATTTTGGGCATAAGCTATCAATGTACCTTATTGCAGAAAATTATACCCATGTTATTCTGTTTATTTTTTCTCATCAGAGATGTGTCTATATAGCTATGTAATATTTCAATAAGCACAGAGGTCTTTCAGGAGGCCTTTATAAGGATAAGCCAGATTATTACATTAGTTATAACAAAAGACTAAAACAACTAATGTGCACTACTTAGAAAGAGTTAATGGACATCGTGCTCTTGAGGGAGATAGAGAAGAGTTTAATATTTCATCTATCTGTGGCTGTTTCTGGACAGCTTTCCACCTTTATTTTTCTTCTCAAATAACAGTTGTATCAAGAAAGTAAAGAAAGAAAACACACACAAGTAGGAGAGAGAAATAGAAAACTTGTTTGTTTTACTTGTTCTTTGCTCTTTCTCTCTCTTTAGGTTTTAGGACAGAGTTCAGTGATGAATATTGCTTGTTGCTTAGTTTTATTTGGGCAAAGACTATGAAGAAGTACCTCAAATATACAGAAAACATGGCTAGAAAACCATGGTGATAAATATTTCTGACTCAAATGTCAACCTCTTCCAAAGGCTTCAAACTGTGGGGCACCTGGCCATCTGGATCTTCATCGTACAGGCCAGTGTTGGCAGTTGCTGCCACCTTGCATGTCCTAACTTGTGGCATCAGGAATAACCAGAGCAGGAGAAGTGAGTCTCAATACAGGACAACTAAGATATGCCTGTTTTATTTAGCATTTTGCATGCTAGGGTAGAAACCTCTGTCTCTAAAGTTATTCAGTTCTATGCCCAGCTGAAATCTGAAAACACTATTTAGCTGGTTTCAATTGTAATCAACTGTACAACACCACATTTTGTAACGTGCCATCAAAAGTTCCACTGCTCAACAGACCATCTTGGGTTGTCAAAGTCCCAGGATGCTGATGTGTGGAACCGTGACTGCTCCTCAGCCATCAGCTAAGTTAGGCCAGCAGGTAGCTATAGAGACCTCCCCAGTCCAGCACATTGTGCGTACCAACAATGCTCTGTTTTCTCTCCAGAATGCAGATGTTAGATTCAAATTTTGCCCAAGCAACTTTACACAATTCTCTTAGTGGTTTTTTTCCCTGTATTTTCTTTGTTTTTATGGGAGAACCCTCCCCCGAAACCCAAACAAAAAACTTAACCTTACCAGAAATGAAGGTGTTTTTTTTAATTAACACCTTTTTAAGAAGTAAAAGAAAAAAAAAGATTTAAAGATTTAAAAAATCGATCAGCAGTGGAAAAGGAAAAAAAAGGACAGAAATTCAAAATTTTTCTGGAGTGAAAGATATATTATTTTCACACGGATACATGCCATGATATTTGCTGTACTTTACATGTGATATAATAAGACATACCAAAAGAGGCATAGGTCTCACATGATAATATCATAAATGCCAAAACTGATATAAAATTTGATTTCTCTCAGCTTTCTCAATCGGCGGCACTGTACTTAAATAGAATGATTTTCATTCAGCACACGCAACTGCAACCTGACTTTCTCAGAGTAAATGGTAAATCCCTACGTCAATCTTAACATGATGAATTTGGTGAGCTTTAGTCTCATGAAAGTATACCTTGTTGTGCTTCAGCCTGATAAGCGGGGGGTTTCTACACCACAAATAGGAGGAGCTCAAATCATTAACTAAAGTGTCCTGTGCATGGAGACGCGGGCCAAATTAGGCCCCAAGGAGGCGCCTTCAAACCCCCACTGAAGTCAGTGGAAACTTGCAAACGCCATCAAGAGAGTTCTTGTAGCTCAGAAAGTCTTGTTAATAATTTCAGTAGGTCTTTATGAAGGGGGAACACAAGCCAAGCTCCTCTCCCCAAACAGAAACAAAACAAACACTCCAACACGTACCTCCCCAACGTCGTAGATCCAGATGCGGCCTTCTGAGTCCCCGACTGCAACCTCCTTCCCACCTTGTGCCCAGCGAACACGGTTTAGGGCGGAAGCTCCCTCAACGGCCACGCTTGCTGTTGGCACCTGCCAAACAGGGTACGACACAAAAAGGAATATGAATTTAAACATACCAGTTTACAGGAATGTGTTGTACTACATGAGCCATGTCCATCTGCCTAGAGAGGGTGAACGGGGCTCATTGTTCTGGAATCATACGCTCCACCGACTTAAGGGGTAGAAAGGAGAGACACTAACAAACACTGGAAACAGGGACTTATTTTCCCACAGTCACGGCAGCCAGGGACAGGGCCATCTCTCTTGATTTTTGTCAAGTGTCTGCCTAGCATAGAAGCATGACAGCTAAATACAACGCTTGACCATCAGATCATTTGGGATGGGTCAAGTGTGTGTGGGGGGAGGGGGGAAATGTTTGTTTTTACCAGGATCTGTAAAAGGAAAGGGTATGGTAGAAAAACAGTCAATTCCCAAAATAATGTGAGTTTTCATGAAAATGGAAGCGTACACGGACTGATTCTCAGCGCAATTATCAACGAACGTCACCAGGGAGTGGATGGTCAGACAAAAAGTGAACAGGTTAGAAAAATAATAATAAAAAGCCTGAAGAATCATAAATCCTTCTCTTTCCTCTGTTCATTTATCTTTTCCCCTGTAGCAGTACCAATACCAAGATATGTTCTCACCATCCACACAGTAATATCCTGCTAAAATATGGCTATCTATGTGTATGACTCCCATATTAAACACTGGAAATCCAGAAACATTAGTCATTGGGCCAATAATCGCTATCACAGTGCTGAACTAGAACCTGTAGTCTATTTACTTATTTATTTTAAAAAAAAAAGCAATATGTGGAGGAAAGATTTTGAGTGAGTGACCCATCTTCAGTCAGTGTGCATATTCTTGTCTTCAAGATTGGAACTTTATAATTGTTTGGAGCTCCTGAGCCTTCCGTAAGAATGTTGCGTAGGAAATGACAGCACACCGCTAAGGAGACCGTACATGTAAAAAGAAAAAGGAGAAAATGATGGAAAGTGGGCCACTGAGAGCATTCCTGCCACTGTGTGAGTCCTGTGCTCAGTAAGTGTGTCTCAGCAACATGGAAACATGGCATCTCTGTGACTTAGCACCCCCACACATCCGGCATTCAGCTACTCACAGGACTGAAAGCACCTCTTTATATGAAACTATTGAGCCAATACCCATCTTTAAAATAGCAATAAAAACTCCATCCTATGTAAGAATCTATGTTTAAACTTCATCTTGAGATCAATAAAAATTCTTTTCACCTGCTTAAGTCATTGCATGTCAATTCTGAACAAAAATGTAAAATGAAAATCCCCAGCTCATTTTTTTTAATACCCAATTTCTACAATAAAGGTACCTGCTGTGCAAGCTAGAGTCTGAATTTTTAACCAAACCTTGCAAAGAATAAAAACAATATGAATTTAGAAACACTATAATTCTGTCAATATACTTTATTGTTGTTGTGCTGGCCTGAAAACAAATTCACGATTCAGCGATGGAACCTTCAGAGTTCATTTTTAATACTGTGACTTAGAAGCATTATACAGGATTTTCCATGTTCAATATCAGATTTGACCTTGAATAATCTAAGAGCTGAGTAAAATGTTTAATCTCCAAATGAACATAGCTAAAAAATTAATTACTCAAAAAACCTGACCTTCTCATATAGTTAAAACAATGCACACTGGCTTCTAAAGAAATTAGTTTACTTGAAATGTAAGTAACACAGCAATCTGAAGTCAGTTTTAAAAATATCCAAAACGCTTTCTTTTCATAGCTGTTATAAAATATAAAATAAAATATTAAAAAGTATGCTATTGCAGCCTATAGTATATGCTAAAAATTAACAAGTACACGAGGGAACAAAATATAGCTGCATTAATTTAAGTGGTATTTGAAGTTCAAATGTGAATGAATCCGTATTATCATAATCTGCATGTTCTATGTATGTATCTTGCTTTCAACTTTGATTTCATAAGTATTCTCATGTTTTTATGGCATAGTCATTTTAATTGCAAATATAAGATGTATATAGCATAAATTACTAAGCAGTAAGGGTTGGTCGTATCAAGGGTAAATAGGAACCATTTTTGCACAGGAGCAGCAGGGACAACTTGGTTTAAAAGTATAATTTGAAGGAATGACAAAATAGACCAGGCTTTCAGCAACCCCCTTTTAAAAAACAGATCTATTTTCTAATCTGACTTATACCTGAAAAATATTATCTGACTTGCCTGAAGATGAAAATGACAGATGACAGCTGGGCTTTAAAAGTGTGAGGTACTGGATCTGAGTCAGGCGTGGTGTATTTTCACTATTACTGTGAAAGCAGACCCGTGTTTATCATAAAACTCAACTGTATGCATGACCAACTGTGAGTTTTTAAATGTTAACCATAAAACCATTCTGTGTTTCTTTGATACCTACGGAAAGGGAGGGCAGTGTCAAGACATCATCTTCTTTTTCTCGAAACAAAACAAAACATAAGAAAACCAACCAACAGAGTTAGCTGGGAGTTCTTAAGGAGGTGCAGCCCACCCCTTCTTATGCATCGGGGCTGGGTGTCATGCAGACATCACCTCAGCTTGTCCTGCTCTCTGATACAGCTAACTCCCGAGTCAATCTGGAAAGCGTTTATTTTTTTGCTTGCTTTGAGTGAGTTTCTTCTAGCAAATAGAAGCAATATGATTTTAATCAACAGTGATGAAAGACTTTGGGAAACCATTACAACGTAAGGTAATAGCATCTTACTATTAAAAGCAATGATGTTATAAACATTTCAGCATCCCAAATGACGGACAGCATCTCACCCATGCTTTTTGATTATTTTCAAAGATACTTCAATACATAACTTCCTTGTCACATACTTCTTGGAGGCGAAAGGAAAAAATAAGCTGCAGTGGAAATGCTTTTAAAAGGTGACTGTTTGGTAGTAGTTACTAGTAGCTGTGCTCTTAAAGGTACCTGGATGCAACCTGAAGGAAATTTCCATATCTCCTCCCACACAAAAAAACAAAAACCAAAAAACAAACAAAAAAACCCCCTAGCCTCCTGTGTGCCTCCTTCATGTCCTTCAGCTGTAGGATTCTTAATTAAAAAGGCTGACAAGCTTCCTGCTCCAAGAACTTCAAAAGAATTGTTTTATTTGACATATACCTTGTATCATGTACTCTTTCCCTGGGTATTTGTGTTTATGGAGGGCTCCCTGAACAAAACATGACAAACAAAAAAACCAAACCAACCAAACAAACAAAAACAAGAAATGATGCAGAGGCCATTTTAGGATCCATGATATTCATGTAATATGTCCCCCAAGCAGCAACAACACCAATCCCAAGGCTCTGAAATAGACCCTCAATAATTTTGAGGGATTGAGAAAAAAAAAAGAACAAAGTAGATGACATAAACTTTAAAAATAATCATTTCATTATCAACTATTTTTGGGGGCTAGGTTATGACTTTAATTGTGACATGCTAAAATCCCACTTTAAAAATTGAGTTTTGTATACCTGCACTAACTTAAGACACTCCTGCCTTTGAGCTCAATACTGTAGACAAGAAATAGGTCCTTAGTAAAAATTAAATGAATGGTAGATCTAAACAGAGAGCAGTGCAGAGAATCATCTTTTATGGAGCCAAAATAGAAATTGTACAAAAAGCCAACATTGACAGAGTAACCCCATTTCAATAATCCAACCTGGAAACAGTACCCACAAAAGCTTACTTTTCCAAGAGTCTGCCAATAAAGTTATTTCAACACTGGGTGTCCTTTCCTTTAAGGAAAGGTGTGAACACACCTTGCACTCTTGGGGGTAAAAAAGGTGTGTGTGAGGCAGTGTCTGTACTTGTCTACGATCTGCCACAGTTGAGAGATGGTGTGACATGGAGTTTTTGGTCCCCCGGTCAAGAACTGGGGGGTGCGGGTGTAGTGGGGGGGGGGGGGGCCGATGGGCGCAGCCCAGAGGCAGTTGGAGGGTCTGTCCAGAAAAGGCTGGTTTGCAGGAAGAACCAGACTAAACAGTGGCCCGGGCGCCCCCTCCCAGTCCTGGGCCCGGGAGCCTGCCGCTCACCTCGGTGTCACTGTTGAGGTTCCAGAGGTCCAAGCGCCCCATCCCGTCCACGCAGGCAAAGAGCGCGGGATGCACAGGGGACCACATGACATCGTACACATAGTCTGCATTGTCTTCAAAGGAGTAGAGCGGCTTGTTGTGCTGTAAAGCAGAGAGACCGTGAAGACTTAGTGGCGCTGCCGCCGCCTCGGGCAGTCTAGGGAGCCTAATTAAAAACTTTGCACATTCACCAAGTGTCATAAAACTTCCCGAGATGAAAGTCCTCGAGAAGGTGAGCCGGAGCTTTCATGTGACTACAACTGTCCAGTGGCATAAATAAATCCCGGGGGGTGGGGGGTACTCTGAATGATCCGGGGCCGGACCCGCGGAGTGAGGCGGTTTCAGACACAGTTGTAAGCGACATTCCAGACAGGTGGACGCGACTGCCATTAGCTCGGAATTCTTGCCCGGCCAAGCTGTGCGAGTCGCTCGAGCCCGAACCAAGCAGAGGGCTAAGGGGCTTGGACCCTCTGGGATGCTCCGCAGCCAGGGCTGTCCCTGGCGACCCTCGCTCCGCACCGAAGGCAGCGTCTGCCACCTCGTGGTCCTCTACTGTCGCTGCAGCAACGGCGGCTGCTCCCAGCCCAACTGCAGGCCTAATTCTTATTTTAAAGCTTTCTTTGCAGAGAGGAAAGGGGACAAATACCTTTTCAGGAGGGGGGTGGGGTGGGTGGTGTCTCAGCTTTTATAGAAAAGTGGGAATCTCTCCATTCAAGACCCTAGGCTTCCTACATGGGGTTGGTTCAGCCGAACCAAAGTGGAGGGATACCGCTCATTCTAGAACCTATGAGGTTACACAGAAAATATGACATCCTTTCTAAATCACTAAGGATTTTCAAGACCCCTAAAGTTGATGTTCTGAGGGGAAACACTCAACATTCTCCCACTGCATACAAATGCCTCCACTCCAGAGGGATATAGTAAATTAAAATGGCACACTTGATTTCCAGCGAATATTGTCACATCGAAATAGCACAGAAGTCAGAGGCAAGTTTGAAAGTACACCAGAAATAAAACGTAATTGGACTTTATGAATTATTCATTCCATCTGGCTTGTCTTATTCTAATTTCTGCATAATGGCTTTACTAATCCCTGATCAATTAATGTAAAATGAAATTTAAATGATAATGAAAGCCCTAGAGATAAAAGAAATTAACTATTCTTATATCCTCTGACAGAAATCTAAACAATGGGAATTTTTGTCTTCTTCCTCTAGTCAGCTGTCTGTACTCTCTTCTCAGGCTCCGTCGAATGCCTACACAGGCCAGAGTGGTAAGATCAAGAAAAGATAACATACAATACAACAATCAAATCCTTTCTGCTTTGGATATTCAAAGAACACATCTGTAGGGATTCGGCTCCAAATATCAGAGCAAACTGCCAATGTGTGCTGCTTGTGAATGCAAAAATGCCCAAAGTACATGTGCTGAAATTGAAATGGAGAAAATCAGTGCAAACCCATAGTTCTTTAACCTAAATATAAAGCAACGACTTGTTATGGTAGTAACTATAATTGATTTATTTCCATTGCTTGCATTTTCTTGACATTTAAAAGTCACTGGTTTGCTTCAAACAAAGTTTAGACAGATTGAAGCAATGCAGAGTGTAGATGGGCCAGTGTGTGTTGTGTGTGTATGTGTGTGTGTGTTTGGAGCGTTTCTATAAGAGATAGATGCATCATATTTTTAACTTCAAAAGTATCTGAGAGGGAGTGTAATTTGAAAAAGAATGCTTGCTACTGAAACATCAAAACGGTGTTATAGTCCTGCATATTATTATTCTATAATTTCTATAAAAAATGTTTCACACCTCATGTCTGCAATAGGATTAGAGACCAAAATTATTTGCTTATTGGCTACTTACCTACATCTTCTTCTCAGTTTACAATTGTTTATAATTCAAATTTTTCCCAGAAAATCCAAGTATCAAATTATTATCTAATAGTATGAATGTATCATTTCCCCTTATTTATATTGAAAAGAAAATATGAAGTAGCTGGTCCTTCTAGGACAGCTGTATTTATTGCATTCTGACTTTTTGTTTTAAAAAATGTCATCACAGATCCTTGACTTTAAAGCTAACTGGCCACTATTTGTGAGAGAACTTAACATTTAAAAGTGGATTCTCAAGATCTTCTCTCACTCACTCAGATAATAGTTCATAGCACAGAGAGATGTAGATAAGGATACAGGTACACACTGTAACAGACACATAACATACCTGACATTATTTTCTGATCAATTAAGACCCCATCTTGCTTTAAAAGTCACTCTACAAAAAGCTGCATCATAAGACAAGCTAATCCCCTTAACAAATTATCCTGTTAATTTTTATAATATGCTTCCTTTTTTCTTTTGATATTTCCTCTACTGAGAAATTCAGCAAAAATTAGAGTATATCCCGGAGACAAAGCTTTTGAAACATCTGGAAATAACTGCCCTTCCCCATGTTACTGTGCTCAGTTTTTTTCCTGGTCACCGTACTGATTGAAATACTATTCTTCTCTTGTCTTTCTGAAGCTTCCTCATCACCCTTCACCAGCAAAGCTAAACCTTCTATTGCAAAAGTCACTGTGAATGTACCGTTTGCTTATAGTAGGTGTGTACTTGGGAAAAGGGAGGGGGCTTTACATTTTCAAAAGCTCTATTTAACCTTGACAGATTCACAGACTTGGAAATTTACTGAACTCTCTGGGCTTCTACCTACAGACCACTGCCCATGTCACACATAGGCATAAAAGCAGGTACAGGCAAACGCCACTTGTACATCCTTTGCTCAATAAAGGGTTTTCACTATTCTATTTCATTTTGTCTCTAAGGATAACATTATTAAAAATCTGCCTCAGATGCTTAATGTTTTAAAAAATGTATGGTAAACACTAAAATCGTAAAACATTAACATTTTTAAAAAGGACCTTGAAAGCACCCAGTCGGAAGAACACTGCTTTTGAGTTTGTAAAACATAAATTTCAGAGCTTACAAATTTGTCATTGCTTACTGGGGCATGGCTATTGGTTTTAGAATACCAGATTTTTGAAAAGACAGTATGGGGACGAACATTGTCAATGATTTTGAGAAGGAATTTCACAATCTCCTTTGCATATGTCAAAGCCACAGTGGCGCCATGATTTTAAACATTTACTCTAGAAAATACCCGAGCTGATTTAGTTAACTAAATATTGCTCCACAGCGTGTTGCCATAGAAAGTGTTTTTTTCAAAGCAGTCAAACTTTGCTGGACAAAACTGCCTTCACCTGTGTGTTTCCCTTTCAAACTCCTTTCTTGGTATCAGCAACGTGTCAAAAAAAGGAAAAGGAAAACTTCACTGTTCACAGTCTGCATGCGAGGCGCATACCACTGGAATAACACCTCGACCCCTAGGCTTCATCAGCTCTCCAGGTCTGCTGTCCCAACAATGTGCACGAAGCTACACAAACCAGCTTTGCTTTTAGTTTGCTGACTTTCAAGCAAAGCAGAGTGGTCGATCAGCATCAACTTACGTGAAGGGCAGGAAAGAAGGTTTGCTGTGGGCCAAGCTCTGCACACACATTGTCTAACTTAATTCGCATAAAATTTCTGTAAGGTAGATGGTGTTTACAGAAAAGAAAATTATAGCTCGGGGAAGTTGGTAACTTGCAAGGCCACAGAGGTTGTGGAAAAGGGGAGGTGGCTTTTGTTCTCAAGGTCTCTACTTGTTAGGCACATCCTCTGTGCGCAGGCATTCTGGACTCCTTCTACCTGCCTCCAGTCTGTACAGAGAGAACCGCAAATCTGTTAACCCTTATTCTTTACCCTCCCATTCAAGTGAACCAATATTTACTAAGCACACTCTAAATGACTTGTACAAACAGTTAAAAAATTATTGGCGACTGTTCTTTCTTTCCTAAACCAGTTATTAGTGACTTTCAGGGTATCACCCATACTACTGAGGGTCCATCAGCATTTGGTGGGAGGAAAAGAAAAATTTCTCTGACATGCTAGAAACAGGATCGGAACTGTTAGCCAGGAGGGCATAAGGCCGTGCTTTGGGAAGTATGATAATATGATCAAGGAGGCAAAGACTTGGCTCCAGTTCTCTGACCGTGAGCCTTCGGTAAAGAACTACAGCGATGGCAGCTGGAAGGAGTGAAATAGCAAAGCTAGGAGCAGGCAGAAAGGTCATGAAACACAGGAAAAACTTCAGCACTTGGAAAAATGTCATCTCATGACTTTGAATGACAGTTTTCTTATGTGTAAGATGGGAAGGAGGTGCTCTGACCCTTGGGTTCTCCTTAGTTTTATGATTCTAGGGCGCTTCTGCTGTGTGCAAGGAAGGAATGAAATAAAGCATACAGAAACCTCTGTTTTTCCAAAGTGCTGTTCAGTGGTACATATTATAATGAATCCATCCTACTTGATGTTCTTAGAATTCGGACCATGAGTCTAAAAAAATTTAAATGCTTTCTAAAATTCCTAACCCAGTAAAATAATAACATAAAATTGAGAAATCTGAAATGCTGGAGGCTGTACTAGTTTCTCTCTTTGATCAACTGAAAAATAAGAAATACCTAATTTCTGGTAGTCAGTGAAATCTGTTTAAAGAAACCAAAACTGTATAGTATCCAACATCCTCCAGTGAAGACTATAGAACCAGACCCTGCTTTATAGGCATACCTGTGAAAACGAGTAGACCTGCCCATTCTCCAACCTGCTGACTCAGAAATGGTTTCTCCAGCGTTGATTTCCTATTCTTGACATTACAGAGATTTCAGAGACTGAAATGATAATTTTCCTCTGTGTTCTTTCCCCTACCCCATTTATGGGAGACCTCCAAGCCTCCCAACAAAATTTAGTGTTCTGAAGGCTGGAGAATAAAAAGATTTATATTAAAATATTCTCCAACAGCCTCAAATACCATATGTGGTTATTGAGGTTGGGTTTGTTTCTAAATGATCAACTTTCCAAGCAGACATAGAAATGCTTAGCCAATCTGTGAGCATTTCTTTTGTGTGTATGTGTGTGTGTGTGTGTGTGTGTGTGTGTGTGTAAGGGGTATTGTGAAGGGGTTACTCCTCAGATAGATAACAGAAAGGGCAGAAAACTAATAATGCAGCTTCTACCTTTGAGTTCTGAAGCAGAAGGAAAACAAGTGGATGCTACTTAGGAACAATATCCTGTTGTGGGAGAGACCAAAATGAGTAACATGAAAATATCCTCCAAGAATTGTCCTGTGGTCCCAGTGAAGTAATTAAAATAAGGAGGCAGCCAGTTCTTCCAGGAACCATCAAATGCGAGCCCACACTATCACTTTAAAAAAGAAAATAAAAACCACAAAAGGACCCTAAAACTTCAGGTTCATACAAAATAGATGCCTCTACCATAAAAAGAAAGTGGTTAGGCCAACAAATACAACACCAGAACTCACAAACCAAACCAAAGAAACCATCTCTCTTGGCCCCAGAGAGGTGTTAAGAATTTGGTGCCATCACAGGAAAACTGAATGTGCAACTCAGTTTGAGGCCCTTCTAATGCACAAAGCATTTTGTATCTATCTTAACTTTTGTTGTCTTGGCTGTTCAGAACATACATGTCTGGCAGATGAAGCTTAGACAGCAACGCTTTGGGGAAGCTAGTTTCAACAGAACATGGAGAGCAGGTTAGTTTGTTGTCTGTGTGCATTAATCAAAACTAGGTGGGAACTTTAAGATGAACTAGTTGATTTAAAACAATTTGAGAGATGATCATGGACATCCAGGAGTCTGACGTCTGTTTCTAAGTGTAGCAGTCTGCTACCTGAGATATGACGACACATGAAAGGTGTGCTTTGTTGCTCTGCCTTCCTCTACAGCTTCTTCACACGGAAGAACCCTCTTAATCCGGGAGGCGCCACCAATAAAGAGCACAATTATCCATAAAAAGAATGCATACATATTCACAGGTTTTGACTAGTCCGTGAGTGTTCAAAGCCATCGGGAAAGCTACAAGCTTTGCCTCATTCATAAAGGAAGTGTTTCCCACACTGACATTTTTATGAATGTTAGCTCAACCTCAAAGTTCCTTAGAGTTGGCATTCTAATGTCACACAATTTTCAGACACATTGTGAAAACACTGAGCAGTGGAGCAGCTCTTTGGAATTGTGGAGAGGAGGGTTAAGTCTCCAGCACTGGGGTCAGCTGAGTTGCTTCCTCCACCCAGCAGCTATTCTCGCAAGCCACGCTCTCTTTCTCTTGAAAGAGTTGCAGAGCAACAGAAAGGGACGAAGGGTTCAAAAAAGTCCCCTTTATTGGTGGCATATTTTCCAGTTCTATTGCTACTATGGCTGAGGCGCTCTATACTCAGCATCATATTAGTTAAGTAAAGAAAGCATTCTGTACATCCACGAGGCTCGGAATGATTAGAGAGTCCCAGAAGGATGGAGAAGAGATGCGAACAGCAGTGTGAAGGACTGGAGGTACAAAGGAGGAGAATGGACCACACCTAGAAGTAGGCAGACATGTGGCTGTGGTTGTGCTGTGAAGTCATGAGGAATTAGAAGAAGACACAAGAAGACGCAGTGTCTGCAGCCCCGAGTTCTGTTTATTTATTATGACTTGGATGTCAAGTTGTACAACTGTACTTGGCTATCTAGTAGGCTACACAACAATATATTTCCACTGATATAGTTTAAAGGGCTGATGTCCACTGCATCATCAACCTACAAACCATCACAGATGTAAACACTCTTTTGTGATTGTTTGAGGCAGGGTGTCAGGGAGCCCTGGCTGCACTGGAACCAACTATGTAGCTGAGGATGACCTTGAACTCCTGATCCTCCGGATTTATGCAGTGCTAGAGATGAAACAGAGCTTTGTTGCATGGCAGACAAGAATTCTTCCAATTGACCTATATCACCAATCACCAATGCACAAAATTAAAATTTATTCTTTTATAATTTATACATACACAAATATACAACACACATATGCACATACATACATACACAAACACACAATGCACGCACATAGACATATAGAAAGCCCTCGAATTATATTTCCTCATTAATCCCTTTGCTCTGCTTATACTCCTGCTGAACTATTTCTTCTTCTCACAAAGACTCCCTACTACTTTGATGTATTTTTAAACTTTTTTGGTGACCCACAGTATTTAATTAGAGTTGCTTACATGAGCAGGGTGACAAGTTACTCTCTTGAGCAAGAACAACTTAGGAGTTGCTACACCTCACCTGTTCATCCAGAAACCATGAAAGCCTACTAGCTCCTTAGGAAGGGGAGGGAGTCTCATGAGCCCTTCTGTTGCTGATACATTTCTGAGAGGCCCAATCTTGTGCAGGTAGTGACAGCTAATGTAGTTTTATAAGAACATCAGAAGGCAGCAATGAAATGAGTGTTTTAAAAGCACAAATTAAAAAAAATCAAATTACAAATCTAGAACAATAAGTTCTAGGTGATTCCTCCATCATTTTTGTTTCTGAAATGTCCAGGTTGGTATTTGCCATTTACCAAAGCTAATCTGATATTGATGAGCTCACTGCATTCAAATATAACATTTAGGTGTGTGGGGTTGTACGCATGTGTATTTTCAGAGTCAGGGTGAGCTTTGTCAGCTCATCTTGCTTTTGTCTCCTCTGTTAAACATACTGTACCTTTTGTGCAACATTTAATGCTAATAAAGCTGACATACTTATTTTAGCTTTGATGTGAATCAGAACAAAGAATTCCACAAAGCAGAAGTTCTAAACATTCTGCGTGTGTTAGCCGTATCTTTGTACTGGATTTGTTGACTAGTTCTATTCCCTCTTAGCCAAACTGAATCACTTCCTATGGAAGGAGTGACCATGAACCAAACATGAGGTGCGGTGAGGTGAGGTGGGGTGATTGGAAACACACACACGGTTACTTGGCTTACTTTCTGTCCTAGTCAACTTGCAAAGTTGAGAGGTCACAGAAAGCTCATCAAGATGAATCTCTATTGGTTTGATCTCAAAACAGCTACTTTGGGGTAAAAATAAGTTCTAATTTATGTTACAGTGTTAGATGTAAAACAACAGTGAACTCAAGGCTCCTGGGTGGGTGGGGGAGCCTTTAACTTTATAAGTAAGGAGCTGATGTACATCTTCACAGGACCAACGACATAATTTAAAGGTATGTTTGGGAAGGTAACCCATGCAGCATAGCATTAAACCACAGAGGCTAGAAGGGCCCTTCCCTGCTGGTTGAAAGAGCAAAAGAAAGGATTTACCAAGCCCTCACTTCTTGCACAATGAGAAAGCCCCACGAGCTGGGTGAATTTTATGTCTCCAGAGTGTTTGTAGTTATATGAATCAGTCACACATGTCTGCATAAATATTCAGCAGCTCAAAAGCATGTGCTCACGGGTGAGTGTCGAGGTGGGCTGTAGAAGCAAAGGACAGGAAGCATGCATACAGGCCAAGTTGGGAGGTTGCTTTCCAATGACTTCTGTGGTTTCTTTCACAGTTAAAGCATTCTGCATGGGTGAGCTTTTAAAAGGGGGGACGCAATGAGCGCGGGCGATGGGACAGACCTTGGTGACGGCACAGGCAGTTCTATCAAAAGCCAATTTTAATGTCTACTTTCTGATGCTCAGAACAAAGAGGAGAAAGGCTAAAATTGGCCATAAAGGAAACAAACAAACAAACAAACAAACAAACAGATCAGACACTGGTGTAAAGACTTTAGAAGACTGAGGGCGTTGGCTAAGGGAAGGCCGGAAGAAAGCATGCTACGCGCTGAGTTTTTGCGAGCTGTGCAGCTGACAGCAGACTAATCTCCAGGACATGTAAATGACTCACAAGGTAAAGGCAAAGCCCCAGCCACTCAACCAATCAATGGGCAAGGGAGTCAGGCAAAACAGTTCTCAAAAGAAGTGCAGCTGTCTGATCTGTCCATGAAAATATGTTCAACATTCTTATCTGCCAGGAAAGCACACATCAAAACTACATGAAGATCCAATCTTATCCCAACTTAGAAATGGCTACCATGAAGAAGAAAATGACAACAAATGGCGGGGAGGGTGTAGGCTCAAACAGCCCTCACACACTGCTGCTGGGAATATAAGGCAGCACAGCCACTCTGAAAATCAGTGTGGGACTGCCAGCCGGGAGGTCTTTGTCCCGTAGGAGAACACAAAATTAAATTCACAAATTCATTCAGAGATGCAACTTAGCTTTAGAGTTAGAACACCAGGATATATCCATAAATTCTTTGTAGCTCTTGCATTTCAAATGACTTGTATGTGTGTGAGAGAGAGAGGCAGACATAACACAGCAATCCTGGGACAGTCCCAAATGTGATGTCAGGAAACTGAGTGGTGCCGAACCTAGATTCAAATTAGCACTGTGCAACAGCTAGACTCAGGCAGAACATCGGCAAGGGTGGTCTCCCTGCACTAGACGGTCCTTTCATTCACCATCAGCAGAGCCAACAGTCAGAGCAGCCTCAGTGCGCCATCCATACTTTCCCCAAGGTCCTGCCGGCCCTGGGAGTTAGTATTGGAGAGACTGCAGAATTCAGGTCCTGGGAACCAGGGTGGTGAAGACATGTCCTGTGCTGTGATGCCAACAGTGTTTATTTTTGGTCTGTAAGCAAGGGTAAACCGGGACACTGAAGCAGCCTCAGTTTTCATTATGGGAAGAATTGCATTGGTTCCAAAATTAAATTCCTGTCCTGACGCCTTCTCAGTACCTTAGAATGTGATCGCTGTATTTGGAGCCTTCTGACAGGTAATTATGTTTAAATGTGGCTTTGGGAAGTGTAATCTAATACGAACAGTGTCTTTACAAGGAGAGATTAGGAGCCAGACATATACACGGGGAAGACCACTTGGACGGCTAGAGTGAAGACTGCCTTTGACAGGTAACAGAGAGGGTCTCTGAGAAGAAGCTGGCCCCCATATCCCCACAGTCTTTTGGTATCAGGACTGTGAGGAAGTGCATTCCTGCTCCTGAAGCCTCTCCACCCATGATGCTTTACTCAGGCAGGACGAATGAACTCTTAACTCCAAGGGAAAAAGTACAAGAATCCATCTCCCTTTATCTACAGACAGCCTCCGGGGCTTATCTACTGACAATTCTGCCTTCATGGAAGGGCCACTAACCATACCAGACACACTGTTTCTGAGCAGCTACCTCTGTCTTTTCTGAACACGTATGTCCCTTTGGGACCAGTGATAGTGGTTCTTCAGCTAGCGTTACTGTACCTTCTGAAGGGAACAAGTTGCCTGTAATGAATATAAAACATGTGCTCCATTTCCTGAGACAGCAAAAGCTTTTGAAACATTTCAGCTCGGCTTATATCATGCCCATCACTCGGAAACAATCTTCTGACAAGTGCTTATGACAGGGAAAGGGACACTCTGTGGAAACTAATATGGTCTCCATTACACACCCTGGGGATCCGCCTAGCCTTAACTAAGAAATGAGAGCTTTGCCACAGTAAGCCAGTCTCTTTTGCCTGAGGTTATTTTCTATTTACATTTAATATTTTTGTATGTGTGGTGTATGCATGCGTGCACATATACCTACATGCAAGTGTATTTGCCTGTGCCTGAAAACAGGGAGGGTAATGTTAGACATCTTCTTCCGTTCTTGTGTTTTTGTTTTTTGAGATAAGTCTAACACTGAGCCTGGAACTCACTGATTGGCTAGGCTGGTGCCTACCAAGTCCCTGGGATCCTGCTGTCCCTACCTTCCAGACATGTGTTGCCAAGCCTGGTTTTGTACAGGGGTTCTGGGGATCTGAACTCACACCCCTCATCATCTGCAGTAACTCTGCACATCAAGCTACCTCCCAGCCACCTAAGCATTATTTTCTGCACTTGAGTTCAGAGTTTACTTTGGTTTGATTTTGGCCCTCCCTTCATCCTGTGTCCCAACTTCTCTTTCTCTTAGAAAAGAGGCTCAGAAGGTAATATGGGACTAGGAGAGAGGGCAAGCAGGGCAGGTTCAGCTGAGCTGGCATGGCTCCTGAAGCAGCACCCTCCACGCAGGGCCTGGGGTTCACTTGTAGACTCAAGAGCAACCCCCTGCCAAGCTCTCCTTAGCAGCGCCTTGAAGGCTAATTACTGCTGAATACGTTTCCGAGGTTGGAAAATTTTCAAAGAAATTTTGAATACATTTCTGCAGTTCTCCTAACAATAGGATCTATCAAACACGAGGAGAAGGCGCTGTTTAAAGTACAGACAGGAGATAGGAAGAATGTGTTTGATTGCCAAAGTGACTAATTTATTTTTGCACAGTATTAATGATGCTACAATAACCAATATCTATAGCCCAGTTTTGACAGTTAATCGCAATGGTTTCTATTGTTTAAAAAAGAAGAGAAAGAAAGAAAAATAAAAGAAAGAACGAAAGCAGGAAAGAAAGGGAATGTTTTATTTCGCTACATTTCAATTTGTTAACAAGACTGCACATAAGCAAAACCAGAGGTCATTAGCAAACAACCAAAACATGCCTGTCTCCAGAAGACTACAACCCCCTTCATCATTTAAAATATAGCTCTGTCGAAAACCCGGCTCACGACAAATCCTGAACATGAAAAATTCAATGCAGACTCGAAACCACCTGACTTTGCTTTGGGCTTGTACTCTTTAAAATTACCTAGAAAACACCATAATCTTCTCTCCATGAGGCTGGCCACGGGCCAGAGCCCTGGCTCCAGAGGCAAAGGGCAAAACTGAAAATCATGTCTCTGCAGACGGCCCCACCCTCTCTCCCAAGTCCACTTGGCCTCCTGACAGAAAGTGAGGTCTAAAGCACATTCATCCTGGGCTTTTTTGGCCTACATTCAAGACTCTTGTAGGACAAACAAAAATGAAATCCCAAATGTTGTCACCCTGCCTGAAGAAGCCAAATGGTTTAAAGGAGTGCTCCGCATATGGTGAGTGGCTCACAGCTGCAGTTTAATAGGAAACCAACAGAACCAGAGAATAGCAGGACTTTCTGGTTAGGATAAGAGTGGCTAGCTGAGATTTTAAATTTCAGTGTGAGATTTTAAAATGCGGGAGTGGGGAGCATTGAATGAATTTGGGAGCTGGGTCCATCTGCAGACGGACCTGGCACGCTGAGAGTTACCTACTACAGTCAGAGGATGGAGGGCCTAGCACTGTGCTGTGGGGCATGCCTGCTTGGCACCTGCGTCCCCGGCTCTGTGTAAGCCTCCCCGCCACTCTCTGAGGGCTGCAGGTCTTAAGGACTCGCGGTGCCCCGCACCCACCCACTCACTCTGTTCTCCCACTCCCTCGCTCCCACAACGAGGTTGGGAGAGAGCCAGGGGAGTCTGTCAAGTAAATTTCACCTCCTGCAGAGCTAGTGACAGGCTCAGTACAAATAGCTACATTGAGAAAGCATTGCGCCACAGATCCCACGACCACTGCAACAGCAAGACAGGCCGGGGTTCAAATGTGGCCATCGATCTCCCCGGGGAAATGGCTGGGCCAGGCCTCTTGAGGGATTCCTTTCCACCTGCGATCACTACTGTGTGCCTCAGCAAGCAGGCTTGTTCACAGCCTCCCCATCTCTGTCTGTTCGGGTACCCTAGCTTTGTTCTCTCCACTGCTCACTAACTGTCCAGTCTTGCCAGCCCTGTGGCGTCCACAAAGTCCATAATCTGCTCTCAAACAGTTGCAGGACTTTTGAGAAGTTCTCCTTATTAGCTTCTAGCTTCTTTTCACAGTATGTTTGTATATATCTATGTAGGTGTATGTTTGTGCATGTGTGTGTATGCATGCATGCATGTATTTATGTGTGCTCCATAAATGAAGGTCAGAATAACTCAAAGGAGTTGGTTTGTTCTCCCAGCACATGGGTTTCAAGAAGTAAACCCTTACCCATTGAATCATCTCACCAGCCCTAGCTTCTTTTTAGAGACTCTCTAGGAGTCTCTTAAATGGGTCTTATTTCATTACCAACGGCTCAATTTTCCATGTAGGACTCTGTATTCCTGCTTCTGTTCTCAACAAGTAAACTCAGTTCTGTTTGTGTCTATTGAGTGCTGTGTTTTAGCATCTCCGTGTTTCTGGCTGGTGACTCTTGCTGTTCAGCATGGTTCAAGGACTAAGGCTAATTGCCATATTGATCATAACTTGTAATAAATGTTTTGTCAGAAACACATGTGTAATGAGGTCACATATGGATTACATGATGAGAATGTGACCCAGGCTTGTAAAAACCTTAGCCCTGTATTCTTCATTGATTACCTAGAGCAGTGATTCTTCATTGTCACCTCCGTTTTCATGACAACTTTGCCAACTATCACTGTGGTGAATAACATGAGGGGATTACTTCTTCCAGTTCCCACTTCCCATCAGAATCTGTGCTGCAGTCTCTGGGTGCCTGCATGCCTTTGTTACACGGGACTCCAGCACATACGAGCTTTTAGTAAGATAGCTGTGTGTGGAACATGTAAGTACTTTGTTCTGTTCCATGTGTGTTTGAGGTGCATTAAAATAAAAATGAGGCAATTTGGGGAAAATTGCAAAAATTCTTTGTTCCTTAAAGAATTTCCATCTCAGTGTGGTGGTACATGCTTCTAGCAGGAAGCAGAGACAGGCAGATCGCTGTGATTTTGATAGCAGGGTGGTGTATGCCTTTCACCCCAGCTCTCCAGAGGCAGGCAGATCTTTGGGATTTTGAGGTCAGGCTGGTCTACATAGTGACTTCCAGGTTGGCCAGAATAATTACATATAGATACTGTGTCTAAGGTGGGGGGAAAGAATTTCTATTCATTATTTAAAGTTGAGTAAGAAGATGAATACTATCAAATCTGTTGATGTTAGGGATTTGGGGCTCATTTCTATCTTTGTTATAACACCTGGCAGCATACTAAAAACACATCAAGTTTTCCTTGGGTCCTGATTTCATGCATGAATAACTGAGCAAATCTAATTCTCTTTTGAGTAGATAGGGAAAAGCAATATCTCTGTTTATTTTACAGTAGAGTCTTAATTCCATTTCATTGTTATTTTTGCAAGTTTCATGACGGTAACATTGTAGGTAAGTTAATTCATAACCATTATGAGCATATGTGAAATCCCTGAGCATGAATGGTGGCAGAAGGTGGTCAGAGGAGCAAGGGAAACAAGGTCACAGGTGCAAACTGGAGTGGAGATGAACTACATGGGCTAGACAGATATCTGCACGGATTCACTGGGGAGCTAGTAATGTCTCAGTCTTTAGGGTGTCTGAGTGCATGGTGAAATAAAGTTTCAGTAAGTGCAAAACCTCTTACTGCATCTAATCTAATGAGTGTGGGTGGTCACAAAGACGGGGGGGGGGGGAGGGCATCAGATCTCCCACAGCAGGAGTTACAGTTGTTGTGAGCCGCCCCACAAGGGTGCTGGAAGTGAACTCCGGTCGTCTGGAAGAGCAGCAACTGTTTTTGCTTGTTGCTCTGTGGGCTTTGGTTCTATAACCTTCATCACAGATGCTTATAAAAAGACAAGGTTTATTTATTGAATCAGCATTGCAAGTGGCGCTGGCGCAGCACGTGTCTCCACACACAGTTCCCTCTCGGCTTTTAAAGCTAGACCACGTTTCCAGCTCTAATCATTAGTTCTTAAGATTCAGCCTGTGCTCCCTCTTTTTATTTCCTGTCTAGATCCAGTTCAAGTTCTTTAATTGTGTTGTTCAAATAATCCTGATGTTGACTAGTCTGTAAAATTTATTTGGGGTTGTTATTAAAGTGCAAATTGGAATGATCATTAGAATTCCTGAGACTAGAGGCTAGATTCTTGCCTAAAGCATGGGAAAAAAAGAAAAAAGAAAAAAAAAGATGGACTCTTTGAAATAATAATGGAAGGTAGTAGATCAGGGAATCAATCAATAAGTTTCCAGGGTAATGGTTCATGGATTGCTGTTCTCTCTTACCCTCAGGTAAAAACCTTCCATTCTGGCCAGCCTAAGGATCTCCACCCTCTGTGTAGTTCTGTCATTCCTGAAAAATAGAGACCTCTCTGGGAAACATATTTGCTAGTTTTTCTTAACTTCCATATTAGTTTTACAAAACTATCATGGAGCTCCTTCCCTTGCCTTAAGAGGTTGCTTGTGAAGAGTCCACAATGCAAAACACACACACACACACACACACACACACACTGTTATATGTTTATTGTAGGGTAAGGGAGTGGTGTGGGTTAAGGAGTATTCTCAAATGATGTAAGAGTATGAGTGGAGATCCTCTCTAGAGAAACTTGATTTTATCACATACTTAATAAAGACAATGCTATTTTTACCAATGAAATAGACTTTGGGTATTTGGGGTTAGGAGGAGCATTCTTAGAGGAAAGCATGGACTATCTAATCTATTACAGATCTAGATTAACTAAAACACCATGAAGAAAAGAAATGAGTGCACAAACAGGTAGGCATTAGGGTTCTTGTTGACAGTCCACAGACTTCCCCACTAAGGAAATGGTTCTAACAGTAAAATGACAATGGAAGTCAGTCATTTGCTGACCATTGATAAAGCAGTATAGGGAGAGAGAGGGGTTATTAGACTAATCAGGCCCAATTAAGTTCACAGGTGAGCAGAAGCCATATGTCTCAAGGGTAACTCAAGGGTCAGTCACCCATGCACCCTGCAGTGCAGCGTGGCCTGGCTAAGAGATAAAAGACAACTCTGGTTTAAAAGTCAAGTTTTTAATCATTACGGAAGGGTCTAAGTGAAAAGGAAGCCAATGACTTAGCACAGATGTCTTCTTGCTCTGGATTTGGGCTTAGTTCAAGTCAATGAACCAGAGAACAGGAGAGAAAGTTATTTCAATCTGCCGCCAATTCCACAACATTCCTTTCCAGAAACTTCCACAGAACTGGTAAGCTTCCAGTAGTAAACACAGAGGTTTGGTTGCCCTGGATTTATGGGAAGGCTGGTTACTCCACTTTGGAAGAAAAAGGAGAGTTTTTATAGATTAATTATATTTATTTTTCCACTACAAAAATCCCATTTATTCTTTAGAAAGCTTTATAAGAAAGATAATTTTCCAATATGTATTGTGTAAAGTTGATAAACTCATAATTTCTTCTAATGAGCAAATTGTACTTGTTTGATATTACACATAATTCTAAACTAAAATGAATTGACTATCAGATGTAGTCAAGCAAAAGCAATATCCTGTTTGGAAAAAGAGAATGCATAATTGTACACTAAATAATCAAAAAAGTTAAATATCTAGGTGTTATAAACATAATCAAATATCAGGACTATTTAGGATAAAAATCTTTACATGTACTTCCTATAGAGCTAAATCAAATGAACATTACCTTATCTTCCTACCTTTCTATATATTTAAATGCCCTTTGAAATATCAGGATTTGTTTGGAAAGCGAAGGTGGAGCTTTGAGTGATAATACGAAGTATGAGCTATAGCAGTTTTCTCAGGATGGCTGAGGAAAGGACTCTTCACCTTGATCTAAAGCTAGGAAGAAATTCTAAGTTGATAAAAACATTCAATTGCAGATACACTATTGAAGCAAGTGATCGGAAAGTCAGCCGAGAGTTCAGATGAGGTCACAGGAGAGACCCATAGAAAAGCCAACAATCTTCTTTAATACCCTGCTGGGTAAGAGTCTTTCAGAGGCCCTCTGTGATAGACTCCTGTCCTCTTCCCTGTTTTCTCCCTCTTCTGATGTCTATCCCATTTGCCTTTCTGAATGAGGATTGAACATCTTACCCAGGGTCCTCCTCCTCACTTAACTTCTTTAAGTGTATAGATTTTAGTATATTTATACTATATTATATGTCTAATATCCATTTATAAGTGAGTATATATCATGTGTATCTTTCTGCTTCTGGGTTATCTCACTCAGGATGATCTTTTCTAGTTCCCACCATTTGCCTGCAAACTTCATGAGACTCACAGCCAAACTTTGGGCAGAGTGCAGGGAATCTTAGGAAAGAAGGGGGAGATAGAAAGACCTGGAGGAGTCAGGAGCTCTACAAGGAGAACAACAGAACCAAAATATCTGGGCCCAGGGATCTTTTCTGAGACTGATACTCTAACCAAGGACTATCCATGGAGATAACTTAGAACACTGGCACAGATGTAGCCCATGGCAGCTCAGTCTCAGTAGTAAGTAGTAAGGGGACTGTCTCTGATATAAACTCAGTGGATGGCTCTTTGATCACCTCTCCCATGAGGAGGGAGCCTTACCAGGAAACAGAGGAAGACTATGCAGCCAGTCCTGATGAGACCTGATAGGCTGGGGTCACATGGAAGGAGAGGAGGATCTCCCCTATCAGTGGACTAGGGGAGGGGCATGGGAGGAGAAGAGAGAGGGAGGGCATGAGGGAAGGGGCTACAACTAAGATACAAAGTCAGGAAATTGCAAAAAATTAAAAAATAAAATTTAAAACCCTCAAAACAACAGCAACAAAAAAGAAAAGCCATCAATCACTATGCAGAGCTGTGGAGCTCCAGTCCCGATTACCACATCCACAAAACACTCTGGGACCCAAGGCTCAGGGAACGTTGCAGAAGAGGGAGTAGAAAGATTTTAAGAGTCAGAGGATCCGAGAGTCTGCTGTGAGACTGTGTCTCCAAGTAACATCAGAAGCTACACCCCAAATGTCTCACCAACATGACTTCCTAAAGTGAGCTTAACGAGAACACTAATGCACTTGTCAAATCAGGTAGAAAAAGCTCATGAGGCCTCAACTCTACACCAGGAACTACAGGCCACTGAGCAAGGCTGAGAGCGGGAGAGGAGGTTCTCCCAGGGAAGAGTCAGCTTTGAAAACACACATACAAGTGACATGACATGGATTCAACCGGTTATATTTAGGAATATATAAACAAGCATATACCATATATATGTATATTTATGCATATAAAAACAATTGAAAAAGAGGCAATGAATTTGAAGGAGAGTGGAGGAGGGTCTATGGGAGGGTTTGGAAGGATGAAAGGGAATAGAGAAATGTAATTAAAATACAACCTCAAAAAAGAAAAAAGTGAAAAAGGAGACGATGCCCCATGGCACTGAATTTATAAAATTGTGAGACACCACTGGCCCAATCCTCATAATCCACGTGCATCAAAAAATTTGTCTGTGGTAAATTAGAGAGGAAGTCTCTAGAAGGATTCAGAAGTGAAGACTAGGAGTGGACCCAGTGGCTAACCTTGAATGCAGTGGAACCATGGGAGTGTACACAATCAACACATGTTGAAGCATAAAGGATCAGGAATGTATTGCGGATCGAGTGGAGATCAATGGTACAGCTGATAGGAGCTATTAGTCCAAAAAACTCAGAGTACACAGGGTAGGGGAGGTATTCCGAGTACGCACTGTCATACTGCATGACATCAAGGAAAAACACTGAGGTCCCACTCTACCATAAGCTGTCAGTCATCCTGGCTAGCTTCAGTACAGTCTATCAAGTGACACCACATCTTTATTTTGGTTCTTAGTTTTGAGGTTTCCAGTTTATGATTGGTTGGCTCCATAGTTTATTAGTGGGGCCCCATCATGGATGGGTATGTGCAGGAATAAATCCAGTTGCACTATGATATAGGAATCATAAAGGAAAAAGAAATGACTAGAGTCCCATAATTCCCCTTAGGGACATACCTCAGATAGCTAAGGGCCTCCATCTTGAATCCACCTCCCAATGGTGCCATCCTGGGGACTGGATCTTTTATACATGGACTTTAGAGGACATTTAAGATCAAACTGTAACACCTACTAAATCACTTTAACATGCAAACCCCACTAAGAACAACGGTCATATTTAACAGCAATGATGGTAAAAACTGCGGCTGCCTTTTTCAATGCTTGCTGTGTGGTCGGCCATGGTTTGAAAACTTCACTTCCACTAGCTGGTTCAATCTTCACACGCTGCGGAAATTGTGATAGGTGAACAGACCACAACACTAAGAGGCTAAGTAATCGCTGTAGAGTCACAGCTAGCAAGCCTAACCCCCTGGGCTTTTGTACATTCATATACTCTCTTCATCCTTCTTGAGCTCCCTTCCTCGCTCCTCTTTACCTACTTGAAACTTCAGCTTGGATGTCATAGGTTATGAGATGCCCATTGAAGACCCCCTCTTTCCATTCCTTCTTCCTGTAAGTTGAGAATGTCCCTTACAAAGTACAGTTTAGACAGGTGCACGGCCCTATTCTTCTCAAGAAGTGACGGTGCACAAGAGAGAGGCTTTCAGGATAATCTTTAGAAAGAGCCCTCCTGCCAGCAACAGGGCTATCACTTGCCAGGGAGTGACTGTCCTGGGCCCAGAGACATTGGGAACCTCCTATCCCCATCACTGGGTGAGCATTTTAGAGAGAGAACGCACATTCTGGTGGCACATTAAGTTGTCCATGGGGTTTTCTTTTTTCACTTTCATATTATTATCCTCTCTTAAATATTTCCTAATCAGATTCTTAAAGCCTAATGTCAGTTTTATAATTATAATACATGTAAATTATGGTTATGAATTTTAACATCTCTGTCAATAAAACATTTTTACAGTATATCTTTAACACACATTTTACATAGAATCCAGTGTTCATTTGTACATATGTGAACCCAATGATTTAATGTTTTCCAGGCTGGCGGTACTATGCCCGACACTGGGAATACAGAAAAAAGAAAAAGATACAGATCTTTCCTCAAGGAGCACACAGTCTCACAGGGAAAGAGAAGACATTAGACAGTCGTTATGATTCACTGGACAAAAGCATTTTTTTTAAATCATTGTATTATAATATGTACCCATTGTAAAAATTATTTCAATACATAATCATTATTAATTTATCTGAAATGAAATTACATTTGAAGTTTTTTTGTTTGCTTGCCTATTTCTTTTTTCAAGACAGGGTCTCTCTGTGTAGCCGTGGCTGTCCTGGAATTCACTTTGTAGACCAGGCCTTAAACTCAGAGATCCATCTGCCACTGCCTCGCAAGTGCTGGGATTAAAGGCAAGCGCCACCATGCCTGGCTTAATATTTGTTTCTTAAAAAAAAGTTCCTTCCAATCATTTATTTGAAACAATTCAAATTCTTATTTTTCTCTAGTTAAGAGGGAAGGCAATCAGTTAAGAGAGTCACTTTATATTTTAGTCCTAGCAGAGGCTATACAAATCAGGCAGGCATTACTGATTTTTACAGCACCTGCCTAGAAACTGAAGTATTTGTGCAAAGTCATTGAAAGTCACTTAGAACATCTCATCTTCAGAGTTCCTGCTTTGTTGAAGGATTAGCAACCAGAAATGCATTTTAACTACCAGCATATACAATAAGATATAACCAGAGAAAAGGAGAGATTTCTACCAAACAAACAATGTACCATGAAACTCCAGGCTGTGTCCAGCTATCAAATATCAGAGGTGAGTTAAGTCAGGCCCTACACTGGACCAGGCAACATAAGGGAGTTAAATGCCAGAGCTCAAAAGTCAAATGCAGGAAGAATTTAGCAGATAGTGTCAATACAAGCAGAAGAAACATAAGCTCTTAGAAGTTCAAGGAAAGGAATCAGCCTGGCAAATACATGAGCAGTATCAGGAAGCTAAAGCCTTAAGGAACTGTACCAAGACCAACATAAATATTAACCTAATGTTTAATTGGAATTCACTGAAACTTTCCAAACTGGATGAAATGATAAAAAGTCCAAAGACTCATAACTTGTCTAGCCACTAAGCTAAACTGCAGCACAGGAAAAAAATTAGCCTAAACCTCAGCAAACAGAGAAGCAGAGTGGAATAATGAATGTTTTAATCCAGCCAAGAATACATACTTTATTCCTGAGCATCAACTCTAGCCTTTTTTTTTTGATGGATGGGGAATTTAATATGCTGAGATACAGTAAAAGGTAAGAGTTGGTACTTAGAATTTATTCGGGCAATGCATTTGTTTTTCATTTTTAGTTTTAAAAGGGTCATCAAGGATAGACTTCAATAGGCATCATTTTACTATCTTCCAAGTGCCTCCTCACTCTCTCATGCTCTCTGAAAGGCTGCTTGGAAGGACAAACCAACATTAAAGCAACAAAGTCATCAAAGGAAATGAAAATGGCAAAATGACTCCTGGAACAGACAAGAGGGTAAGGCTGGCCTTGGAAGGAGAAGGTCTAGAGGAGGTCATGGGGACAGAGTGAGACTGCAGGTTGATGCTGCACCTTGGTTGGAAAAGGCAGGTGCGAAACAGAAAAGGGAAGCAAGGCGAAGGATGGGCATTTGTCTTTTGCTGTGTCAATAAACTGAGGGAAGGGAACTCAGGTGAGTAGAGAAACAGGCTCAGGTGATGGTGATGAGATGTGGTGTCCTGTGATGGTCTCCACAGGTAGAGAGCCTGCTCTGTCTGAGCTCTCCAAACCCTAGTAGGTACACAGCTGACCGCACACCATCCATTGAAATCTCCCATATACTGTCAATTCTCTGATTTAACCGTAACAATAGTAGTTTCTACATCTATTTACATTTTCATTTTTTATCTCCTGGGGTGAAGGTTATACCATTTTCTTTTTACTCTTTCATTATGCTACCTTGCAATGAGTTAAAGCAAACTATGCTGATACTTAAGGTAGTGAACATATCACATTATAAAAAATGGTCGAAATCACGGTGCTTGCAAATAAAAATGAGACTGTGTATAAAGACTGGTAGGATGCTTGTCTACCGTGTGTGAAGTCTGATAGGATTGCCAATCCTGTCAGAAAAGCAAATAAGTAATAACTATCAGTCAAATAAGATAAAATGATGTTATTAACTTTATTGCCTTTATTGGCTGACACTCCCTAATTATATCAAAGGAAGGACTTGGGTGCTTTTTTATCTCATTTTTTTTTCTCTTTTGTAAATCTCTTTAAAAATCCATTGCCAGTATGGTAATTTTTAAAAGTAATTTATTTATTTTTATATTAATCACAGGTTATATACTTTGCATCCTAGCCATAGCCCCTTCCCTCATTCCCTCCCACTCTCCTTATCCCTCCCTCATCTCCTCCCTGCTCCTCCAAGTCCACTGATAGGGGAGGACCTCCCCCCTTCCATCTGACCCTAGCTTATCATGTCTCTTCAGGGCTGGCTGCAATGTCCTCTTCTGGGATCTAGTTAGGCTGCTCCTCCCTTGGGGTGGGGGTGGGAGTTGGCGGTTGACAAGCCAGCCATTGAGTTCATGATTGAAACAGTCCCTGTTCCCCTTACTAGGGTTCCCAGTTGGGTATTGAGCTACCATGGGTCACATCCGAGCAGGGGTTATAGTTTGTATCCATACATGGTCCTTGGTTGGAGAAACAGTCTCATAGAAGACCCCTGTGCCCTGATCTATTTGGTCTTTGTGGAGCTCTTGTCCTCGCCAAGTCTTACTAACTCCCCCTTTTTTCATATGATTCCCTGCACTCTGGCGATGGCTTGGTTGTGAGTCTTAATATCTGCTTTGATACATTTTGAAAACAAAATAAAAATAAATAAGAAAATAAAAACAAACCAAAGCCTTGCTTTGCAGATTATTCTCTTGGCACACACACACACACACACACACATATATATATATATATATACATATATAGTTTGTTTGTTTGTTTGAAACAGGATCTTTCTATGTAACTCAGGTTCATGTCACGCTTACAATAATCCTCCTCCTGCCTCTCTGAGGCTGGGATTACAGGCATGTACCACAGCTAGCTTGAGAACTATGGTATTAGTAATTTCAAAACAAATTAGTTTTTTCAACTTTGTTTTTATTTTCAGTCAAAGTTCTGAGAAAATTTACTGAGTAGATTTTAGAGATACAGTCACCATTTTTAAAACTATATGCCTTTTCTGGTTTGGGAGAGAATTACGGTGGCTAATCTTGACTGTTAATTTGATTGACCTGAGAAAACACCCAGGAGTCCAGTAGAACACATCTCTGGGCACATCAAAGAAGGAAATTTCTAGAGACCAGTAGTTCATGAGAGCTCTGACTTAAGGAAAGGATTAATCCTTTGAAGGACTGATAATCTGATAGAATTCTCATGATGTGGTGGAAGGCATTGGTGGGGCCAGGCTGGAAAGAGCGGGTCACTGGGCAGGTGCTGGTATGTTTACTTTGTGCTGGTTCTCCCTTTCCCTTTCTTTGCTTGATAACATGATAGCATGAGATGAACAGCTCTGCTCCCTGTTCAGATGGATGAGCCTTCAAAACTGTAGGCAAAAATAAATCTTCCCTCTTTTCAGTTGTTCATACTTGGTATTTTCCCACAGTGACCAATTTAAGGATTACAGCTCCTCCAAGATCACCTCAGAAGGAGAGAACCCCTTGGGACAATATACCCTCCCCAACAGAATAAGTAGTGTATCAATTATATCATAAAATGTAGCACTTGGTAGGACTCTCTTCTTATCATCTTGTAAACTTAACGTCAACTTCCATATTTACCTTTAGCCTCAAGTCTGCACACTTTGAGCATCCTTCAGAGTAAGGCATCGGTCTTGCAAAGTCTGGAATGAATACCCTTCCTTTTCCTACCATATCTCAGTTCTCGTCATGGTCAGCAGACAACTACGTTCCTTCTCGTTCTCTGCTCTCTACAACCAGCTAGCTAGGCCCACCTGTAACAGCTGGCTCATCCATGTCATTTGCACCACCCGCCACCAGGTACCTCTTTCCTATCACAGCTAACGTCACTTTTTTTTCCATGTTTCAACCACACACTATTCATTCATGTTATTTATTGTTCCTTCTCTTTAGACCCCAACATACTCAGGTTTTTAAAACAGTATTTCAAACGGCATTTTCCCGTAGACCAACTTTCCTCATTAGGCTTTGATGTCATACAAAACTGGGTTTAGACCTAGTTTCCTTAATTATTTGACAACGATACCAGTCAAGTCATTTAGCTCTCTCATGCCTGTTCTATAACATGGGATAGTACTGAGTCAGAGATTCATGGTGAAGATCTAATGCACTAATCAGCTATTTAAAACATTTAGCACAATGCAGTATTAGCTAAATAAATGTTGATGCGGGTTACCCATGCAAACTAACCTTTTTCCAGATCACAAAAATTCTGTAATTTTAAATTTTAATTAATTATCCCTCCTCCTTATTAGACTAGCCACCACCTAATAAGATGAGAATTAATATTGAGCACAGCTATCTCTCCACGCACTCCCCAGGTGGACCCTTAAGTCCTAGCCTTTGGAGAAAAATGTCTGCTTATGTATCTGTTGACTCAGCTGCTTGGAATGCAGCCTGGTCTTCTGTTTATGAGGAAAACCACTCCAACAAGTTTCTGCTTCACAGCGAAGTCTTCCCTGACAGCGGTTTAATGATGAAACCTGGTGTGGTCAGGGCTGGGGCTGGGGCTGGATGTGTACTATATTTTAATCTTGACACCCTTCAAGATGTCCTCATTCTGTTAGAATTACTAGTCTGACCTTGAGCCCCTCCCACTTCCTCCCTCTTCTTTGTAGGTTTGTACAGAACTTTCTGGTAGAAATTTCTGTTAGTACATATCCCCTCTAAACCAGTTTTTCACAGTTCTTTTCATTCCAGATGTTTTCAGTGCACCCCTCGTCCCCAGCACTGCGGGTCTCTCACACCACAGGAAGTGCTTTTCCCTGTGCCTTCCAGTTGGTAGCTCTCTCCACTGCCTGCCTCAGTGGAATCTTAGACCAACATAAGACTTCCCTTCCTGTCTCAGCTGAAAAGCTGACTGACCATGGTCAAGTAGCAGCTGCTTGTTACTGTGTGCGCTTTCCAAGCAGTGAGCGGAAAGGCTCCTTCCTTGCTCTAGGGCACTGTTTCCAGGCTGTCTCTCAGCTTCAGGGAAGGCCCTGCTTCTCTTAAGCCCAGCCACCCATCTCTATCATGCTTTGCCCTTTTGATCTCACACCTACCTCACTGAATACTTAACCGCTGTGATCACTCTGTGATCCCTTTCTGTCCTTCTCTAGTCATTGCTCTGACCCATTCCAAAGCCACAGTATCTTTGCCTTCCATCTTTCCATATTTCCAGACAACTCCATCTTCACCAGATGTCTGCTGTGGAAAACTGCATTCTTGATGACTTCTTAAACTCACTTGGGGCTCAGCCATCCATAAAATACTAAATCCATGCATCCTACTTTCCAACAGTAATCTTTTGCTATCATTTTTCCCACTTGTTCCCATTCTTTGATCCTTCCTGGGTTTCCAGATCCCCATTTCCGATCCTTTTCCTGTCTGTCTTTGTTTCCTTTCATTATGAACTTTTAGCACCAAATGTCTTCTAAGTTCCGTGTTCTAGTTTACTCCCATCACACTCAGGCAAAGCTCCTGAAAACCTTGTCTATGCTCAAATTTGTACTGATGACCTCTGTTGGTAAAAAACTGCTTTGAGGACAGACACATGAAAATACTGTTCTTTCGATACTCCAACCAAACACCGTGCATGGAGAGGATCTAGACCCCCTGCTCAGAGGAAGCCCATGGGCTGCTCAGTTTCCAAGTGGGTTTCCCAGTAAGGGGAACAAGGGCTCTTTCTGACACAAACTAAGTGACTGGCTCTTTGATCACCTCCCACTGGGGGTTGCAGCCTTGCCGGGCCACAGAAGAAGATGATGCCAGCCTTGATGAGACCTGATAGGCTAGGGTCAGATAGAAGGAGAGGCAGATCTCTCCTAGCAGTGGACTAAGGAAGGGACATAGGGGGGAAAAGGGAGAGTGGGTGGGATAAGGAAGAGACAAGGGAGGGGGCTACAGTGGGGAAACAAAGTGAATAAATTGTAATAAATAAATAAATTTAAGAAGAAATTTCTGTTCTTTCACCACAAATGGTCCGCCATCTAATCCAGAACCATTTTTGTTTGTTTACACATTTTGTCTCTTATTCTTGAATCTTTCCTAGCTGGAATTTGTTCCTTTCAGCATTTCTGCTTCTACTCAGCAGAGGCCTGAATTTCCTACTTTGTTAAGAAAATGGTCATTATCAACGTTTGCTTTCTTCTGGTCACTGAACCTGGCGTATTAAGCTTTTATCACCCTGTATTTTGTGTCCCTCTACAATGATGGAATAGACGTCATCACCCAAATTTAAAATTCATTGCTCTGCCCATGCTAGGGATGCTATTTATGCTGACCTCTTAACTACCCTTTTCTTCAGCTAATACTTAGGGATTTTGTTTTCTTTCTTCTTCCATAACGGCAACATTGAGAAGCAGTTTGCAATCTTTAAACCTTTACAAAAGCAACAAATAACAAAAACCCAAATCTGACCATTGTGGTACATGTCTAATCCTACTCCCAGGGAGGCTCAGGCAAGAGGCTCAGGAGTTCAAGGCTAGTCTGTTATGTAGTGAGTTTGAGGTTTTCTTGGGCTATAAGAGACTCCATCTTAAAATTAAATAGTCAAAAGAAATAAAGAAAGATCTTTGGTTTTTCAGTTCCTTCTCACTTTTCACTCACTCCTTGACCTATTATAATAATAATATGTGCTCCTTTAAACTCCAAAGAAATTGTTTTTTTTCTGTGAGCACTAACAGCTTCGGGGTTGATACACACAACAGATATATATCTGAATATTTGTCCATATTATTTACTCTTATTTTTTCCTTAAATGCATTAAAGAAGACTTCACACATGGCAAACATACATTGATAAATGGACTCGTGTCAATCACTCAGCCTCAGTAATTACCAACACATATCCAATCTTATTTATCTGTCTTCACAAGCTTTCCTTTTCCCAAATGGTTTATTTTGAGCAAATTACTGACATCAGTACAGAAAATATACTTATATTTTTCTATAAATATTCTGGTATGCATCCCTAAAAAGTAAGGCCATTTAAAATTATGATAAGATCATTATCATATCTAAAGACTCACGAATGCCATTAAGAAGTAGTCATATATGTTTGACAGCTTTCTAAACCTTTTAGAAAAGCTGACAGTCTTAAGTAGGGTTTATGTAAGATCTCTATTTTGAGCTATCTAAAAAGTCTCAAGTTTGGTTTTGTTCTATTCATTTTGATATACAGTTTCCACTTACATTTGTTTTTTATTTGCTTTCATGTGTTTGTTTGTTTTAGCTCTGTTGTGAAAATGAAATCCGTTGTCCTGTCACTTCCCCACAGCCTGGCAGGGCCGCCTGCCCACCTGTGGTGCTATTTAACATGTGACGTCTGTGTTTCCTTTTGTGCTTAATCTCAGAGAGCTGAAGAGCAATAAGATTCAGGACTCATTTTTCCACACAAGCCCTCTACAAGAGTGATGCACCTACTACCTCAAGTACAAGAATTCATTCCGATTTTTATGATATTATCAGCTGTAATCATTAGGAGTAACACAATGATAAAATTTAAATTTGTTTGCTATTTCTGTATGGCCAGGAATATATAGATATACAAACTGTCATCAACCTTGAGTAACCCTGAAGCACAAATCTTTTGGAAAAGATAGAATAAATGTTTCCTTCTTACTCTTACTCACTAAGTTTCAAAGCAATGAGCTTACTTGTCTAGTCTTTTCCAAAGGTGAGCCATAAAGATTTTTGTGTTGATTTATTTTCTTCAATGCACTCACTACATGGTCTTAAAACTATTATCTTTATTGGTATCTGGGCCAGAAGATCTTACTTAGCATGTCTTCCAACTCCATTGACAAAAGCTTTGTAGTTGGGGGCACAAAATTACATGTGTATCCTGCTTCAGAGTAAGAATGAGACAGTCCTGCTGGCCCCCTGGTTTATTAAAGGACCTTGCATTTAGGGAGGACACTTTGAGATCAGGACAGACTTTGCCATAGGGGTGGTCATAGTTTCTAGACCTTTCTTGAACATAAAACAATGATTTTTTTAAATTAAAAGATAATACATACCAAATTCTTAGATACTTTTAAATCAGAAGTGCTGGAGAACCATTGCTTCACTTCATGCCTCTGTAGCTCCTTTCAAACATCTGATTTTATCTCAGTTCTCAGTAACAGTAGAATAGTTATTTGTTTTACATGGACATAGAGACCTAATGTAGGAATGGCGGTGGCTAATGTCTACCAGTCATGTTAGTACAAGAACTGGCTTGAGGGTGGTTTTTTTTCCCCCTGACATTTTTTCCCTTGAAACAGATTCCTTTAAGAATGTGTACCCAAGTATGGGGATTACAGCAAGGTTCTCAATATAGGGATTTTTAACATCACTTTGAAGTACACTAGGGTGATCCATATTATGTTCTTTTAAATTTTCCTATGAATCAATTTTAAGTTTGTCTTATTTTTCTAATTAAGAAAATACTTTAATGGCTCCAATATCAAAAGTACAAAGCAGAGTATATCCAAAGAAGCATGATTATTGTTTTTGTTAAATAGATAATGCATGTAGGTCATTCTTCAAAGTTTCAAAACTATATGAACAAATAGAAGAAATGACAAAGTGTTATTTGCATTTCTTTCTACCAGGCTCTTCTGATTTAGATACAGTTTCTAGAGTTCAACTCATAACTCATAACAATGTGGAGGAAGCATCATTATTTTCTACTTTTCTTTTCACAGTGCTCCATTAACAGAGACTTCTGATTTTTAGCCTTTTGCTCTTTGGTTAACCTTTCAATGTGTGCTCTTCAGAGGACATCCTTTCTTATTTTGGCTTGTGTATCTTTGGCAGGGATTCCCTAATGTGAGAATAGCTTGTTGGGATCTGCAGTATTTTTTAGATCTTTCCAAATGATTCCCCATGATTTTGTACCATTTTGTATTTCCAGAATCAGATGTATAAGAATGGCTGGTTTCATATAGGAAATTGTTAGATTCTTTTCACCTGGTATTTGGAAGCAGATTTTTGAAGGTGGAATTCACTTGAGTTTCTCTTATAAATGAGGCTGTGACTATTTCCAGACAAAGAAGGGCCATGTGTGTCATCCTCCCCATAGACCTGGGAACACACACACACAACACATCTCTCCTATTCCTTGACTTGCTCAACTCCCTTTCCTGGTTCCACATCTTTTGCCTACACTCGAGGCACTCCTCTGCTGAGTATCCACGTTTCCTTCCAGATACTCTTCTGGGACTATGTCATGGCTCTTGTGACTGCTACTAGATATTCAACTACAGCCCAAGCCCTCCCTTCTTCTGTCCTTCACAACAAATGGCTTGCTGAAGACCTTCCACTCCACTCTCAGGCATCTCGAGCTCTGCTTGTGTAAAGCCTTTCCTCACCACATCCTTCTTGGGCATGCTTTACTCCATGCAGGGAAAGCTACCATAGGTCATGAGGTTCTTTGTGTGGGGACATATCTGTGTAGATGTGAGCTTGTAGATGTGTGTATGTGTGTAAGTGTGCTTACTGTTGTGTGCACTTGTGTGAGGTCAGAGGTTGGTGCTGGATGTTTTCCTTCATTCTCTGCCTTAATATGTTGATAGAGGCCCCCCCGACGAACCCAGAGATTCCTATTTTGGCTAGTTTGGCATCTCCCCAGACTCCCTCAGTTTTACAGACTCTGTCTTACAGTTCTTCAAATGACATTTAGAGCATATGTAGCTTATATCTCAATATATCAGATGAGGAAACCTTAAAGGCTCAAGAAACCAAAATAGACCCCCCCCCCAAAAAAAACCCCAAACAATCAAATAATGAGACAAACCACACTAACTTTTTCCTGTAGATATGAATGTGTGTAAGTAAATGCTACAGATCCCTGGGAGATTAACAACAAGATTTGTGTGGGTTAATGTTAGTAGAATTGGTAAAGGAGGACCTTGGATTCATCATAATTTGAATAATTTGAATTTTTTTAACAATTAGCTCGTTTTTCAAGTATAACTCAAACATTTATAATAAGTATGGACTTTGAAAAGGCCTGGACAGATGAAGTTTCCCAGTAGGTTGTCTGAATCTCAATACCAGGTACAGTCTTTCTCTGCCCAACTCCCCCAGAGTGGGAACAACCCCTTCCCCTGTGTATTATGGGACGGTGTCAGTAAAGGTATCCTTACCTTTGTGGTCCACAGTTTGACAGTCCAGTCAAATGATGACGTGACAAACAGATGAGAAAAGTCGATGGGGCCCACTGCCATGTGGCAGTTAATACCTGTCACTGGCCCTTGGTGACCTTCAAAGACCTCACCGATGCCTGCTTTGCTGTAGAGAGCAAACGGGCAGCATTTCAGTGACCTTTTCAAAGCAATGACTAATTAAACATAACAGAGTTCACCTCTGCGTACATTAAAACAACCATACACAATCAGGAATAAAACCACTTCACTGAGACTCTGAGCAAAACACATTGATGATTAAGAAATATTGAGGATTTAATAATATACTTTTTATAGTGTATCTATTGCGAGTGGTCTCACAGATTTTGTTACTGTTTGAGAGCTGTTACAGTGGAAAGAATGCACTTGAATCTCAGAAGCTTTCTTACTTATGATGCAGCAGCTCCTGAGGTACATAGGCCCTGTTTGAACGCTCTGTAAGGAGTTCATTGGCTCTACAATCCAATACCTCTCTGAAAGAATAGCTGTTTATTCCTTCTACGGAAGTTTTAAAATTACGTTGACATGTCTAAAACATGTAACATCAATATAACATGGAAAAAATGATATGTTCATTTCCCTGGAAACTGAAAAGAGGTTAGAGATTCATCTGGTAAATTCCATAAGGAAAGCTATTTTACATTTTTTTTTTTTGCTGCCCAGTGTCTAGCATACAATAAATGCTCTATAAATATTTGTTGCATTAAAAAACAAAAGAAAAGAGACAAACTTAAGCTCCTTAAAAAAAAGCACACATGAGAACTAGGAATGTACATTTTAAAAGTCATCCTTAGGTATGAATTATTTAACTGAGCTGGGATTATTACCAGCCTTCTTTTTATTATGTAATAGTCTGCATGCAGTCATACACAATTAGGAAACTCTTAGAAAAATATACCAACATTATATTTTAAAAATTGCTATGCATGAGGTTATAAATATGACAAGCATGTAGGGATGGTGGAATCTCATTATTGTGTCACTAAAAGCAAAAATGAATTCAGTTAGTAAAACATTTGGGCCCCAGAGCACCAATAAATGTCAATGTGCTGAGTAAAGTCTGAGCAAAGCACTGCTTAGCATGTTCCGTGTAACAAGCACTCAAAGATTGTGCCCAGTAAAACTGCTAACAGCACTTCCGACACACGAAATGTCCCCTGGTGAGTAGCTGAACTTTGAAGCGGCCCCTGATGGGAATCCACTTGCTTTTAGCAGCATCCTGAAAGGATTTACAGGGGGCAACATGAGGACCTCGCCTAATTTGTGGAAGTTAATTTGCCCTTATGGTAGGTAAAAAACAACCCCCCCTTTCTGACCTTACCAAGATTTGCATTTTATATTTCAGATGGGTGGATCAAGTCAAAAGCAAAACCAAACTTCTAGTAAAGGCATTTGTGGTATGAGTCACAGGCCCATTCTTCTGTACAACAGGGCACATTCTTGTCCTGGTTGATATTGCCACAGAATAAAAATACCATTGTTTAGAAGGCGATTCATTTACAAAATATGGGAAAAAATCAGAATGTACATTCCAGCTTGTAAACACCCAGAGCTGTAGATGGATCGGGTAAACCCCAAGTCTGTCTTGATTCACATGTACATGGAGATAGAACTATGGCTACATGTTTAACTCACTCAGCCCTGTGTGTCCCATACCAGTAATGGCATTTTATGAGCGGTGCAGGCACTTGTGCACTTGTTGGTAACACTGCCGTCAGTTTCCCGATGATGAGAGCCCACTTTAAATGACACTTGTCTATTCTAAGCTTCTAGCAATGCACTCTGTATAGGGGGAAAGCCCAGCAAGAGTTTGAGCAAATTAATAACTGGATGAGCTCTTTTTATGTTTGGTGTTCTATTGTGTGGAGATGTTGACATGGACCTGTATGGCCCGTCTTCAGAAGTTATTTTTATGTACTCTGAGCAGGGCAAACACTGCTCATTTGTAAACAAAAACCGTGGAAAAACATCACAGCTTGTGCTATCAGAGTGGAAAAATTCATGTAGCTGAGCTTAAACAATTTGTGATTCTTTGTTAAATCTAAATAGCCCGTGATGAGTTTGAGAGTTGAAAAATCAATTGACCAAGAACTATGAAAGCAAAAGAGAAATTAAGCATCAGTGTGAAAACAGGGATCCTTTCAAAAGAGGCAAGGCCACCTGTTAAGTCTGAGTGGCTGGAATTCACCTTGTTAGGGCTGTTTTCAGAGGCATCCGCCACTCTCCCCGGAGAGCTGAACAGTTCTGTGTACTGTTTCAACCCTTCTGGCTTCGAGGGAGAATCTTAAGGTATGTCTTTGATTATTTAGAAATTGTCATGTCTTTATTTCTTATTTATATTTTCAGTCTTTCACCTATTACAAGGTGCTAGGACAGGAAATCAAAGGTGGAATGGGAATAGTTTAGCAATAGAAATATGGTAGATAAATGACTGATTGAAAAAAGATGTGATAGAGGCGACTGCAGATGGATATACAAAATAATTAACCTTGAATGCCTATGGTCCTCTCCTGCCTTTCCTACTTCAGTTGTCTTGATGGCTCTTAGCATCTTAAGCAACTACCTACTTTTATGTCAGTCTTTACTCTCAACAAGGACTGTATTCTTATGATGGTATTTGACGCAGAGTGAGTTCTTAGCAAATACTCCTTAAAAGAATGAATTGACAGAAAAAGGTGAAATCCCATAAGCTGTAATGGAAAACGAGTTGGAAACACTTTAATGTGGAACTATGCCTGTGCTGTATGTTCAATGCTGATGGCATAGACAAGGAAGACAGAAATTCAAGACCAAGTAGAAAATAAAAGAACTGACTCGTGAAGGCACATAGGACAGCGAGATATGGGGGTTAATAATCTCTGAGGGGCACATGGTTGGACCTTGATCCTATGTGAAAAAAAAAGAAAAGAAAAGAAAAAAAAAGAGAGAGAAAAAAAGGGATAGGGAGTGTGACAGGCTCCCTGAAGAAGTTGAACATTTCTCTTCAATACGATGTGAAGTGCCCAAAGGTTTGAATGTCATTAAACAGATGTGTGTTTTAAGCTAATACAGACTTGAGGTTATACATTGCATTTCTTCAGAAATAACTGTCTTAGAAAGCAAGGTGGTTATAAACTACTGAATAGCAAGATTTTGGAAAATAAGGACCATGTCATCAGGAAGAAAAGAAGAAAATCACCTTCCATGACGACAAGCTGTGTAGACGGTACCTTCCTCGCTGCCAACCACGAAGTTGTTGACATCTCCCGTTGGGAAAGCCATTCCCGTAACAGCGACAGGCTTGGACTTATTGTACACCAGCTCCATGCTCTCCTACCAAAACATGGTGTGGTTACATTTCCATCTGTCAACTCCTCGCCATGCCAAAGATAGCATGGAAAAATCATTTGGCTAAATCGTCTGTTTGCTTTTCACACAGTGCTACAAAAGACCCCCACTGTGCTAGAAGCCAGACTGTACTGCCCCTGACATCCACGCCGCTCTGTATCTCTGGTTTCAGGCCGGCTGGATTTCATCAGCCTGTGCCGCTGCTTCCCCAGCCAGGCAGAGTTGACAGGTGAGAATTTTGAAACTAATGGTGCAGAAACTAAAGATAATACTGTAATGATTACACTTGTCAGCTCCAGGCTTTAATAAAACACACAATACCCTTGTATTTACAAACATTTTCAAAATCAATTGTTCGTGAGAATACATGTGTATTAATATCAGATGTCCTGAACACATTTGTCACAGGGGGACCGAGGGTCCTCCATGAACGGAGACCAGGAAATCGTCACTCAGGTCATAAAAAACAGAACTCAACAGGAAGGAGACCTCACAAAGGGTAGTTGTTGGTGTAGGATCTAAGCACACGCACAAAGATAATTAAGGGCTTAAGATAGCAATGAGTCTTTATTATGATAAAATGATTTGTTAAATTGAGAGTGTATCAAAAGACACACACGCTGCTGGGGGATGAACAGATTGGCTTAGTGGTTAAGAGCACTGGCTGTTCTTCTAGAGGACCAAGCCTCCATTCCCTGCACCCATGCGCATAACTACCTGTGACTCCAACTCAAGGGGATCCGATGCCCCTGACTTCCATGAACACCTCTGGAGACACGGGATACATTCAGACACACATGACTTAAATGTCTAGAAAAAGATGATCTGCTAAATGAAGGTTAATGACAGTAAAGGAGAAGTCCCAATAATGCCCCTGGTTATTCCTGGCTACTGACATCAAGCAGACTATACTACATAGGCACAAACTGTTCCTAGTTGTACAGGAACTCAGATTTTCCTGGGCAAACCAACCCAAGATGTTCTGGCCACAGATTCCATGAACAGGAAATTCTTGCTGACAGGATGTAGTCACACCGACCCCAGGGCCCCTTGTCACCGAGAGCACCATAGCGTGCTGATTAAAGGGGAGCATGCCTTGACACTGACAGGGAAAACAGGGACATATGATGTTCTGCCCTGTCTCAAAAGTTAGTGACAAGGAAGGAACTGCGTTGGTAACTCACTGGGTGAGTGTGGGGGCAGGCAACTGTGGGATGCCCCATTTGTCTCTGCTGTCCGTGGAGACCGGGCCACGAAATATTCTGTCTCCATGCTAACACTAATAAAAACAGGCTTGGAGCTCCCACACCACTGGCTTAACCCAAACAAACACGTGTTTAACCAGCAAAATGGGCAATTAAAAATTCCCAAATAGAGGGTTTGCTCTGATATCTGTTTATAATGTCCATGCTTTTAAAAGAAAACAACACATTGCCGAGAATTTAAAGACAAACCCATAAACTATCGGCACACAACGGCAGGCCCATCTGAAGATAGGCAAAAAGCAGGAACCTGAGTCGCGAGCTGCTTATTAGCATTTCCCCCCCCCCCCCGCCCCTGAAGTTATGGGAAGAGCTTAGCTTAGTAGTCTCTACATCTGTTGAGACTTAAAGGAGGTTCTTTACAGTTTCCATATGTCCTTGTCTATCTCGAAACTAGTGCTCTTCAAAAAGCGAGCAGGAGACATTCTAGAGCTGTCGTTCCAGGGAAGGGAGATAGGAATGGTAAGACTGAGAATTATCTTCTGGGATTTTTTCTATGATTTTTCTCACGTGTCAGCCAAAGACCATCCCTGTGGACCCTTTGTGGTTTTTAAGTCAGGGGAGAATACTACACTTTTTCACACAAAGACCTGTGGAAAACACGGGCATGTCTGCATGCATGCTCGCACACATGTGTGTGTCACATGTGCATATCCAGATGCCTGCCTCCAGCTTTCTTCTCTACTCCAGCCCTTTGTTTGGCTTCCGTTGCTGTGATCAGTAGTGGTTTGGAAACACTGGAACCTTTTCATTTTCAACTTCTCACTTATTGAGCAAGGAATGGCAGGAGCCATGCTCACAAACACACCAGAGAGGAAAACAGGCGGTTGTCTAGGGAACAGGAACAAGGAACAGTTTGGCTTTCTGTTTTGCTAGGATTCTTTTTCCTGCAAGGCAAGTCCCCAGAATGGATTGCTCTGCTGAGATCCAACCTCATTTGCATTGCTTCCCCATGCTGTGGAGTGAGTACAATTCACACTGCAGGCAACTTCTGCAATCACCAGGCTTGAAAATGGATTATTTCATTTCATTTGAAACTGACCTACTGATTAACATATTGCAATAATGACATAATTTGTGGTAGAGGAAATAGGTTTGGCTTCAAGGACAGACTGCTGAAACCAGGCCTTTGGGCCTTTCGGAGACGTGTTTGTAAGCAGGTAGGTCTTTGTGCTAGAATACTTTAATGTGTAGTTTAAAACAGACACACCTGCGGGGTTGAGAGCATGTCCAGGCTCCAGGAACACATCTTGCCATCAGTAGAGACAGTGATGAGGTTGTGAGCATTCTGGGTCCCAACAACATTGACACAGTACACAGGATGCTGTAAAAACATCAACATGGCGGGTCAGCTGCTGCTGCAAGGGAGATGATTGCTTTTGAGTGCCAAGCACATCACTCTAAGACCAGGGCTACAGAGTGGGCCCATCTGGCTAGCACTGGAGCTTCCAGCCCTTGGCCACTTATGAGCCTGCTTTCTGTAGAAGTTCTGTAGCAACTACTCATAGCGGAAATGCTTAGCTTCACCTTTCATAGTTTGATGCAATGCAACAGAACTGAAGGTCATGAGAACAGATGAGTGTTGGTGGGGCAAGGAGGGAGGGGAGTCTGGATTACGTGAGTAAGTCCCCACTCCACAGCATAGCTTCTAAGCTCAATGTGAATATGAAGAGAGATGGTCTTCAAAGATAGAAAAATACAGTCTTGGAAGGACTATGTATTACCAAATCTGTAGTTTAATGTATTCTAGCCAGTGCCAAACATTTGATAGCATTACCCTTAAAAATGATTAATGCTCCCTAGGCTAATTTTAGGAGGGGGATACTGGTGGTAGACTTATTGACACAATATATTTAGTGTGACAATATATTGACACAATATATTTCTTTTGTGTTATTTCAAAATGTAAGATGAGAGATTTATTTTTCAGAATACGAGTTGGAATTGTATGGAGGTTTAAATTTGGCTTTAGTCTTAACAAAGGTCACTTATATACTCTGGCAACTAAGTGAGATGTGCTAGCCCTCTGTCAGAACTCGAGAAGCTTGTCCTGCTCTGTAGAATTCTACACGGTAGGATAAGAACATTTGCAGCTGCTCACTAAACACTAAATGGAAGGGTAGCACAAGGAGAATCTCGCAGCAATTGGGGTTAGATTTCAGGCATCTTAGCCATGAGTGGCCAAACCACAGCCTGCTCGATGCTTCTCTGTGCAAATAGCTGACAGTTTAAGCTGCACTCTGGATGAGTTAGTGTCCATAATACCTAGCCACAACTACAATGAACCAATTTTCAATACTTGGAAGCTGGTATTACAGAAAGGATGGTTCTGAGACTATTATTATCATATAAACTCCTGGTCAGAAAGAGCAGCAATAATTGTTGAATGGAGTTGCTTGGATGCCTCTTCCTAGAAGTCATCCAAGCTCAGCTGCAACACCTTTCTTAAAGGGCAGTCAGTGTTAGCATTAACTACTGAGAGCTTTCCTTCTGGTAGCAGGGATAAAGGGAGTCCGTGGAACTACTTTCAGCGCATTTGACTCAAAACAACTATTTGAACGTTTTTAGATGACTGTTTTATACCGTCCACTTTTAATTCCTCTGACTTTCTTTAGGCCGGCCATCATTAATTCCTTCCATTCTTCTTTGGCTATCAAATTCTCCACGTTTTCTTTGTTGCAATCATTTTCTGTTGAATACATTGTCTTTTTATCAGAGTTCCCTAAAAGTAAATGTTCTGAGAATGATACAGAACTATATAACCAAGATTTTGACTATATTGTGGAGAAATCTATGTAGCAATGATCTGTCATTTTAATACATTGAAATATAATACATATTAATGCTTCACAAGAGTATACATGCTTTTTTTTTAACCATTCTATCCTCTTCTAGCCCTGTTGATGAATAGGTAGCAAGTCTCTCTGTCTTTTTAATTCCATGTTCCTACTGACACCTTTGCACGTATTGGCTTTAGGGGATCCACACAATGGTAAGCATAGCAGATATTTGAAACTAAACATTATTTTAGTCAGGTTTCTAAATAACAGAGTGGTTGGGAAAACTGTAGCCAACAGTCTTTCTCAGGCCTTTGGTATTTTGGAACTCAAAGCATTGTGTCATCAAACTTAAGTCATGAGCTACACAGCAAGCCAAGGTCAGTGTGGAGACCAAATGGAAAAATGGATGTAACAGATTCACCTAAAAATATCAGATTTAGTAGTAGTCATGAATATGTGTGGATGAATGTCCAGAAAGCTGCTGTTTTGACTTGATCTCTGAAGGCAGTGCACTGACCTCTGCTTTCTTTATCACTTTAGGTGAGAAGCATACTTAATTATTGTGAACCTGAGGCTACCTAGAGGTTTTTTTGTTTTGTTTTGTTTTGTTTTCAAATCAAGAGTCAAGTGGAACTTTACTAACCACCGAGACTCAACACATATAACCCAAATGGCACTCAGTTCAGAAGCGTAAAGGTGCAAGAAGTAGAGAAGATAGGTTACAAGAGCTCTAGAGCCAAAGGGCCATGAGTGCCATCTCCACTTAATGGAATGAAAAAGACAGAACCTCTACTTAGGGGAAAGAAAAGGGGGAAAAAGCAACAGTATAGCTCATTTCTTTCCCCATAGATATGCCAGATTGTTTTTATTTATTGTAGGAATAAACATACTGTGTGGCAGAAGGATTTTGTTTCAGTTATGATTTCCTGTTATCCCAAATACATATGTGTGGTGGGTGTGAAAGGGAATTAGCAAGTCATCTGTGGACAGCCTTTTTTTTTTTTTTTTATTCCGGTACTAATCAGCCAGGCAATGATGGAAATTGGAAGACAAACACAAAACAAACTGTACACACTGAGCTATGGATTAGACAAAATGCAGCAAGGAAGAGAAAAAAAAACTGTTTGTGTTTTATTTTCTAACAGAAATAATGCCACTCAGCTTGATACTAGCAGCCTTTTAGTCCTGGTGGCCACATTGTTCATTACTTGGAGAAGAAATGTTAAGTCTTCCTGAATTTGGAATGCCCCCAAAAGCTTTTTGCTAAATCTTGTAACAGTTGGTTTTATAATTTTGAAAACATTGGAAGCTTGTTCACAAACGCACCAGACATCCACAGACAACCAAGGAGCGGTTTTGTGCTATTCAGAGACACCTGCACAGGGCTGGTCTTCTCCCAGGCCACAATTTTCTGCTATTAGTTTGGAGAAATAGGCTAGGCAAGATCAATTTCCCAAGATTCCCAAGAACCATTTTTACCTGCATGAGTCTTTGGCCCCAGTCAATCAAAATTAGGAACGACTTGGCATTTGTCATTTCCCATTGTCAAACCTAACAAGAGCAGGAGACTTCCCATCCGCCTCATCCTAGCTAAGTGGCCAGCCACCCATTTTCTAACCTGGAATAGTTTTGGGGCCAGTAGATGAAACAACCCAGGCACCAAATTAAGGAAATCGGATACAATCCTGGGGCTGTATCCTTGGGCATAATTTGGGCATTTCAGAGAAGGAACATCAGCTACCCTGAACGTCAAGGTAGCGGCGATTGATGGAGACATGCCTGTCTCCTCATTTCTCCTAACAATTGCTCTTCACACCTGTCATTCTCTTAAAGGAAATGACAGAGCAGTTGTCTTGTGAACACTATGGTGAACCTCTTCTACTAAATTATGGGTAATGGTTTTGAGATGTTGACTTTTAACCCTGGGCATTATACTGTCACTGTAGACTTCATGTTGAGACACTCCACATTCCGGAATTTAAAGTCATAGTACACTTTCAAATTTCAAATGGAAAAAGCGTGTTGTCAAAGGTCCCATACACTATCACTTGGCATGGTACTTACTCTCTCTGGTCTATTTGAAAATATATGTTTGCATCTAAAAATACCAATGTGGAGAGATTCTTTAGGAAAATAATTACAGGAAAGCTTCCTCATGGATGGCCTCTGCAACATCAAAGGGGACCTTCCCATGTGCTAGAACTTAAAGACTCTTAAGATGACTAATATGTTTCTCAAAAGTCAGTGCCTTTTATGTTTATTTGTTTGTTTTTTGAGTCAGGGTTTTTCTGTGTAGCCCTGGCTGTAGTAGAATTCACTGTGTAGACTAGGCTGACCTTGAACTCAGAGATCTGCCTCCAGAGTGCTGGGGTTTAAAGGCATGTACTACCACTGCCCAGCAAGTGCTTTTTCTTATGTAGTTCTGGCTGTCCTGGAGCACAATATGTAGACCAGGCTGGTCCAGATCTCATAGAACTCAATCTGTCTTTGTCTCCTAAGTATAAGCCAATGCTTTCTTTCTTTCTTTCTTTCTTTCTTTCTTTCTTTCTTTCTTTCTTTCTTTCTTTCTTTCTTTCTTTCTTTCTTTCTTGTTTTTTAGCTCACTTATTTTTGGAAACAGGTTTTGCTCTGTAGTACAGACTGTCCTCAGACTTGCAATTCTCCTATATTAGCTTCTAGAGTTCTAGGTAGAGGTACACAGATTCATACTTTTTCTACTGTTTGTTTACTAAGCCGTATTGTAGTCAGTTAGGAACTCAGTCCTCATAAATTGGTTACTTCTGACTCAGCCACACTGCTGTCCTCTCAGGGTGTCCTCTCTCAGGGCTTGGGTAGCTGGCAGGGATGGAGTAGAAGCTTGACTTACTGTGTGTGCAGCAGCTGACAAGGGGGTCCGCTGGACTGGGGTCCTTCGATGACTGCGATTGTCCCAGAGGACAATCTGGCCTGAATAGGTGCCACCAACCACCAAATTAGGATGAAAACGGGCAAAGCAGACTGACATCACAGAGGACTGTGTGGGAGAAGGAGGGAAACACAGTGAATGGTCATTGAATTGTCTCTGTTTTCTTCCTGGGCAGAAAAGAGTTCATTAGACTGTTCAGTTCCTCCTAGAGGACATAAAGTAATGTTAATTTGAATTGTGAAATAGATAGTAGGGCATTCTATACACCAATACAGGATTTCTTAGAGGTCAGCCAATGTCTTTCCCCCTTGAAATCTAAAATTTGAAGTCTTGGCTATGTTGTTGAATAGGCATAAAACCTATCTCAAACACATCATTGTTCTGTGGTCTATAAAGCTTGCCTTATGGACATTTCCCATGTCTTGAATAAAATTGTGACAGAAACAATATGAATTTTCCACCCAGGCCCTGACCAAGGCAGTTCTTTACTCTGAATGCAGCACAGAGGCAAAGTAATTCTAGCTTTAAGAATTTTAACTTGTTTTATTTTATTTTATTTTAATTTTTTGGCATGACATAGGCTTCTAGGAAGTAGCTTGACCTAAGATGCATGCAGCCTGCTCCTCCTAAAGTTCCTTCACCTCCCATGAGCATTCTCCATGACCTTTTCCTGCCCACTTCAGACAAATTTTAATGCTACCCTTTGCCTATTTTAACAAGCAGTCAGAAATGGACTTCAATCCAACCTGACCATGCTCTGTCATAATGTCACAGTGTGGCTTCTGGAATTCCACAAAAGACTGCTTGGCACTGCAGCTCATGTGAAACAAGTTAGTTGAGGCACTTAAAGGCAGGCAAGTCCTCCATCTGCTACATTCCTTTTGATTCCTGAAGCACTTTCCATATTGCATTTATAAGCTGGAGTAGTGTTTTCAATAAACACATTTCATTCCTTCAATTAAACTCAATGAACAGTTGCTGAGAACTTACTAAGTATAAGGAAGGCATTATACCAAGAAGGATGTAAATAAAGGCACAGTGAATGGCCTCAACAGATGTGAGCTCGCTGAAGGGAGTAGAAGGAACATGGGTTCAGATGAGCCGAACAACTGCTAGTACAGACTGTGCCTTCATGTAAAGTAGGAAGAGGTGCCCCTGGCACAGACACCACGGTGATGGCACTCACAAGCCTTGGCAAATAAAGAAGATGGAATTTGCTTCTCTGTTGTGTCTTGGGCACCATCCTGGTGTAGGATACAGTTTCTGACAGCAAAGCGTCCTTCTTTCCTAATTTTCTTCTCTCTTTGCTTCTGTTTTCATCCTTCCCTCCTTCGTTTCTTCTCTCTTTCCCTCTGTACCACCCTTCCTCCTTCTATTTATTTATTTATTCAGTGTTTTTTATTTGTTTATTTGTTGTACTGGAACTTACTATGAAGTCCAGAGTGGCCTCGAACTCACAGAGATCTGTGTGTCTTTACCTCCTAAGTGCCGGGATTAGAGGCATGTACTGCCATGTCCTGCACAAACTGCCCATTTCTTAATAAGTATAAAAATAAAACAGAACTGTGATCTGCATAAGATGTCCAAGTCAAAAAGTGTCTCAGGCACTCTGAGGGAGAAGAAAGAATGTAGGTTATTTTTCAATGTCATGTTTTCCTAGTTTGAATGATTTTCAGTTCCAATTCCTTGAACACGGTTCGACAGAGAACATGCTCATGCTCCAATCTGGTTTTCATAAAGTCCAAGAATAACTCTCAATAATGATGCTGAATTAAAGAAAAAGAACATAATGCTGGTCAGCTTCTTGTTTTACACATCCCACAGAAACGATTCTTAGTTTTCAGTTGATGAAATTCTTATGTTCCTTGAGCTATGTTGGAAACTTAGAAAAAAAAATTTAGAGTCTTAAAATCATCCAGGTGATATCACCAATTGAATTTACCAAACCCCAAATCAATACGGATAAAGAAATGTCATTCAATTGGAAAAACCCAAAATTCAACCACTTGATTGTTTCCGCATTTCAGTTAAGTCCCAGAAAAGTCTCCTGCAAATCTCACACAGTTTGTTTGCTGGAATGGACTGGAGGAGATCAAACAGTAAGAGGAATTTATGAAACTGACAGACAGAGATAACAATGAATCCACTCCACAGGCTGGAGCTAACAACCACTTGTCCATTCATCCACTGGTTGTATCTTCATTCACTCATTCATTCATTAAACAATTAGGCCCTGGATCTGCTAAATGATTTCAGAACTGTCCCAGTATGACAAAGCCCCATCTGGGATCCAGAGTTCTATTTAACTCCAGTACACAGTCAAAAAGCAATTTTTATGATATCACCAAGAGGAATAAAAGCACACATACTTATTTTCATCTGATATTTAGAAAATGAAGTATAGTTATGTTAATCAGCGTTTCTCCTATTTTAAGCACAGCACACTAATTATAACACATTTGCATTGTGTGATGATTTACTTAAATGCACATTCTACAAATGTTCTACCTTTGTGCTTATGCATCCATCGCCACCTACATCATCATAGGTTTATGTATGAAAAGTTCAGCAAGCATCTCCAGGGGTTGCCATATGTGATATGTTATTATCATATGTTATTATCATACACTAAGGCAGTATCCTCTTTTTTTTTCTTCCATTTTCCAAAAATTAATTCATTCAAATTACATCATAGGCCCCTACCTTCTCTCCTCCCAGTCCCACCCACCTTCCCACATTCCTTTCCCCTATTCCTCAGAATAGGGGAGGCCCCCTACCCAGACACCCCCTGCCCGACCTTCCCGCTCATCTGTTCACCTGAGGGCTGAGTTTGTCTTCCTCCCCTGTGGCCTGGTAGGGCAGTCCCCTCAGGGGGAAGTGATCAAAAAGCAGGCAACATAGTCCATGTCAGAGCTATCCCCCACTCCCCTAACTAGTGGGCCCTCATGAAGCCCAAGATACACATCAGCTACTTGTAAGTAGACGACCTAGGTCCAGACGATGCATTGTCCTTGGTTGCTGTTTCAGAGTCCATAGGCCCCTCTACGACTTGCTTGATTGGCTCTGATGATCTTCTTGTGGAGCGTTTGTCACCTCTGGGTCCATTTACCCTGCCCCCTCTTTTCTAGTAGACTCCCTATGCTTCACCCAATTTTTGGCTGTGAGTCTCAGGATCTCTTTCGAGGCGTTGCTGGGTGGAGCCTCTAAGAGAACAACTTTGGTTGGCTCCTATCTGCAAGCATATCAGAGTATTGTTAATAACGATAGGGGTTGGTTTTCTTCCATGGAGGCGGGGGGTGTCTGGCAATGTGATGTTAATGGTGTACATGGAAAGTAGGGTTAGAATTTGGTCACTTCCTGAGCAGTTCTTAAATCCCACCAGTCTTTGGTGCTTTGGTAACAAGCATTTGCATGATTGGCTTAAATTTTAAAAGTTTTCACTGCAAAGCTTAGGCTCCTTTTCTTTCCACAGCCCTGGCAGTGAGAGCCCTTCTTCAGCTTTGCGGATTTTGCCTCAGCCACCCTTGGGTGGGGGTGGGAGGTCGGACTTGGAACCATCTGCACCTCTCTGCTGCTCTTCCAGCCGCTGACTTAAGCGCTGTTGCTGCGGGGATGGTCATGGGATTTACTGTCTGTCAGTGAGGAGCACAGGCAGGGATGACACCCTCCCACTTACATCTCTCAGGTAAAAAGCAGGACAAGGAAAGGGAACTGACATGTCTGAAAAAAGAAGGGTTGCTTGCTTCTTTCTTTCTTTCTTTCTTTCTTTCTTTCTTTCTTTCTTTCTTTCTTTCTTTCTTTCTTTCTTTCTTTCTTTCTTTATTGTTGGCCTTGTCTTTAGCAGCATATTTTGCAAAGATATTATCTAAGAAAGCATTTTATTAATACTAATGTTATTTTTAAATCAACCACTTTCCTAGGCACTAAAATTGTGTGTTAGCTTAGTTATCTAGCACTGAAATAAGGCATTATTAAACTAAGATTAAGAAAGCGTAGGCAAGAAAAATTACTTGGAATGAGGATGTTTTCTTTATTCTTCAAGGCTCTATAAGAATACACATGTGGCCCAGCCCAGTGGTACATGCTTGTAATCCTGTCCCTGGGTTTAGAGGCAGGAGAATCAGGAGTTTAAGGCCAGCCTGGGCTACATCATTATAACTGTTCACAGACAAAGACACAATGTGTGTATCGGCATTCTTACATTTAAAAACTGTACTTATTGCATTTTTATTCTTTAAATTGTTAGGGCCTTTACTTTGAAGAAACTATGGATAGCCTTTACAAATTCTTTTTTTAATTAATTTTTATTTTTTATATTTAATCACAGGTTATTTACTTTGTGTCCCAGCCACAGCCCTCTCCCTCATTCCCTCCCAACGCCACCCTCTCTCCCTCATCTCCTCCCTGCCTTTACGAATTCTAATAAAGCAGTTCCTCTCGGAGAGAAGGAATGAAGTTGGTGAGAAGTTTTGGACAATGCTAATCGTTTCATCAAAGTAAGTGCTCCTGACACTCCAGTTGAATTCTGTCTTTACAAAGCTTGTGATTTTATTGGTGTGGCCATGTTGTTGGTCAAATCAGAGGTCTGGAAATATGAAAAGCCTATAAGTTAGGCGCTTTAAGGCTGGCCACCATGAATATGTTCACACACAATGCTATAGGGCGACAGGGCTTCCCAACAGGAAGAGCACGACTCCTCCCACATCGGAACAGGGAACATCCCAGCACTATGAGGAGCAACCTCTGTGGACAAATGTTTTTCCACCGAGACGCTTGCCCAGAGACTACTGGAGACGTGTCTCATCTTTCAGCCATAGTCAGGTTGCCTGGTTACAGTCACCTCTCGGCAAATCAACCCTCCTTATCACCCATGTTGTCACATGGCCCACCAGAGCGGGTTATACATCCTCCTCCTCTGTTTCAAGAGAACTGTTCGTTTTGCCCCATTCATGGGGGTGGGGAGCTCTGACGGGGGGGGGTGGAGGGGAGACTCCACTTTGAGCATCTCCTGTCACTCACAGCATACCACTGCACTCAATTGAGTCAGCCCAAACTCTTCTTTAAGTGGCTGTGGAGGCTGTTTTACATTTTATAGAGTTAATCTAGGCCAGCTTAGGGATCAGACTCCCCCTTAACCACAGACCCATATAGCGAGGGTGAACAGCCTTTGGTCACTGCTGTCTGGGAAGCTTGCCCCCTAGGTTCACATTTGATCTGGTTCCCTGTGTCCTTCTGTGGGTGGCAGGCTGCCCACTCCCTAGCCACCATGCCTGGGTGGGAGGGAGAGGAGGTCCTGCATTCAAAAGCCTCTCCTATTTCAAGTACCATCTCTTCTGTGGGAGAGGTCGGTCCCCAGGGATGGAATGGTCATATTGTTACCAGATGCTCTCTAATGGTGGCTGACATTTTATTTGCCTTAAAGTAAATGCTTAACTGCCAGAAGGCCATGAGGCAGACAGATCGGATCCTTCTGGCTACCACTGAATGGGTGTGTATTTCTCCAAGTACCTAAGAAACTCTCAGGAATATTTCTTTTGTTAATGGAAACACATGTAACTGGAGAATGCTACTACCAAATACTCCCGTGTGGAAGGTGTGAAGGTGATGAAGCTGCCAGGAGACATGAATTGACACTCATGTCAATGAGAGATGGAGATGGAAGGGAAAGGTCCTCCCTCTCTTTCTCTGACAGTCTGTCCTGTCATGTGCATGCCATTATTCCAAACTCTAAGAGGAGGAACCATGTACACAAAGTTGTCGCTTGATTGGTACTGAGATCTGCCTGGCAGACATTGAATTAGCTGGCCTGTTACTTCTCATCTCAGTTTGAACTTAAAAAAAAAAAACAAAAAAAGCAAAGCAGCTAATTCTAAAGTTTGATTCCACCAAAATGTAGAAGCCAACCATCCCAATAAGCTGTTTCAAAAATTCTTTGGCATTGGCATGCCTTTCACTGTGAGACCCTAGCAAGCACACAGCAGGGGTTACACAGTGACACATAGTCCAAAAGGTAAACGAGAAGCCTTCACTAGAATGTGGGGGAAATGAAATGCTCACTAAACTTCCAGTGAGAATGCAATGTGGTGGCTACTCTGCAAATTGGTCTAGTGGCTCCTCAAAAGACTGGACAGTTACCATATGGCCCGGCAACTCTCTCTCACAGGAATACTCAGAGTCACTGAATACAGAGTTTCACATGGAGACCTAGGCACCGCTTCTAACAGTTAAGAAGGCAGAAGCAACTGAAATACCCATCCACTAAGGAGGGGGAACACAGATGTGAGAAGTCCTCATGAATGCTGTTCAGCAATAAAAGGGCATGAAGTACTAAGTAGCCTATAATATGGATGAGTGAGGACAGTATTATTGATGTGAGAACCAAGCCAAGAGAGCCACACAAGGGTAAGTGACAGTTACACATCTTTGGAAATTTGTCTAAAAGGCACAAAGCTGTGGATGGTAAATGTGGGTGTATAGTATATTATTCAGGGTTCTCTGGAGGAGCAGAACCAATGTGCTGAATGTACACATAAATGTACATATATGGATTTACTAAGCCACTTAACATGGTAACAACAGTTTTATGTCTAAGGGATTCAGAACCCGGTAGTTAACTCAGTCCTTAAAGCTGGAGGCCTCAGCAGTTAGCAGAGTCCTACAAGTTGTCTCTCACTTGCAGTCTGAGTGTGTGTGACAACCAGTAGTTACTCAGTTCACAAGGTGAACTGAGAAGGGTGCCCAGAAGTCTCAATCTGGTCCCAAAAGCCTGGAGGTTTCCTGGACAGCAGTTGTTCCCTTAGTCCACAATGGAAGACTAGAAAGACCAGTCAGAGGGCAGCATCAGCAACATTATTGACATAGTCATTATCATCATCACTATCACCGGCAACATCATCGCCATAGTCATCATCACCATCATCA
>CM053763.1:40077344-40147103 GCA_028658305.1 Pachyuromys duprasi
TATCTATCTCTCTATCTATTTATTTATTTTTAAATGGTTAGGGCTAGAGAGATGGTTCAATAATTAAAAGTGCTGGCTGCTCTTCTAGAGGACCTGGGTTCAAGTCCCAGCACCCACGTAACAGCTCACAAGCGTCTGTAACTCCAGCTGCAGGGGATCAGGCACTATTACACAGACGTACAAGTGGCAAAACATTAATGCACGTAAAAATAAAGAAAACGTAAAAAGTCAATTAAAAAAAACCGGCAAAAGCTTCCTTATATAAGATTATGGCCCTAACAATCTGAAAAGCACACAGTTCGGTGGCCCTAAGTATACTCAAGGCATTACGGCACTATTGAAACTTTTCATCATCGCCATTCAAACTGCGCTCCCGTTAAACACTAAGATTGCATTCCTCCTCCTCTCTAACCCCTTGTCTGTGACTCAGTACTGAGTATTAGTAGAACCAACTGTTTCGTGTTTGTCTGTTGTCTCTTATCATAACATTCTCATGGTTGTCCACGTGCCAGCATACATACCATTTCCTTCCTTTTGAATGCTAAATAGTAATCCACTGCCCTTGCGGATAACATTTGTTTCAGTGATTTATCCACCACTCCATGCTTGGGTGACATCCTCCTTCAGCTTTTGTGAGTAAGGTTGCCATGAACATGAACATGAAGATACCTGTGCTTTTAATTCTTCTGGGAATATATTCATAAGTGGAATGGTGAGATCATATTGTAGTTTTACTTGTAGTTATTTGGAAAACTGCCGTATTTTTTAAATAGTTTTATCACTTTACATTCTACAATGAAATACATGGTATCCACTATTTCACATATTTTTCTTTCTTCCTTCTGTGATTTTTTTTGTTTGTTTTAAATAGTAATCACCTCAAAACTTGTAAGCTATCTAAATATTTATTTATTCATTCATTCATTCATTTATTTATTTATTTATTTATCTATCTATTTATTTATTTATTTATTTTAGGGATTGCCTTGCCATGTAACACTGGCTGCCTCTAACTTGCCTCAGTGTTCTGGCTTAGTAATTTTCAATTGATAGGAAGAGCATGATAGCTCCTACCCTGAAAACAAAAGGGGCATTTCCTTTGTCCTCCCCCACTTCTGGGCAGTTAGAACTTGTCGACATACTTTGGAGACTCTTGTAAATAGTATGTCCTACATACAGTTAGGGATGACTTGACTCTTGATCTGCTGAAATGTCCGCAAACATAATGGAAATCCAGAGGACTTCTCGTTTTGGTCAATGTGCCTTTCTCACATGAACTTGACCACAATCATTGGTCCAGTCTTGATGACTTAAGCATTTCATCAGTATTTGTTTTATGGCTTAAGTCTTTTGAATTCTTATTCTTGACAACTAGACCTCAAATCAGTCACTGAATCTGTGGTGGGAGTTTTCATTTGATTATTGATTTTTTTGTCATTTACAGGTAGAATTTTAAGTCAGTATCACTACAAATTTACTTGCATTTTATCATCAAGCAGAGGACTTGAAGAAATATTCTCCTATGATTAGGCCACATCCCATACTCAGCATCAATATTTTTAAAATGGCTGTTACACAATAAGGTGAAGAGTACTACTTTAAATCAATGTTATCACATACATTTGGATATTAGCCCTTGAAGAATTCCATTAAAATACAGATCTCTTACTAGTGGCTGTAAGGAAGGGTTGAAGTGATGTTGGTCAAATGGTCGAAGGACATACAATTTCAGCTAGAAAGAAGGAATAAGATGTATATCATCATGGCTATAGTTGATGGTAAACTACATGTTTAAAAATTGCTAAAGTGGGACTGGAGAGATAGTTCAGAGGTTAAGAGCACTGGCTGCTCTTCCAGAGGTCCTGAGTTCAATTCCCAGCAACCACATGGTGGCTCACAACCATCTATTGTGAGATCTGGTGCCCTCTTCTGGTGTTCAGGTGTGCAGAACATTATATACATAATAAATAAATAAATCTTTAAAAATTGTTAAAGTGTATACATATGGGTTCTTATTACATGCAAACACACAAAAAAAGGAATGCATGTTACACAAATACACACACAAGGGAATGCATGTTAGATAGCTTGTCACTATGTGTTGCATTCATATATCAACACATCATGTTCTATGTCACAAATAAGTTGTTTTTCTTAGTTAAAACAAATAAGCAAGCAAGCAAATATATACAGAGGCCTGGGTCCAGGCTTAGATCTGTCAAATCAAAAGAAGAGGCCTGGTGGTGTGTATATTTAACAAAAACCCAGTGGTTCTTATCACACAGAAACTTGAAAGACTCAGGTCCAAAGCGAATTCTCTAGGGGGGTGTGAACAGCATTCTTGTGGGGATGGGTGTCCCTTCGCAGCATGTAGGCTGGTTCCTGTGACACTTCCTTTATGGGAATACACACCATCTGAGGTGGCCCATCTGAGGAGTCTATTAGACATTCCCTGCAGAGAACGCTACCACTGTCCTTCCTTCAAGGTTTTAGTTTCTACGCCCCCTCTTCCCCTTGATTCACTTCTTTTCTGTAATAACTCTTAGACGGTGATAAATGACTCTAACATCAGCAGGCCTAGCTTCTTTTTTGGTTAATACATGAATGCAGGAGACATGTTAAGACTTCCTGTTGGTTGTCAGGCTAACAGGCATTGCGTCACCATACGTCAGGTAACTGTGTGGCGGTGGTGGCGCATTCTGATGCTTTGAGAGCGTGTTAAGTTTTTAGCAGCTCTCAGACATCACTATACCACTCCTGTTAGGTGCTTATTTTGCCTTTCTGTTTCCAGATAAAGAAACTTAGGGTCGGGGAAAGTACAGGCACTGACCTATGATCAAACAAATGGAAAAAGTGACAAAGCCCAGGCCTGAACCACACAGCATGAGAGCTTCAAGGCCAGTACATGAGAACAATTGTCAGGACTGAATGCTGGTACCCTCTGTTTCTGGGACGCACTATCTCTCTTCCCATGTACTACACTTCTGATTTATCCACTCCCGTGAGACTGGAATCACATTAAATCTGTGCCTCCCCACAAGAGGAGGGCTACTACAGTGGCCTTGGCAGTGAGTCCCTGTTCCCTTTACAGATCTGTTTGTGCTGGTCCCATCAAGACTGCTGCCTCCTCACTCAGCTCCCTGCCCATCAGCTGTGACAAGTGACAACTGAGGTAGTTAGCACCAACCGTCTGATATTTACCACGAGGTGGGGTATTCTTGCTGAGAACTGATTGAGGCCAATGAATCTCTTCAGGAGAGTCTACTGACAGTGTGGTACCACTGGGACACCAATAGGACCATTCCTGACAAGATCTGTGTTGATTGCTACTGCTTTGGGAGAAAAAAAAAATCTTTTTTGTGCAGCCTATCCGAAAACACCATTAAAATCCAAAATATTCTTTGTGAATATGACTAACCCCTTGAGTTAGAGAAATTGTTATTGATTATTATGGAAAAAAAAAACCAACCCAGTGCTCCTGTGGATTTTACCAAACATAAGAGTATCCTCATTTAAAAGTTTCTACCCAGGAGATTGGGAACACTCTTCTGAATTCAACAAATACAAAATAAAATTCATGAATCTTTTGATTTTACAGTAGGCATATTGAGAGATAGAATCAGTTAAAGCAAAACAGTCACTTTTTTGAAGTTGAAAAAAACCAACGGCTTATGCCTTTAAAAGGTTTAAAAGTTGTCAGGCGTGGTCATGGATACCTATAATCCCAGCACTCAGGGAGGCAGAGGGAGGCAGAGGCAGGCAGATCTCTGTGAGTTCGAGGCTTGCCTGTTCTACAAAGCAAGTTCAGGACAGGCAAAGTTACAAAGAGAAACCCTGTCTCAAAAAAATCAAAATAACAACAACAAAAAGTTTAAAAGTTTATTCATTACATATGCATGGAAGAGTTGAGGTACATTCTGTACGTATACGGACCCAGAAAGCCTTAAAATTTGAGACACACACCAAAAATTTAAGGTTAAAATAAATCTACACAGAGAGAGAGAGAAGGAGGGAGAAAAAAAAGAGAGTGACATTGTTGCTAGCAGCAAGGCCAAGAATCCTGGTAGCAAGTTGGTAACAAAGCAGTCACTCTCAGAAGTCACCTCCTCTGCCAACCACCACAAGATACATCAGAACTCCGCTTGTGTGAGGTGTCAGGCTGTCGGTGAGCTATGTCCCATGTCAGATCAGTTACAGAATTTCTATTATCTAGTTGTAAAGGCCAAATTTGTTTCCATTATAACATTACTTTGCATAAGAAATAGTGGCTCCAATCCCTCCTATTCAACCCTCACAGTGAGTAATTAGGACAGCTTTTTAAAATGAAAAAAATTCCTTTATTATTGTTTTTTTGAGACAGGGTTTCTCTGCATAGCTCTGGCTGTCCTGAACTTGTTCTACAGACCAGGCTGGCTGGGAACTTACAGTGACCCATCTGCCTCTGCCTTCTTGAGTGCTGGGATTAAAGGTGTGTGCCAACACACCCGGCTTAAAATATATATATTTTAAATAATAGGTTTAATTTTTTCAGAAAACTTGTAGAATCACTTTCCATAAACATGATGCCATTTTCGTATTTTGACCATCTTCTTGTCATTATGTTAACACAAAGAGTCTCAGAGCCAGGGAGCCAGACTTAGAATCCTACTAAGCCCTCACGACGTCCAGATGTTCTCAGCTTTTACGTACAGTCCTTTTTGGCTCTAGCACCTCCATCCCAGAGGCCACATTCTCTTGACCACCACGTCTCCTTAGGCCTTTCTTTAGATTTTCACTGTTTTTGATAAACCCAACTGTTTGGGGAAGTACTTTGTAGCTATCTATTGAATTTATATATTTATATATATTCAATATATATATATATTCTTGAGACTCTAATGAGATCTTGAGATCTTTTGAGGTCTCATAAAATATTCTACACCAAACAAAACAAAACATGAAAACAGAGCCAAAGGTTTTTTATATAGAGCTCAGCTGGTAAAAATTTTTCTCTCTATCTGTCTGTCTGTCTTTCTGTTTGTCTTCATCATCATCTATTTATTAAGCAATCTGCCTATTACCATGTGATACATTAGCTTTTTTAAAACATTTATTCTCAAAATTTTTTATCATGGTAAAAATAAGTAGACTATGCCATCATATCCGACAATAATGCCCCATGAAACATTCTCAGTTCAGAGATGCTTTTTTCTGTATGGACTTCTAATCAATCACCAACTGTATTTTGCGCTTTCAGCATAAATGCAACACAAGCTGCTACACCGAGATTGGAATAGATACGAGGCACAAACATAGAGCAACCAGGGACAGAAATAAAAAAGGCAGAAAACACATGGACTACCTTTGTATGGAAAAGCACCAGCTTTCTTCAAGGTGAATGTCTAAATCTTCCTTAATTAAAAATTAAAATGTATACGTCTGTGGTATGTGTTGACTTTATTTGAGTGTCAACTAGAGAAAAGAGATTATTCAAGAATGAAGAACTCTAATTGACAGGAAGCGTGTAGGCAAGCGTTCACTTTAGTGCTTGTTCAAACATGAAGGATTAATAGGAGACAAGGAGGGAAGAATTTTGCATGTCACCAGTTTAGTATCCTCAGAAGCACTTGGGGTTTTCTAGAATGGGTAGCTCGACCACATGAAAGGTATGCTGAAGGGTTCAGCCACACAGTTTCTCTAAATCTAGGGCTGGGACTGTGCCGCTTTTGCCAACCAACCATCTTCCTTGAAGTGCAGCCACAAATTAAATTTATTCTTATTGAAAAAGTACTAAGTCCTTACAAAGGGGCAAACGCAGCATTCATAAATATGGCACTATCCCTCTCCCAACCTTGATAGAGTAGGCACATCTGCAAAGAGTCAATTTACAGTCTCTACAACTCCAAGGAAGAATAAATTCAGTTATCAGTTTTTCTTTTCTTTTCCTCCCCCTTCCCTTCCTCTCTTGTCTTTCTTCCTACCTTCTTCTCCCCTCTCCTCTCTTCTTTTCTCCTTTTCCCTCATGTCCTTTCTCTCTCCTGTTTTCAGGCACAACAATAAACAGGCCAATTGTTTGAAAATGAAGAAAGAAAATATCATCTCCATATGTCACTCCACAAACACTTATTAGTGAATTAAATTTCCACTTGGAGGACCCACCCAAAGGGTCACAGGCTATCCCACATCAGATCATCACTACCAAGCCACTTAGGTCATAAATTATAGGGGAACTGTCAAGAAAAAAAATGTAAAAGAAGAAACCCAAAGTATTCAACCATATGCAGACTCTTTACATGGTTCGTCTGGGTTTCTATGGTGGCTTTGGAAGCTGTGGTAGTTCTTGGAATCAGTAGACTGATTCTAAACTTAGCAAGAAATGGGAATCATCCACTCAGAATAGGTCTTTCCTCACCTAAACACTGGTTGCTAACACTGGTTGCTAATACTCTGGGGAAGCAAACAGGAAGGAAAGTCCTGAATCTAACAAAGGCACTGAGATAGGATGTCTGAGCAAACCTACCCCTGAAAGCAGTTAGGTGTGCTATTCCTCAAGCATGGAGAGAATCAGACGGCTGATAGAGCGCTGATGTTTCACATGAGCCCAAGCAACTTTTGTAAAATCACACGTATTCCACAGACAGAGTCATATTCCAGTCATTTTGGGCATCAGTTATCAATGTACCTGGGATCCTCCCTCAGTTCAGGCAATCCCTTCTTAATGCAGTATTTATCTACCAGTAGATGGAGAGTAGATTAATTTCCTAGAGTGCAGCCTGAGCTGGCTTTAAAGGAAAAAAAAAAGACCAAATGTTAAATAACCAAGAGGCAAAGGCTATAGTGAGTTAACTTCCCTTTAGAAGGGGACTGTGAGTGGGGGAAGAGGAGACCTCAGTTGGGGGGAGTAATGGAATTTATGTGAGGTCTGCTGGGGACAAGTAGAGGGCTGTCAGTGAGAAAAGATGGGGGAGGGCAGTGAAGAAGGGAAATGTTGCGCAATGATAGTTATGTATGAAAATGCCACAAATCCCATCACTTTCTATGCTATCTCAAAAATTAAAGGAATAGATACAATTTTAAAATTTCTTTTGAATCAGTCTCTGGGGCCTTTTTTCTTACAGGGGTACACCTATTCCTAATTGTAAGACTAAGGACACACAACTCAAAGGCCATTTGGATAGATTTCAGAGTTCCCAGTTCTGGCAAGAGGCTGGAGCTCTATTAAGGACCAGGCAGAGCTGAGCGATGACCTGACCCTGTGCTTCTTTTAATGACACAGATGGATGCCCTGCACATTGGAAATGTAGCCATAAGTTCTAAACATGCTACGGCACCTCCAGTGTGAATCCAGTCACTTATCATTCTACAGTGAACTATTTTGCTTCATGCAGAAAATCAACTGATTCTATGTAAGGAATAAGAGCTGAGTTTATAGAAACCTGTGTTATGTTTATAGGGCTCTGTGATTTCCCAAGAATTGGAAAAAAGGAAAGATGCCCATTGATGCCAGGGGAATCCGGAACAATGTGAAACCAGATAATGAAGAGTTAAGAAAACCTTCTCAGCTTGCTAATGAACTCCATCTTGCCCTGGTGAGACCACCCTCCTTTTAAGAAAGAGGTAATTTAATATGCACTGAACTCAGTTATGTTTGGGCTTTGTCCAATCTAAGAGTATCAGTGTGATAAATTATAACGAATTGTCTATAATAGCCCTGAAAAACAAGATCCTTAAGCCTGATTCTCAGCTCCCTTTGAATACATTTTCCCTTATTGGTCAGACCACTCCAAAACTTGAAAATATTTGGTATGGCTCCTCCATACCTCCTCAACTGAAAGTTATTATAAATATATATATATATATATATATATATATATATTCTGAGCCCCATTTGATGAGATCCATGGTTGTTGGCTGCCTCTATTAAATCAGACCCCACATTTGAAAACGACACCAACATTTCCAGCCAAATAATATAGCAAGAGAAGGAATATGGCTCCTTTAGCTTCCAAGGGGTTTCTTCACATGTTAATTTCCCTTTGTAATCCACACTGTGCTGGGAAGTAGGGGTTGGAAAAGGAACCCTTCCATGTCAGATTCTGCAGCAGAGGCTGGAACAGGGCACCCTAGCGTCTGTAGAGGGAAGAAGCAGTGACTAGAAGTTCTAAAAGCTTTCTCTCATTCGAATTGTGCTGCTTTGTTCCTGTGATTAACTTCCCCCAGGAAAGAGTTTTTCCTAAGACAGCAGCTCCTAAGAAGAGATTAGGAGAGATTGGCGTTACTTATTTATTGCTACTGTAATGAATTACCGCACACAGAGGCTCAGGAGTGCCTGCCTGAGAGGCCACTTTTCTTTCAGATGTGGCTTAGGCTGTTCTAGCCCCTCAGTTCTGTGCTCTGTAGATGCCTCTACTTCCTCATTAGCAAATATGACTAGATTGGTATTAACACCAGGGTGAGAGGCAGGCAGCACAGCCCTTGGGTAACACATTGTGCAGCAGGTTGGGTCCCTCAAGGCCCCACATTTACAGGATGCAGAAGTGATAGGATGTTTATAAAGTGTCAGTCAAGACTGGTTTTCTATGGGAAAATCATGCTCATTTTAGCAGGCTTAATTTCTTCCTAAGCAAAATGCAAAGGGTCTGTGGGATTTGTATAGGATCTGGGTTGCTTTTCCTGGATTGGTCTTGGTGCCTAGGACTGCTCCTAAGAACCAATAGAGGTTGGTGTTAATTTCTTTTAATTTATTTATTAATTACAATTTATTCAGTTTGTATCCCAGCTGTACCCCCTCCCTCATCCCCTCCCAATCCCATTCTCCTTCCCTCTTCTCCTCCCATACCCCTCCCCTAGTCCACTGATAGGGGAGGTCCTCTTCCCCTTCCATCTGACCCTAGCCTATCAGGTCTCATCAGGACTGGCTGCATTGTCTTCCTCTGTGGCCTGGCAAGGCTGCTCCCTCCCCCTCAGGGGGAGGTGATCAAAGAGCCAGCCACTGAGTTCATGTCAGAGACAGCTCCTGTTCCCCTTATTAGGAAACCCAGTTGGAGACTGCTACTGTAATGAATTACACCTTAGAACAACAAAAATGTTATTATGTTACAATGCTGGAGGTTAGAGCAGCTAACACAGGAATGGAGAGAGCCTCCTCTTTCCAGAGGTTCCAAAGAGAGAATCAATTTCTATGCTATCAGCTCAGCTTCTAATGCTAATTCCTTGTCAAAGACAGCCATGGTTGGTCTAGTTTCAAGCCCTCTGATGGTTTCTGTCATTATTTTTCCTTCTCTGAGGGATGGTCTTGCCTCCTTTCACTTGGAAACATCCTATTAATGAAGGATGACATACCTTTTTAAATATGTTCACTATGATCCCATTTCCAAACTCTCTTTTGACAAAGGCGACAATCTCAGGGCTCTGATATTAGGTTCTGAACAACTCTGAGTGGTCATTTGGTCTATCACAGTCTTCAAAAAATAGTTAATAAATGTGTAGAAATTTTGAAAAAAATGACAAATTAACTGGTTGCATTATATGACTGTTAGTTGACTTCTCACTAGTTAAGGGCACAGTCACAGATATACTTGAGATCCTGCCTAGACACACAATCCTAATATTTCCATAATATTTTGGCTTAAAAAATTCTCACTTGTTCTACCTTCTTTCTCCTGTAGTATATGGTCTATTGGGACAGATTTTTCTAACCAGATTATGTAAAAAATTCACTGTCTCCTTAAGACAGATGATCAAGCCATAGAAGAGATTTGAAACTCCTTTCCACAAGCTCTTGGTAGTTCTCCTAAACCATCAAGGAGAGAGGTGAAAACCTTAAGTAGGAGTAAAGAAATGGCACATTAGAATCCTAAGAGCAAAACCTCAAACTGTGCCATTATTAAATGCACCACAAACCTTCTTCCTCCAAATCTAGGTCATGTTCTCTGAATGACCTTGTCAGCTTCCAACTCTCACTTCCACCAATATCCATGGACCTTTGGCCAAGCTTCTCAACTCTGTCCCCTCTGGTATGAAAACCTTTAGCAGAGTGTGTTCTCTCTCATTGATACCCATTGAAGTAGATAAGGTTTCAGGATGGTCTGGGTAGGAAACCTAGAGAGAGATTTTTATTTTTAATGTAAGTGTTTTGAAGCTGGCACTCTATGCCTACTATTCTGTGCATCTTAGGTTTCTCTGTCAGAGAAATAATAGGAGTCCCATTTTATCTTTAACTTAACTGGAGAATTCTAAGAAGGATAACAATCTATTATACTTACAGCATTACTTCGACTAACGTACCAGATATACATTAAAGAAAGAAAAATTAGGAACAATTGAAAATTAGTTGAAAACTATACTTAGTATGAGGGCATGGTAGTGTAACTATTGAAGACTTGATTGGCATGTAATCTCACTTCAGGGTTTGCTACCAGACCTAATCTTTCTGTTTTGTTTTGTTTTTGTTTTTTTAAAGACAGGGTTTCTTTGTGTAGCTTTGGTTGTCCCAGACTCTCTTTGTAGACCAGGCTGGCCTCGAATTCACAGAGATCCTCCTGCCTCTGCCTCCCACAGTGATGGGATTACAAGCGCACACCACCATGCCCGGCTACCAGACCTCATTTTATCTTAGCCCCACAATGACATCATACCGGCAGCAAACAAAAGCGTAGGCTTGACTCACTGAGTATCTTAAGAACAAATAGACTATTTCTTAGCCTAGATGATAAAATTATCTATCAAAATATCTGGATATCTAAAACTCACATGGTAAGAACCTCACAGAACTATTTTTCCTTCTATTCTAGATCACTTCTTTTCTAGGTGCACTGTGTACACCTAGAAACAGCCTACAGTGGGAATCACAGAGCATATAATGTTTAGTGAAGAATAAAAATATCTGTTGAAAATTTTGCTTGTTGAGCGCAGTGGTGTACGCCTGTAATCCCAGCACTTGGGAGGCAGAAGCAGACTGATCTCTGTGAATTTGAGGCCAGCCACGTCTACAAATCAAGTCCAGGATGGCCAAGGCTACAGAGCAGAAACCCTGTCTCTAAAAACCAAATATCAAAGAAACAACACAAAACAAACAAACAAAAACCAAAAATAAAAATTTTGCTCAAGAATTTTTTAAAAAGATCTATTAAACTTTAATTTTTGTCCTTATTAATTTTTATGTTCTTGAGCATTAATTTTAAATGAAAAGATGCTGGGTAAATTGATATGTATGGAATCAATGGTACTTGCTATGAGGAGTCAAGAAAACAAGTTCAAAATGAACTGAAGTTCTGAATTAGTTGGTGTCTCCCTACATAGGAATGGATCAGAATTTGGTGGCAATGATATCTTTCATAGGGCAAATCCGAGATACTCCAGATGCCCTCTGTGGCTATTATTTTTCAAGTTAAATGCAAATGTTGAAGAAGTCTGTAGAAAGATTCCCCCCATCTCCCCAACTTAGAATTAAATTACTTTCGAAGGGCAATCACACTACAAAGGCAGTAAGAGTTCGATTTTCTTGAATAATTTGAGAAACTACCTCAGATTTCCATCCTCCTTCCAAAATATAGATAAGGGCTATGGCTAGCTATACGTTGTCACAAATCTGGAAGACTATTTTAAAAACACATTCAGAATGTTTTGACTACACGATGCCAAGCATCTGGTAATGCAAACTCCTCTCAGGCATTTCTCTTCCTCAAACATTCAGCCTTGTAGAGACAGACTCTGTGCCAGGATTTGAGCCATATATTTTATTTGTAGGATAACAAAAACACATATGGAAAGGTAAGGCTTTCCTTATGATTTTGATTAGGTGATTTCACTTAACAGCATCAACAGAATAACCCATCATTCCTATCGAATGGCACACAAGCTATACTCTCGCTCCAGCCCCAAAAACCTTCCATGGACTTCCTGGGATCCGTCTCTCCTTAAGAATAGTGTGTCCCAGAGGAATAGCATTCACTCACTTGTCTAAATAGTAGCTGACTTCATCGGTTTCACTTCACATCAAGAAGGAGGAAGAGCGAGGCTTCTAGTTTTTCCTGCTAATAAGAACCAGTCTTAGGCATACCTGTGGTTCACCAAGCATCTTCAGATCATTCGCAGGGACCTGAGGTACAATGTAAGATATTCTACATGTGAGGTCGCCTCTTGTCTAATGGGAGCTAGCTCAGCCTTCCAAAGACCTTTGACACCAACCAAACTAACCGTGCCCAGGTGCACTCTGAGGCCTGGTCTCTACATGAGCAGTAAGTGTTCTTAACCACTGATCTCTCTCCCCAGACACTTTTTCTTGTTTTGGAGGGAGAAGTTCCTCCAAGGCAGATAACAGAGTGTATTCATTATTTTGTTCTTAGTAGTTAGCCTGGTTCTGGGCACAGTGACCTTCCATCAAATTGTTCTGGGAAAATGTACTCTGTCCTAGAAAGTGAAGACCATCATATTTGAAATAACATTGAACAGTCCAATCTGAGCACAAGCAGTATTTATAGTTTGGATGAGCAAAAATATTTCCAGATAGTGACATGGCCTGCCAGAACTACATTTTCATAAGGTAGAATGAAAGAACTATATTTATTATGGATGTTGAAGACAGTGGGGAATCAGCTTGCCTTGATCAGCTTTCCTTAAGACTATGCACTCGGGGGATAGTATAGTTGGGTCATGTTCTTTATGGCATATTATCTGATTTGATTGTCTACAAGTTCTAGAAGTCACTGAGCTGCTCAGGGTTTATTGCTATTGCATCAACAACCATATAGAGGCTCTGGAAACTGGAACTCAGGAGTAAAATTGCCAGTTCTCAGATGGACACAGGTCAGGGGACAAGGCCAGAGGGTATGGAAACTAAAGTATCTGTGAAATGCTTTTGGGTTCACTGACAGGTACGAGAATTTTTATTCATGAGTACAATTGTTATTTTCTATGGAATCTTCCAGAAAAAAAAACTGGAAGTATTTGGAGAGTTCAGAGGTATAAGTTGGAAATAAATCTATTCTATTTCTGTCAATAGAATCTATCTATCTATCTATCTATCTATCTATCTATCTATCTATCTATCTATCTATCTATCTATCTATCTATCTATCTATCTATCTCTGTCATCCTGACTGCAATTTCCCCTCTCTCCTCTCCTCCTGGTCCCTCCCTCTACCTGTCTTCTCCCACCCCACCCCCCTTCACTCTTCCTCAGTTTCTCTTCAGAAAAAGGCAAACCTCCCATGGGTATCAACCAACCATGGCATATCAGGTTTCAATAATACTAGAAGCCTCCTTTTCTATTAAGGTTAGACACAGAAACCTACTAGAAGGAAAGAGTCCCAAAGGCAGGTAACAGAGTCAGGCCCTGCTCCCACTGTGAGGACACCCACAAGGAGACCAAGCTACACAAGTGTAACATGTGCAGAGGGCTTAGGTTAGCTCCATGCAGGCTGGTTGGTGATTCTATCTCTGTGAGCCCCTTTGAGTCCAGGTTAGTGATTCTGTGGGTTTTTCTTTCAGTGTCCTTGTCCCCTCTAGCTCTTACAATCCTTCTTTCCCCTCTTCCTCAGGATTTTCCAAGCTCTGCCTAATGTTTGGCTGTGGGTCTGTGCATCTGTTCCCATCAGTTACTGGGTGAAGCCTCTCTGATGACAATTGGGCTAGGCACCAATCTTTGAGTACACAAAATATTAGGAATAATTTTGTTGATTTTTTTTCCAGTCATATTTGACTCTACCCTAGGTCCCTGGGTATCCAGTCCCTGGTTCCTGGACTTCCAGCTCAAATGTGAGCTCCCTCCTATGGCATGGGTCTCAAGATAGACCAGTTAATGGCTGGCCACTCCCACAAATTCTGCATCACCTTTACCCCAGCACGCCTTACAGGCAGGACAAATTGTCATCCAGAGGTTTTGTGACTGGGTTGGTGTCCCAATCCCTCCACTAGAAGTCTTGCCTGGTTACAGGAGATGGCCAGTTCAGGCTCCATGTCCCCATTGCCAGGAGTCTTAGCTAGGGTCATCCTTGAAGATTTCCCTGAATTAGATTGCCCTCCCCCATTCCCGTTGCTTACCCCTGTTCTCTGTCCCTCTGTCCTCCCCCAACCTGATCCCTCCTGTTCTCACCCCCATCTCTACCCCTTCCCTGTCCACCCATGATGTCTATTCTATTTCCCCTTCACAATGAAATTGATGCATCCCCCCAATGTTATTTTAGCTTCTCTAGGTCTGCAGATTGTGGCATGGTTATGTTTTGCTTTGTGGCTAATGTCCACTTATAAGTGAGTACATACCGAATTTGTCTTTCTGAGTTTGGATTATCTCATTCAGGATGATCTTTTCTAGTTCCATCCATTTGCTCACAAATTTCATGATAGGACCTTTTTAAAAAAAGATTTATTTTTATTATTTTTTAAATCATGTGTAGCTGTGTGTGTTTGCATGTGCATATGCATGTTAAGTGCAGTCTTAGAAGCATCAGATCACCTGGAGCTCAAGTTATAGATGGGTGTGAACCTCCTGCAAAAGCAACTACTGCTTTTAGCTACTGAGCAATGTTTCCAGCCCACTAGGACTTTATTTTAAAAGCACTCTTAATGTAACTTAGGAAAAGATAGATCAGATAGATAATGGATAGAGTATATCTAGACATATGCTATTTATAAAAGCACTCTTATGTGACTTAGGAAAACTTGGATTAAATAGATGATAGATTACAAATAGATGATGGATAGATTATATGTGTGTATATATGTTAGATAGGATTTGAAGCAGTACAGTATGGTGCTATGTTGCTGTCATTACATTCATAAAGGTAGTTACTGCTTTTTAAATTCAAAAGCATGAGCTTTTGCTCTTTCACTTCTAAACAGGTATAAAGTATTTGTAATAGCTTCATGGTCTTTTGAGAAAAAAATTTGTCAAAGAAAAAAATCCATAGAGTCTTCTAAAGGGTTAATTCTTCCAAGGTGGAAAACATATTTACATAAATATTTCCCCCAAATATATTCTCCTATTTATATTTTACAAATAATAAAGATGGTGGCTAGTACTCTTAACCTTTTGTCAGTTTCTGTTGATAAGAAATCAGAATTGAGGATTATTACTTTCACAAAGAATATTTAGACATCCTGGTGACATGATCACTATATGAACTATAATTCAAATTATCTCGGTTTAACACTGACTTTGACAGTTAATAAAAATCGTTTAATTTTTTTTTACTACGGAAACTGTTTTAATAAGTTGAACCACTTTTTAGATTATCTCAATTCTTTGAGATGAAGTGCGACAGAGAATCAAAATAATCTGTAAACTGAGCTCTATTGCAGAGAGTAATTTTCATTCTTTAGTAGAGATGCTAGCAAATGACCTTTGGCTTCTATCTCTCTTCTCCCTCCGCCTCTCCCTTCTCCCACAGCCCAGACAACCCAGCTCCCGAAAGCAGACTCCAGTTAATGACCCCTTCCCTCCGTGTTCCCCATTCTCTTTCATTCACATTCCCAACTTTGCATCCCTCTTCTCATTTTCCTTTTTTCTTCCGGGGAATGACCGCCTCAAAGGATTAATTCAGAACAGGCAGCAGAAAATGGTAACAAGAGTGGGCAAATCAGGATGTGGACTTAGAATCAGGAGGTATTTTAAAGGAGAGGTACTACAATTAAACATATGTTAAGAATCTGGGTTTGTTGTTCATGGCATACCTGCTGCCTGAGATCCCACCCCTGTCAGATCAGCCTTCCCAGCAGAGCATTCCCTGATGGAATGATAAATACGTGGCCATGTATGCGGAGATCCCAGCAGCTCAGCAGGCGGCCTTTTTTTTTCTAAGTCTGGCCTCACTATTGGATCACAGGTGGTGCTGGCTACTAAATAAGTGAAATGGATGTGGATCCTCTGGTACTGAGCCAGAGAGAGGGAAGTTCAAGTTCTAAGAAATGAGGCTTCAGGCATATAAGAACTCTGTTATATTCCTTGCTGTCTATCCTATACTTTATATAAATTTATTCCACATCATCTTTCATACCTTGATTATGGGAACTAGGCAATCAAAACCCATTGCTCTTTGCTTTAAGAAACCTTATATAGAAATTTAGAGCATTTCCCACTAATTTTTAAAAGATTTGTTTTTATGACTTCTCTTTCTTTCTTCCCCCATCCCTCCTCTTTCTCTCTCTCTCTCTCTGTGTTATATTCAATGTGTGCATGGCCCATGGAGGCCAGTAAAGGCCTCAGAGTCATTTAACTGGACTCACAGGCAGTTGTGTGGTGCTATGCGTGGTGGGTGCTGGGAAGCAAGCGTAGGTCCTATGAAAGAGCACCTAAAGGCTCTTAACTGCTGAGCCATCCTTTCAGCTTCGGGTCAGTCTGCCATCGGGTTAGGGTCTCCAGCTCGCTCATGTTTTTCTATATAGGCATGTGTGCCCTTCTGCTGTATGAAAAATACATATGCTTTCCCGTAAGAGTTCCCTCTAGCCATGTAGATACAAAAATTGCCATTCCAGTTTTCATGCTTAATAAAATTGCTCCAAATACATTACTTTCAGGAGTCAAAGACCTCCCAAAAGACCCAGAATTTTTTGCTTGGAAACTTCTGGTGCCCAGTTTTGTAGGGAATCATGTAAGGCTTTGACCAATTCCCCTCTTTTTCCTAATGAATCCTATTTTGAAGCATTCTGTTGTATCAGAAGTTCAAACACAAAATTATTGATGTGAAACAGTTACACCTATAGACCATGGGTATTTTCATGAGGAACTTTATAGGCTAACAGCATATAAGATTTTGAGCTTTCTTCTTTCCTTCTCTGATTTAGGTTTTTAGATAGAGAACGGTAATGGAGAATATTTATGGTTTGAACTAATTCAATTCATAGGTAATTCCCAACACTCTCAATACAGGTAAATGTTCACAATATGAACAATGTGTTAAAAACATACAAAGCTTTTAAAAATCAAGGCTTAATTTAGAATAATATGGGACTAAGAATCTCACAGAGTCTCTTTACAATCTTCTCTCTGAAACACAAGTACTGTCTACCTGGCTATGACATCATCACTGGATAAAAGAGGAAAACCGACTTATTTATTTATTTATTTATTTATTTATTTATTTATTTATTTATTTATTTATTTATTTATCTATCTGGCTTTCTTTTATGCTCCATGAGAAAAGCGATTGTTTGGTAGTTAAATGAATACTGTGAGCAAATAGCTTCTTGCTACAATTCCTGGTTATTAGATACATAATGAAAAACATCCTCAACTCTTGATTGAAGTAGCCAGAACCTCAATATTTGATTCACAAGTTCAAGTTTTTCACATATTATGCTTAACCATGTACCAAGTTATCAATGCCATGCTAGAGAAACTGACATAATGAGCATTCCCATTCATATAAAGAACAATGTAGAGGCTGTAATTATTTTTAAAAACCAACTTAGTTACAATAGCCTACTCCCCTCCAGCAAACCATGTTTGATTTAAGAAGCACCTGCCTTTCTTCTTATTATCCAGAGGGATGATACTTTATAGGACATGGCTTTAGTACACATTTTACCAAGGAGCCAACACGCTGTGAAGCTTGAAATTCATGTTTAGCTTGCCTCTGCATCTTCAAGTATAGAGAGGTAACTACCAGTGAAGTCTAGTTCTGAGAATCAGCTGTGCTAGCATGAACTGGACCAAAGATGCTCAAAGAGATGCCACCAGTACCACAGGGTCCTAATCAGGGGTGGGGCTTGGGAAGAGAGTACATATAGCTGGGTTCTTTCCTAGACTTTCCTGTCTCAAAACAAATCCTTTTCAATAGTTTTAATTGTGAGAGGTTGGCCTAGTGCTGAAAAATTGGAAGGACACACACATTCTCTCAAATGGCTATATTTCTCCTATCAGTTAATCGCCTTCCATTCCCAAGTCTTGAAGATACAACCAGAAGATAAAACAGTACAATTCTATATCCAGTATTATACTGGTATATATGTATCATATCTGATTAGAAGTTAAGATTTTCTAATACATGACCTGTGTTGCTAAGGAAAAGTAATAGCATTCATGATAGAGGATGGAGAGACAGAAGTGGGCAGAGAGACAGACTGGTTAATGGCACAGGGTTAGAGTAGATACAACATGTTCTAGTGTTCTGTCTCAAAGAAGGGAGACCATGATTTCAATAGAGTGCTGAAGATCTCAAAGTAGCAGACAAGGGGCTTTTGAATGTTCTCACCACAAAGAAATGGTATGTATGAGGTGAGGTGAAGTCTGTGCTGACTTCTCTGATTTACTGTTAAATTATGTACACAGGCACCACAGCCACACACTCTGCCCTACTAATATTAATAATTGTATGTTAATTAAAACACACTTTAAAAAAGAAATCCTTGGGAATTCAATAGATTCGGTATACATGTGTCTCTCAACTTTCCTCCACATTTCTGTGTGTGTGTGTGTGTGTGTGTCCTTGCTGCTGGAGAAGCACATTTGTTTTGATTGTAAACCTCTAAATATTTAGTTATTAAAAGCCACAACTCCAGTTTTTATGCTTGGAAATTCTTAAAACGTGTGTTAGAGAAAACTACAAGTCTAAATTCTCAAGTGAGCATCGTTTTAGTGGCAATTTCATCATACGAGGTGCCGCTTCTGTTGGTGTTGTAAGTAATACATATGCTAATCTACATTTCGAGTTAAAACAGTTCTGCAGGCTTTGCCAAAGAGGTGTTCACAGGCTGTACAGCTGTGGGACCAAGGGTGGTACAGTAGATTTTAGACATAAGGATGTGGACAGTGAGGACTAAGAGCCTGCAGGGGGAAGAGCTGAAAGAGCCCAAGGAAAACCTTGTGCATAAACTGTTTCTTTGCTATTATGAGCAAGGTGAGGGGATCCAGGCAGCACTTCGTGGCCTTTCGGGACATTTTGGTTTCTCTTGGCATCATGCTCTGAAATTATTTTTTCCATTTTTTCATGCTGCCTCTGAAACATGACCTCTTTACATAGTGTATCTCAGGAAATGACAATTGGCCGTCGTATCCCATACAAATTGATTGGATATGACAGCTTAAAGGAATAGCTCTTGGCGAGAGGGCAGAGTTTTTACTTGTGTTCTCTCATTTTAATCTTTTTAAAGCCTTCTTGGTTAATTTTACTATTTCAATTAGATCATTTAAAAATCAACACATTACATACCAACCTCCCTTAAGAGCAATCCTAAGATTTGATGGTTTCTTCTGATACACAGGATAGGGTTTCAAATTTGCATTATTCTATCTACTGAATTAACTATGAATTCTAAACCAAACTAATGCTGCCATGTGCTTTTAAGCCTCTCTAATCTGAACCATCTGGTGAGGCGTGGCTTTGCAAAGTCATCCCTCTCAGGGCACTCTGTGGATTCTGTCACTGCTTGAGGTTTTGGCCAACTATCAACATTGCTAGAATTCTCTTTTAAGAAATATAGCTTTTGACTGGGATTTTAGAGTCTTGGGTGAGTTTGTGTGCATGCATTTAGATGAACGTGGGCACTTGTGTCCGCATTTTGATCCCATTCTGTGCATATTTCAGAATATATTTGTAGTAACTTATTTCAAAGACAAAAGTTTTTCTTGTGTATAAGGCATGCTTGTGTTTGAGCTCAGTTATTGCACTTAACCCTGGATGAGCTCACAGCATAAGCAAGGACACACTGCTAAATAATACAGCTTATTAGCTTAGACACTAAAATTACCTTTTTCAACAGTCAAGTGCAGAAAACACACTGGCTTTAGAATAAAAAAGTAAAACTTTTCAATGATGATACCAACAGTGATTTTAGTATATAACACAAACGTATTTTTGAGGATACTTTACTTAAAAAGGACTAATTCGGGTGTGCCTCAGGTTTTCCTCTAAGAGCAAGGGCAAAAACAACCAATCTAAATGTTTAACCCAAGAGAAAGACAGCACTGTGTTTATTCCTTCGTGAGGAATAAGCAATGGAGTCACTACCACACCAGCAGGCAGTATAGATGTGCCAAGTGCTAGAACAAAGGGCGGGGGCTTTTCTTGGGAGTAAACATGAAAATTCTATTTTCACAGGTTCTCTTTGACAACAAACCCTTAGTTTCAAATATCAAAACTTTAATTTCGAAAACTTTAATCTTTTATGATTTCACACACATGTAATGTTCCTTGACCAACGTCCCCTCTCCTCTCGCAACTCCTCCCCTCTCCTACCAAATCTCTTCTTCCTTTGTCCTTCTCCTGCTTTCATAGGTTGATTGCAAGAGTATGGGTGGTATCAGTGGCCACATTTCTGATGCATTCCTTTGCCTGAACTGTTCTGATAAAACTGTATGAATACCACTGTGGTTGGGAAAGCACCAGTCGATTAATTTATTATTAATGGAGGAGGGATTCAAACTGGGCAATTCTTCTGCTGATGTTAGATGCACACACACACACACACACACACACACACACACACACACACACAGGAAGAAAAGGTGCATTTTAGAAATAGATGACCAAGTGGCGATTTTATCCTAGACTACAAAGAGTCACAGATGTGCGGTCATAGCACGATCCAGGTTCACACTGAGGCAGCCAAGGGGAATAGTGCAGCTGCCTCTGCCTTTTCTTGTTCCTTTTTAGGAGTGAGGTTTCCCTGTCCTCTAGAGACCTCCCAGGGAGAACACTGCCCTCCTGAGACTTCTTCCCAGTACACCATGTGACATTGCTGACAGTCTTTCAAACCTGCTCCCAGGTCTCCGAATACGGGTAAAGAAAATGCTCTAGAGTACTCATGCATACACGTGTCTAGAAGAGAGAGCAGGTAGCCAGCTCAGTCTACACGGGACTCTGGATATCGATGTGAGCTGTGAGCTTCCTTCACAGAGCTGATGCACCGGTAAGAGTAGTTAATCCAAAAAGAAAACAACGACAACAAAAACAACCCCCCAAAGCATGTGTATTTAGTGTGCAGCAGACATGGCATCGAAGCCAAGTAAATCCAGGTATCCGTGCCAGCTACCTGTTTGTTCATTTTAGCCTCGTAGTAAAAATGTCTTGTCCCAATGTTTCCTGACACATGGCTGCCCTATTTTTTTTTCTGTTAGAACCCCCTCCCTCCTAACTCACAACCTTTTCCATTCAGAAATGAAAGGCACGTTGCACAAAGGGACCTGTCCCCATATGATTTAGGCGGCATATACATATTATTACAGATATTGAAACTTATTCTGGCACTTTATAAGTAATAACTGTAGCTGCTAAACACTAGAGATTTACAATATGTTCAACACAAGTGTTTTATGTTGTATTCATTTATTTCAGTCTCATTAGCAAGCCTTTGATTGGTCCACACTAGTTTGTAAGTAATAGATCTAAATCATAATCCCAGGCTGCGTGGACCCATAGCCACATGTACTGAAATACATACTTAACTACTTCCTGTGACTCCGAAACTTTCTCATAATCATCCAGTCAGGAAACCAATGGTTAAATGCCTAGGATGAGAGGGCTCTGGAATTGTCTATGGGCTTCCTCTTTCCTTGATGTGTGTATAAAAGAGGCACATATGCAGCTCTAGTCAACACTAACCGGGGCCAGGCAACTCCTACAGTTGAGGAGTGTAAGGCAGGTGCTTACAAGTTAAGTCTGGTGAAGACCAGGGAAATCAGAAGGGTTTTTATGGAGAAAGGAAAAAATGCTTCTGAATTCCAACCAACTGTTGCCTAGTAGGAACGGCCATGGTGGGTATCCTGTAAAAGTTTTCTGAATGAACGGATGAATTATCAGTTGGGCAAAACATCTTAAAGATTACAACCAAGTGAGAAAAATAAGAATGCCTAGGTAGGCTTCAGCTTCTTCCCATGGTACTATCATGCAATCCTAGTGAAAGAAGAAAACAAAATGTCCTTCTGCTTTTTGCTGTGGACTGAGCTGTGTCCCTGATCCTCCAAGTTTATTCTGCTGAAGCTCTAACAATGAATGTGCTGGCATTTGGAAACTCTATAATTGAAGGTATCAGGTCACAGACTGGGGCTCCAATAGCATAGGATCAGTGGGCTTAGAAGAAGCATCAGAGGGCTTGCTATCTTTCTGCATCCTCAGATGGTGGAAGAAGATAGGTATATGTAGGCATATAGTGTGTGTGTGTGTGTGTGTGTGTGTGTACATGTGCATTCATGCATGCCATAGTGCCTCTGTGGTAGCCAGAAGACAACTTGCCAGAGTTGGTTCTTTCCATCCAGTGTGAGAGTCCTGAGGGTGAAACTCAGGTCATTAGTCTTGGCTGCAAGCATCTCTCTCTGTTGAACTGTCTCACTGGCTCCTGTGCTGTGTTTTATTATCACAATTATCTTAAGAAATAAATACACCCATTCCCTCATTTATCCCAGGCCACTCAGAGCACTCTTTTCAACCTCCCCCACCAAACCTAGATTTCCCTGACTTCAGTGAATAGCTATGGAAGGGACAGGGGACTGAAGATGGACATGGATGTGACAGGACAGAGAACTTGTTCACATTGCCTGTTGGTTATGACTGCCAGGACCAACAATTCTTGAGGGCAGTTCTTTGAAGCACAGATGGAGAAAATCCCATCCCACGGGCTATAGCACAAAAATGGGAAGAGGAGAGTAGGACATTTAGGAGAATGGATGCCATGTGCAATTCTGGTGTCCAAATCTATGGCAAGATGAAGAAATCATTAAAAAACACCTTGCTCAAAGCTATATGATTATGATGTGGTAGCATCAAGTCACTAACTGTTGGTTACTAGCTCTCAGAGTGCTGTACACAGCCCTTTACTGCTGGGTGCAGATGAGGAATCACCTTGAATTCTATCCCTTTGCTATAATCCATGCAACAAGCCCAGTTTCCTAAGATCTTTCTCAATGACTAACTCTCCTTGTGTTATTTCTTAAAGATTAGGTTCTCACCATGTAGCCCTGGCTGCCCTGGAACTTACTATATAGACCAAGCTGGCCTCACATAGAGCCACCTGCCTCTGCCTCCTGAGTTCTAAGATTAAAGGCATGCACCTCTGTGCCCAGTGAAGTCCTTGTATTGCTGACCCTTTGAAGGAGATCCAAAAAGAGGATAGTTGGTGAATGAAAGCTGGTAAAGCTAATTTTGTGCTTCTAGCTTCTTGGGCCAAATGGAAAATGAAATGCTGGCTCATTATTTAATAAGAACTGCTCTCTAGCTCAAGCCTCAACCATCAGCCTAGACATATTCTCTTGCATAAAAGGGTGTTTCCTCATGTCTGCATTTCATGTCAGCATGCACATTTAAAGTCACTTAGACCTTTCCCTAGAGGACTGTAAGTAATAAAGAGGCTGAGACGCTATTCCTCTCATCTGGTCAATGACATTATTTAGTCTTCTGTGCAAGGAGTTAATTTTACCTTTGTGTTTTAAAAAAAAATAATTTATTTATTTATATTTTATGTGCACTGGCATTTAGCCTGTATATATGTCTGTGTGGGGGTGTCAGCTCTTGGAGTTATAGATAGTTATGAGCTGGCATGTGGGTCCTGGAAGTTGAACCTGGGTCCTCTGGAAGAGCAGTCAGTGCTCTTAACCACTGAGTCATCTCTCCAAGAACATCTTTATGTTCTTAATGTAGGTAATCTTTAATTTCTCATAACTGCAGTATGACACATGTGTCATAGCTACAAAAGGTCTGTTGAGGTTTTCTCTTCTGTTTGGTGCCTCTGACATGTATCAGACATCTCATTTGAGAACTGTTTGGGTCTCCCTTGTCTGTCCCTTGCCTGTTCTTGAGCACGGAATTGATTTTCCCAGTACAAAACATCTGCTGTGTGCTTTCACTTGAAATGCCAGGAACTTACAATGAATATGAACCTTCTATGCTTTTCACCCTTTCTTTCTTGTTTGCTAATGGGAACTTTTTAGCAAATAAAAAATGCTTGAAATTACTTTCCCCCTTTTTTATCAGGTAGGTTATAAAAACATTAATCCTTCTTTTATATTAAAAAATTCTTAAGCCATATTCTAATACTTACTGTTTACAATATATTTTAGAAAATAAATTTAAATTCATTTAGGGCTTTGTGTCCAACAAAGCTCTTAATATGGGTAATCTTTAATTTAATACACACAGCATTGCTTTACAGATTTGGACTATGAGTCTCAGTCTGGGTTGGAGTAGGAATACAGTTTGTTGGGAAATGAACCCCACAATTCTACCAGAGGCTGGATAAGGCCTCTCTATGGGATCAGGGATCGCACCAAACCACCACAGCTCACTGAGGGTCAGTGAGCGGCAATGTCTGATTTTCCATTGCTCTCCCTACCACCAGCCAACACCCCCACTCTCTCTTGGTTTACCATTGCTCCTCACAAGCAGGATTCTCTTCAGGGTCACTGGGGACATCAGCAGACCCACAGGCTGGGCAGCTGAGGCCACCCCTTGCAATTCCATCTGTAATCTCTGTAGAATCTTAATGAGAAGTGAAGCCACACATAGGGAAAAAAAAAGTATAACCGAGGGTTTCAACCCTGGCACCAGTAAGGTCAGCTGATATCATCCTGCTTCACATTTTGCTTTCCTCCCCAAACCATGGAGGGTTAGCCACGGTCAGTTGCAGGCAACTGCCAGATGATCCTCAGAAGGAGGAGAGGCCATGAACAAAGAAGCCAAATCAGGAAAAATAGAAAAAAGAATTCCACCAAAAACAAACAAACAAACAAAAAACCCGCTGACTACACTAAGCCCCTAACTAAAGCATTTTTACTTACTTCCATGAGGATAATTCTAAGATCTATATTTCTGATTCTCTTCATTCCGTTTTAAAGAGAAAGACCACACCAGGGTAAGCAATGCAGGGTGGCCAGACATATAATCTAATGAGAGTGTGTGAAGCCACTACAGAAGCAGCAGGAGCGCTGCCAGGCTGTGATGGGGCCGCATGGCTGACTTCTATGCAGAGCGCACCGATATTTTCCAAGTATAGACAGCTTTTATTGAAATGAAAATAGAAAACGCAGGCCCAGTGCCCACATGAAAACTTTAGTGTCATAGACACATGAAGCCACCCGTGGAGGGAGAAGGTACTTGGCTTTCCTACCCACAACAGAAAAATGAGCCTCCACGTGAAAGCTTTGGATGATGAGGCTGAAGGCTCATCAAGCCTTGCAGAGGGAAGACTGAATTGAAGCTTATTCCCTGAGACAAAGGTCTTATGAGCCACCAGATTTGTTTGCGGCTCTATAGCAGAAACGTATGAAGAACCAACGGAGATTTACAAGAAATGGTTAGCTAAAATGATGAACGTATAATTACCGTAAGACACCCTCGCCTTTCCTATTTCCAGTCCTTTGTCTTAGTAAGCAAACAATTCATCTAATCTTTTTTTTTAATTTTACTTTTTTTTTTAAAATTTATTTATTTTTATATCAATCACAGGTGAGGTACTTTGCATCCCAGGCGTAGCCTCCTCCCTCATTCCCTCCTCCCCACCCTCCCACTCCCTCCCTCATCTCCCTCCTCCCCGCCCCCTCCAAGTCCACCAACAGGGGAGGACCTCCTCCCCTTCCATCCAACCCCAGCTCATCCTGTCTCCTCAGGGCTGGCTGCAATGTCCTCCCCTGGGATCTAGCCAGTCTGTCACTCCCTGGCTTGTATGGGGGAGGATCAAAGAGTCAGCCATCAAGTTCATGACTGAAACAGTCCCTGTTTCCCTCACTAGGGTCTTCAGTCCTACACCGAGCTATCATGGGCCCCATCTGAGCAGGGGTTCCAGGCCACATCCACACATGGACCTTGATTGTAGAAACCGTCTCATACAAGACCCTCATCTAATCTTTAAATTCCTGGAGGGCCACAAGAGAGTGAGGATTCAACTGACTTGATTTTGGTGGGCTAGTTATCCTGAAAGTAGTGGCTTTAATAAATGAAATGCCAAAGGTCAGAAAAGATGTAAGAGGGAAGTCATAAATTATAAGGGAGGGCATTTGCTTTCTCATATATATTTGAAGTCTGTTTGTTTTGTAGCACTGGCTGGCTTGGAACTAAAAACAAAACGTATCTGAAGATGGCTTCAAACTCATAATGCCTCTTCATCTGCTGTGCTACCCACATACATCCAGAGAGTGCTAGGAATGTAGGACTGTGTACCAAGCCAGATTGCTCACAGTAATTTGAATTCTGTAAGTTCTCCGAATTTCACCGTCAGGTTACAGAATAACAATAATCCGATGACGTACGAATGTTAGGCTGCCAGAGAGAAACCTTTGATGATCTGCAGAAGCTCTGCTATAATTCCAGCGCTTGTCCATCTATCCACAGACAAAGAAAATCAGGTTTTCTCAGCCTGGAATGCAGGCATCAATCATCCTTAAAGCCACCCAGGTGGCTGAAACAGTCAGCTAAGGCAAAGGTTCAGTTTGCTTCACTCCCCTCCCTCCATTACACAAGGCCGCATGCCTACATCTGTTACTGGTACAAAAAGACGGAAGATGTAGTTTTTGGCAGGGCAGGGGGAGCAGGAGGAACGCCAGCTGATGTTAACCTGACTGTGTCATCTATGGGTACTTAACTTGTTTCATGAGTCTTCGGAGCCACTTTCTAGTTTGCAGCCACTGAGATCTTATGGTGAGGAATGTAAAGAACACTTGTACATATTAAAAGATTCAGTGCCATGGCCACATTCTCCATGATCTCAGATATGTGTTTTTGTCATCTGCAAGGGATGCTCATATTCTCTTCAAGTTAAACTTTGTAGGTGAATGTATTTGCTTGCTATCCCAAAGGGATCTACAATTAGCTTGATTTTTGAAGATATGAAAGATCTTGGTTCCCCGGATTGCTTTGGGCAAAGTCAAAGTCTTTATATGCCAACTTGACTAGCCCGTGGTGCCCAGTTTATGGATGAGACAGTAGTCTAGATGTCAGTGGGAAGGATATTAATACTCAAATCTGTAAACTTTGAGTAGATTATCCTTGGCAATGGGAGAGGGTTTCATTTAGTCTGTTGAAGGCCTTCAGAGCATAAACTGGAGTTCTCTAAAGAGGAACTGATTCTGTAGGCAACATGAAAGTTCTGACTCCCTGGCCCATAGTGTCTACCATTACCTACATTTTTACCTTTTGGCCAGCTCCACAGGTTCTGGGCTTGCCAGCCCCCAAATTTAGTAGCAAATATATTTAAAAGTCACTCACACTCTTTCTTTCAAAGGATACCTTTATCTCTTGAATATCTGATTCATATTTCTCATTGCTGCATTTTTTCCCCTGGGAAAATAAAACCCACAAATCCCTGCCTAATATACCCAGGAGTCTTTAGAAGGATTTCACAGGGATATGCCTCAGTATCCTTGGAGGACTTGTTTCAGGACCACCCTTCCTTTAAGCATCTGTGAATGCTCAAATCTTTACGTAAAAACATAGAATATTTGCATAGAATTTATACATATCTCCCTGTATACTTACAGCATTCTGTAGACTATTTGTAATACCTAATGCCATGCAACTTATTGTTATATTCCTCAGAGAATAATGACAAAAAGTATGTGTGTGTTTGGAAGAGATAGTTTATTTTCAAATATGCTCATGCCTTAATGAGTTGACTTCGTGGATGCAGAGCTAGAGGACATGGGGAACTGACTGTCACTTCTCTCTCTCCTTTTCAAGAAGGCTCAGGGTTCATTCTCTTCCCCTTTCAGAAAACTGGTTCTACAGTTTGCCCCCTGCAGTTGCTATAGTTGAAATGCTTAAGAGCTGTTCAAAAATAGCACAAACTAGACAGTATAGTGCATTCTGCACTTTCTGGCATCTTTTATGAATATCTAGGTCACTTACATGAATCTTCTGTTTGAGACAATAGTTCTACTATTAAATATCTTCAGATGCATGTGTAGCTGAATTAGATAGCTTTGACTTGATAGCTAAGGTTTTAGAGTCCTTATGGTCTTCAGTGCCAGCATGATGATCAAATTTCCCCAGCAAGGATAGCAGCTAGAGTTTAAAATGGCCATTTCTGCTTCTGGCAATTTGGTACACATATATATGAATCCACTAACTTTTATTTATTTATTGTTAGATTTATTTTATTTTGTGCATATAAACGCTTTGCTCACATGTATGTCTGTGCACCACATGGATACCTGGTGCCTAAGGAAGTGTTGAGTCTCAATGTGGGTGCCTGGAATCAAACCAGAGTCCTTCTCGAGAATACCTAATGCTCTTAACCTCTGAGCCAACTCTGCAGCACCAAGATGAAGAAATTTTATTCAACATCTTTTGGTAACTCTTATGTGACTTTATCTTGTTTATTCACATACTTCTGGATTTTAAAAAAAGGAAATAAAATCAGGACCATATTCTCTTCTAAATTACATATATCACCTAAATTAGATGATCGTCTAAATGAGAAACCAAAAGTAAAGCTCAATAATCATTTAAATCTTTAGTATATAATACCCAAGCTACCATGAGAAGAAATAATACCAGTCAATACTCGTATTAGCTTTGTGACATGATAAAGCAAATAATTTTTTAAAATTCTGGTAATTTCAAAGACTTTTAAAATATCAGTTATCATGATCCCATTGGCTTGTTTACTATATAATATTGTGAATATTAACCATATTACCCATATTGCCAGAGGCCACCAGTACTCAGTTAATATAATTAGAAAACCTTAAGTTATGATAAACATCATAAGCATTGACTAAAACAGCATGGACTACTTCTTGGAGCTTTAAAATTAAAGATATGCTTTCTGTATATCAAAACAGTTTAAAAGGCCCTGGCTTTCAAAATGTGCTTCTCTTTACCCCATAATCCTTATAGTATTTTCCTGGCAATTCAGCAAACCTCTTAAAACTGAACAGAATTAGAATTTTGTGCTTCTATGTTTACAAAAAGAACCTACCAGGCTGACAAACTTGATAATGTTAACAACAACAAAAAAAAAAAAAAAGGAAAAGAAAAGAAAAAAATCTGTTCTTATTTCAAAGGTTCAAAAAATAAAAGTTATTTACTATGCAGGCCTAGACTTCTTGTTAAGTCGTTTGTGAGATGGCAAATTAGAAAAAGATGGCCAGAGTTAGAGGGTTACTCAATCACGTTGAAGCTGGGCCTTTTATTCCAGCAGCCCCTGTTCCTCAAATTATATCTGATAATGCTCTAAAGTGTAAACATATTTCAGTTCAAAAAGATACTCAGGTCTCAGATATAAAATGACACAAAGCTTCCCAGGATGAGGCAAGTAGATTTGCCTCCCAGCCTCTTCAGAGGCAAGTGTGTAGAGTAGTTCTTGCTGCCTCTGAATTCTAATATTTGAGGAACTGAACTTTTGAGGTAGGATGTTTGCTTTCTCTTTTCCTGACCATAATCGCATTAATAAAGGGGTGGGAACACTGGCCAATACTAAGGCCTGTCATTTGGGCATAGCCATGGTGACAGAGCAAAGCAGAACATATGCAAGTGTGGCCTAATTTCAATCCCAGTGTGTCCAAACGGGAGAGAAGACACGTGTCATTAGACACAAGGAGTAAAACACCCCAACTGTCTGACAGAACCTGCATCTGAAAAGTAGAAACAGCGTCTACCCTTTCTCAACAATTTAGGTAGTGTTCGTGGTAAATCTTCCAGCCCCGAAAGTATCATTATCTCCAGAACAGTATGGCACACAGACTTAGAAAAGGCAACATCCATTGAAGTGTGTTTCAGAGACAGGAGGGAACTCGGCTGGGAACGCTTTGAGGGCGGCCACATGGGTGGGCATATGCTGCTTCTGGGCAGAGGAAGTGGCACACCACAGTTTCTTTATAAGTGCGAGGGCTTTATAAACTCATTCTCATGGGGGCTGTTTTAAATAGAAAGAAAATGACACACAGTCCCCAACCAGGTTTCCTAACCATTTGAGGAGGGCTGCCACTTTCCCAAAACATTAGGTTACTGTGGGGGAATTTTCCAAAATTGTCAACAATTCCATTTTTAAACTCAGTTCTTCTTCCCAACTCAAGACAGACACAGTGCAGCTTGAGCTATGTTCAGTCTGGTAGGAGATAGGAATTATTTTTACTCTGCTGACGCCTACCTGGCAGTGGAAAACATATTCTGGTGTGGTTTTCTTGAACTTCATGTTCCAAACCAGGGCCACTCCATCTGGCTCATGGGGAGCATCTTCATTGTTGTTGTAAGAAGCAACCATCAGCTCGGGGTACTAAATGAAAGAGGTTACAAAGATTCACTTCATCATGGTGAGAGCACAGGAATTTTCTCGTGATCCTGCTGCATTCACGTCATCAATATATTCTATCACTATGCACCACCACCAACAGCTCATAAGAATTTTCTCATCCTACATAGTTGTGCTGTGTAACACATTTCAAGTGGTCCTATCTTTTAAATTTTTTTGGCACATTTAATAACAAATCAACTCACCCTGCTTTCTGTCTCTCATATTTGTGTGCATGTATGCATGGTCACCAACCTGGAAACATGCTCAAATCCTATAGAATCAATCACTTTGGGCTACCCTCTTCTTTCTTCTGTATTGGTTTCCATGACAACTTTCTGTTCTGATTTTCTTTGCTGCTTTGTAAAACCCATGCAGATTCTCCTTTTGTTATATAATTCCCAGACAATTTCTTATTTTTCCCTTCTTTCCAGGTTATTCTGTAGATCCCAATGACTTTTATAGACTTAATATGTTGATAATTTTCAAATTTCTTTCTAGGCTTGATATTTCTCAGAGCTTCAGGTATTAATATTTGACAGCCCACTGGGGCTTTGCTCAGGATGTCCAAAAACTTATCAGTAGTGGAAGGAACGCATAGAAAATATGTTGATAGGTTTTTCCACAAAGCTTACTGCTCTCCCAGTGTTCCGCCAAGTCTGTGCTTTCACCTACCTGGCTGAACCAGATGTTCTGTTTTCATCTTAACTTGTTCCTTTCTTTCTTCCCCACATGCTGTCTATCACTAAGTACTACATTCATTTTGAATCTACATTTTGTTTCCATGCTTAAGGGCAGAGACACATAAATTAACTTCTTGTCTGATGAAGGGGGCTGCCTGTTCTCAGGCTTTTCACAGCCTGTGACCAACTGCTCCACACTCCTGCCCTTGTCAGGATGAACTTGTGAAGTCTGTATTTGGTAAGTTACCTTCAGCTTGACAATTAATGATTCATTATGGCATTCAAGGGAAAATCCAAGTCATGTAGAATCCTTTCTGGTAGGCCTTTCTCTATTGCTTCTGTTTAATATCTTATGACCTTTTCATTCATCCCTAAACACTGTACTCAGACATGTCAGATAACCATGAAATACACAGGTACCTCTGCACCTATGATTTTGACTGCATGCTAACTGAAAGCCCCTCTGTGTTGTTTACCTCATTAAGTCACATCTGAGATGGAATGAAGCAACTAAGCCCTCTAGATAAGCCTAGATATCTTTCCCTTTCCTCTTAGCACCCTTGTGTTTTTATGTTCCTATTAAAGCACTTGTCCAACTGTAGTATGTTCCTTTCTCACTGTGCCTTTCCTTATATCAGAGGGTCCATGAGTGTTAGGACTAGAGTGTTTTTGTTGTTATTGTTGTTGCTTTATTTCCTAACCCATAGTTCAATAAATCCCAGCACCTGACGTGTTAAGGTAAAACATCTAATGTGTAATTTTTAATTTTTATTTTAGAAACTCTCTTTTACCTAAGTAACTGTGTGATCAGCATAAATATTAATTTCTTTGCTATCAAACACCATAATAATTAAGTGCGTAAGTGTAAGAAGCATAATCATACAATAACAAGGGAGGCTTTCAAGAGATGCTGAAAATACCTTCTCACCCTACATAAACTCTGTCCTGGATGTGATTAAACTGAGGAAGAGTATAATGAGCAATTTCTAAGTTAGAACGCATTCCACACAAGTGCCATTTTTACCTGGGCTTCTCAAGAATGGCTCTAATAACATACCGAAATTATTAAAGCTTATATGAATCTCTTCTGACATAAAATCTAGTTGTCTTTTCTGATTCACTATGCTATGCATATATTCAAATTAAACAGTATTTATATAAATACGAACTTCAACTTTTTCTTCATATGAGCCATAACGAAATCTAAATCTTCAATGTGGTTTTCTTCATTCTTTCAACTACAAAGAATTACAGCTCAGTGTTTGCTACAGAGGAGGTGTAGGTATCAACACACATGGATGTGGCCACCAAGGGAAGTCATCATTCTTTATTAGAAAATGCTCCTTAGCAGATGAATCAAAAGCTATTAAGCAAGGCCTTTGATTCAGAACCCATTCAATGAAACTAGCATCCAGATAAACACGGAAGTCTCCAGACTGTCCATCTGAAGTTTAACTATGTCACATGTGGAAAGGCAAGTCTATAAACACTGACACCACTACCGCAGGGGCCAGAGAGCAGCCAGATGTGTCTGGAATAGCATCCTACAGCTTCACATCTGGGTCTCATCGTTCACACCCACTTGCAGCTTTTCTTTTTTCTTTTTTTTCCATCTAGAAATACTTTAACTTGTTTGGCTTTTAAGTTTCTTCAGCAAACAGGCAGTGTGTTAGTGAAAACACCAGGAAAATGCCTTTGGCAAAGTCTTCTATAACAGGAGTTACAAGGTGTAGAAGGGACTGACATACATCTTACTTAATACAGACTGTTAGATTTCAAAGTCTCTTCTTGTACTTCTTTTTTAAAAAACTATTTGTTTGAGCATGGCTAGTCATATTCACTCATTATCAAGTTTCTAAGCAATTATGGAAATTTAAATGTTTAAAATTATACTTTTGAATAATTGTGAAATTTCTGGTCATTTAATTACTCATAAGGACTAGATTACCTTATATTTAACTCGGAGAAATTTTACCCCAAAATTACTAGCTTTGCTCTCAAGTACAAATCTTCAGGAGAAACAGAATCTAATATTTCCTCGAGAGGAAAGAGCTAGCATGCTTTAAGTGGCCCTTACGTTCCAGACCTAGGACAGGGCAATGTTTTAGCTCACGTGTTACTCATGCCCGTATAAAGAAGATAAAGGTTTACTCATTTGTGCAGGCAAAAAAGATGAGGCCTGAGGTAAGTGACATGTTCAAGTCATATTGCTCATGAAGGACCAAGTGGGGAATCCTATGGAAGTCAGCTGGGCTAGAAGAGTTATATTCCTGTCTGTCCACTGTAGCATTGTGTCTAATGCATATATAATATATGGCATCATATATTATATATGGCATCATATATGGGACAAGAAATATTCGTGCTAACATATTCTGTTCTATGGGAGTTTACCATTGGCTAGTGGGAAGCAAGATGTATATAGGAATAACCTCAGCTCAAACACTACAGCAGAGCATTGTGTGCCAAGAGGGAGATTCTGTAGAAGATTGGGCATGTGGTGAGCATGGAGATGGAAAAAAGATACCCTTAGTAGAGGTGGTTATTTAAAGGAGACAACTGAACAATAGCACCAATAGACATGCTATTATGGAAGGAGGAAATCTCATAGGGACTCACCCTTAGACAAAAAAACTACAAGCAACTAAGAACTGGTGAGAGAGGGAAAATTAGCTGTCCCCAGGGATGAGGCCCCTAATTGGTTATGCAATTCTAAATGGACATCCCCAAAAGCATATAAATACAAACAACACTAAACAGGCTCAGCAGGTTATATACACATGTATATATATGTATACATGTAAACATACATATGTATACACGTAATAATGATAAAAAGGGGAATCTGAGAGGGAACAAGTAGAGGGACACATGGGAGTTGTAGGAAGGAGGAAAGGGAGGGGGGAGATAATATAATAATAAATTGTTTAATAAAAATTTATAACCAATCTTTACATAACCGATAAAATGCTTATAATAATTCTTTATGTAGGGCCTAGATGTAGAGAGGCTGGCAAGGATTCTGTTTTTTGAGCTAAGCAAGAAGGAGAATGCGGCATCAAGTACCTGTCAACTTCAAAGTGATAATGGCTTTGAATTAGTTCCAGTAGGGACACTCTTGCATCTCTAAATTTGACTGAATTCATAGCTAAACAAGGTTTTTGAGGATTATTCAGGTCTTATGAGACTGAAGGACTGAAGGACGTCTTTTCCATAGGAGAGGGGCACATACCATGTGAGGAAGGGAAAATCGGGTTTTATATGCATCTAGACAACCTGGCACATGGGTTGTGGACAGTATTCTTGTGCTAAATATTGTCGAATAGACAGCGCAGTTGCCAGAGTGCCAGCTGCCCAGACTTCTTTATGGGAGTAGTGTTTAGATGATATTTTGCAAGTATTGTGAAATTAGAATGTTATTGTCCAAGGAGCTCAGGATATAAAACAGAATTATCTCTCACGTTTCTCCTTGCAGTTCAATTCTGTTTCACGCAAGAAACTCTCCAAGGCATATCTGCTGCCATTACACCCTGAACCTGTATCACACCCTGCTCTTTTGTCTTAATATCACCAAGCGTGTCTTCATCAATTCAGGAAAATCTCTTCATTGCAGAAGAACTGAAAGCTGGTTCTTTGAACCCGTAAAACTATTATGACAAAAGAATCAGGAATTCTATTTAAAAAAAAACTATGAGATGCATGTCTTACAATTTCAAATCCCTTACCACAGTGTAGAAAGGAAGGAGGGATGGAATGAGGGAGGATGAGAGGGAGGGAGAGAAGGAGGGAGGGAGGGAAGGAGAGAGAGACCTTCCCTGGGAGGAGTTTCTGTGCTTTCCAGTTTCACCTCCTTTGACACAAAAGGCACATGGAAAGGACCTTGTGTGGAAACAAACCCACGTAGCCACACACTGAGGCTTGGTGGCCCAGCTGCACTGCTGGTAGCCCAGGACTCTCTTCAGGGAGTGTTAGTTGCTGATTTGGGAACCACTAACATTTTGCCTTGGTTGAGGTATGTGTGATTTCCAGACCGTGAATAAGTGAACACTCCAAGTTAAGTGTTCCCTAAGGCTTGTATCTGATTTCTCTTTACACCAGGGCATGCTCCCAGACCACCCACACACTGCAGAGAGACTGGGCAAGCTCGACTGTCTTAGTCTTTGTACAATCATACTCTCTGTGCTCTGATGTTTGGGCGTCAAAGAGGATGCAAGAGCAGAGAAACTCCACCCACTTGGTGGCTGCTGACAGTACAATTGTGGGGATCATACTCTCCAATTCCCAATGGGGTTAAATGAGACTCTTCTTGCATCTGTTTTGCTTATCTGCCTACATCACCTTCCCCTGCTTTGCCCAAATCACAGTCTTCTTAGCTGTGATTTGGTCTGCCTTGCCTGACCAGAGAGGGATCACCACTTACACTGAGCTCTTACTGTGCTTACTGTCTGTCTGGATCACTCAGCACTTTCAAGCTCTTCTGGTTTCGGCCTCATAAGCAGGTCTTTGAGGGAAGGAGCAGCTAAAACCTACGCTGCAAGGCTTGCATTCGGCTTTACTGTATCCTCACTGAGTGGTGCTTAGCAAGTTACTTAGCACCCCTTGCGCCCCAGTTTCTTCAACCATACCCTGCAAATGCTGATAGTGACTGCCTTGTATAATTCTCTTGAGGGTAAAAGAAGATCAAGCTTTCAAGGCAGTTGCTTGGCATGTAAGTTAGTGCATGGGCTCAGAAGTCAGACCACCCGCATGCAAATTCTTACTTCACCACAACTAAGCTGTGTGCATTTACACATTACTTCACTGCTCAGCGCTGGGCATAGTGATTTGTACACAGTCAGCTGGCTGGGCTGTCTGTTCATCAAGTTGGTCAGTAGGAAACTAATGATGGCTACACTTAGAAAGGTTTCTTGCACAGAATGGTCTGGCTGCTTATTTGTTACCGAGAACATACTAATTGATAATTACAAATATCTGAATGGAGGATTAAGCCCCAAAGTTCTGAAAAAATAATGTGAACAAAAATTAATGGTCAGAAAGGAGAGAGTCATAGATTAGTAAATATATCAAAAAATAGAAGAACAAATATGTTTTTTTTAAATACATAAATGTCATAAAACCACAAATCGTTTGTCCCATCAGCACTAACTCCTACCTGGAGAGACCAGTCCATGCAAGTGACCACTCGATGCTTGGACCAATGCTCATCATAGAACTGACGACTGAAAGAAAGGTTGGATCCAGCCTGAACATCCCTAAGGAGATTGAAACAGCAGAGGTAAAAGTGACATTTCAGAACAGAGTGTAGTCTAGACAGTAGCACACGATTATGAGTAAAATGCATTAAAGATATTGTTCTTTATGAAAAGCTTTCTACTGGATCAGAAAAGCGTTCTGCATTTGTTCTGACCCTGGCAGAAAATGTCAAGTTTGTTTCAGGTTCTTCTCTTAGTGAGTTTTGAAATATTTTCTTCCCTCTAATTGGCTCTAGCCTAAAGCAGGGTTATTTAAAAAATTCCCTCAGCCAGCAAGAGGGCTCAGCAGATAAAAATATATGTTTGGGCCTGGTATCCCAAGTTCAGTTCCATGATTCTCTTGTAGAAAAAGAAACGGACTCCCCAGTGTTGTCCTCTCACCTTCACTTAAGTGCCCACACTCATACACACACTAAGGTTAAATTAAAAAATTAAACCTTTGTGCCATCAAAGGAACACAAAAATAAAGGGCCTTATTTGATATCAGTATTACCTTCTATGATACTAGACCCATAATGGTATACAAGTTCCTGTCTGTGAATTGTGATTGGCTCTAGGAGTTGTCTCCTTGAGTAGCCATAGGTAATAATTTCTGACATCAGATAGGTATGGTGAAGAGCTTGGGGCATCACAAGAGTATTCCAGACATCAAGCATGTCAGTCATGGACCAAAGGAGTATTTGGTCTCAGAGGATTGATTGCCATTTGGCCAGTATTTATTAGGCTAATGTTCAACTGGCCTTGGTACCACCTTCAAAGAACGCTGGTCATGCAGATCCTTCAAGGGCCTGTGTGCTTAGATTGAGTGTGCCGTGCCAGTAGCTACTGGATCTGAAAAAGGCTCTGCTCAAACTGCCTCAGTTCCGTTCAGTTCAGGAGTTTGTCTACAGTCACCCTTCCTCGGTTCACTTCATTCCACCACGTTACCTCAGTGCCACGCATCTCCGTAGCTTTTGTTCAGAATGAGCAGCCTGGCTTCAGAGAATGTCCCTTTAAGTTCTGGTCAGTTGGCATAGTGTGAGTTCCCTCTCCTCCCCTTGGCGTTTACACCCACACTAATCCAAAAGCAGCTCCACCAGCAACACAGGTGAGAGGTGTGTGCGATTCAGTCCTGCTAGAAAAGCAGTATGGTACTGGGCCATGTGCTCAGATAGAGTGGGAGACATTTAAAATCAACAGAGCCACTGGAAATGGCTTTTTAAGAGAAAGCGCACATTGGTAGAGCGTGCAAACTTGGGGCTGTTTCTCTCTTCTGTATAGTTTAACAATGCCAACTGTTGAGCATGTTTCCAGGACTTCCATCCCGCCCCCCCCCCCACCTCCCACCCTAAAATTATTTGCCATGCCTCTAGGGCATTCCTTTCAGAATCCTCAGTGTTGACATCACCCTGTCCTTTAAGAATGCATTGGAATTTTAGAAGTAATAACAACAAATAGATCGGATGCGAAAGGCAAGTGACCTCACCTTCACAAACTGTTCCCAGAGGTCTGCTGCTACAATCCAATGTTGTCTTACGAGTCTTACAAGGTGTCTCCTGATATCCCATGGTGACAGCTGGCAGCTACTGCCCTATCTAATACACACCACAGTCACAGGGAAAGTCATGTGGAGGCCCACTCCCATTTCTTTGGCTAGTTTTTGGTTTATGTTATCTGTAAGTATCTCTTTGCCATATGTGTTTCCTAAAATGTCCATATGCATATACAATGCATACACAATCTTAGGGGACCAAAAAGAAGATGAAGCTTCCAGACTGTTTCTCACCTCTGTTGTTACCCTATACAGCTCATGTTTATTTTCCCCACTTTCCTGTTTGCTTAGCTAGCAAGAAGCAATCTGGAAGGCCTACTACAAATCTCCTCCAGCTGCACAGAACAATGTTTTCTCAGAAGACAATGTGTGCGTGACTCTGTTCATCTCTATCACCTGGCCTGGGCTCCCGACATCAAGTTCAAAAGCATTTCGCAGGGGCACAGGATAATTACAGGGAGACCATAAGCCAGAAGTTATAACCAGAGCCCCACAGCCAAAGCTGTTCGGTAAGATCAGTCCTGGAATTTCATCCTCCTCCCCTTTGCTAGACTTCTGATTTGCTTAGTCTATACATCAATTTATTTAAAAATCATTGAGAAGAGCTGGGTTGTCATCTGGAGAGGCTGAGCCTGGATGATCCCTGGAGCCCAGTATAGGACTAGCTCAGGCAGCATAGAGAGACTCCCATGTCATAAAAAGACAGAAAGATAATAGAAACAACAATTTATCACACTACGTTTTTCAGAAAGTATGTAAGCAACGAACCCATCTTTCTCCTCCAACTCTCGACCACTGTAGTCAAAAAAGATGTCGGAATCCTCAGCTAGTGCTCTTTCAATCACTCGGATCGTCCGGTCAAAGAAGATGAGGAATTCCTCCGAGTGCAGGATCTGCTGCTTTTCTTCCTCTGTCAGCTCTCTTGGAGGGGCTTTTTATGCAAGAGAGATTGTTAGGGAAGGAAAAGCGACAATTTAAAACTGTTCCAGAGAAATCTTGCTTGTTTTGAAAGGGCTTGCTTATTCAAGGAGAGAAAATATACAGGAAAGCAAACCTTTATTATTTAGGACTATAAATTGCTCTCAAACTCATGCCAAAGGCATTTGTAGTTATTCCCCCTTAAAGATTTCATATTTCATTTACTTGTTATTTCGAAGGACTAAAACTTGCTATAAATGAAGGTAGAATGGCATGTTTTACACTATCAGTTCTGAATTTCTCTGCTTTGAAAATGAACTGGAAAAAGAACCTCAAATAGAGCAGAAAATACATTAATAAAATTGCACTAATTAGGGTCTATCTGTGACATGGTACAGATGTGTTCCCGGCTCTCCACCAGGTAAATCCCTGTGACTTGGGGCAGCCAGCTGGGAAACTGACATTGTTAAGGAAGCCATGTCCTTTCTGATCCACATTCACACAGAGCTTCTCTGAAACATCCCACAGTTGCTTCTATAACTTAGAGTGGTTATTTTATTTTATTTTAGTTCTGTCTGGTTACATTTGAAGATATAATATGAGATGGGGAGCTAAATAACTGTCAGCATTCCATGGTGCTTGCAAGTCAGCTCAGCCCGCAGTCTGCAGCTGGATTTAGAGTTCTATAAGCAATTCCTCCAGCAACCCTTTTTGCACAAAACTCCAGGGAAGAGATGAGGAACCCTCCCAGACTGGAGAGGGCCTGAGGGCAGAAATTTTCAGTTGAACCTGTATGGTCTCTGGAAGCCCCACTTCTACCCCCGAGCAGACAGCTAGGGAAGAGTTGAGCCATCCATCACTCATTTAGAAAACACCTGATATTTAGCTTACAGATGGAGACTCAGCAATTAAAATCAAATTTAGTGTCCCTAATGACCTCACTTTCCTCAGAGCTTCACAAGACTTCTAAGACCATCTCCACAATCAGGCCCACGTTCTCCCTCGACACATGACCGTAGGGATCTTGTAGGTACTGTCATCTGCTATATAACATGTTACATAAGTTTTGTTTGGCTTGATTTATAATATTTTAAGACCCTTGTCCTAGAAGAAGCCCTTCTGTAGAGCTATCGCAGAAGATCTCTCTCTTCCCTTTGGGCTTCCCCCTTCCTTGCCACAGACCATGACAATGGGTGTTTGAAAAGACTCAAGACTCATAATAAAAGTAAAATGAGAATGATTCTGACACATCTGATTCACATGTCAGAAACAATATGGCAAAAATGTGATTCATCAACTACAGCAAAAGACCTGCAAACATAATCCACTCATCATTTCTGGCTGCCCCAAACAGAATTCCAAACAGCTCTTTGATGTCTAAGGTACCAGAGCCCTAACACTGCTGGGTGTATTGGGCCTTTGAAAAATTCCCACCAGGCTCTACTGTGTAGTCTTGCCCAGATGAAGTCATGTCACATGATGAAGCTGGTGACATCTAGATTCAGAATTCAGCATAGGATCTGGTAGAGGTCGTTAATAATGAGGAGGATGCTGCAAAGCCACCATTTTACCAGCCATTGATTAGCTCTCATTCTTATTTATTAATTTGAGCTTAAACTCTGAGCAGCAGTGCAGTTTAAAAAATCATAAATATACACCCCCCCCCCAAAATAAGCATTCAACAATAAGTGATCAAGAAGCAATTTCTTAGTGTGTTTTCTCAGCTTCCTTGTGAAGCTTGAATTATCTCCTTGATGAGTACAGTAAAGCTACTAAATGCAACCAGGTGAAACAAACAGCAAATCGATAAAATGTTAGGTCCCATTTGTTGGGTTAATACAGTTAACAAAGTAATTAACCTCACCAAACAAGGCTGATATGGGCCAAGCAGAATGTTTTCTTAAAAGATTCAGCCTTGGTCACTGTTCATAGATGACTAAAGATATGCTTGGGACTAAGCAAAGTACTTAGTCCAGTACAAAGCCAGAACTTTCTCTCTTCACCCTCCTGCCTTTTCCTCCCAACATGAGAAAAATCAAGAAATTCTACTCTCTGTTTATCTTTTTGAACCACATCCATTTCACCCCGTATCTCTTCTTACAAGTCTATTACCTTGAATAAAAAATAGTATCTGTGTAATTTTACGTAATTTTTTTCTTCCCTACAGCTTATTGTCACTTTGATCTCAGCTTTCAAGACATACAACCTCTTCTCTGGGAGAAGCATAAATGGCTGATCAAAGTGACCTTGCAGAGCCTTGAGTCCAGGTAGGTGAAGCAGCCGCCTCTCAGGACATTACCCTTAACAATACAATATTTGGCCTGAAATCAAATTGCTACTGAACCAAAACAAAGGGTACACTTTATATTAAGCTTTGATGTCTAACAGGGATCAAATGACATGATTTGTTTGCACAAAATAATAACATGCATGTGTAGATGAGCACTTTCAAAAAGTCATAAACAATAGTCAACTTACAAATTAAATAAAAATCATAGCTATTTTTGATTAAAACCAATCTGCTGTTGCTTAAAAAATATTTAAATTGGTCAGTGTTGTTACAATATATTGAGAACATAATGGCGTACCCAGGACCCAAAGTCAATAGATACTCTGAGAAGTAAAACCTCTCAGACAGAAAAACAAATTATTAGTTAATGGAATCCACTCTGCATCAAATACTGAGATTTTTAAAAAAACATGATTAGCAGTCCTTGTCATAGATGCACTTCCATGTTCTTCTTGGACTATCTTTCTGCAGCTTTTTCTTGTCCTTTAAAACCAATGAATTATATATCTCTCAATATAATATTCCTGCATATACATATTGAAATATGTTTCAGGTAGATGTAAAAAGGTACAATTAATTTATCATCAAAGGCCACATCAGAGGAAACATGGATATGGATTAGATAATATTTTATTTGGCTTCATAATATAAAAGATGGGGAATTCTTTTCAGGAGCTGACAGCTAGCAATGCATTCTGCACTTAAAGTATCCCGGTAAAAGAAGAATCTGTGTGAAAAGTAGACTATGTGGATATGACTTACATAGTAATAATTTTTAAATTTACCCAGTTATATTTAGCCTGAAAAACATGTATGAAATAGATGTATCAGTCATGAAATTTTTAAAACTTGAAATAAAAATTTAGAAATTATATGTTTGTGACCTGCAAAACTAAAGTCCAGTACAAATTTTATTCGTAATCTCCTTATTATTTAATTATATGAATGCCAATTTATATAAACATTAATTTATTTTAGTCTTATGTATGAAGTACCTTTTTTTGTGTGCCCTTTATGGTGAATCTATCATATTGGCTGTGTTTTCTTGACCTTTCTTATGAATATGTACTTAGCTTCCTTTTAATTGGTCATACTTATTGTATCCTCTATTTCTTATTTCTAGAGTTCTTCAAATATTTGCTTCTACATAGACAAAATGTATGTAATGGAGCTCACAACTTATACTGAATACTCTTAATTTCATTTATGTGTGAGTGCGTGCATGTGTGTGCGCATGTGTGCGTTCGTGTATGAAGGCCAGAAGTCAATGTCAGGTGTCTTTCTTAATCACTTTCCCATGTTTGTGTCAGGAAATCTCAACCTCATCAGTTCTCTAGACTGGCTTCCCCGCTCCTGGTTCTGTCTTGGCCTCTCCAGAGCTGTAATTCTTGGCAAAGGCTGCTGCTTTTCACATGGGTGCTGGGAACCCAAACTTGGGTCAAGTTTGCATGTAACTTATTGACTAAGCCACCTTCCCAGATCTTAATCTCATTTTAAGTCAAGATTTATTTGTAAAATACCCACTTTATAAATGGCTTGCCTTGTTTTCACCATCCAGCATTACACTGAAATATAAAAGCATGGTGTTTAAAAGATATTTTGCAAGACTATCTAAAAGATAAAAATAAGTAACCCATGCAGCCAGTGAAAACATCAGATGGAATTGGAGCAATGGCCCTAATGGAAATTTTACAGTACAATCAGTTCATGAACAGCAGCAGGGAACCAAATGAACCTAACAGAGGCAGACATTCATCTCTGAAGTTAACGTGAGGCTATGGTTTTCTTTGAATTTACAGGAGTGAGGAGTCTAATAGTCTCTCTGATTCTCTGTCTCTTTGTCTCTGGTTTCTCTCAACAGGGTTTTTCTGTGTAGTCTCGGCTGTTCTGGACTCGCTTTGTGGACAGGGCTGGCCTCAAACTCATGGTGATCTGCCTGCTTCTGCCTCCCTGAGTGCTGGGATCACAGGCATGTGCCACCGTGCCCTGCTTACACTGACATGTAGAGAGTTCCGAAGTTTCGATGAAAGTTAAGCTACCTGAAAGAACTCTGTGCAATAAGGTGTATGTAGCAAAATAGTAAATCAAAACTATGTTGTTTTTTTTTAATGCTCAATGCATTTTGCATTTTGATGTCAGATGGAGAAATGTGTAAAAAAAACTAGAGCATATTGGATTTTTTTTTCCATTTCTTACTGTATTTTTCATCATGAAGAAGAAGAAGGAGGACAAGGAAAAGGAGGAGAAGGAAAGAAAGGAAAAAAAGAAGGCAGATTTCCTTTAAAAATGTTTCCTCATTTGAAACTGTGTATGTCAAGTTTTAACCCAGAGCACATTTTTATGGCTGAGAAGTGCTGACACAGCCCCATCGACTACAGCAGTCCTGTGAATGGCGCCGCGATTAGATCTGCTAGAGATTCTTTCTAAACTTCGCAAAATACTGTCTTGCTTAAAGAAAAAAAAAAAAAAAGAGGTCAGATAGTTTGATGCCAACGTAAACATGCTTTTAACCCATTATGTGCTAATTTGCAGAAACGCCATTAATGGAGAAGGAGGCACTCGGTGCTGCGGTAACAGGAAATGTTCTTTCAAACTTCTTTTTGACTTTTAGTATGGCTTTAATCAATTCCATAAAGCACGGGGACCAGTTAAAACTGAAGGGTGTTTTTGCTTGGAACTTAAGAAGGAGGTGGTGGGCTTTGCCAGGAAGAGGGTTTGGAGATTGGGGTTGGGGGTGGGGTGGCAGTGGGGAGTCCCTGCCAAGGCCTACAAGAGCTCAGTGGTTGTATATCACTGGGCATGTTTTAAGAGGTTTTGCAAAGGAAACAGAATGCATTTCAATAGATCCTGGCTTATTTTGTCCCTGGCTGTACCCGTGATAATGGCATTTACTTTACTGGATTTTTTTAAAAGATGTTTTTAGTAGAAATTTAAATGTGAAATCACTCCCATTGAATGTGTTTAGAGTTTCTCAGAAAAAAGTAAACTCGATGGCTTCTGTGGCTGCAACTGTTAAGATGCTGAATCTTTTTCCTGTTCTCAGTCACTCCTGGAAACTGACCTCCTAGGTGCATGAAGCTAGGCATGGTAATCGCCTTACCGACGGTTCTTCAAAGACAGAAGAAAACTGTTTGCATCTCTTGATTTCAAAGCTATGCAATATGGCAAAAGTGAGCGCAGGGAACTGGGCACACAAGGCCCCCGTCACATCATGGGTAAGGCACAGTTACAGACCTGGTACTGTAAGGCAAGACCACTAATAATAATTTGGCAAACTCTTATACAGCACTTATTTTGTGCCAAGCTGTTCCATACTGGCCCTTTTGAGTCTTACATTAAAAAAACAAACCTAGGAGGTGGGTATTATCTCTGCTTGCCAGATGAGGAAACAGGAGCCAAAAGGAGGTAAGTCAACCAAGACAGTCCTTATTGATCATGCAGCTAAGGTACGGCAAAACCAACATTTGATCCAAGCACCCTGGGATGTAGAACACTTTCTTTTGTCTGACTGCTTTATACTGATTTTCCTATAGCTGAATTTGCATAAATATAATCAAGACAAAATTAAACACACATAAAAAACTCAAATATGCCTTAGCCAAAGACAATTTTTTATTTTAATTTTTTGTAGATTTAGACATTCTTTATTTTATTTGTATGGGTGTCTTGCTTGCATGTATGTGTGCGCATTGCTTGTGTGTCTGGTGCCCACAGAGGCCAGAAGAGGGCTCTGGATCCGCTGGAGCCAGACTGTAACTGTGAGCCGCTACGTCCGTGGCGAGAGCTCAGCGCTGGTCCTCTGGAAGAACAACCAGTGCTATTAGCTACCAAGTCATCTCTCCAGCCTCAGGAGACAGTTTTTAAAAGTTAAGAAGTATCTCCACACTTTATCTATCCAAACCTCTAAGCATATGTAGATGCAATGTGTGACAGCTACTTAGACAAAATGGATATTTTTTTCTCATGAGAATACAAGCAACTGCAGCAAGCACATGGGCTCACGACATACATTCCTACAAAACTCTCCAATCAAGCACTTGCCACATACCAGGCCAGCGTCATGGCCATTTTAAATATGTAAATATTTACTGGGACACTCATTAGACTTATGCTGATCTATCTGTACTTGAGAAGACTAAGTGGAATCTTCTAAAACCTGTACGCGGTTCTGCAGAGACCGCTTGCCAACTCTTTCAGTAAGGATGACAATTCAAAAATCTCGTCAACTGAATGGATTGAGAGCCTTAACACAGTAAAAGAAAAAAAAAAAGAATTGTAAAGGAAAGTCATTAAGTTGGTATTGCGGTATAACATACAGGGAGTTGATTCAACCTATGTCTTGGCTTATGCACTTATAAGTTAAGTTATGCATCTGGAGACAGTTTTTAATTCTTTTTCTTCTTAGTCTTCTGCCAGTACAATAAAGATAATAATAGTATATGCCACCAAGGACATTTTGAATAGTAGACATTGTTTTTTTCAACTTCTTTGAGGAGAGGCAAGTATATTGTAAGGCCTTAAATTGATGCTAGTTTTAATTTTGTCTTCCCTTCCAGTGCTAGGGTCTTGCACTTACTACAAAAGAGCTCTACCCTTGAACTAAATCCCTGGTGGTAGTGATATGTGGACTGTTATTTGTCCTCATGTGGGCAGAGCTGTGGAGGAACCCTTTGAACAGTAAAGCAGTAATGATTGTGGTTAATGTATCCATGTAGCTCTTATGTAAAACTTCAGAACTAATTGATAAAATAATCATATCTGCTCCTTTTCCTTGTGATTATCTTTTATGGCCTAACATGACAACTGATAGATTGTCTTATTTTATCTCTAAATATTTAGTAATCGGTTAACTGGCATTTTGATTAGCACTGAAGTTGGTTCCACTTTCTTCGCTTGAGTAAGCCAGGACACAACCAATTTGTGCTCTGGAAATTCCAGTGTATGTTTTTAAATGTAATGTATTGCGTGGTTATGCAAAATCTTACACAAAGAGATGTGAGCGTGAGCTTTGTTTGCTTCTATCATCTCTTAGTTTGGTAAAAGAAAACACAATAAAACAAAATCATTACCCAGTGTATATGCGAACCATACCTTCCTTTGCCTCTTGCTTTTTGTCTTGATTTTCCAGTTCAGAATCATGACCAATTTTGGGTTCTACCATCTCCTCATCTTCCTCATCCTCTAGAAAGAAGAAAGAGAGAAATGCAATAGTTTTCATCTTTAAATCAAAGTCTTTGGCTGAGGGTGGGAGGTAGACTAAAGGGCAAAGTTCCAGTCATTTAGGGCAACTTCTAAGTAAATCACTTCACAGAAAATGCCAGACAAATGTTCATGAATATATGAATAAATTATGTTCCAAATGGACCTCTTTGAAAGGCTCCCAACCTGCTGGGAAAACTGCACTGAGTGGGCACCTGTTACGTTCCTGCCCAGACCCTGACCACAGGGAATGTCTTGAAATTGCCTCCCTGACCTCTGAAGCTTCCTTGGAGATGGTCTAAAACAGGTCTGAAAATGTTTCCACCTGGAAGTGTTTCTGAGCAAGGGACACCTGCTGCACAGATGACTCATTTCCAATTTCATTTTTGCCAAATCAATTTGTTTTTGACCTACAGGAAAGGGTTAAATACAAGTCTAACCCCAGGTCAAATGCCATTGGCAAGTAAACAACCAGGAGATAGACCCCCAAAGTCAATGCCACTGGTCTGGGAAAAAAACACAACCTACACCAAATGGCATTTATACACTTATAATAGTTCATGCATTAATGTGAATTTAATTAGCACTAACAAATGGGCCCAGTCAAGTTCCATGGCCAGATGTTAAAGTGCCCTTTCTGCTCTATGTAAATGTGGGTCTCTCTCCACCTGCCTCATTAAGAGGAGTGCTTGGGATCACTACTGAAACAGAGGAGATTTAGGGAACAAGGTGTCACAGGGAAATGTAACTCACAAATACAAAATGATAGAAAAAGTACTGAAAGATGTTCTCATGGATTTTGAATATAATATTACGTTTACTCTAGTAATGTAAGTAGATAGTTGATTTCATTGGTTCATGTAGAGTTTAAAAGAAATCACTTCTTCCCTTACCTCCTTCACATTCATTCACTAAATATTTACAAACTTTGTGTACAATCCCCAGTTCCATTGTACCTCTAAGCCCATCACAGCAGATGCTAAGGACATAGCAATGCAGACTTTTACTCAGCATGGGGAAAGTGCATTATCAAGAGAAGGAGTCAGTGTTCTGGTTTAGAAAGGCTGTGCCCCCAACCAGAAATGGTCACCAGAAAAGGGCCACACAGAGGTGACTCTTGAGAATTGAGTTGAGCAAAGGCCTACGGAAGTAAGACGACAGCCACCACTTCTTTCTCACCCTGTGGACCAAGAGGTCAACGTCCAGATCCATTTATTTCCAGCTCTACTGAATATAGCTAAAATCCACAGTTTCAGGGAGCTGTCTCAACTGCCCTCTTGCATCTTTATGTCTTCAAAGCTGAGGGCATTTCATCTAATGCCTCTGCATTCGTCATCTTTAGGTAGTACCAACTTCTTCACAGATAGAAAGGCTTTTATTTTAAAGCCGAGTCCCTAGAAGAGTTAAAAGGCCTATCCTAATAGCAAGTCACTAAGAGTTTATTGGAAAAATATTATTCTATGAGGTGCTTGGCTATAAAAAGGACTGTGATACAATGTGTTAGTTTATGCTTAAAAGTATTCAGGAAAGTCCCACTCTAATTCCTCCGATAGAGAAAAACCCTTCCCCAGAGAGTATGCATTCAATTTGTATTTTTTAAAAGCACAAAAATGTGTATTGTGTTTACAATATGCAAAGTGCCACCAATAAAGGACTACAAACAACAGAGAAAAAAATTTAAAGTGCCTGCCTTTTTAAAGTGGTTATGAACTATTTGTAAGTATTAATTTTTAGTAGCCACAAAATTCCATGTCTATCAGCCTTTTAAAGACATAAAGTAAGCGTTTCAGTGGATTTGTTGAGGAAATAAAACACAAGAGGCTGGTTTGTTTCTTTGAATACTGATATGTTTGCCTTGCTCAGCAAAGAGAGTATATTTTTCTTCAAGACTCTGGTTTCCTTTCTGGTGCACTTGGAATAACTTCTGTTGAGACCATTTTCAAAACAGTTCAATAACTTTAAAGAAAAGGATTTATGGTAGACCCTCTGCACACTACTGATATATGACTTGGGCCTCTCATTCATTCCCACTTACATTTCCTTGGAGATTGAAATGGGGGGAAAAAGCCTTTACCACCCATGTATGGTTTCCTGTAGCTAGATTCACACAAGAAATTAAAACTAGGGGCAGAAGTTAGATACCTGTCAACCCCGGGGGCTCGCTTCATACAATGGCATCTTTTAGACACATGATTTTAGTTAGCACCCTCCAGTTGTTTCCGCCACCTCCAGTTGCCACATCCATGACTCTGGTCAGAAAACTCTTTGTCAACTACTGTCCTCCTTCCTGGAGACTTTCTGAAGGGCTCAGAAATTATGCTATTTATATAGCAACCACACGTGACATGGCCAGCACAGGACTGCCCCTGTGTGTGAAATCCAGAAGAGTTAGTTCCCTCGGTTAATCCTTGATTCAGATAAGGCCAGGGCAGCCAATTTTAACATGCCACAGCCTTTGCCCAACTTCTTCTAGTCTTGGAACATTGGAAAGTGAGCCTAGTGGAAGAATTATCACTACTTGGCAATATAATATTACAGTCCCCTGTCCAGAGGATAGTGCCCTAAGCAACTTTGTATTGAAGACAAGTGGGACAGTCCTTTCTTCCTTTGAAGCCAGAAGGGAGACAGGATAAAGGCAAGACCTCAGTGAACAGATTAGATGTTCTAAACTCACACTTTGTCTTTGGGCCCTGGGAGGTAAAAATGGAGAAGGCAAGTAGGAAGCATTTAGGGCATCAAGGTGTTATAGCGTTAATACCCAGTGTGCTGGCTGGATTGTTGCTGAGGACCCATGTCTGGATTCTCTTGGTCAATGGGCCCTTTATAGACTGTTCCTTCTGCCTCCTGTTGATTCTATAAGTACCAGATTTCCTTCTAATAAATTCCACCAGAGGTGGTGTCAGCACCATATTTCCTTCTAGAAAATCCCATGGGACTTGGTGTCTGCTGCTTGCAACCAGAGCCCTCAGAACACAGGGAGACCCTCTGTTTTACAAGGTCACTAGGTTGTTGCTTTTCCAGCCCTCCTAGGGCCTGTAAAGCCTCAGGGTAAGAAGGGCTGAGGGTCTCACCACAGTCCTTGCTGTTCAGTTGTTGCTTTTCGTGAGAAGGCTATGGTTCCCTCATCTGCACCTCAGGGAGACAGCTAGTCTGGGTCAGGTGGAAAATGGAGGGAGAAAGCACAGTAGGCCATGTCACTTCATCCTGGTCTCCAAAGGGCATCCTGCAGCTGTCCAAAATGGGAGGCCCAAAGCAATTACTACGGGACTTTGAATTGAGCAGGTCAATGGCTGGAAGATCACTTTATACACTCCTAAGAAAAGTGATTGCTATTTTGCTATTTAAACTGCATTACATCATCCATTCTAATGTGAAAAGTTGTGAATGTTAGAATTAGTAGAAGAATCTGTGGCTCAGGAAATTAGCAGAAATTGATTCCAAAGGGAAAAGAAATGGCAAAGAAACCAAGACAACTCTAATTACTAAGGAGCCATTGAAAGGAAATAGAGAGGAATGCTATTGTCTTTTCATTATTTTCCCTTTTTATTATTCAAGTTTGTTCAATTTTGTACGTATAAGAAATATAAGAACTACAGGCCAGGTGTTTGCTCTTCCACCTCTCATAACTCCTTCCCATTCCTCTCAGCTCTTTCCTACAAATTTCTTTCCCACATTCCTGTCTATTTCTTTAGTTTTGTGACCCACTGAGTTGAACCAGAGCTCATGTGTTTAGAGGCATCCACTGCAGTGATTCCGGGCTCAGCAGCGGGTACGCAACTGTAGACAAAGAGTCTTATCAACAACCAGTAGTTCAGGAGTAACGGGTAGGGACTCAGGAGTCTTCTCCTCATGTATCACTGATAATTGACGAGCCAGTCTAGTTCAGGCCCAGTGAAAGTAATGACAGTTGCTGTGAGTTCATGATTACAATTTTTTTTAATGTCATGTCCAAAAGAGAGCGTTTTGTAGTCCTTATTCCTTGTCTTTCAACTCTTTCATTATCCTTAGCCCTTCTCTGTTAGCAGTCCCGGAGCCTTAGAGTTAGAGTATAAATGTCTTTCTTAGGGCCAGGTCATCGTTTAGCATCTTGGGCAGCTATGAATCCCTTTGTATTCTCCTTTGTTCACTAAAAAAAAAAAAAGAGGTTTTGTTTTGTTTTTTTGTTTTTGTTCTTTGGTTAAAGCTGAGAGTATCTGCTGTCTGTGTGCATAAACATAAATATTGAAAGACAGTTTAGTGCTATGTCAATTTAATTAAATAACAATAGTAAGTTCCATCATTGGGCCATGACCTTCCTATTATTATTGATGAGGCTTACAGTAGCAGTCATGGATTTCCTCCTGTGAAGCTGACCTTGAAGCTAATCTGAGAGCAATTGGTTGCCCCTCTGGGCCATGCTACTATTGTACAGGTGGGCATATATATTTCCTGGCAGGTTGTTTTTATAGTTCATAGGGTTCAAAGCTGGGTATGATAGCTGAGGATTTCATGTATGTATATGCTGACCTGGAGCATTATCCTTGTTTATCCTCTCTCTCTCCTGCTGGAATCTTCTTTCCACCAATTCCCTTTCTTACTTAGATGCCTTAAAAATTTCAATGAAGAATGTGCTTCATGAGTCTCTTCCCCATGTATGATGAAATGGTGATGAGACCAGTCTCGTGAAGGTCTCAGGGAGGTGATTAGAGCTGTAGGTGAGCTTATGAGGACAATGACTGAGTCATGTCCAAAAGACACTATTTTTAGCAGTCTTCCCTAAGTTTTGGCTCTTACAATCTTTCTTCCTGCCCATTTGTGATGCTTGCTGAACCCTGAGGACATATTTTGTTGCTATGGTCTCAGCTGAAGTACACATGCTATTGCCGCTTTTGTGTGATTCTGTATTTGAACATTTTATGCTGTAATTCTTCTCAGATGTTACTTAAAATCTGCACCTTCGGTATATCATACGTTCATTTTTGGATAATATGTACATCTGTGTCTTCTAACCACTCCCATATTGCTATCACAGGCCACAAATCCCTGCTAGGGTACAGAGTCTACTTGGCATTCTGGCATCTCACCTAACCTCTGCTCAGACCTGTTCCTCTCACTGAGATTCTTCAATTCTGACAACTGATACCACATCCACACTGGATCATATCTGGATTCAGAAGAACCAGCTCATTTTTGTTTTCAGTCAGAGGCTATGGAAGAGAACAGCCATTTCCACTGCCAAATCTGACTCACTTTTCTCTTCACTGTTCTTTCTGGTGCAGCTCTAACCTTAGCAAATCTATATGTTTTCTCTTTGTTTCTGACACTACCTTGTTCATGTCTCTAAAATACATCTTTGAAGAGGCATTTTTAAATGAGGTTTATGTATCTGTTTGTACAATCAGGGTGAGTTATTCAAAGTTCTACTGAATGTTAGTATCATCAACACCAATTACTGAGACCAATAATATGAATAAAGGAGACACCAATAAATGAAAGAAAAGAGAAAGAAAAGACCTTTTCTTAGAGATTAATATCTCTCTTATGTATATCACATTCTGCTCATAAATATTATTTAGCATCTCAAAAGAAATACAAGGTACTGAATGCCAAATAAGACTTTTGAAACCATATTGATCTTCTTCACAGTTAGCTCTGACATGTCTTTTCTGAGCCAGCCTGACCCCCCATAAGTAAGTTTCTTTCTGATCAACCCTGGAGAGCAACAAGTTGTTTTAAAAATTGGAGATAATTTCAGTATTATAGAGGTAAAACGAAAGCTGAAAGGAGTAGGCAAGACCCAACCAGAAGGCCGGCTGCAGCCAGACTGAACCACAAAGGACGAGACGTTGACCACGGCTGACTAGGTGGCCAAGGGGAGTGTGAAACTGAGCTGTGAATTTCCCCGTGTATTTGTACTACAGATAGTAAAGGCTCTTGCACAGAGCTCACTAGAGTTGTCCTATCCTTGGACCAACTCTGTGTACAGCTTGCCAACTTCTCCCAAGGTCTGAAGAGAGTCACCCTTCTAATACCTGTCACACCAGCCAAAATAAAGTATAACATGTACCACTGAATGCTTACACAAACCAAGGTGAGCGCCCGTGTGCTTTAAAAATATGCAGGAAAGACATATTTTGTGGGATTTTCAGTAAGCACTTTGTTAAATATACTACATGCTAATATTTGAAAAACCTTCACTTTCTGGTCTAGAAAAATTTGGCCAGAGGAAAGAAAACATATATTTCTCATCATACAGAGCGCCCCTGTTAACACTCTTGGCCACATCAGTTCTCTCCCAAGGCTCTAACATGACAGTACTTGGAAAGTTTACTTCCTGGTGGAATGTCATCCAAGACATTGCAAATGAGAGGAAATGAAAGAAAATAATCAAATACAAGATAGGCCAAAAAAGAGTGCTTTAGTAGGTGTTTCTGAAACGTGTAATTGTGCTGATACATACTATGTGTAGTTAATACACAGTGAATAGAGCAGTGGGTCATTGTGTGTGGAGAACAATGCATTGCTCAAAACTACCCAGTCAAGAGTCTATTAGCAAATTTTACATATGATGTTTTCAGATAAAAGGTGCTGACTGATTTTGTTTCCATTAGTTTTCAACTTTAGACCTCTTCAATCATTCCCTATTAGCTTAGCATTTAAGGTCCATTGTTATATGATTCCAACTGAATTCTCCATTGGCTCTCAAATCTAAATAATTCTTGGTCCATTTCTGTGTGGAATAGGCCAACTGTGTTGTTGAAACACCTGACTTTTCCACCTGTATTATCCTTATCTATCTATCTATCTATCTATCTATCTATCTATCTATCTATCTATCTATCTATCTATCGGTATGTTTGTTTATATTTGTTTATTTTTTGAGACAGTGTCCAACTGCATAGCCATGGTCTAGAACTTGCTCTGTTAGACTAGGCATGACTCAAACTCACAGAGATCCACTTGCCTCTGTCTCCTCGGTGCTGGTATTAAAAGTGTGTGCCATCAAACCTATCTTCCCTGTCTTTAGTCTTTCTTTTCATGTGTGTCTCCAAAGCTGTCTCATTGATCATGAACATCATGGATCCTTTGGCCACAGAAAAAGACAATTGCATGGGTTAGTTCACACTGTTGTGTTAGGTCGTGGTAACCAAGATAATTTACCTCTAAGGGCAAGTACCAGCTTTTTCAAGACCTAAGGGGGTGAGATCATTTGAAAAAGCCGAGTCCCTGCCTTTCTCTGCCCTCCCTTCCCTTCTCTTCCCTACTCTAGATTCAGTCAGCCTTCTCTTTATCCAAGTGGGCATAACCAGTCCAAACCCAGTAAACATCATTGTCAATGCACTCTATGTGAAGTAGACCTGACAGAGTTGTAGGGTATCATCTCTATGGCTTTCCTTGGCAGCCTTGTTCGCACACACACACACACACACACACACACACACACACACACACGACAAAGGCAATTGAGCATGTAATTTCCAGTTTCTTGGAAAGAAAGAAGGACATATATTTTTATCTGTAGACTTAAACCCCTCTGCTGCCTGCTTCTGCTTTTGGAAAATTCTGTACCTTGATCCAGCTACTGTGCTTTGAAGACATATATACCTGTAGTCCCCTTTAGTGGGAGACTTGTCCATGAGAAAGAAAGCTGAAGTAAAAGGAGAAGCGGTACCACAGTACTGAACTTTCAACAGTACCTGTGGCTATGTCCTAGCATAGCCAGACAGCAAGATCTCCAGGTGCTGCTGGTTTTTATGTTCTGTTGATTTATTAAATTGGAGCAAAGAAGCAGAAGGGGTTTATAAATATTAGTTTCCTAGCGAAGATATTGTTTCTAAGGAGAAAGTGGCGTCTTTCATCCCTAAGAATCCTCATCATCACCCTGGTTCCCAGTGCCAGATCAGTTGCCACACCAATAGCACATGCAAGCCATCTCATTATCATGTGCTCTCCAGTATGCGTTGATTTACTTATTTAGTTATTAATTTTAAATAAAAACTCTCCTCCTGCTAATTCTCTATCATCAGGTACTCTTCTATTGCACAAACCTCTTAAGTCTTTCGGTTCTACGTCCTTCTTGTTATTTAAGGCCCGCACATCCTCTTCCGTGTTTTACTCTAACGGTCATTCAGCTGGTTTTCTCTCCCCCACCATTTCTCCATGCCAACTCCTGCCACAAACAGCAGTGTTACAGAACTTCACTTGAAACAGAACTGTGTATCAAGTTCACAGGGACACGAGTGGTTGTTTCCATTTCAAGCAGAGTAAAACTGAGTTGTTTTCGAAGTGTAGAGACGTGTTTCCTCTGTACAAATCCTCTCTCATGTTCATATTTCACACACGTGCTCCTATCTGCTTGTCAGGTACACAAACACATCCTGTTTGTCATTTGGTTCATGGCTTCCCCTCAGTCAGACACTCCCTCCTAGTTTTTTAAGTATCAGGTACTATTCAAGGTGCTAGAGGTGTATCTATGAACAGAAAAGGAAAGAATGTCCTACCCCTGTGGAGCTAGGAAGTAACAATAAACAAGATAAACAATAGGTACAGCATATACGAGGTTAAAGAATTGCAGATGGTAAAGATGAATAGCATGAGAAGTGCTGAGTGCTACCATTTATTAAAGGAAGGAGAAGTCCTTACTGAGAGCAGACACTGGGAAAAAAAGACTTAAGAAGTGATGAGCCAAGTTCTCGAGAACCTTCCTTGACAGAAGACACAGAAGCAAAAGGGTAGGGAAGTGCCAATAAATTCAGGGCCTCCAAACCTTTATCATCTTCCTGTGTGTAAACAAGTTGCCCTTCAGGCCTGATTCTAATGACCTCCAGTTTTCTAAGTCTTTCATTTCACACTCTGCCTTGTCAATAGAGACTTCTTCTTCCTTTAACCCCCTCAAAGCATTTCAGTTAGGTACCTCAGTGTTTTTCCCCCCATTCCACCAAAATCTGCTACTTTGAAATTTCACTTATCATTTTCTGATCTATCTAGTGTTATGTTTTGGCTATGGAGTGGCCCCTCTCCCAGTGGCCCATGTGTTCAGAGCTTTTATTCCACCTTGTGGTGCTAATGAGAAAAGGTGGAACCATTAGGAGTAAAGAAAGAGTAGAAGGAAGTTAGGTTTTGGTGTGTACCCTTTTAAGTCACTGGGACTCTGGTACCTCCTCTTGCTCTGTTTGTTTTCTGGCCACCATGAGGTGAACAGGTCCCCTTCACTCTGTGCCCTCCCCATGCATACTGAGGCTGCCAATGGACCAAAGAAACAGGAAGAGAACACCACAGACCTAAACTTCTGAGACCCTAAGCCAAAAGGAATCGCCTTTCCTCTTTGAGTGAAAAGCCAACAACATGCCTTTTATATCGTGGTTGGAAATAGAATATATTGCTCTATTTATGGGTTTTCTTAACCCTTAGATTCTAATTTTTGGAGTATCTGTTGCCTATATCTGCATCCCCAAATATGAGTGTTTATTAAGTGCTTTGGGATAAGTGAGATTCCAATGGGCTCTACTTTCCCCCAAAGTGTTTTAAAAATGGCAGTTTTAGAATTTTCCTCACTTTCAAATTGTTGCAGACCTTTTCCTTGGTCACTGCCTCTCACTACTGACAGCAACTCTCATCTAAAGTCACGGAGAGATTCCCACTGAATGAGCCATCCTTGTCTTCACTTCCTGTCTTAGTCACCGAATGCCAGATAGTTCCTGGTCACCTTCTGTATACTCCGATGATATCCAGTTATTGTTTTTCCAAACCATGAAAAACCAGTGGCTATCAACTTATAGAATGAAATAAATCAAGTTTTTGTGGTAAATGTTTTATATACCTTAACCTATTTAACCTTCATTACTAACCCAGGAAGATACGCTTAACTTTCTATGCATATGAAGAAAAACAAAACAAAACAAAAAACCGGGGCTCGGAAAGGCAAGATGATCCAACTGGGGTCAATAAGCCAGAGGAAGAAACAGAGCCAAGATTCAAACTCATGTTTTTCCAACACCCAGTCTCCTTCAATTTGCTAGTAAATTGTACCAAACAGTATAAAGAGAAAAGAGGAACTCCAACTGACGTTTGTGGCTTTGGCCACCCAGAAGCTGCCACCCCTCTTGTTGGGGTAACGGTTCCATCATTCTCCCATTGACACATGGCTCTCACTTTCAGTGGAGTAAGTCCTCCTTAAGACTGCAGGGAAGACTTTTGAGTCTGTAGTAACAGCCAGCCAGGCTGGGTTGGGCTTTGAACTTTTTTATACTATAGTGGAGGGACCCATAAATTGGGATGTCTGAGGGGGATGAAAATATAGTTAACAATTAAGCTGTGGTAACAGGTAGGCTTGGAGACTGTCTGGACAAACTGAAACCCACGGTGACTCCGTCTACCAGGAAGGCAAATTCCTCTCCTTCCCCAGATTAATCAACTGCCTCGGGAAAATGAAAGCGTGTTACCCCTATGTCAAAGAAGTGGAGTATTCTTTCTATTGGACTGGGTGACTATTCTAGCTAACTCAGTGTTCCCAGTCACTCTAACCCCTAAGAAAACAAACTCTTTTCCTTTCTTGGGTTGATGTACAAACAGCAAAATCACCTCGCACTGGCTTCCCTAGATGGGGCTTGAGAAAGAAGGAAGAAATAAAGGAGGGCCCAGAGATGTGCAAGGAGAACAGTGGGAAACCCAACACGGATGGTTAGTAATATTGTCAACTTGACAGCAAAGCTAGGAGAGAAAGCTCTGGGCATGCCCAGAAGGGGGTTTCTACAATTCAGTAACTGAGGGGAGAGGAGACGCTCTGAGCGTGGGCAGTACTTGTCAGGCTTGAGGTTATGGCCCCAATAAAAGAGGAGGAAAGGAACTTCAGCACTCATCTCCCATTATTTCCTGACTGTGGAGTGTGCCTAGCTGCATCTAGCTATTAGCATCACTTCTCCCAAACTGCAAGACAAAATAAAGCGTTGATTTTTGTTTAGTTTTTTTTTCTGTGTATTTATCACAGCGATAGGAAACATGAGCGACACACATATGGTGCAGCCTAACTGATACGGCGGCATCGCCCACTCCGTTCCACCCCAGAGCGCGCACTTGTTCCCTTTTCACCCCGGCTTCCTTTCGAAAAAAAAAAGTATATATGCACGTGTGTATGTGCAATGTCTGAGTGGATGCGTGAGTGCGGGTGCATGCGTGCCACAGAGCACAGACATGGAGGTGAGAAGACAGGTTCTTGGAGTCAGAGTTCCCTTTCCATCACGGGACCCAGAGAAACTCTTACCATTAGGCTTGTGTAACACAGACTTTGCTCACTTAAGCCGTCTCACCCACCCTGATTTTCTCTTTTTAAACAGAGCCTTTAACCAGCTAAGTCTCAGAGCCTGGAGCCCGAACTTATTCTCAACTTCCTAACATTGTTCACTATCTAACTTATGTACTTGCTTGTATGTCTATTTTTGTCTCTCCCACCGGAGGAATAAGAATTTCACAACAGCAGAGACCATGTCTCGTTTTTCACTGCATTCACAGTATCTAGAAAAAAAAAACCTGGGTCCGTGGCAGGTGCCAACAAATCTTAGTTAGATCCCAGATTATGGAAATAAAAACTTTACAAATCTGGTTCTTTTGAAAAAAATCATGTATGTCTTTTACTTTCAAATTCTTCATAAATAGAAAGGACATGTCAATGCCCTTTGCTGACTTTTGTTTAAACATTTCCTCATTTGATTGCCTAATCCTCAGACCAGGGAGAGCTGACATATTTTCCATCTGAGTATGCATCCTAATGTGTCACAGTTTGATTCTGAACGAAGACCATTAACAGATTTGTTTGCTTTTCATCCTGGCATTAACAGCTTTATTTGGGGCTAAGTCATTTCCCTTGGTTTTAACTTCATGTTTTCCCATTGGCTCAAACATGAAGTCCCTTGTCTGTCAATGCAATAATTTTCTATCAATTACAGAGGAATAAACTAGCAGTCTGAGAGTCTTAAGGAAGTATTTGTCTGATCCAAAAAAACTTAGTTTCCAGTTCCTTGGATAAGGGCAGCTCTCAGTTGTGGTCAGATTCACAGGTTTCAAAGTGCCCTCTTGTTTTCACTTTCTGGTCAGTCTAGACACCCAGGCACAGTACTGGTAAGATGTGGACAGTGAACAGCAGGAAGATCTGGAGAGGAAATGCGTGATGGCCTTAATAACAGGATAAATATCAGGAAAAGTAAGCTGGTACACCTTTGCTATTTGATCTCCTCTGCTCTGTTGAGAAGCAGCATAAAGCAACATTAGCTCAAATAACATCAAGAGGTTTGAAAGATCTCTAGGTAGTTAGCATTACCACATCTCAGAAGGACAGTTTTCACATTGCAAACTGCCCTCATCTCCGCACAGATAGCATGAGGCAGCAAGGTCTTATTCGTTATCCATGTTGTGTGATATGTAAAGGAAAGCTTTTCCAGCTTTTCCAGTGTCGGCTTTCTCATCTGAACATGAGGGACGCTACTTACATAACAGAGTGGACCAGAGAAACAAAGCAAAACTGGATGTAGTAATGCTTTGTTGCTGGCAATGGGCAAAGTGAGTATTAAAAGTGAGGTGACAGTGGCCGTAATTGTACCTTCTTGGTGTCTAGTGGCTCACCTGGCCACAAAAACTTGCACAGTATTAAGAATGTTATGGAAAAGAAAGGAGAAGAAATTCTAGCTTGGTAATCACCATAGAAACAAAGGACTGGAAAGTTTCCCAGAGACAAGCATGGTTGAATTGTTGCAGATTTGAAGCTTAGGAAGACAAAGCAGCCAGTACGGTTGGTGTCTGAACCAACTGCTTTAACTAGAAGAGCACATACCACACTGAAATTCTTAAAGTGGTTCAAGTGTTTATCACCATCTTACTTTTTTACTTGGAAGGAAGCAAATTAATTGACATTTTAGGCTTCTGTAACTGAGGAGAGGAACAAGGAAAGGGCAGGATGGAGGAACACCACCCCCTTGTTGCAGGTGAAGTACTTGTGATGGACATAGTATCATGCTGCCTCCAACACCAGTGTTTTCTCATGTCTTACACAGGTTCACAGGAGAGTTCCTTAGTTCTTCTTCTTTTTTTTTTTTCTTTGACAGTTATAACTGACCCGGCTGTCCTGGAACTCACTTTGTAGGCCAGGCTGGCCTCTAACTCACAGAGATCTACCTGTCTCTTTCTCTAGAGTGCAGATTAAAGGCCTACATCACCACAGCTGCCATATGAGGTCTCTTGTGATCAAACATTGACTAGTTTGTTAGTCATACATTGTATAGTTCCTCCTAATGCAAGATGTAGCCACACAATGTAATCTCCATGTGGTTGCCTCACACAGGCACTGTATTAAAATGCTGATGAGTGCTTGCTTTAAGGTGGATTGCACAGCTTAAGGGAGAAATGACATTGACAAAGTCCAGAGGAGCAGTCTTCATTCTGTGGCTAACATGTATTGAGCATTTCATCGAGCGCTAGCGTTGACTTTCCCATAATGATCTTAGGGAACCCCAACAATTATCTGCCAAGTATGTACTGCTACAGCCACCCCTCTGTATGTGTGAAGAGGAGGGCTCAGAAGAGTGAAGTGAGTCTAAGGAAATTCATGTAGGAGGTCAATAGCAGAAATCAGATAAAGGTCTAGGTCTCCTTTAATTTGGGGACTGAAAGGTTTTTGGCCACAAGAGCTTTCTGTCATATTTCTGGATCTGCCACCTGGAGTCTGTAAAACAGAATCAGCTACTGAGTCCTTGAAGCATGAAGTCTGAGATCCATCAGAAATGTCCCCTTTGTGTCCTGAACTCTACAGCCTAGTGGATTAGATTTCTTAATCTCTGAAAGAACTCCTCTCCTTCCTTACCTGCCTTGGTGTGATTTAGGGCTCTATCAGCTTTCACTGGGAGCAGCCTTCTGATCACGTTGCTTGTCTAAGCTCTTCCAGTGGTGTGCAGAAGAGCTACTGAGAGGTCCTGTTCTGCTTGCTGAAATTCAGTCAGTGTCTCTCCAGCATGGCTTTGAAGCACCCAAAGCCTGCACACTGTGGCTCTAACTCTCACCTCAATTTAGAGCCTTGCCCCATCATCCTCCTTGATCTTCACATTGGCTGCTTCATCCTTCTGTGTCTTTATACAACTTGCCTGAGCAGAGTGTCCTTGCTCACCCTTGTATCCTACTAACACACTCATCCTTCAAAACATAGTTCCACAACTTTGCTTTTGCCTCCCCTGGGTCACTCTCCTTGCAACTTCTGTTTGATGTAGCTGTCCTTCTTCTGTGTAGAGCAGCACAACTATCTCTCCTTCATAACCGATGATTATCAATCCATTGCTACAATGCTCTAAACTCCTAAAGAGGTGTGTGTGTGTCCCAAATGAACGGAGCACAATAGATGGTCAATTACTATTTACATTAAATTAACCGGAAGGTACTCTAAGGGACATGGCACAGTTGGGACAGAGTCTACGTCATTTGTCACTCTATCTTGAATATGATTAATCCTCAGATTGTCTATGTGAGTCTCTGACTTGACTGGCTTAGAAAATGGCTAAAGGTGTTGCATTCAAGTAGCACAAGAAGGTGCTCAGATTAAGTTCTTGGTTATGACATATGACACATGCTTCCTAATCATGTCCCTAGAGATTTCCAGAGATAGCCTATGTCATACCGCTTTTCAACACACAGAGAAAATTTTTGCCCTCTAAGCAAATTCCGAATAATTTGATTGTATCTGGGGGATGTTTTGGATTGTTACATCTGGGGAGTCACTACTGGAATATAGTATAAAGAAGCACCAACGGAGCATGAGATAGCCCCTTGTGGCAAAGACTTAACCAACATGAAACACCCACAGTGCCAAGACTCAGTCTCTGAAAACATGCTTCTGCCACTGTGATGATCTGGATAACACCCAGCCAGCATTCCCTTGGCTTGATGAAGGTTCTTGTGGTGGTGGTTGTTTCCTCTGGGCATGAATATGACATAAAGACCAAGGCAAAAAAGGAAATACACTGTATTCCTAAGGACTGGGCCCTTGACTCATTTCCAAGTGTGTGTCATGTCTTATAAATCCTGTGATCAGCCAAAACATTTTACTGTTCCCCATGAGCTCACTGGATCCTGGCCGCTGCCTCTCAGCAGAGGATGCAAACTACTTCACCTTTGATATTGTCAGCTCACATGAGCTAACAGGCAGGAGAGTACCCACAGGTCTGCAGGGTCAGATCTTTCTTCCAAAGTGAGACAGGCCTCCAACCATGAAGTCTACATTCGGGTAGGCGATCAGCTAAAATCCTGATGCAGCAAATAAGGAGTAATTGAAGCAGAAGCTGGAGAGCTTGAACAGCTTTCCTTGTCTGAGGCATTACTAGCTTTGGGGCCAGTTACAGGATGTGAAGACATGGAGGAATGGCGTGGAGTAAGAAGATTGCCTTCAGGATTTACTTCCTAAAATGCCAGTCTTGACAAGGATGCCACTGACTCTGAAACTCTAAGCTGTAACTCACAACTTCCTCTGATGTGTAAAATATACTCCAGAATGTTCTAATGAAAACTGGCAAAATTATTCCTGAATACTTTAGCCTTTCATAGTAAAGTGTTTACCATATCAACTCTAATACAAACCACTGGCATTTTCCCCCTTAGGTTAAAATGCTGGCAGTAACTAAAAATAAGGATTTCTAGCCACTTAGAAATAAGAATTACAGCCAGGCAGTGGTGGCGCACCCCACCAGCACTTCGGATGCAGAAGCAGGCAGAGCCCTGTGAATTTGAGGCCAGCCTGGTCTGCAGAGTGAGTTCTAGGACAGCCAAAGATACACAGAGAAACCCTGTCTTAAAATTTTTTTTTCATGTCACTAAACAAGTTACTGATCAAGCTGGAGTTTAAACAACATACCCAGGACTTCACAACCATCAACAAAAGCAAAATATTTTACCAAAGTTACGATTGGGTATCATACCAAAGGAATGGAATTGCTAACTTACATATTAAATAAATGTCTTTAACTGTACCTTATAGCTCTGATAGCTAGTTAAATGAAGTTTTTGGAGTACCTACTATGCACACTGCGGTAGATAACAGAGCTCATACTTTAGCAGGGAACCAGCAAATGATCACCGAATACTACATATTATTGACTTGTCAGCTGCACATGCCTGTGCGTGGACCAGCCCAGAAATACAGATAGCTGCCATAGCGTGGACTGAGGCCGAAGACACCCCTGTTACAGACTGCCAGTCACATCAAAGGGGAGCTCTCCCTTTGTGCCAACAGTCAGGAAAACGTTATCTTCTTTCAATTCAAATACAGTAATACTCTTCAAACAGAAGCTGCTTTTATTTGCTGACGGACAAACCTTCAGACCTTGGCCAAGTGACAAAAACAGGCACTACATGATCCTCAATCACACACGTATTCCTTCTGCTCCAATTTGAGATCCCCAAGACAGAGAATGCCACGGAGGAGTGGAGGTGGATTTAGAAGGCCAACTGTGCAGCATCGACGGCCTTCACTTACAGTAAGAGTGAACAGGAGACCACCAAAGGCTGTGCTCACACTCATGCTACATAATGACAAATGCCATACCATTTCTTTTACTAAACTGAGCTCTATTCCTTTCACAGACACTACTCCCGTCTCAGTGTCTTAGAAGAGCTGGCTAATATTTCCATTTGTGGACTTTTTCATCCATCTTTGCTTTTGAAATCTGTGATGACACAGGTACCTCTTTTTTATTTTCCGATCTCCCCAAACTAGCTAATTAAAATACTTTTTAAATGGACAAATGACAAGTTGCATGTTTTTATGCTAGAGCATGTGACGTTTTGTTGTTTGTACACATAATGGAACAACTAAAGTAAGTTAGCTCATATGTCATACACTTACAAAAGTCAGCATGAACAAGCAGAAGACACAGCAATGCTGAATCCCTCAAATATTTCTAAATTCTCATTCCTCATTGCTTTACTAATCTCATGATAGACTAAGAACAGTTTGTGGATGAGATCTAGTCTTGGGAACACATGCTATGTAGTTGTTACAAATAGGCAAAGATATTTTAAAAGAATGCAAAAAATCACCCATCTATCTTTAAATTATTTTCTTACATTTTATTTATTTATTCATTCATCTATCTATCTATCTATCTATCTATCTATCTATCTATCTATCTATCTATCTATCTATCTATCTATCTATCTATTGTGTTGATACGTGCAGTGTTGAACATATACAGAGGTCTGAGGACAACATAATGGAGGCAGTTCTGTCCTTCAACCATGTGGGTATCTGAGACTGAACTTTGTTTCTCAGGCTTAGTAGTAAGTGCCTTTACCCACTGAACCATCCCACCAGCCTCTACTCATTTATCTTTAGTGGGAAGACAGTTCATATAAAGTCAACGTCTTAAGGATGGAAATATTCTGGTATTATTTAGCTCTTATTTCTCAATGCTTTAACTGCCTGATCAGCATAAAAGCTCTGAGTAGCCAAAGACCAAGAGATAGTCTGCAAGCCCAGTACTGCACAATCCAAGAGAATTTTCTGAAATGGCAGAAATGTGCCTTCTGTGTTGCCTGACAATGCACAGCTCCTGACCACTGGAAAGCAGGCTAATGCAAGCCCAATACATGTTTTGAAATATTAGTTTAAATACAAATAGGGGCTGGAGAGAAGGCTCAGGTAAAGAGCTGTGCTGCTCCTATGGTGAGTTAGGTTTGGCCCCCAACACACAAGAATGCCTGTAACTCCAGCACCAGGGCTCCAATACTCATGGCCCTACAGGCACCTAAGCTTGTCTGACACAAGCAAACACACTTAAAAATAATAAAAATAAAAATCTTAAACCTAAATAGTTCACGTGGCTGATGACTCCTGATTGGAACACACAGGTCTAACTCTTTTTTTAATTAAATTTTTTATTTTTTATATTAGTTATAGTTTATTAACTTTGTATCCCAGCTGTAGCTCCCACGCTCATTCCCTCCCAATCCCACCCTCCCTTCCTCATCTCCTCCCTGCCCCTCTCTAAGTCCACTGATAGGGGAGGTACTCCTCCCCTTCCATCTGACCTTAGCTTATCAGGTCTCTTCAGGTTACCTCTTAATGGCAGAAAACACATGAACTTTAAACTCCATCCAGAAGGAGATCAAAGCAGATGCTGAGACACACAGCCAAACTTTGGGCAGAGTGCAGGGAATGTAATGGAAGAGTGACAGGAAGGAAAGAAGGACCTGGAAGGGATAGAAGCTCCACAAGAAGACCAACAGAGCCAACAAAGCCAACAAATCTGGGCCCAGGGGATCCTGCAGAGGATGATGCACCAATCAAGGACCATCCATGGAGAGGACCAGACCTCCTACTCAGATGTAGCCCATTGGCAGCTCAGTCACTATGTGGGTCACCTAGTAAGGGGAACAGTGGCTGCCTCTGACCTGTACTCTGTTGCTTGCTCTTTGGTCACTTCCCTCTAATGGCTCAGACTTGCCAGGCCACAGAGGAAGAGGATGCCAGCCAGCAGTACTGAATAGACTTGATAGGCTGGGTATGTTGGTTGGGGAGGAGGGCTCCCCCTCTTCTGAGAACTAGGGGAGAGGAATGGGAAGAAGAGAGAAGGAGGATGGGACCAAGAGGAGATGAGGGAGGGAGTTATGATTGGTATGTAAAGTAAATAACTTTTTAAAAATTTAAATAAAAAAGATGTGACACAGAAATATTTAGAAAGTGAAGTTACTTTTTTCTCCAAAAGAATAATGCTTTTGAGTTCACAATCTACCTCTTCTAGAACCCAGACAACCCATCTGGCCCTTCACAGCCCTGGCTCCACAGCTGCCTTGCATGCCCTTTTGCTTGCTTTCAGAGTCCACAGAGCTGTTGCCAGCCCAGTGAATGAATGATGGTTGAGGGAGGGGGCATAGGAACTCCTTTCTTTCCTAACACCCCATGTAAATAAGATCGCCGTCACTCTCAAGGCAGTCCAGCCTGTGGAGACAAAGTGTTGAACGAAGGTGTTTGTGCCTGCATAGAATTAAGTCACAAGTAAAGCACTTATTTCTGACAGCAGATTTATAATGGGAAAATCTCAGTGGGAATGAAGCGCTGGAGACCCCAGCCGCAGGCTTTTCATAAACTTTGCCTTGATTTAGTGACTCAAAGAACCAGCAAGCAAGGCAAACTGCAGAGGTAATCCAGTCATCCTTTCTCTGAGCAGCACTGTTCCATCTCCTTGGCTTCCTCATGCTGCTGACACGAATTCAAATCATCTGTGTTTAAAGTTAAAGTCCGTGATTGACAGTTCTTTAAAGCCCATCCGCAGTGAAGATTACTCTAGATATCTATCAGTTATTACTACAAGCACAGTATGATATTCAATACCTACAGTGAAAATTGTTTTCAACGGTGTAATGTCTGATCTGTTTTGAAGGAGATTTTAAAATAAAGAACTAACCATAACCAGGTGGAGAAAAACCCAAACCTCCCTACCCTTTCTCATAGGTGGAAAAGGAGCGGGAAGAGGAAGTGAAACATACTGTGGAAGGCGTGCCCATTCCCATAAAAAGAGGCCAACATTTAACTTTTGTACTATCTCCCTCCTGTCCTCCACAGGAAGGACTTATGAAAGGGAAGAAATTTTATGTCTAAAAGATGCAAGAGTCTCTTGGAAAAACGGCAATTGGCTAAGAGATAAACGTGAAGATTGAATTGTCTGTCTTATTTGTACGGCATCCTCCAAAGAACAGCTAGCCAGCTAGCCACATAGGCAACTCGGAACAAGTGTTTTGTGAGTGGACACACAAGCTTGTTAAGACACAGATGCCCTACTGCTATAATTGGTTACCACATGCAATTGGAATTAAGGCCTTTAGCTGCTTTGTCCAGCCAGCCCCTGTTTGGAGGAGCCTCTAGAAATCTCAAAGTCTGGATGAACCCAAGTTGGCTGGACATGCATACTGAGGGTCTGGCATGACCCGTCAGCCACTCTGAACTCAGCAGCAGTATGCCAGGTCAAGTCCAGAAATGAAAGAAAGAGGGGGCAAAGGACAAGGAAAAACATAAAATACCAAACAGCCAAAAGGACAGAGTAAGGGCGCAGGGACGTGAAAATGCTTTTCTCTTAAGCATATTGTAATCCACCTCCAAGCATTATGTCTCCACTTACACAAGAAGGTTCTTGGGTTTTTTTTTTATTTTTATTTTTCTTTCAGCCAGGTACAGTAATGACATAGTGATGCTTTCAAAATACCATGTCGTATGAGGGCAGTGTAAACGCACTGGGCAGGGTCCTTGCCCTTGTGTGGTTGCTAAGGATTTTAGTTAGAACCTTTGGGTAGGGAAGTAGAAGGAAGTGACTTAGGCTTTGCCAGTAAAGGGAAATAAAGGAAATGGGAGTGCTCTCTGGGGATGGGATTTGAATGTATTTCTTAGTCTTGCTGAGGCTCTTCCTGTAGCTGAGTTCCCAGTGGCATTTTCAAGATTTCCATAATCACCAGTTGTCACTCGCCGCCATTAGTGAAGGGAGCTGCAAAGGAGAGGGAAATCTAAGCTAAAAAAAAATCCATCACCTTATGTCAGATGTGATAAGTGCATTAACGGTGGTGTGGAACAAATATGAATCAGAAGGACAGAAAGATTCCATCATAGGGACTAGTGGTTATTCTTGGGGAAAAACACACCCTGAAAATACAAAGGACAAAGAAGAGGGGAAGGAAAAAGGGAAAGGGAAAAGGAAAAGGAAGAAAAGCCTAGAGGGAGTAACAAGTAGAGTCTTATTTTCTATTATCAGACTCAATCTCCAAATTATCCAGACAGCCAAAACTTATTAAATGAAAAGGACCTTCCCTGTTTGTCAGTTTGGGTTTTTTTTTTCTCATCTGCAAATGATGAAATGTAAATGATGTTGAGGAATGTTGAAAAGAATCTATCCCACGAGGCTGTGGAGAACTACTGAGAAACACACACAGAAGCATTAAGATAGGGTATTCCACCCGAGAGCCCAAGTTAAGACATCATAGATCTGCAGCCTGCATAGATTTTGAGTTGTTATCAGTCCTGGGTTGTTTTCTGTTTAAAGTCAGAATGAGGGCTTTGCCTAAACAACCTGCTTTTCAGCATCTGTGTGTGGTGACTAGCAATCCATAGCCTGAGCCAGGGCCTCTGTACCCATGTGGACCTTACTGCCTGATCTTCCTTAAAATGCCATTAAAGGGCAGAGGCCCAGGCCAGGTGTGGTAGTGCACACCCGTGATCCCAGCACTGAGGGAGGCCGAGGCATGAAGATCTCTGTGAGTTCGAGGCCAGCCTTGTCTACAAAGTGAGTCCAGGACAGCCAAGACTACACAGAGAAACCCTGTCTTAAAAAAATAATAAAAAAGAAAGAAAGAAGGAAAGAAAACATCATAAGAGAATCATGAAGGTGCCTGTCAAAGAAACTCTTCTGCCATGCGCATCCTGCTGTAGGAGCAACGCAGCAGAAAGATGCTTTGCCTAGGCCTGTGACCTCCACTTCCAAAGGATGAAGGGACCATGGAATCATCGATTCTTTCTCCTTTTCTGTGGGATGCTTTTGGAAAAGTGGACAAAAATATCTCTTAGGACTGTTCCTTAAGAGGACATTTTAATTTTGATCTCTAATATAAAGGTTATATTTCTTGTATTGCTTAAAGCTATAGCCAACACGTATTTGCAATTTTCATGGAATCCCATCCTCATCCATTTTATTCAGAGAAGCTGCATCAGACCCTCAGCAGGACCAGCCTGTTGATGGTCCCTCAGAGAAATGTTAGTAGACCCTCACCAGAGATCTCAGTCACTCTTTCTCCTGACTTCCTCCCCCTCGCTCTGTGGTATCTTGATGCAGCTGTGTGTAGTCTTGAAAGTAAGTACTAGGCTATAAGAAAGGGTTAACTAACAGGGTTTCCCATCTATGTGGAAATCGCTATCCATTCTTGTGAGACTTTCAGGTAAGTGGCTGTTTCAAAGTCACCTACACTCTGGTAAATATCCCCTCACTTCTTGATCCCGTAAGTAAGGCCGATGGATTCATGGATAACGCAAGATCAATTTGGTCTGTCACTGGTGGCCCCTGTTTATTTATTCCCAGGAAAAGATAACAGCCACAAAGAAAAGGAAACAAACAAGAAAAACCCCAAAGACCTTTTCAGATCCCAGGCAGCTTTTCAAATTCCAAATTCAGATGATCTCATACTGACTGCCCGTGGGATCACAACCATAAAAACATAGGACCATTGCCTCTCAGGAGCGCATCCTAGCTTCATAAACAGAGTTGCTGACCTTCACGTCAGGGTTTTGTGAACCAGAGTGGGAGGGGTATGCTAAGAGCAAGACAAAAGGGCTAGGGAGATGGTTTAATGATTAGGAACACTTAGTACTCTCACAGAAGACCTGGGTTCAGATCCTAGCACCCACATGGGGTGACTCAAAAGCATCTCTAACTCCAGTTCTAGGTGATCTGACACCCTCATGTGGCTCCCACAAACACCTGAATGCATGGTGCACATATACAAGTACGTAGACATACTCATAAAATAATATGTATTTTTAAAGAATGGGATGAAGTCAGGTTTTTTTTTTCCCACCATAGCACTGGGGATAGCCTAGGAAAGAAAGCTGGTAGTACCTTAGAGAAACATCATCTATGTTCCATTGGGGAAAAAGGAAATCAATTCCAATTATATTGCCAAACTCCTAGAATTGGTCCTGTCTATTGAGCACAAAATAATGAGTATAGTAAAGTGGTATTTTTGAAAACCTCAAAAGATATAATAATTGTGATCCGAACACACCAGTCTGTTTTATTTAGCCTTGCTCATTCTTGGCTCACTAGACCTCTTTTTTTTTTTTTTTGACAAGTTATAAGACTAGTCATAGGGAGACAAGACTAGAGGAAACAGAAGAATGCTCCACAGAGGAGTGGCTCACAAGCCATGTCATGATAATCCCGCATTTGGCCCATAACGGTGCCCGTCAGGGTTGTGTTTTAGCGCTGTGCCATTGGGAGCGTTTCTGCCCGGAGTTGTCCTGGTTGGTATCCACAACTGGTTATAGTTTATCGCATGGCATTGCTTCTCACATTTCTCCTCACTCATGCTCTTGAATTAAATCTGACTTTTGGCTCGGGATTATTAAGCCAATTTTGTAAAAATTTGTCAGGGAGCTACAGGTATAAAACCAAGACACTCCCGGGGTTCATGATTGCTTATGTAACATAAGCTATTTTATGCAGGTTCAATGGCAACTATCAAACAGACACACTGAGAAGCTCTGTTCTTCAGTTATTCGAGAGCAAGGCGGTTTCAGCTAAATGACAAAGAAGTAGATGCAGTGAAGGTCAATGGAGACCAATCCGCGTTCATATGAAAAGTCAATGAAAATTCCCCCCTTAGCTCCTCCTGAAACAAATCCATATTCAAATGAAACTTTGAAACTATGCCCAGAGGATGGGGAGCTATGGCACCTTCGTGTCTAGTGTTTGTTATTATAATATGCCCCGAGCGCTTGCTCTATCTGAATCCTTTTAGAAATACAAAAGTCTCACAGGGCCCTTAGGTTTTCTAAGCAATCATTTTTGCCTGTATCCTTTACAAGTTACATTTTTTTTAATGTTAAAAAAAGGTTAAATTGCTTGACTGTAGTAAACATTTTAAAAGGGGAAAAGAAGAGTTGCAAACATATGTACCTACAAATCAGAGCTCTCTAATACGATGCTGGGAGTATTCTGTATACTAGCTAACTGGAAGGAAGAAAAAAAAAGGAGAGAGAAAAATGGGCCT
>CM053763.1:40147603-40183708 GCA_028658305.1 Pachyuromys duprasi
AACAGTCACGGTCAAAAGAAAATCTAAGAGGAAGAGTGCTTGGCTGCAGTTAGTGAAGCCTCCTGTCCTGAACTGTTCAGTAGTTGCTAGAATGCTGGAATTCAGAGGAGAAGAAGGAATGTTTAAAGCAGCTTAGAACAGCACGTTTCTATTTCTGCCATCTACCCGTTAGTTGGAGTTCCTAGCCATGGTACAGAGCAAGGGCAAAACCATCTTAACCCCACAATGGTGAGAATGTCATACTGAGTGCCTTTCATTGGATCATTTAGCCGGAACACAGCCAGGCTAGCGAGCAGGACTCATATGCCAGTTCTAGCCGCCTCCCTGAATTTCTAACAATATCAAGAATTTTACTCCCAGAAAAGCAACTCTTCATTAAAAGCTAAGCACTTTGCGGTGCCAGGCTTAGGTTCAGAGCCACTGAGAGCCATATCTTCAGATGTGCAGGAAACTGGTTTTCCCCAAAATAGAGTTTTCAAAAGGTGAATTATGTATCTCATTTCCCCACCCATGGCTGTTCCCAGAGTTTGGTGCTGCAAAGATTCTTGCCCTTGCAAGGGCTGAAGGTGTGAATTCCAGAAAGGGTTTGTGTGCATAGGGCTAGGCCCTGAAACGGCTCTCCAGAGCTGTACTTTCTGACCACATGCGCACCTAGAAGTACAGACGGTGCACAAGCATGTCTGCCCCGCCCACACTCTTCTAATCACTCAAGTCGCTCTGGCCTCCCTCCATTTGCCAGCAAAGTTTAAGTTTTCTCCAGCTTTCATATTGTTGCCATGCCTTCAGCCTCATTCTCTCCCACCCAGAATCAATTTATAGAGAGGAGGATGACCGAGGGCTTGGGAAGATCTCACAAGAGATACTTTATGATTAAACATGCAAATGAACTTGTGTCATCATCTTCTAAGCCTGATGAGGACACCAGGCTTCTGTATAAAACCATCCGCTGTTGAGCATTGCCGATCCAGCATGCTGGTGCAGAGCTGTCAGCAGCACGCAGGAGGCTGAAGCAAGATCATTACAAATTCAAGGCCAACCTGAGCTAAACAGTGAACCACTCTCCATTAGATATGTGTCCTTTCTTTAATTTATTTCTTGATGTTTACTCCCAAATGGAACTCTCTCTCACATCTTGAGTACTGTACTTTTTGCTTGTTTGTTTTTTGGTTGTCATTATTTTGTTTTGTTTTTGCTATGTGGCATAGGCCAGACTAGAACTCACAATCCTCCTGCGTTAGCCTTTTGCACACTGGGACCACAGGTATGTGCCACTACACAAAGCCTTGCTTTTCCTTAATATTAGAAGTCTTTTGGGTTGCAAAAGGCCTGCTGTTTTAATGTTAAAAAAATAAATGATGCTAGAAATTTGTCCAATTTTTAAAAGAAAGAGTGGAAATTACAAAATGGGATTCTGAAGTGAATTTTTTATATAAGATAGCTAATCTTACAGCTATTTCATGTCACTTACTTATAGAGAGTACTTTATGATAATCAAGATGAGACTGACAGAAAAAATGAATTCAAATTGGAGGAATACTTGTGTAAAATTAGTAATACTGAAAAAACTGAAGATCTGTTCATTTAGTAGAAATACCTTCTTTAGAAGACCCAGGCCTTACCATTAAGCTGTTATGATTTATGGTAGAATGTGACCATTCCTAGAAAGACTTAACTGTAGAATAAATATTGATTCTTATAATTGAATTCTAGGGGCAAATCCTACCTCTTTCCCCCACCTTCATGTATATAAAATTTATATACATGAGGTTTGTACAGTCCCTAAAAATATGATCATGAGTGCATTGGTTTGAGACTAGGTTTTCCTCAGGAAATTTATCTAAAAATAAATATCTCAGCTAGCTACTTATTAGCAATGTTTCTTTTTCTTTTATTACTCTTTCTGTTATTGCTACTTGTCTTCTGGCAGGTACTATCACTTACACCCCAATCCCTTTCACACCACCAACTCTTTACAGTTTATAAAAGGCTTTCTACAATGCTCCCATTGAATATTTATAATGTAATCACAAGCTTTGATATGTACTTCATTGTCCATATCACAGTTGAAAAATTGGCAGAGAAAACCTAAAAGTTCCCCCAAAGTTGAAAAGTAGTAGAGGCATCATTTGAATGTGAGTTTTTTAATGTCAATTTTCCAAATTCAAAATGATATTATTACAATTGACAGAACCTATATTTCAAAGCCACAAGTTGCCATGTGTGTGCATTCTGTATTTTTTCTAACTTAGTAACACTTCCCCTCTCTTTTCAAATAATACTTATCTTATCAACATGAGGATAATTCTTTATTGCATTAGCTCAATGTAATGTAGCTGCATGTAATCAGCTCCTGTCTTTGGAGACCCAGAAACTTTATCAAGGTCACCACTACCATGAATGTTATTATAACGTGAAAAGTAGGTAGCTTATCAGATTAGTCTGCTAAAAAAAGTATCAGTGGGCAGAGAGATACGCAGCCAATTTGTTATGTGTAAGCTATATACATCTAGATTAAAATGCTCTTCTGAGCTAATGCAAATGAGAGGAAAATCTCACTGACAGAATGAATTAGAAAACATAACAAACAGCTAATGCCCCACCAGGAGGGAATTTAGAAGCACACTAAGTCACACACACTTAAAAAATGCCTCAGGCACCAGCAGAGAGAGAGAGCTGGAGCAGAGCAATGATAAGCTTCCACTGGAGCAGATGGAATAATAAATTATAGCTCATGCAGGCAACGCAACGCTGTTCTTCAACCATTAAAATTATACTACAACATTAAATGTACTAGGTTGATATTAGCAAAAATTATGATCTGTGTGAGTTTAACAGTATATATAATATATGAGTACATAACATGTGTAAGTATTTAATACGTTTACAAATATATAAGGTGAATATTAAACACAGACACTCCAAGACACTGCAGTGTTAACAGTGTCTGGGAAGCAGCTGCATTTATGCTTTCTTGAAATCATTTTCCTTTTTCTTTTTCTGACTGTTTTATTTCCTCCTTTATGAAGCAGAAACAGAAGAAAGTAAGATGTGATGAAATTTGTGTATGTTTTGCTTTAATATTCTGCAGTTATTTATCAAGTTTTGGATACTGTGCCATTTCTTCCATAGTTAGCTCAGTAACTTATTGCGCTACACAAGAACTAAGAAATCATCACCACACCCAAAAACCTATCAGTGTTTCCAAGTATTTGCTCTCTATCTCACATCTTCAGGAGCTCCCCAGATATCTTTTATAGTTGCTTCAGAACTACACTCAAACTAAGGATCCCCCATGGAATTTGTTAGCTCTTCTTAAAGAGTTAAAATAAAAATTGCAGATCGCAATTAGTTGACATCGTGGTGGTTGTCACAGAACGTCTGATCTCAATAACGTAAAGGGAGAAGGTGTAGATTGGCTCACATTCAGTCCCTGGCTATTTGGTCTGATGTACTTGAACAGAGCATCATCCTGATACTGGCATAGGAAGTGTATGTCTTTTAAAAATCAGGTCATAGTTGTTTCATGAAATTATTGAAAATAAAAATGTTTAATAAAGGATTTATATCTTTACATACTTTAGAAACAAATCTTTTATCAGGTTATGGTTTTTGATATTTATTTTTTTAAAGAAGATTTTATTTATGTTTTTGTCTGTATGTGTATGCCACATGCGCACAGGTGCCCATGGAGACCAGCAGAGGAGGTCAGACTCCTGGGGTTAGAGTTATAGGTGGTTTTAAGCTACCTGGCATGGATGCCTGGAACTGAACTTGGATCCTCTGGAAGGGAAGCAAGCACATCCTTAGCCACTGAGCCATCTCTCCAGACTCTCATAATTCATTCTGATTTTGCCTTCTCACTACACTCGTTGTTTTCTTCACTATGCAGGTGCTTTTTTAATGGCTCCTTCTGCACAGAGCTGTTGGGAGCGCAACAGTGGGCAGCACGTGACAGTGCCTTATAAACAAAGAAATGAATATGATTTCCATATGAGGTAGCAATCCTACTTCAGCTTAGTTATTACAGAGACTTTCAATCATAGTTTAAAGAGAGATTGGTATGCCCAGAATAATTGCTGCACTTTTCAAAGTAAGCAAGAGTGAAAACATCTGTAATATTTGGAAGCATAAGTGGAGGTGAGACAAAAAAAAAAAAAAAGACAAAGGGCATAGACATCAGATAAGATCCTATTCAGCCTCTAAAAAAGAAATTCTTCATTATTCACCAGCACGGACAAATCTGTGGAACAGTAGCAGATGAGCACACATGGTTTGACTTTTGTGTGCCATCTAAACAGTTGAGTTCATAGAGTCAGGAATGGAGGGACAGGGACGGAGCGGCACTGTCCTTGTGTCAACCAAGGGGACAAGCTCTAGAGCCCTGCGTTATCCCATTGTTCCTATGACCTGCAGCAGCACATTCACATTAAACAAAAGTGTTATAAGTACTGCTTGCTGCCTGTCCTTAGTACCACCTACAGCACAGCGGAACCAAACCCAATAGAAATCTAAAAGTGTCTTAGTGTTCTTCTCCTGCTGAGATGCTTCTGTGTTTTCCTATTTAAATTATCACTTTGTGTACATTTTTTTCTTTTTTATTATTAATTACATTTTATTAACTCTGTATCCCAGGTGAATCCCACTCCCTCATTCCCCCCCCCAATCCTACCCTCCCTCATCTATTCCCTGCCCCTTTCCAAGTCCACTGGTAGGGGAGGACCTCCTCCCCTTTCATCTGGCCCTGGTTTATCAGGTCTCTTCAGGACTGGCTGCAAAGTACTCTGTGGCCTAGGAGGGCTGCTCCTCCCTTGCTGGGTGGGGAGGTCAAAGAGTCCACCATTGAATTCATGTCAGAAATTGTCCCTATTTCCCTTACTAGGGTACCCAATTGAATACTGAGCTACCATGGGCTACAGGCAAGCAGAGGTTCTAGGTTATATCCACCCATGGTCCTTGGTTGGAGAAACAGTCTCATATAGGACCCCTGTACCCAGATCTGGAAACAACCCAGATGTCCATCAACTAAGGAATGGATACAGAAATTGTGGTGTTTTTACACAATGGAATATTACCCAGCAATTAAAAACGAGGAAATCATAAAATTTGCAGGCAAATGGCAGGATCTAGAAAATATCATTCTGAGTGAGGTATCCCAGAAGGAGAAAGACACATATGGTATATACTCACTTATTTAGACCTATAAGATATGATAAACATACTGAAATCTATACACCTAAAGAAGATAAACAAAAAAAAAGGACCCGGGATAAAATGATCAATTCTTACTTAGAAAGACAAATGGGATGTAGGAGAAAAAAAGTAATAGGACAGGGTCCTAGGGACAGGGTCCTACCACAGAGGGCCTCTGAAAGACTCTACTTAGCAGTGTATCAAAGCAGATACTGAGACTCATAACCAAACTTTCGGCAGATGGCAGGGAATCATATGAAAGAAGGGGAAGTTAATAAGATCTGGAGAGAATAGGAGCTCCACAAGTACATTTTCTTATATTTATGGTTGTGAGCCAGGCCTTCAATAGCTGAGCTGTCTCTCCAGCCCATGTACATTTTCTTATCTTTTAAAGGGAGAGTGGGAAGCAGCCTTACGAGGCCACAGAGGAAAACAATGCAGCTAGTCCTAATGAGACCTGATAGTCTAGGGTCAGATGGAAGGGGAGGAGGACCTTTACTATCAGTGGACTGGGGAAGGGGAATGGGAGGAGATGAGGGAGGGAGGAAGGTGGGATTGGGAGGGGATGAGGATGGGGTTACAGCTGGGCTACAAAGTGAATAAACTGTAATAAATAAAAAATTATATTAAAATGTTAGTATTAAAATGGGGTTGAATACTTAAGTGATGGGAACAGGTAATGCCTTTAAAATTTATGATAGACAAGAAGTCATACAGGATCTTTAAAATTTGCTAGCAAAACCCAGCACATGAACAGAATCAACGTATTGGTACCTGGTGATGCCTTTTCCTGAGCTGTGAGTCTTTTGCTGTGTGACTATGGTGTTTTATACTATGACCTTGTATGCATTTTCCTTTCTGCAAAGCCCAAATATCAGCATAACTTAAAAAACTTCATTCACTATCATTGTTGTATGTGTTGTATACATTGTGTAAGTTGTTATTGTATATGTTGTACATGTGTACTATGTGTGAGTCCGGCATGTGAGCAGAAGTTTAAGGATGCCCTCAGGAGTAAATTCTTTCCTCCTATCATGGGTTCCAGGAAGCAAACTCAGGTCATGAGGTTTAAGCAGCAAGCACTGTTACCTGCTGAGCTGCACTGCCCACCCGATAAATGTTTTTACGATAAAGCACTATTATTGATGCCCTTTTATTTGTGTGCATGTAACAGATTGGCTTTCAGTGAGCTACTGAGGCATTTTATGCATTCACCCACAGTTTTAAATAATAGAGACCTTAAGAATTTTGGTTCTAGAACTACAAGGAAGATATTCCCACTTGGATGCTCATTATTATGATGTGTTTGCTTTGTTCCTCTACACCAGGGATATAATTTGGGATATAATTTGGTCTTGTCTGTATTTTATGATATGCCTGTGAATACTAGTAACAGACTACGTACCTCATAAGAACTCAGAAACACTCAGTGTCCTCCTGTTCCTCGAACAAAATGTCCACATTGTTTCTTTCTTTAGTCATCAAGGTTGGCCAGGCCAGCTACCTTCCAGCTTCTTTCCTATGGTTTATATGGTTTCTAGGCCAAAAAACCGAATAGCTGGGTTTGCCCTGGTCCTCTCCCTTTCATCCTTCTGCTCCAAGACCACCAGGCAGTTATTGCTGGCAATTGCATAGAGGCAATAATCAACTGGCAGAACTCTCTTCTGCCCTACTGAAAAGAATATCAACTGTGATTGTTTTCTAGGCAAATCTCTGCTTGGCACCAATGAGTGACCCAAGACTGAATTTATGAATTAAGAAAAGGTAGTTTTCTGCATGTTGGGTTGCATTTTATGTTTCTTCTTTTACCACCAGTAGGCTGAAAAGAAATCTTGTTAAGAACAGCGACAGAAGAAAAGTGTGGGAGGCATAACAAGGACCAGCCTGAAGGTGGGAGTCTCATTAACTCTAAATGTTTACATGATGTTGTGTGAGGTTTAAACACATATCACTACCTTTCGTGCTGTTTCATATAACCTCCCCCGGACTTCGGATACAAAAGGTATGCCTCTCATGAACAAACCCTACACTGTATTTGAAAATCATGTGTTTGTGAAAATGGAGATCTTATCAGTGGTTGGTAAACTACAGAAAATGTTAATTCACATGAGTGCTGACGGCAGCTTCACTTAGCAGAAGCAGTTTTCTTACAAGTCTAGAAAATATCACATTTCTATATTGGTTTAAGGCTTTGAAATTTTGTCATTGCGACAAGATACTTGAGGAAATCAACTAAAAGAAAGAATGATGCATTTTGCCTTAAAGGTCCCTGGACTCTATTGTTTCAGAGTAAATCATTGTGGTGGAAGGGCATGGCATAGCAGAGAAGCATACAAGAGCAGAGGGGGTAGGAAAAGACCCATCCTTCAGAGACACACCCACAGTTAATCTACATCTTTCAGTTAAATCCAGCCTCTTAGTTTCCACCACCTTTGAATGACAGCCATCAAATGAAGAGTTGCTCAATGGATTAGTTCATAGAGCAGGTCACAAGTATCATGATAGAGTTACTTCCCCAAAGCTTAACTTCTAACTATTGCATCACAGAATGAAGCTTTTAATACACGCATCCTTTAAGAGAACATTACACACAGAGACCCACATGAATATGCAAGTTACATGGACATACTGAAATGTCTACATCTGAATCTAATTCAAACGCACACATGTGCACACATACGCACACTGTGGGGAGTCTAGTAACACAACCCAGGGCCTTGTACTGGCTCGTCAGAATCTCCACCAGCAACTGGTGACTCCATTGTGTCAATGCACACAAATATTCTCTCTAGCACTGTCAGTTTCTACATTTCCCAACTGCCAGCCATCAATCAGTCGGATCCTTTTTCTGTCTGGTTGCTAGGAGGATAACAACCAATATGTTGTCAGAAGTGATACTATTGAAATAGAGATTGTTCGGATTAAATCATGTTTTTCAAAAACTCTGCGAATACTCTGACAGAGTAAGCGTTTTGACTGATGAGCCACTGAATGCTGTATTCCATCTGAATTATAAAAATAAGGTATTTCCAGTGGAGGCCACTGAAGCTGCTATTGGTTGACAAGCTGAGCCATGCGCAAAAGCTACCCACTGAGGTTTTTAACACATCATTTAATGTTTATGAGAAAGAGTCCACATAACACACTGAATAGCTTCAACTAAACCTTTTCTAACACAGGCGCTCCAATCTTTCTAATTTCCCAGATTTCTGAATGGAGGCTCTGCCTAGAAGCTAAATCAAAATGTCTGCCTTAGGTGATGCCCGGCGCCAGGTCTTGAGACTCAGACTGGGTTCATTAATCCCCTTTCCTTCACACTTAGCAGTGTTATCACACCAACTTCTCAACTTGTAAATGTGGCTTTCCAAATAATTGTGGAAGGTAAAGGAAAAAAAATAGTCAATTATTAAACAATGCAGCCCTATCTGATATAACTTAAAGAAAAAGACCCAAGCCATGTAGGGTGGTGAAAGCAAGCCTACAATCACAGCGTCCATGGGGTTCTGGGGAATCAAGGCCAGGCTACATAGAGACTCTATTGAAAAATAAAGCAAAATAAAGCAGATCTAGAGCAGGATCAACAGACGTTCTGTGAAAGTCCACTCGGCATCATTTCCAGCACTGTGGGCTGCATGCTCTCCTTTGTACAGCTCAGCTGTGGTAGTGTGAGAGCATCCACAAACATTGTATTTCAACCAAATTTTATACAAGCCAGATGGGAGTCTGGTTGGCCGTTGGCTCAGTGGCTGATCTAGAACAATAGACTAGCCTGTAAAAGCTTTATCCATGTTAAAAAAACAAACAAACAAAATGAAGAAAACCAGAACTGAAGAGGAACAGTCAAGACAAACTTTCTCCTATTTCTATTGTTACATTTTTTTTTCTCCACTGAAAATTGACTCACAAATTACTTCTATAATTAGAAGTAATTACGGTAATATTTAAAACGATTTCAACTGGCATCTGAAGTGTCAGTATTCTGTTTTGACCATGTTTTTAAAGATCTTCTTAACAGATCTCAAAAAGCAATGTTCCTGCCAGAAAAATGCCAGGGCTTTGCTCTCTTATTGACCCTCCCATGCACATGAAAATATTGCATCCCGTGACTGCAGGATTAAAGAACAAAGACCATTGAGATAGAATCCCATAACAGAGAAGCTCACGGACCACTGGCCACATTGCAAGGCTGAAGAGATGACTCAGAGGTTAAGAGCATTGACTGTTCTTCCGGAGGCCTAGGGTTCAATTCCCAGCACCCACATGGCAGCTCACAGTGTCTGTAACTCCATTTCCAGGGCATCTAATACTTTTGACTTCTGCATGCACTGCACACATGCAGTACATATTACCCCCTCCACACACACACACACACAGAGAGAGAGAGAGAGAGAGAGAGAGAGAGACAGAGAGACAGAGAGACAGAGAGACAGAGACAGAGACAGAGACAGAGAGACAGAGAGACAGAGAGAGACAGAGAAAGACAGAGAAAGACACACAAACACACACACAAGTAATTTTAAAAAACAGTATTTCGGGACAGTGAAGACTTTGGGTACCTTCTACGAAAAACAGGCTTCGTAACTAGAATCATGATTACAGATAGTAAAGATGCTATCGTTTCTATGTGTGAATATCTCTCCTGTAAAGGGAAATGACAAAGGTTCACCTTACCTCTTACAATGTAAATATGGGAGTTTAGACCTCCCTACCCCGAGACACCTTCTTCATAAAACAGGAGGAAAGGACATCTTTGATGGGGGGGGGGGTTATGTAGACAGTTACCCATTAAAACAACGACACCCAAATATAAGCACACAAACCATTTCATCACTTATTGGCAAACCAGCCACAGAAGTGCTAGTGAAATCCTTTGAAAGCATTTCCAGACGTGTCAGAAGTTAAGACTCCGCCCGCCAGCAAGTTAAACTGACAAGTAATTACAATCACTGTCACCATGATCACCAGGAAAACACACTCAGAGGTGTACTTATATGCTAACATTTAATAGCAAACCAAAATCTAAGGACACCAGGATGCCCAAAGGATCTCTGTTTGGTTTTCACCAATTTCACAGATAGCTACAGCAGAAGAGAAGACCCGTAAGCTCAGCAGACAGCCCACCTCACTTACTGTAGACCTGTTAGCTGTAGACACGGGGCTCCTTGAGTGCTCTTGTTCCACAGGGTGAAGAGGCAGAGCTGGCTTTTGGCGGAGGTAAGTTGAACTATCTTTTCTGTCACCTTTTCCTTTGGAAATTTTTCTTTTTTTAATCTTTTATTGAAAATGGATTTTTTTTCTCACATAACGTATCCTGCTTACAAGTTTTCCTTCCCTCTACTCCTCCCAGTTCCTCACCACCTTCCCTTTCAATCCAGATCTATTCCTTTTCTGTCTTTCATTAGAAAAGAACAAGTGTCTAGGGGTTAATAATAAAATAAAGCATAGCAAGGTAAAACAAAAACTAACTCATTGAAATGGAACAAAACCGAACCAACAGAAAAAAAAAAGCCCAAGAGAGGGCACAAGAATCAGAGATCCACTTGTTTGCTCACTTGGGAATTTTATAAAAACACTGAACTGGAAGCCATGCACATGCTGCCTCAGTCTCTGTGAGTTCATATGAGCTTTGATCGTGTTGATTTAGAGGGCTTGATTTCCTGGGTGTCCTCCATTCCCTCTGGCTCTTACACTCTGCCTCCTCTTTCTCGGCATTCCCTGAGCTGGGGAGGGATTTGGTAGACACATCCCATTCAGGGCTGAGTGGTGGAACTGTTTTCTTAAGAGCCTGAGCACTATTCAATTCAGTTCATGAGGTTTTTGCTTCTCAATGCCAATTAGCAGAAGAACAGATAATAAATAAGGGCGTCTCCATAGAGTTGCATATGATCTATTCATAATAAAGAACTTCAAACACACAAAACATGAACGAATCTCCAGACATAATGTTAAAAGAAAGATGTCAGAAACAGGATTGGATTAAATATCCAGAAAGTTCAATAGAACTCTAAACTAATTTGTGAAGATGAAGGGCAGGAAAAGGGTTACTCTTGGGGCAAATAAGAACTAGAAAGCAATTTTTGGATTTTCCGGGTATGTTTTCTTATCTAGAGGCTTGTTACAAGGGTGTCACCAGCAGCTTCCATACATGTCACTGAGAGCACATTTGCCTTCAGGGCCTTTATGCAGGAGCTGGGATCACTGGGACAACATTCATCCTCCAGAAATGTATAGCCAACTAGGTGAGGTGAGTTTAGAAAGCAAAGCATGCTGTTTTAATTGAGGGCTGGAATGTAAAAGATGTTCTGGAAGCCATCTTTCCTGCTTGCCTTATATGCAAAGTCCACAAGTGGCATGAAGCCAAGGCTTCAAGTCAAGAGATCGGGAAGTAAGACATGTAGCAATACCTTCTAGACCTGGGACCCCGGGAGTGTAGAGCAGAGCAGAATATACAGGTGAGGAAAAGGCAAACTATACTCCTAAGGCTGTGCCCAGACAGTCAGAAGTGTTCACTACCGTTCTGTTTCTGCAGAGTACATCACGGCTTCTCAAAGACCATCTCGCTCATAACCCACTTTCTTACTCTCATCTCCAGAGAAGCATCCCTAAACACTGTTGGACCAATTTAATGCAGCATCAATATGTTTCAGGGGAGGAATGGTGAGGTCATTCACACATGGATGGTACAGGCGCAGCACTGGTAACTGCCTTCTGTGCAGCATGTTCGTGCACTTGGTCTTCTGTGTCCCATCTTCTCAGCCTTCTAGGGACTGAGAACTATTGATATCTCCATTGGACAAATGCCCCAAGGCTTAGCAAGGCCCATCTATTTCCTACAGCTTGTATATATGTCCAACAGGCAAGAAGGCTGCTGTGAGAACCAGAATGGTCAAATTCTGAAGGCTGCACATGCTATGTGCCCTCGGAGTCCAGCGTTTTAGGGTAGGGTAGCATACACTCCTTACAGTCATGGTTAGAGCAGAGACTGTTTGGAGAGCAGTCTAAGGATAGTTCCCAGCCCACCACAGTCGCACTGTAGCATTTGGAGTCTCCTGGTCCCACAGATCAGATGCAGGGTGATTTCTTTGGCTGCATTCACACTGGAGTTCTTACATGGCTCAGGGAGCCTGAATATGCACAGCCCTGAAAAACATGTTATTTGAATAGCGGCTTTTAAAAGTGTGGGCCTGAGCCATCTTGTGAAAGTGCTAGAGGAGGTTATCTGGACCTGAGAAACAAGGACTCAGCCTCTTCTAGCTGGTGATGCAAAATGTCACAGCAACAGTGACAGAAGAAGTCAGCTTCCACCAACACAATGCCCAAAGATACACGTGTGCTTTCCTGAGGAAGAGGCAAGGCAATATCTGATGGAAGGTAGAAGTCTCTGTTGTGTAAGACATCCGCTCAGCTCTCTGTACTTGCCCTGGCTATTTATCCCACAAGGCAGGGTCTGATAGCAAAGTGCTGAACCGACAAGGCCCAGTCTGGCCAGCCAGCCCAGGTTCCCTCCCCACACCGCAACACAGCCTCCTGCTATTTCAGGCCATGGGTCTGTAACACAGACGCCACCACTGCCCTCCATCCTGGCTTGTGTGAAATTATGCAGTGGTTTAGTGAGGTCAACAAATAGCTACAAGAAACCACATGAGGGAAATGAAGAAGAAGCTGGCATCAGCCCTGTCTTCAGAAGATAGTTGGTAAGGACAGCTGCCCTCTGTTGCCTCTTATCTGAGAGCTGGCCTTAAAAAACAAACAAAACCATTTTCACTGGGAAAGGATTTAAAATGAATAGTCACACTACAAAGAACAAAGCCCTGCCCCAGACATCTCAATAATATAAATAATATATCACCCCATTTGTCAAATACTTCATGTTTTTCCTGATTAAAGGGCTATACTTCATGACCATAGAACAGTCACTGCCTTCAATAAGTTTATTGATATAGCAGTGTTTATCAATCTATCATTCATATACAATTCTGTCAGTTAGCCTAAGAACACCCTTCAGACCATGCTGAGTGCTACCTCCACTAGAATTCTATCTCTAACAGCTCTTCCTTCCTCATGACGCTCTTTCAGTGCTTATATTTAACTCTCTTGTGACTATTATTACATCTTGCCTTCACTGTGTGGCCTTATTGCTCCCTTACAGTATCAGACAACAAGCTTTTTGAAGGCTGAAAAAAACCACCTAAGGGTATTGAGTCATCTAATTTATATAAAATGTCTTCATGACTTCCATGGTACCAATTAAAAAAACAAACAAACAAGAGTCGGGTGTGATGGTGCACACCTTTAATCACAGCATTCAGGAGGCAGAGGCAGGTGGATCTCTGAGTTGGAGGCCAGCCTGGTCTACAGAATGAGTTCCAGGACAGCCAAGACCACACAGAAAAACCCTGGCTCAAAAAAACAAACAAACGAACAAAGAAAAAACAAACCAAAACAAAAAACACCCTCCAAACAAAACAAAAACAAAAAACAACCCAACAACCTCCCCTAAAAACTAAAAACCAAACAAAAGACCCAAAACAAAACAAAAGCAACAACAAAAACCTCTTTCCTCCCTCTTAGCCTGGGGAGAGTCTCCTAAAAAAAATAAGCACCAAGCACACATACTGAATGACAGCACTCTTTGCTCATGAAGTAGTTTGTTAAATATTCTTGCAAATATCTCATGCTGTTATCAAATGCCAAATATTTGGTTATATGATTATTCAAAATATGAATCACAATTCTACTGTAACTCAATGGACGAAAACACAGTCCCTATCCATTCTGGGTATGGACTGAAGAGTAGATTAAAGACACTATGATAAGGCAATGCTATCTGTATTGAAAAAGCCTTACAGAAGAACGTAAGTTTATAGTCGCTATGATCATAAGAGATCAAAGTCAACAGTGTAGCTAAGAAGGAAATGTTGGGGCATAAGCTGCCATTTCAGGGGCTGACAATTATGTCATTTTATAGTTACACCTTAATCTAAATAACTAGTGTCCTACTCAGAGTATTTGTAGATGCTTCATTTTGTGATATCATATTCGTGCTATAAGGAACATTCATGCACATTGGGCTTTCTCTCATCTGTTTTCGTTCACGTGGGGATGGATGATTGACACAGACAGAACCGCCCAGCATATGGTCATTTATGATGGTAAGTGTTAGCAAAGCAGCATTAGGGTAATATACTGATAAATATGTTGATAAATGCAGGCAGTGATGCACTAGGCCCCTCTCCCACACCCATCCCAACCCTGGGCATTATCTCCTGCGGTTAAATACATGCACTATGCCTCCTGCTTTGAATTTGGAATTTTAGAATGTATATAACATTAAATTACTTCCTTGGAAGTTTGTAATCTCCTTTTATGAGTTTTCAGTGTAAATATTTAAATGATAAAAAAATAAAAACTAAAAAGATAAAACAACACTTAAAGCATTAGTTCAAATCCAGTAAAACGTAATCCTACTCCATAAAACAAAACAGGCGCAAGAGAGGAACAAGGCAGGTTTGTTCCAAGTTCAAGCACAGATGTCACCGGAGAACAAGGCTCTTACTCTGCATCTCTGAAGGGTCAGATCATTTTGCAAAGTGCCTGTCAAATTTTGGCTATTTTCTATTTTCCAGAGAGCTGACTGTTAAAATCAATAGAAATGTTAGCGCATTCAGGCCATCCTTCGAAGGGTTAGACAGACTCATGCCCACAACAGTCAAAGCCATTTCTGTTTAGAATCTTGGGAAGGAACCTATTCCAAACTTCCAGAATCACAGCTGGCAGGCTGTAATTTCAAGTTGCATACAGGATAATGTGTATTAGTCCATTACTAAGCTGTAAGTTGACACCAACCTTTGGAATTGCTTTCTCAGAGGAAATGTTGAAAAGCCAATGCCTCAATCATTTCCAACAGGGCTGGGGAAAACATTCAGACAACCCATTAGATCCTTTCATCTCACATTTTGATGATTTTCATCAAAAGGGAAGTGGAAAGGGGGTGATTAGACATAAATCTTCACCGCTGAACATCCAAACATGTATTTTTAGGCTCAAGACATTGATAACATATTGGCAAGTCTTGTCCCCACTTACATGAACTGGACCAGCTGCCCGGAATATCCTAATGGTAATGGACACGTTTCCAGAGCTGGGACAGGACTGAGAGTAGATACTAAGGCAGATATTGCAATCCATCGTATTTTGACAGACAAAAGGCATTTTTACGAATACCGACGAAAACCTTAAGCCAACAGGGATTAGTTTGGAGTTTTCAGTTGCCAGTGTTAATGCTGTATTGCATTCGAATTGCAAGATGAAAGGGTTGTTCTTTGGTGATGTGGAAGAGTCCAGCCAGATTACACAGGCTGGGTGCAGTCACTTTAGAGTCCAGAGTGGCTTCATAAAAGAGGGACCTGTCTCTCTGGGACAGGCTAAAGATGTGAACTTTGTCCCAACCTGTGAAGTGTGGTTGCCTCAGGATGGACCTTATACTGAGACTTCAGTGACCATGGCCTGTCACACTGTGCTATGCTAGCACAGTATGTCTTTGTCTTTGGGCAAATATGCTTGATTTAATCTCTACATTGTATCAAAATTTCATAAACTCTGAAGTTTTGTTTTTTTTTTCTGAATGTGTCGCCTTATTTCTCATTCTTATGAGACTCAGGGAAAGCTAGCAACCATCTAGTCCATTGCTGCCTAATGGGAATATAACATAAGCCCCACATGTGATTCAAAGTTTTGTAGGCGTCACATTCAAAAAAGTATAAATATAAAATATAAATAATACATTACAATAAAGATAAGAACACATAAGTGATTTCATACAGAAAAATTATTGGGCTATGTTTTTACTATTCTTTCATACCAAGTTAAGAGAATTTATTATGAATTTAACATTTGTGGTTCACAGATCTCAATTTGCATTGCTGCATTTCAAGTGCTCGGTAGTCTCACCTGACCACTGGCTACTATCCTGGAAGGATCACACATCTAGAATTAAAGGGTAGTGAGAGTGAAAGAGAGTTGGCTCTTTGGGTAAGAGTCCTTGCCTCATGAGTTGAAATCGCAGCACCTATGTAAACAAGCTAGGCATGGCTGCATGTGCCTTCAACCCCAGCTCAGGTGTGGGGGGCCATGGGAGGGGGGAAGCCAGGAGGATCCCTGATACCTGCTGGCTGCAAGTGCTGGGTTTAGAGAGAGAATAGGAAGGTAGTGATAAAGAAGGGTGCTAGACATCTCCCTCTGGCCTCACATACAGGTGTGAACACACACCCTCACACCACACTCGCCTCACACACACATACACATACAAACACACACACACACACTAAATCATCATCATCATCATCAAAAGTAGTAAGGACTAAGCAATGTAAGTATAATTTGGTAGTCAAATCTCAAAGGACTGCAAATCATGAACAGTATGTTTCATACTCCCAGAGATAGGAAAAAAGAAAAGTCTGTGAAGGGTCTCTCTAAATTTTTCTTTCAGTGCCCACATGTGCTTTGTAACAGGCTCCATGAAATCAAAACTATTCTCAGTACATGCTCCAATATGAAAATCAATGCCCTTTCCTATTCTTCCTTGGAAACTATGTAAAGACACAGAATTGTCCCTATACCTTGGTGCTAATTGTGGATGCTTGGCATGCCAATATGAACTTCCAGTGAGTAACTGTTATGCAGCCCAATTTTTTTTTCTAATGTGGTGGTAGGCAGTTCTCTATTTTAATTCCCCTCCCCTCAAGTAGCATTTGTATGAAGAAGTCATACAACTTCCAAATATGTGTGACTTGCTAAAGGCAATTAAAAGAATGTTGACAGATATTATGGAAGAGTTTAAACTGCCTCCCCATAATAACAGACCATTGGTCTATGCAGGGAACTTTTACAAATGAGCTACAAAATGTATCTATCCCACAAAAATGATTCTCCAGGTCCCATCTTCCTTCATGTAATACAACCTATAATTTAATAATAATAATACTCACATGGGGATAGGACCTCGCTGTTTATGAAGCATGGTTTACCCATCTTCACTAAGCCTCAGAAGAAACACGGGAGGCATGGATGGAAAGATCAATGAGACACAAGTTCTCTATAACCTATTTTCTTCCAACATTTTATGTTCTTTGCGCACATGGATTACACACAAGGCTATGAGAAGATGGTACTCTGGCATTTTAACTTTTTAAATTTTCTAAAAAAATCCTTATCAGTGATTTTCATGTGGTTTCCACAATGAATAAGTCATAGGTCTTGTCCTACTCAACTTTGGAAAACTAAATTTTAGCAGTCAAAGCAATTCCCCTATTTTTCAGTTGATGATAATTAAACAAAATGGTGGATTGAAGTCTTTGCCCTAGACTGACTTACAATTTAAATCACATTATAGGAGTTCCCACCTGGTGCAAGAAGAGCTAAGCCTTTAACAGACTCTAGCCTACAACAACAAACAGACAAACAACCCTCAAATGGTAAAAACATAAGATGTTTCTAAAAGATTAAAACTCAGGTTGGAAGGCTGATTTTTAATGTTTTAGAAGAATCTGTTGAGCATAGTCAGGAAAGAAGTTTCAGGAAAATAAACAGTGACCTAAAACCAAAGTCTTTAGAACTCAACACCACAGAATTCAATTCTATTTTTAGAGAAAAGTAGAAGGAAGGAAAAAGAAAGAAAGAAAGAAAGAAAAGAAAGAAAGAAAGAAAAGGAAACTAAGGGGTTTCAATCATTGGACAAAGAGTGGTCTAGTTTTCTCTACATATTTTAAAAGCCAGAAGTCTGTTACCATGGCACCAACTTCCCTCACCTTCTATACCTGAAAATGAAGGAGGAACAATGAAGGAGCACAGGGCATGGAGTGACAGGCAGAACGTCTGGCTAATATGGCTGCCCTATGATCCAGTTTGCTCTCTTCTACATAAATGCATGAAGATGTCTGTGAATACAAAAGCAGCCACACTTGGGGAGATGGTTCTCGGTGATTACGGCACTTACACCAGGAGCTTGACCAGCAGACTTTGCATCTCTAGAACCCACACAAAATGGTGGACGAGGAGGCAAGACAAGGGATTCTCCAGAGCAAGCTGGCCAGCAGGCCTGCAAGCTCCGGGGTTTGATTAAGAGACCCTGCCTCAATGAATGCCGTGGAAGAAGGATGGAAGATGATTCTTGCCATCAACTTCAGGCCTTCACATGTGTCTACAGGTACGTGTGTCTACATGCTCGTGTGCCCACACAAGGCAAACATGGATACACACATATACAGACCACACAGACACATGAAAAAGAAAACCAAATAGCCCGTTTCACCCAGCATGGAAATGGGAAGGAGTGAGCAGGGAGACCCTGCTTCATGTGTGGTTTTCACCTTCTCTTATTGTAGGTGCCACACATGGAGACCAACGAAGACAGCAAACCCAGCAAAACGGGGTTTGGTTTCCTTAGTTCAACAGCTCAGTATGCTGGAAGGCCCCTCATGCCAAAGTAAGCTAACCAGACGGTGCTCCTCCCAAGAGCTCTCTGCCTGCTGTGTCCTGCAGAAATACAAAAGTTATTCCCTTTGAAATGATGCTTTAATCCATTTCAAAATACACCAAGCCTGTGTAAGGAGCTTTCTAAATTACTCAGACCATTTTTTTTTCAGCCCACTGATGCTAAAGAAGAAAAGTAAAATTCCGAATGAAAAATGTATTTGCCATTTGATTTGAATAAAGATTAAAGATACAACTTAGCAGCTGTTTGATTTTATGTCATTCAAATTCTAGTTTCATATTTTTTAATTGCTACTGTGAAAAATTCTTTGATTGCACTTGATGGGATTAAGTTTTGCCTTTTTAATGATCAAACATGGGAAAATTCAAGTGTGTTCTAGTTAAGAACATAAATTGTTGCGAGTGTTTAAAAGACAGAATCTATTGGGACATTATTTTATCTCTAGGATGGATACAATACACAGTAATTGTACAAGGCACTCTCTCATTCACAGCTCTTTCAAAATGACGAAAATATTCCTTCAAAGGATAAGACAGGAACTATTTACTGGGTTAAAAGGAAATACGGGGTCATACTATTTGTGACCATATTGTGACAGGAGTCATTTAGAGAGGACAGTGACATATCCATCACCAGCCATGGTGTGACAGTCTCAAATGTCACTGGTTAGTCAAGGAAGTCATACATTTGGTGCACATTCAGCTCCTGGGATTTAATTTTATGAGACGACCAGGGTGTTTGCGGATGAGAGAAGCTTAGGAAGAGCACTGGTTTATCAAAGATCTAGGGATCATACAAGAATTTTTGATGATGAAGCCCAGACCATGTGGTTTTTTACCGTAGGCAGAAAAATGTATCCAAATTGTATCTGAAGACTAAGAAACAAGGGCAGCATCTTTGGAGTGCAATGAACAGGAAGAGAATAATGGAAGTGATGAAGGAGCCCTGGGCTCCCACAAAAGGCTCCCCCCCCAAATAGTCTCTTATTCTATAGAGGTTTGGCACACGTGAGGATCTCTAAGATTCTGTAAGTTTCACAGCCATAACAGACTATGTATAATTAGGAAAGAATGACTCCTCAGATTACTCTGATACATTTCACAATATCCATAATAAAATTTCCACCTCATGTGAGCTGTTGATTCTGGATGAAGTGGTCAATTTTTCATCTCAGTGGAAATATATTTTACTTTCTTCAGGACTCCAGTTCTTATTAATGCAAGAAAATACAATTCCATTTTGAGGCAAGCTCTGATAACTCGATTTTATGGAGGTAGCCCAGAGAGGGAGAGGACATTTGGCTATTATTTGTAAGAGATGCACTGAAAATTACAGAGTTCTTGAATAAATGTTAAACTGGCTCCTCATGACAGTCACTCGGAGTGCCCTTCTCCATAGACAGTCACCACAATCCTTACAGCGGGATGCTGCTCTGTCTTGGATAAACACTTTCCACAAAACGGAATATTCAGTTTATACGCAGCCATGCTAGTCATGGCTCCAACTGGGAGAGGCGGTTTCCCTCCATCTAATTTAGAGTCATACAAACCTGCCAAGAGTTTGGAAAGAGAATTCCATTAAGATTTAGAGCCAACACACAGCAACAATGATTGCTTTCAAAAATGCACTTTAAACTTTATCTGTTTCTGTTTTACAAAAAAAAAAAAGTTGATGATAGTTGACTGTCTTCTTCCTCAGCTCATGTCCCTCTTGGGGGATGTCTTACATTACTCTGTCATTTGTTTCAATTTATATTCACATGTTATTGTTATCTAAAGAAGTTCACACTGTAATCGGATTTTTTTTAGCTTTTTACTCAACATCCTTTTTCTGTCCCAGGATCTCATGCAGGAGGACATATTAAAGTTAATCACAGGGCCTAACAGTTCCTTGTTCTGGATACCCTTGAGAGCTTTGAGAAGTACCAGCCAATTTGTGGAAGATGCCTTTACCTGCCATGTTCTTTTTATGCTTGGATGGGGTTATGGGGGAGGGCATAGGAGGGCAGTGCATTCTCATTATACCACACATGACCTAAACCTTAGTAGGCCCCCAGACCTTAGCAGGAATGACCCCATGATGGAAGTGCCGTTCAGGGTGTAAACTCAGCATGTAGTCAGCACCACCTCTCAAAACTAAACCAAAGGTCTAATCCATCAACGTTCATATTTCTAGACAACTCTCAAAAAGTAGTAACCTTGCTTTCTGGCTTCTGTAGTTCTGATTCTGGCTAACTGTCCTTGCTAACAGGGTATTCCAGTTAGCAACCCAGAACATGGCTTTTGGGAGCTGAAAAAGCTCACCCTGAGAAAGGCTGGGTACTCTACAGGGATCTCAAACACCCCGTGTAGTTGCTGCCTGCGGCTAACAAAGACTTTCTGTTGGCCTAACCCATTTCTGGGCAGGCATCTCTGGTGAGCACCCCAAACTGCTACCAGGAGAACTGACCTGCTGCTGCTATCCGTGACCTTTAGGTTGACATGTGTCCAGCTCCTTCACCAGGAAGTCAGTCTTGACCCCATTTCCCACTCTGTGCCCTTGGTAAGCAGTTACCTAATGTTTGCAAGGGGTGTCTCACCTCCTCCATTGAGATGTTTCCTACCGAGAAACGTGTGTCTTCTTACTTTTTGTTTATCCCGCCCTTTACCCCCACTCAGCGGTGTGAATATTCCACTTGACTGTCACCCGGTAATATGCTATTCGTTTCATTTCCGTTCAGCTTGTCCTGGCTTCGACCACTAGGTGCTCTTCCAGTTTGTTCTTCAAGATCAGCTTTCAAAACTGTCAACACATCTTCCTGTTCTTGTGCCACATTTCCCAAGTTGTACATGAGAAGAATGTGCCAATTTGCGTGTTGATTTTTCTACTGCTTTAAATGTCAGATCTGTCACATGCTGTCTCATGCAAGTGCATTGGGTTGGGCTTGTCCTCTCTCCGTGGACAATCACATGTTCTTCCCATTTCCAGTAGCTGGCTCTTACAGTTTACCTCTAACTCCCTTCCACTCCTGTCTTTCGCTTTGCCTCATGCATTTTCCTCCAGAGCATTGATTTTATGAAAAGAATACCTAACCTACTAATCTAACTGACCCTTTGTAAAATTAACAGGTATTTAAAACTGAAATTAGTATGGTATGTTTCTAATGAGCTAGCCTTGCAGCTGGCTTGTTGGTTCCCTCTTTGAAGAAACATTGGGTCAGTCATCAAATCTCATACCTAGATCATATTTGGGTTATTTCAGGGTAGTGCAACTCACAGACAACATCCATTAGGTATTTCATGGGAATTCACACCTGTAATCCCAACACTTAGGGGCAGGCAGAGGCAGGCAGATCTCTGTGAGTTCGAGGCCAGCCTAGTCTACAAAGTGAGTCCAGGACAGCCACGGCTATGCAGAGGGGGAAAAATCATTGTCTCAAAAAAAAAAAAAAGATTGCCAATTTACCAGGGTCACAGCCTCCCATGAATACGCAGCAAAACATAGGAGGCTTAAAACGTTGAAAAGAGACCAGTGCAATTAAATTGTCATTCGTGATTGTTTCTGGGTCTCCTCCCTAGCAAAAAAGTGAAAGCTTTTGTGTCTCATGCCTTGTCCTCATGGGCTGGAGTTTCCAGGACTTTGAGCGGCACTCTAAGATCTATGAGAAACACTCATATTAAAGTAGAGGACAGGGAAACTGAACCTGTCCCTTGAGTGAGGATAATATGCAAAACACCGCTGAAAGGAGAAAAACAGTAGGATGGGGTTGGTGAGTGCAAGTATGTGTTCGAAATCAAGGAATTTAAGATGAACAAACATGAAGGCAAGTGAGAAGTCAGCTCTAAACACGCCTTCCCCATGGAGGACCCAGCAATTACCTTCACCTCTGGGTTAAGCTTTCTTACCTAAGGAATTTCTTCAGCTCCACATCTGCGTAAGGTGTCAACAGCAACAGAGTGGACAAAGAAAACCAACTGCTAAAAGACACATGTACACACACCCGTTGCTTCCCTTCCTGCATCTGCTTGCCGCCCCATCTCTGTAATTGTCCTCCTGAGGTGGAAGCTGCCTGCAGGGCTGAAGCACTTCAGCTGTTCCTCAGGCAGTAGGTAGTTAGAGGAGCAGGGAAAGAATCCAAGGGAGAGCTACAACGCTATAGGAAGAATGACATCAGGGCATGGCTCGGAGTGAGCACACAGCTGAGCAGGAAGGAGCAGAACTCTGAGGACAACATGGCTGAAAATTAAGTTAGCTGACTGGCCTTAGACTGAAAACCGAAGTTAAACTGCTTCATCTACAGAACAGAGAAGCAGGCAAGGCTTCCATCGTTTCCTGTCCATCCCCCCCCCCCCATTTGAGCACAGGGAAATGAAGGCGAAAAGGTGAGCTGACCCCCCTCAGGCCACCCCGAGAGCTTCTCCCACCTCCCTTTCTTTTTAAAATAAAGGTTTACTTTAGATACTCAAACAGACATTTTCAAATGTTGTTCAATTCCGAAACCTCAACCACCGGTCTCCATGTTTACAGTTGAGGATTATACAAATTTCCCTTGCTCCTCTGAGGCCTCATCTAAGAGTCTGATTGATGTGCTCCTGCAGCCCCAGGCCAAGGGGCAGAAGTTTCTCAGAGCACACAGCCCTTAGTTAATGGACACATTTTTCATCCCGTGGAAGGACACATGGCTGCAGCCAGCTACGGGGCCAGCCAAAAGTGGCACCTAGCAGCCCTGAAGGGCAGCTAGTGCTCAGTGCCCAGAGAGTGAAGAAAAACCACACGAAGGCCAGTTCAGATGCCCCAGGATACAGCAGATGCCTTTCCGCACCCACCGACACACTCAGAAGGATGAGTGGCCAAGCTCAGTAGCTTGGATTTAAGTGTGTTTAAACCTAACCCCTTAAACATATACATTTTTCCGGGTGTCTGGCCAGTGAGAGGATTCTGCAGAATATGAGTTGGAGAGGTTCCAGGATTTCTTAGTAAGAAATGCTTAGACGGTGCTTTTTTTTTTTTTTTTTTTTTTGGAAGAGGTCTTCGAAGCCTGTGGGCTGGCTAATTCAGTTTGCAACGGTTTTTAATTTTTTTTAATGTGGCAGTTTATAAAACACAAAGGGGCTGTCAATAGTTCATCTCAAAGAATGGAGGCGTTAGCAAGGGTGGAAAGCTCCCCTTGGATCGCTTCATAGCGACGCCAGGGGGTGGTAAAGACACATTTGCACCCTGGGAGAACGCTTTTGAATCTGCAAAATCCTACTCCTCCCGCCTGGTAATTCTCCCTCCTAAACCTTCCCCCGGCTGTCCTCAGACCCCAGCCCAGGCGGCCAAGGTCGCACATTACACCAGGTCAGGGGATGACTGGCAAGGCCAGTTGGAGAGTGAAAGTGTAAACAGGTTTTTATTTCCCCCTTCTTCTGGCTCTCCATGAATAGAACTTTCACAAGAACCTCAAGCTGAAGGAAAAGTTAGATAATCACACCCGGTTGCCTTAACTTCCCAGAGTCATCCTTACTGTGGGTCAATTAAGGGCTCCTCAGACACGTGAGGGGAAAGAGGTAGCCTAGCTTTATTCATGGTTTTTGGGTCGAGGTAGCAAAAGACACGAAAGAACAACTTTGAAGCATTTCAGCCAATTTTCTCACTCTGATTGCTTTGACTAAACTGAAATAATTTCCATGTTTTCAGATGAGCTGAAATCAGGGTGCCAGCGACTTTCCAAAACGTGAGCCAGCAGCGCCGCCTACTGGCTCTTTTCTAAACTCATGCAGGCTTGAAAGCGGGGCAAAGAAGGGCTTAAGAGACGAGAAAATGTCCAAGAGGAGACATACGCTAAAGAAATTATTCATACTCACACGTCACAGGTTAAATGAAAATGTTACTAAGTGCCACGTAAGTGTTTCAGCAAATATAAGAAGTGGTCTCATAGCATGCAAATGCCCTTTTTAAAAACGTAAATCAAAGCACTCATATTAAAACAATAATTCCTCTTCAGCAGCAACTGGACAAATAAACATATAGTGATATCCACGAAATTCACATAATTAAAAGAAAATTCTCCACTTATCCCTGGGCTCTGCATTTAAAACAATAACAAAGAGCTTTTTACTGGCAATGGAAAATGAAGTCCCAGAGCCCACAACCAAGTGACTTTATATGGGAAATATTTGATTTGGAAAGAGGGATTTCTGTTCTGGAGCAAGATTTTTAGTTAGGAACGTTCCTGTCTGTGGCTTCTGCTCTTTCTTAAATGCATATTTCAAATGTGAGGGTCAGTGTGACTTGTAAATGCCCTCTGTCAGGCAGGCGAGGCACAGGCACCTTACTGGGCACATCCTCCAGAGAGGTAGCTCAAGGCTTTCGGGGTGCACGGACCCACAGTGGCAAAAGCAGTTATTTATCTTCTGGTAAGCCAAGCTCTCCTCATGCTGGGGAGCCCATTTCCCTCCACTTTTTTTGTTATTGAACCGTTAAGAGTGAGGAGGCTACTAGGCACTTCATTTTCTCTGCCTGTGAGCTGGCACAGGGGACCTTCCTTTCCCCTAATTGTTGTTATCCATGTGTGTTATTACTTGAACACATAAACAGGCTACACTCTGACATTTCCATGCAAGCATCTATCCGGCTTCGGTGTGTGCCCACCTTCCACACACCCTCTCTTGTCTTCCCTGATTTCCTTCCCTCTCTGTGGTCTTCGCATTCTGTGGCAGTACGGGGAGACTTTTCATCGGCATGTCCCACTGAGACTGAAGAAATGCTAACTGAAAGGCAGACGAGCGAAATATTCTGACCTTGCTGATATAGGAATTAGCATATACAAATTTACAGAGTGGAAAGCAAACGTTTCAGATTTTCTCTCTTTGACACATAAGAACTCCATTCTATGAACCTATGGCTTTTACTTGACTGAAATTTATCACAGTCTCTCACACACAAATACCCCACATTGATTTACTTTGATTTTTCTTTATCTTGGCTCCTATAGTTTTGTAAGGGATGTATAGAAATAAGACATCATACCTTGAGTTCATAAAATACATGTTCAAAAGAAAAGTAAAGAACCAGATAGACGCGAGCTCAGATACCAACATTTAATCTACACAGGAATGTGCCTGTTGCAGCCTTTTCCATTCTAAAAGCCATTTGCAGATTTGATATATGGAGACAACTTGACATATGAAGAAACTTCCAGCTTACATTATTCAATGAGTGACAGCTACCACTCTGTATTATTTATTTTATGTTTATTCTCCATGGGTTCCTTTGTGAATCCTGAAAACACTGCTTTCTGAATTAGGAAGTTCTTTATGAGCAAACTAACACTGAGTGGCATAAAAGAAGATGAAAGTTCATTTTCCTGTCTCGTTCAAGAGATTGCCAGAGTTATTCTTTTCAGGGTCCTAAATGGAACTAAGGCTCTTGAAGGACACAGAGCAGAAAATGAAATGCAGTGAGATTTCCCCTTTCCTCACAAATGAAAAACTCTCCATTAAAAAGGAAATGAGTGAATTCAAAAGATGTGGTCTGGGTGGTTTGTCTGCTCAGTTTCCCTTTTAGGTCATGATCACCAGCCTGCTGCCTTCTCAGACAAGTCTGCTCTAGGCAAAAGCTCCAAGACCACGTGCCGAAGTTGGGCATGGCTGGTACCCAGAGGAAAGAGTACATTCGTGAGCTCCATGGAATTTGGAGAAAACAGGAATTAACGCAAGCACCAGTTCCTCAAAGGCAGACTTTACTCTCAAATTGCAGCCAGTGCAGCCACTAATAAATTATTAGGTATCTTCATCCTGAAATGCTTGTCCAGCGTTAACTAATTTGACCATATGATATGTTCAAAGGGATAATTATCATTCTCATCTCGCAGATGGGGAAATAAATCAGAATGATCATCACATTTAAAAGGGAACATTATTTCATATTGTGACTAATATCATATTCAGTCACTAATCTTATTAAAGGGTGAAAATGTTCTATCCACACATAAAAATGGCAGGGCTGACCTAATATGGGCAAGGCAAGTATTTGGAATGTTCTTTTTTTTTCAAAAGTCTTCTCCTTTTCTTAAATCTACAACCTACAAAATTATTACAAGCAGCTGACGAAAACAACTGAAATAGAAAAGAAAACACTACAAAATTAGGAAATTCTGTAGATGAAAACAGTACACACAGGGGTGGTGCCGGGAAGGGCGGGAAGAACAGCCCTGCCCATCCAGCTGAAGGAAGAGCCCCGAGCGTCCCAGCGGAAAGGGAATGAACACTGCTGAGAGGCAGTGAGCTTTGGGTTGTTTTTCTCCAGGGACGACAGGTTGGTGCCCCAGGCAGTCTTCTGCCTAATGTCCGGTTCACCTGCCAAACGCAGAGCAGGCTGGGACTAACATACAGCCACGGAGGAAGCTTGGCATCTGTGGGTTCTACAGCGTGGGGTTTAATCAACTGTAGACAGAGAGTCTTTTCAAAGTGAACCTGTTTCCTGAAGCTCCACAGGTAATAACGAGCTTTGACTTCGTGTTCAATATTGTGGACAGCCTGCACAAATTAGAGTGTTTGGAGGAGGCATGCAGATGGCATTACAGTGTTTTCTGTAAGGGACCTTGGCACACACAGACCTCGGTGCCCAAGGACAAGGCCCCCGGGGAAGGTTCTGAAACCGATTTCCCAGGATCCTGAGGGAAGTCTATATATAGTTGTGGCCACAAAACAGGTCAGAGCCCAAAAGACTTACAAGTAGGACACACATGTATGATTCTGGTGAGGATCAGAGTTTCTCAACCTCTGTTCCGTGGATGGGTATTGGCTGTGAGCAACTGACTCAGCCATGGGAGGAGAGGATCAGAGACCTTCTCCATTCACTTCAGTGTTTGTACAAAATAGTATAATCTCGATGTAAAAAGATCAGGAAGCACAACTCTAGCCAGCTAAACTATAACCCGAGCTTATTAGTGAATAGCCTGGAGTACCAAACTCATAATCTGAAATATTGGTGAGAGTATCATCTCCTTCATTAAATTAAAATGATATATATGAGTGTTTTGCCTGCATGTTTGTCTTGTACCACATGCATGCATGGCATGCTAAAACCAGGAAAGGCTGCCGGATCCCCTGGGACTGGAGGTCTGTTATGAGCTCTGCCATGTGAGTGTTAAAAATCAAACCCAGGTCCTCTGAAAGAGCAACCAGTGCTCTTAACCACGGAGCCATTTCTCCAGCCCAATTTCCTCTCTTTTCTGTGTCCCTCAACTTTCATCCTCTTGCAGACGGTTGGCCTCTCCCAAGTTAGATTTGGTTTATTTGAAATTTCATTCTTTCATTTTTCAGATCACAATGATCTGATCTTTAATTGGAGGTAAAGATTAGGCTATAGGACAAGGGTCAAGCTCTCACTCAGCTCAAGAAAGCTCATTAGCGAGTTCCATTTATGTATATGAAGATGTAAGCAAACGCACCAACATCTGTGCTCATATGAGGTTGAACCATCAGTCTCCATTCTCTGTAAACAGTCATGAATCATAAAACAGGCACTAACTGCCCTTACATGAACAAAATGAACAAAAAGAACTACAAAGAAATATTGATAGACTGCCCTTGTCAACAGAGACAGACAATTTGGTAAAGACAGTTCCATGAGTTTTCTTTTCTGTCAATCTGCAAACATTGGTCCTCTTTTTGGGAGCACAGGAAACACTTTTTGAAGACATTGTGCTATAACACTAGCACACAGGGAGTCCAACTTTGAATGTTTCCCACACATGTGTGTTCTATAGATGCCTTAGTCAAGGTTCTCTAAAGGGAAAGAACCTATAGAATGAACATAGACTATGAACCTATGGAATATGAATATAGAACCTGTAGAATATGAAATTCTCATAAATATATGAGAATTTACTGAGTTGTCTTACACAATATGGTTCGAGCAGTCCAACAGTGTTGGTCTCCTTGGAGAGACTGATGATCAAGGAGCTGATGATTCCGGAAGGCTTGGCCTGATGTCTCAGCAGTCCCAGTCTGGTTCTGACAGCCTAGAAGACTCCTGGAGTGTTGCTGGCCTTCAGTCTGTGCACTTCTCATATCAGTAAAGGAATGCCACCGCGATAAGTTAGATGGACTTCAAGCAAGAGTGCAGCCAAGGAGGAAAAAAAAAATCAAAATTCCCCTCTTCCATCTCCTTTTATTTGTGCTTCCACCAGGAGGTGACCATTCACATTTAGGGTGGATCTTCTTGCTTCAAATAATCTGATAGCGGAAGTCCTTCACAGTAGTGGCCAGTGGCCTGATTTTAGCAGGCTTCTTGATGCAGTCAAGTTCCACCATTGTGGGCCTCCCCACTGTTCAGAAGCTGACCCAGGTAGGAGAAGAATGAGGCTTCATGTTCCTAGTGTGTGATAAAGGCTTATGCTAAAGAGATACAGACAGGGATACAGGCTCAACCCACCCTTGCTTCCATAAATAGACTGCCTCATATTGGCCAGAACAATGTAAAATCGTTTGTGCAGTTAGTACAATTCTTTCTCAGCTCATCAAGAGCTACCTCCATGGAGCCTCCCAGTGAGACACTCTTCACATGGTCAGAACAGGATGAGTCCCATCATAAATCCTATGCTTATCACACCATTGCCGATACGGAGATAGGGACAATAAGCTTGTCACCCTGAGACACATGTACTACACATGCTGACCTAGAGGAACTTGATGTCATCAAAGCTCTGTCCTGATGCAGTGAGGTGAGACAGATGGGTCAGCCCTCTACCGTAAAGCAGTGTTTCCTTTCTCACCATCACTGTTTTCATGTGATGGGTGTTAAATGAGGAGACTTTAAAGCAGTCTGGATCAGCATGTTCGTAGATTGCACAGCCCCAGAACTAAGGGACATGCTGGTTATCTCTTCCCTGATATGGCAGAAATGCCAGACAGAAATCACATAAGGGATGAAAGACTTTGTTTCTGCGCATGAGTTAGAGGGTTTCTGTCCTTCATGACAGGAAAGCCCCAACGGAGCAGCTTGGTTCATGGCAGGAGCAGGTGGCAGAGGCTGTTCTCATCACATTGGAACAGGAGGTGGAGAGGGGAAGGAAGGACGGGCCTGATATCACTGGGTTCAACACTAGTGACACATTTCTGACAGGGAGGCCGCACCTCCTGAAGATTCTAAGTCCTTCTAAAATTGCTCTGCCAGATAGAGAGCAAGCTTCAAAATACAAGCCCGTGGGGTACACTTCAGATTCAAACTAGAACAGGGCCTATCCTCCTTTATCCCCAAAGAGGTCTCATCAGCAATTTGGAAGTAGTTGACATGAGCCTGAAACACCATATGTAGCATTCCTCCTAGTTTATATATAGTGTTGGTAGCCAAGACACACATGTAGCAGCAAACTACTGTCCTGGAAACTTACTCTGTGCCGTATTCTCAGGCCTCACGTGTGTGAGGGATGGGGCTCAGTTCTCTGAGCTGAGTGAGCTCTTCGGGTGGTTGTGATATTTGCTCATGCTATTTACTATTTCCCTTGCCAGTTCATCCAGATAAACTGGGCCTCAGTTTCTTTTATGAGCCCAATTCCTATCACCCAGCTCTGGCAGTACTGCTCCTTCTGTGCATTCATTTTCCCTATCACCCCTGGTCAGCCATCCTGACACCCAGAGAAAGCATACAACACATACTGGCACTACCTCCATGACACTTCTCTGGAGTTATATTAGTTCATTTTCTCTTACTGTAACAAAACACTCGATGCTGGGTAACTTTACAAAAAAAAAAGGAGGTTTATTTTGCTAATAGTTCTGGATACTTAAATGTTCACATCAGGTTGGCTCCAGTGAAAGCCTCCCGGCAAGTGGTATTACATAGTAACAAGATAGAGTGATCACCTGCCGAGACAGGTAGCCAAAGATGTTAGGGCATGGCCAAGCTCATTCTACTACAGCAACCTTCTTTTGGAAACTCTCTCAAGTATCCCACAAGAACTATCTTAATGCCATTTAAAAAACATTATTCATCATCCATCCATTCATCCATTCATTTCTATTTATTTGAGACTTTGTGTACCATATGCATGCAAATACCCATGGGACCAGAAGAGAAAGTCCATCTAAGTTGTATCAAGAGTCCTTCACTGGCCTTCACTGGGCTACCTTGTTTCAGGCTAAACTTTTTCCTGACTGTAGCCAGCCTTTTCCTGTCTTGGAGTTCCTTTGGGTGTCTGTGTAGTTTATTTGACATGGATATATAGCATTAATCTACCTTCTTGTTCCAAATACACTTTATATGTTTAGTAAATTAGCCAAGAGACTAATCCATTGGTGGTTTACTTTGTGCCAAACACTATATTGAATGCTGCATAGATACTGGTAAATCAAAGTGAATGGGTCCTTACAGTACAATAGAAGGACTCCAAGACACGAAGTCAAAGACTAGAACATATGAGTTATTGCATAGAAAGGAGGAAGTAAGATTATAGGTGAAAAGTAGGTTACTAATTAGAAGATGCAGGATAAAGAGCGTACCCTGGATTATCTGAGTAGGTCTGATGTCATCAAAAGAGTAGATTTACTGCATGTAGAAGAGACAGGGTTCAAGAAAAACACTAAGAGAACAAGTTGGCAAGCCATTTCTGGGTCTGAATACCCGAGGGAGCCATGAGTCATGAGACAGGATGATTTTGGAAGCTGGATAAATCACAGTAGACTCCTTTGCATCTTTAGCAGGAGGGGCCACTGGCTTCTCACCACCTTGAGTTTAGCTTGATCGTGCTCAAGTTAAGCTTCCCCGGAGCAGAAAGTTCGAAACAGCTTATTTGCGAGGTCTGAAGCCACTAAATTTGTGGCAAAGTGCTGCGGCATCACTAAAACTCAGCAGTTTTCTTGGGAGCCAGTAACAAGCCAGGAATAAACCAGTAAGTGCGCAGTGAAAAGGTGATAAGAGTCAAGGGCCCTGAGTGCGCAGAACAAAGAAGGAGAGGAGAGAACTTTAGCATGCTGCCACACAAGGTGCTTCCTGGGTGTGCAGAAGTGAGAGGGAAGCTAGACCCTGAGTGAGAGAATACTTAAAGCCACATGCTGGAGCTAGGAAGTGATGCGCTCTAGGTGAATCCGCCCTTGACTGGCAGTCATTGAACGTTAAGACACAAGGCCTTGTCTGGAACCCAGGATGAATCATTATAAAGTGATCAAAGCTCATGATGAACAGGGACACAGCCCAGGAACTCACCTCCTAGCTGGTAGTATCGTGTGACTTTCATGCCAGCAGAGGCCAGTCGGCTCCCTGTGCCAGGGGTACTGCAACCGGGTGTGGGGGGGTGAAGGAGCTCTCCTAGTTGCCTGTTGGGTGTGTGGTACAGTAGATGGAATTATCTGTGTGGCCCTCAGGTCAGATGATCCTCAGCTCATCATCCTGGAAATGCGTCTGCATGTCAGGGGTATGACTATGAGTTAAGAGAGAGGTGAGGGAGGCGACAAGAGGAAAGTAGGGAAAGTGACACGTGGGAGAGGCACACAGCCTAAGTAGCTGCCTGAGCACTTGTGGCTCAGGGGAAGGGCACTATGAAAGACAATGAGTCAGGATTTTATCAGCTAAGTTAAGAAAGATGCAGTGGCAGCTCATGAGCTGGGACTCCACTGTGCACGGGGGTGGGGGGGGGGGAGAGAGAGAGAGAGAGAGAGAGAGAGAGAGAGAGAGAGAGAGAGAGAGAGAGAGAGAGAGAAAGACCTGAAGGGATGGTGTACAGATTTGGGATGTGCCTTCTCTATTTAAAACCATTAGAAGAGGCTGAAGGAAAACAGGCATGCAAGCTTATTTGGGGAAAATCAAAATAGGTCCTGCATGAGAGGAAATGTTCATTCTTCACCCAGTATTTACTAAGCCCCTGCTTAATGGCAGGTGCTGACCTAGGTGCTAAAAGACAGACAGACAGACGCAGACTCCCTGAGATCACAAGGCTTTCAGGAGAAAGACCAAATAAAGAATCAGTAATACAATAATTCCGCATTATTCGTACCACAGAGATAGAAGCTGGGTGATGTAGAAGAGGCATTGTTGTCAGAGGAGGAGAGGGAAAGGAGGCCAGCATGAAGTAAGGCGAAGAAGATATGACTGAGAAGTGCAAATGGGAGCCAGTTGTTGGAAAATGAACACCACTGTGAGAGCTACTGGTAGAGCACACCGGGTTTGAAAGAGCTACAAAGGTAGACTATGAGGCAGGAAGCAAATCAGTGCATTTGATAGACGAGAACAGCGACCAGGGAAGGTGAGGGAGGTGGGAAGATGGATAGCAAGTCCCAGACCAGGTAGTAATGAGAATGTGTAGAGTAGGTCAAACTGATGGCAGTGAGAGGCCACAGAGGGCTTTGAGCAAATGAATGATGTAATTGGTTTTTTGTGTTTTTTTTTTTTTTGACAAAGGCTCTCTAGCCCTGGTTGATCTTACACTCATCACGTTGCCAAGGCTGATCTTGAATTCCTGATGCTCCCAACTCTGCCTCCCATGTCCTCATTAGATTTTGTTGTCAACTTGACTCAATGCAGTAGAGTCATCTGTAAAGAGGAACCTCAATCGAGAAAATGCCTCCATCAGATTGGGCCTGCAGACAGGTCTTTGGGGGTACTTTCTTGTCTAGCCAGACTTTAAAAAGCAAAATACATAAACACAAATAAAATTGTCCTTGAACCTTAAAAACAACTTAAATCTAAAACAGGAGCTACCTACACCTGGTACCTACACTGTGTTATTTAGGTACTAAGGATGCATGCTTGCAAAATGAAATGAGGAAAATTAGCTAACTTGAAGATCTGTGTACTATAGATCCTGAAACAGGTATGGATCATTTTATAAAACCACACAGAAAACACATGCCTTTTTGTTAAATGACAGAGTGTTGCCAAAAACACCATCTGCCTGGATGGTGATTCAGTAAGGCTGGGAAAAAAACCCTACAAATGAAAAATTATCATGCTTTTCTTTTTCAAATAAAATATCCACAGAACACTTAACTGAATTTACCAACACTTTCATAGCATTAAATATTCATTAAAGCATAAGTTATAACAGGCAAATTTAATAATAATGGTCATACAATTCCCACACATTGCCTTACTTAGCATCTCCTACTTGAGCGATTTCTAGCTATTGTGACCGTCCCCATTATTTCTCACCTTCCATATTTACTTAGTAGAAAATTAATCTCAATGTGTTTATGCTTTTCTACCTCTCTACATATAGTTCTGTTAATATTTGCTACATTTTAATAAATACGAAACTCTTTCTGGAACAAAAAAGTAAGGCACAATTCCATGCACGTAGGCTGAAGAGTAGTTAAGAGAACAGAGAACAAGGGCTTGAGCAAGTGCTTGCATTGAAAGTCTGAGGCTGGGAGTTCAGACTCCCCGACTGCATGTAAATACTGGGTGGGCATGACAGCACTGGCAAGCGTTCCCTGAAGCAAGCTGGCTAGCTAGAGTAGCCACATTAATGAGCTCTGGTTTCAAATGACAGACCCTATCTTCGTGAATAAAGTGGAGAGCAATTGGTGAACACTCTTTACAGCAATCCCAGACCTACGTACACACATGTGCATGAGGACCTGCATAGACAGGTGCACCCCGCCCCCCAACTGCAAACTCTCATAGATGACATGCACATGAACATAAAAATACTTACATTATACATATATATATAAATGAATGAATGAATGAATCATTTAAGTACCCAACTACTAAAATCGATCACAGTGAAAGTCAGGGAATGGAGTCACGAACTTATTCAAAAGTTCCATGAGCAATCTCTGTGGGGAGACTGAGCAGTGGTTGGTATTTGAGTTCCACAGAAGGATTGGTATTTAAAGAGTGAAGAAGTGCAAGAAGCCAGATAGAGAGGCAGAAATGTGCCCAATGAAAACTGGAGAGACCCAAGAGGAAGGCACCAAGGGATTCTTTGTGGAATCATGCAGAGGGCAGACAGCCACCAGGGAAGCTGTGAGTGCCAGCTGACTCTCTTGTAGGACAGAAGCCCGGACATTTCTCCTCCATTTGTATATTCTGGGGACTGTGTGGTGGCTTCACAACCAATCCCTGGGTGACCTGACCTCATTTTCAGTCATTCTCTAAAGCCATGAGTATGTCACTGAAACAAGGGGCAAAGATGTATGCTTGCACACAAATATTTTCCACAGTCTTTCCAATTCTTTCCCAAGAGGTGCTCGACAAGAAAAAGCAAGTAGCTGAGAGAGCCCCAACCCCATCTGTGACTGGGTTGCAGATTTCAAAGGGGGATGATCAGCCATTAGATCTCAGAAGGAAGCCAGGAAAGCCCAGCTGCTCTGAGAGATTAAGCGATTTAGCATAATTCCTCTGTGAACTCTGTTTTAAACGCTATGAAACCACAGACCTGTGACTGGTATTGTTTAAAGGAATGGAAGCCCAGACAAAAATGCTTTGGTTTCCTTTCGTAAGTATTCAGGTTAATTCCCCCAGTGATTTTTTTTTCCTTAACCATCTCTGAGCATCCTCCACCGCCACTGGTGAGCGAAGAAGAATGAGCTGCTGTCACAGATGTTTGTGGTTTTTTTCCCTCTTTTCTCTCTGTTTGCGTGCACATATGTACTCATTCACATGATTCACATGGAGGTCATGGATTAACATTACATGTCCTTCTCAGTTGCCACCTTACTCCCTGACCTGGGAGCTCACAGGAGCCTCAGAAATTCTACTGCATCTGCCTCCCCAACAGCAGGATTATAGGGACCAGCTTTTGTGATGTGATGGGGATTGAACTCAGGTCTTTATACCTTTATAGGACAACATATATATATATATATATATACATATAAATATGTCTATATATATTTATATGTCTCTATATATATAAATTTATTTTAACTGAGCCAACTTGCCAGCATTTAAATTTCTTGGAGAAAATCAAGCGTATTAAGCTGTATTCTTTTTCAGACTGCTTCACAGTGCTTCTTATAACTAAAACAAGGAAGAGCAAGTTGGATTTCTACGAAGGTGATTGTTACCCAATAAAGCATAAGCTGAAAACCTAAAGGCCAGTTCTTTATATGTTGAATACAACAACCAAGTCTCAATTTTATTCTGGCCAAAAAGTATACTGTAGTGCTGGAGAGGTGGCTCAGTGGTTAAGAGCACTGCCGACTCTTCCAAAGGACCCGGGTTCAATTCTCAGCACCCACCTGACGCTCACAACTGTCTGTCACTCCAGTTCCAGGTGTTCTGACTCCCTCATACCACTGCACATAAAATAAAATTAAATAAATTATTTTTTAAAAGTATACTGTAGCTACTGCTCAGCAATTAAAAAAGAGGAAATCATGAAATTCGCAGGCAAATGGTGGGACCTGGAAACGATCATCCTAAGTGAGGTATCTCAAAAGCAGAAACATATGGTATATACTCACTTATATAGACCTATAGGATAGGAAGGTCATGCTGAAATCTACACTCCTAGG
>CM053763.1:40183808-40194506 GCA_028658305.1 Pachyuromys duprasi
GAAACTTGGAGAGAACATGAGCTCCACAATGACTAAACTGAGCAGGGCACAGGGGTCTTGTATGAGACGGTTTCTACAATCAAGGACCACGTGTGGATGTGTCCTGGAACCCCTGTGCAGATGGGACCCAGGATAGCTCGGTGTAGGACTAAAGACTCTAGTGAGGGAAACAGGGACTGTTTCAGTCTTGAACTTGATGGCTGACTCTTTGACCCTCCCCCATACAAGCCGGGGAATGACAGACTGGCTAGATCCCAGTGGAGGACATTGCAGCCAGCCCTGAGGAGACAGGATGAGTTGGGGTAGGATGGAAGGGGAGGAGGTCCTCCCCCATTGGTGGACTTGGAGGGGGCGGGGAAGAGATGAGGGAGGGTTGGGGATGGTGGGAGGGAATGAGGGAGGGGGCTACGCCTGGGATGCAAAGTACCTACCCTGTGATTGATATAAAAATAAATAAATTACATTAAAAAAAAGTATACTGTAGCAATAAATAAACTGGGAAATGAATCCTTGAACGTAATCAGGATCCTATTTGGAGCCATGGAAGAAATTATCTGAAGGCCGTGTTTCTAAAACCACCAGGAAAGTTTGACAGAAAGAGTCAGGTGTGGATGAGAGAAAAAATTATCAACAAGAATTGAGCTCCTTCCTCCAGCAAATGGTCAAGCCCATTTCTACACAATATCTCAATACTTCTCAGGAAGAATCTCAAGTAGTGGGTGCTATTATTTCACTGACAAACATAGTAACCCCGGCCTCAGCAAGATAAGTGACTTGTGCAGGGTCTGTGTTAGAGATAGTAAAACAAGAATGCAGAGCCTGCTCTGTCTCCTGCTCCTCTTTACTGTATATATTACACCCCATCAAGAAGTTTCTGGAAACACACAGGAATGTCACATAAATCAAATAATTGAAAAGGGCTACCGGCTGAGCATGTCTGTCTGAAGATTTGTAACAGCTCTCTATACCTATCTCAGAAGATGAGGATTTTTGTAATAACTTGCTGTTTGTTTTTAGACATTAGTAAGTTCTCAGCATTGCAAGCTTCATCACCAAGAAATATGTCTCCCAAATAAAAACAAGCCAGCTGGGGAGTAAAAGGAAAATCGAAACATCCCCTAACAGCTAGGCTTGATGGCAAAGGCATATAATTCTAGCCTCTGTGGAGACTCAGTCAGGGAGATCACAAGTTCAAGGCTAGCCTGGGCAATGCAGTGATACCTTGCCAAGAGAGAGACAGAGAGAGAAAGAGAAAAACACAGAGACAGAGGGACAGACAGACAGAGACAGAGAGAGAACTGGGGGATGCAGCTCAGTGATAGAATATGTATCAAGTATGCATCTAGTAATGGGTTCAGAAAAATAAGTATATTATTGACATGAAAGCATGAAAACACTGTGGCTTCATTATTATGATGAAGAAAAATTTAGCCTTTTGACCTGTTTATTAGCAGAACAATAAAATCTCAACCAGGAGAACAAAAATACTAAAACTCAGTGGGCTGTGATGATTAGTTTAGGTCTACTTGTCTCAAGAAAATGAGCCTTGACAGTGCATCACACAGCAAAGTATTAATGCTTCAGGAGGACCAAGGACCCTTGGTGAGTGACATACAAGTCCATGTAAACCAAGGGCCAGTGCTAGAGTGAGCCTGAGAATCTTTACTTGCTAAGCTGGGTGCACCAGGAAAAGAGTTGCAGACTATGGCTCTGTAGCTGGTGGGTTTACAACTCAAGTGTGGGGCCACCCCATGAGTGCCACACTTTGTAATCCCTGGAGCTCTCCAGGGTACTGATGGATTTGATTACGCTCTCTGGCCCAGTTCTGCTTCTAATGGCTCTCCAGTGTGTCAGAACTGCAACCTCTCTGTAAGCTTCAATTTTCTTACCGATGAAGAAGAATGGTACCCCACAGTGTGGCTGCAGTGTTAAAACCAAACAAGCAGTCCAAAGCACTTAGCTAAGGCCTGTGAAGGAAGACACTCAATAAATGGAGGAATCTGTGTCATCTCTGTCCCAGGGTTCTGAACACAGAGGCCATGGCTGACACACTGCCTTTCCCCTCTGGTAATCCTCCTCTCTGTCTGTCTTTGACTTCAGCTCTATGCCTTTCCTGCATCTTTATTTCATCTTGTTTCTAGAGTTTGCTTTGGGTAACTACCTAGCTGGAAACAGATGGAACCATCCTTGCTACTCCCTTTTAGAGATGAATATTTCAGAAACTCACAGTGCTGTTGTGTTTGAAAGAAACACTTTTCCTCATAGATTTGATGTGTGTGGATATAATAGGGCAAAGGGTTCTGGGAAGAGAGTTTGACATCAACACCAAAACTGTGCATGTGGGGGAAGGTAGGCTGGCTCTTTAGGTTTTACTCTGGTCTTCTGTATCTCAGGATGTCTTTGAACTTGTTATACAGCTGAAAGTATATTTCTAATCTCCTACCTCTTCTTCCTGAGTATTTCAATTACAGACATATAATTTAGGTATGTCTGATTTAGGTAAATTCTTCTTATTGTCTATCACTTCACATTACAAAAAATGCTTGCTACCAAGACATAGCTGTGGAATAGTTTAATACCATGGTCTTGTCCTACTAGGGTAGCTTCTGCCCACTGATAATTTCACATTTCTCCTTGAGATGAAAGAAGTTCTCAGGTCAGTCTGGAATTTGAAAGGGGTTGAAAACAATACCAAACTAGTTAGAAAAGGGGCTTTCTGCTCTCTTATTTTCTTTCTGTCTGTTTCTCTGTGTCTCTGTCTGTCTGTCTCCCTCTCTCTGAAGCAGAGCCTCGTGTAATCCTAGGTTGGCTTCACACTAGTTATGCGGCCGAGACTGACCTTGAATTTCTTGAATTTATGCTCCTCTGCCTCTTGATTGCTGGGATTACAGCATAGGCCATTATGCCCAGGTGTGTATGTGTGTACGTGATTGTGCGTGATTGTGCGTGTAGAGGCCAGAGGTCAGCCACAGGTGTGCTCACCTGTTAGTGTAGGCTAGCTAGCTGCCTTTGTCTGGCCGTCTGCCCCAGTTCCAGAAATCCCCCTGTTTTCTCTCCACTGCACAGGGGTTACAGTATGTACCAGCGTGCCAAGATCCATGCACGAGTTCTGAGGAAAAAAAAACCTACAGCTCAATCTGAGCCTCAGAAGAAACAGTTCTAATCCTGTTTCCATGAAGGGAAAAAGGGGGAGGTTAAAATTATCCAAGTAAATGAAGCTAAAGTGAAATAAGATGAGGGACTCTTTTAATAAACCAAGGGCGTGCAGCTGTAGACCTCTAATGGCCCAAGTAAAGAGCATGTTGAGCCACGGCTTTGGGAGGAAAACACTTGGACTCTTTCATGGAAAGAAGGAGACAGGTGGATTTAAAGCACATCATGTTCTTTCAGAGGACTGCTCTCCATGCGCAGAGGCACAATATAAATATTACCTTAAAAATGCTACATTCTTTAAAATGTTATGGTCCACCAATATATAACATGAGCATCAACAAGGTGACTGTCAAACACAGGTACAGCCTCCTGCTTAGCACAGCAAGCTTATAATATGCATCTATTATTCCCAGTCCTTTTAATGAAAGGAACGAAGGACGCTGCATAAATTCTTCAACATGTGTTTCCCTTCTCCAGCTGCCTTGAGCTGCAGAACATCATGCTAACAAGAAGTGATGCTAACAAGAAGCTAAAACCAGTGTAGCAAATGGGGCATTTAAATATATATAAACACACTGGCATTCATAAGGAAAGGAGCTATTTGGAGGGAACTAAATGGATCCCTAGACAGACGTATTTTAGTTTAATACCCCATGTTTTTTCTACATGCTAACCATTTCAGTACTGCTAAGTGGTAGAGAAAAATATTCTATTGGTGAGCAAGAAGTCAGCACCTAGTTATCTTCGCCTGGGTCCACATACTACGTACAACTATTTGGGAAGGGAGGAGGCAAATGACATCCACTTTGAAGGTCACCCAATTTCTTTGGTCACTTTAAGAGCACTTTTAAATGCCCGTGTTGGCAGAAAGCAACTCAAGAATCATGAGATGGCACTGGTGTTCTACACGACCCTCCTGGAAGCTTGCCTGCATCGGGTGATACCTTGCATTGCTGAATCTGGGAGATGGGGCAATCTCACTCTGTGCTCTCATAAATAGCATCTGGGAGGTCAGTCATCTCACTGATAACTGATCCATACAGCAGTGACTTCCAGAACAGACTTAGAGGAAAACAGGCGGGTAGTCCTACCTGGGTCTGTAGTACAGCTACTTGAGAGAGCGGCGCAGTAGGATCACCAATTCATGGTTAGCCGGGGGTAGAGAGTGAGTTCAAGGTCAGCTTCAGTTCTTTGGCAAGCCCTTGTCTCAAAATAAAAAGGTTAAAAAGAGGGCTAGGAATGTAGTGTTTTTATATAACACTCACAGTGCCCCGGGGGATCAATACTGGATGACAGGTAAAATGAGAGGGTGGGGAAGAAGAAAGGGTGGAGGAAAAAGAAGAAGAAGAAGTTAAAAGTAAAAAGTCTGATAACAAGGACAAGATAGAAAGGAAGGAGGGGGAAATACAAAAGGAAAGGTTAGTCTCTGTACCCAGGCTATTTGGGTGTTTGGTCAAGGACGACCCTCATCTAATCACATCAGGCTTCATCCATCTAGCATGTTCCCTGGTCTGCAAGTCTCTGCCTGAAAGCAGCAGCAGGGGTCAACACTGCTGCAGAGAGGTGGAAGCCCTGGACATGGTCTCTTTGTTTAATTAAAGCAAATATCATGTTAAAAGGGGCACTTGAGATTCCCAAAAAAGCATTATGTTAAGAACAGATCAGGGGCAACTGCTTGAGAAAGTTGGGGAACCTAAGGTATTCCTAAAATGCCTAGTTAGACATTCACTAGAAAACGGCATCTAGTATATAGACTGCCTTGGCTGAAGATTAAGGGGTAACTTCAGACTGTATTAAGCCTTGGACTGGCATTAATTATTCCTTTGTATAGCCAATGCACCCAGTGCTGCATTCTGTTAGACATACAGAGAACACTGTCCCTGTAGACCGCAGCCTGAATTATACATCAGGCTCTAGAAACCAATGGGATCTTGGCGCAGCATTTGTAGGCAGTCAAAGTTGGTCTGAATGGCTTCCAAAAGAACTCAGCGCCAGCTCAACTGGGCACTGGTCAATTAGGGCAGAGCATCATTTAAGCCGAAAGGGGTAGTTATCTGGGCCTAAAATCAGCTGGAGGCTTCTGCCACATCAGCAGGCTGCCTGCCCCAAGCCTCCAGTTTGGCATCAGTCATCTGTATCCAGCCTGACGTGGTTGCTTAAAAGAGAAGGTGCTAAGTCTATTTGTTTATCACATTTAATTTCCTCTTCTTTTCCTCCATATCCAACAAACATATGAATGGAAACTTAAGATGCAATTTTAATACTTTCTTCTTGTACCAATTTCAATTCGAGAACATACTTTCTTAACTACATTCAACTTATTTGGAAGGGGTGAAGTACAGCGACCAGACAGTGTCCAACTCATTCTTGAAGTTATTTAGAATAGAAATCCCAACGAGGCATATATGGTATGTATTTTGCCAACAAAGCTTTTCATTCTGCTTTTACTGAAATTCCTTTGAGAAATGGAGGGTGGATGACAGAGATTAAGCACCATAGAGCCTCCTTTACAAGCAAGCTAAGATGCCAACAAAAGCCTGAGTCAGCGAAGGGATCAAGCGCTCATATTTTCCTATTCTGATATATTTTTTTTTCAAAATGAGCTTGAATGGTGAGTAGATGGCTTCCATGGGGCAACCATTTTCCACATGGATTTCCAATTCCATATTTCCTTAGAGATGACCTTGGTTTGACCCCACCTTAACTCTACACTCCTGACCTCAAGTGCAGAATCTCCAGCAAGTCTCAGGTTGTCCTTTCTTTGCTTTCTAAAGTAATGTGTGTGCATTATAACCAGGTCATGCTGATGGTAATTATCATATTAATAAAGCTACTGTTCCCTGGAGATGTGGCTTTGTGGCTTCTAAAAAGCCTTATACCCTAGCCAAGGAGCAGGCAAAATTCTTGTATGGGTTGTTTTGCAATGGTTTGTGGCAAAGAACAGCAGAATGTCAAAAGGAAACAAGAATTAAAGGGGAAGGGAAATTTGAAGAAAAATAGGATTCCTTTCCAGTGCTGAGCTTAGGCTATGCTGTTGAAAAGGAAGAAGGGCCTCCCAATCTTCCTCCTAGCCTCAGGCACCCTCTACAGAGAATCTCCCCAAGCTCATGGCCATACAAGGCAGCAGAAACACTTATGCAAGCTTTCCATATTATCAGGGCAAAATCATGAGCTCCACAGAACAAACATTTCCTTATGTGCACAATACACATGACCTCCCACCACATAAAAAGAGCAAAATGTTTATATATTGATCTGCCTGAGGGCACCTCTGCAGTCAAGAGCTTTGGGGACTAAAGTGAACCAGTTACCAGAGGGCACCTACAGGCTAGATAATGAATAGAGACACAAATACCTGGGAAAATAATCACACAAAAATATCAAACATTCAGCAGCTACACTAATACCAGAGAAAGTCCTCTGTGATGTAATTCATCTCTCCCTGCTCTGAATACCTAATGCTGAAAACACTGGAAGATGGTGGTCTTCCAGTTCTCTGGTTTTCAGTAGGTCTGTTGGTCTGTTGTGGCACCCCAAAGCGTATCTGCAGATTGTTCTGCTTCTCTTCCAGCTGTTCTCAACTCTCTCCATTGTTCATGCATAAACAGAGAGTCTTGAGTTAGAGAATCAAAAATCCTAAACACGTTGGGACCAACAAATCTGACCTGACCTTCTGGAATGTGATGAGCCTGGGATTCAATATCAAGAGCACCAAGTTTGCACAAAGGTTGCCATTTGGCCCTGACTTCAACTAGTAGACTTAAACTTAATGGTCCAAAAAAAAATCTGGGTATTAGCTTTTGTTTGTTTGTTTGTTTGTTTTAAAGATTCTCAGGAGATTCTCATGTACAAACACTTATAATTTATCATTAAGAACAAGATTGCTCCAACCTGGGCCCATAGGGGTTCACAGAGACTGAACCACCAACCAGGGATCTCCATGGGACTGACCTAGGCCCCTGCAATATGTTACAGTTGTATAGTTTGGTCTTCTTGTGGGACTCCTAACAGTGGGAGAAAGGGCTGTTTTTGGCTCTGTTGCCTTCCTTTGTGACCCTCTCCCCATACTGGGTTGCCCAGTATGTCTAGCTTCAATACCAGAAGAAGTGCCTAGTCTTACTGCAACTTGATATGCCATGGCTGGTTGATATCCATCAAGGTTGGGACCTTTTCTGAAAAGAAATGGAGGAAGAATGGATGGAGTGGAGGAGAGGAGAGGGAGAGACTAGAAAGAGAAAAGGGATGGGATTTAAGATAAATAAAATTAAAGAAGAAAGAAGAGGAAGAAGAAATAGAAGAAGATGAAGAAGAAAAAGAAGAAGAGAAAGAAGGAGAGGAAGGTTGCTTATGCTCAAGGCCTTGGGCTCCATATGCAGTGTGGTCCCTTTTCCTTTGACTATGGTATTTTGGATGTATAGGTTGAATCCCTTTAATTGTATGACGAGCATTAACTGAGTCATGTCTAATTTTCAAGACACTATTTTAGGTGGTAGGGGAAGCAGTAAATAAAGCAAAATCTCAGGCTCAAGAGTTCATACTAGATAAGTCTGACATCATATTTTATAGGTTCTTGGAGAACCTCAAGCTAAAAACCTAAATTTTAGTGAAAAGTAAGAAGAAAACAAAGACACAACCAATGTCACCACAACAACCAAGGCACATCACATTCCAGGAAGGGCAGTCTGTGGTAAGTTCAGTTTTGTGTTTTTTTTGTTTTTTGTTTTTTGTTTTTTGTTTTTTTGATGTCTCTGTGTTATACTGTAAAGAAGGCTTGATATGTTTTTTATTTGTTTATTTTTAGAAACATTCGAATTCCCTATGAAGATGCCTTCACTATGAATCAGTGGGGTGGGCTAAACCAATCCTCAGTGTCCTGAGTGTTGAATTCAAACAACTTCTTCAAGCCTGAAGTCTTTTCCTACTTTCAACTTGAAAGCAGACACACTGGCAATGTAGAGCTGACTAAACACCCTTCAAGCTCACACGTGGGCAGAGGAAAGTCACGAATCTTTCCCTTGAATGGAGGAATTATAATACAAATTTTTCTTTCAGATACCAAAAAATAGACATTAAAAACTACAACAGCTAGATAGAATTCTGGTCCTTCTGCTTTGCACTGTTGACAATCAGCCTGCATTTTTGTAGGTTCCTTGGTTTCCAGATGCATGAGCTGATCAGGCACCCACCCAGGCAACTGCACGTTTCCGAAGCTCTTGCCCTTTCCTCTCAACCACCCCAAGATGTTTCCCATACCGAGCATGTGGGGCACACATGGAAAAGAAGAAAGCGGGCACAGGAAGATTTAAGGAGTGTGTTATCTACGCATGGACGAGATCTGAGCCCTGCTCTAAGCTCTGACAGTGGAGTCCTGGAACAGGGATCTAAATTCTGTGGTGAGACAATCAGTCGGAAAGTCCGTGGGACTTCCCAAAGGAACACAAAAAGCCAGAGCCACCCAGCAGGCGGTCAAGTTTGACATTCAAATCATTAACATTTTGCATGTGGAGTTTTCATTAGGACACGCTCGGTGCATGATGGACAGCTTGCATATATTTGCAGATGTCTGTGCCTGGCTATCAAATCTGTGTGGAGAGGATAATTCCTGGCAGCCTCCACCTGATTCTTGCTGAAGGCAATGTCCAATCAAAGTGCAGAGCTCAGCAAATAAACGAGTTGCTTTGACAGGAAATTCCAACAGCAATTTTAATTCTGATCAGGCTTCAGGAAATGGAAAGAATAAAAACACATCAATTATAGTGACAGGAAGTTTTAAATCACACGGCGAGCAGCTGCTGCCAAAAGATGTGTCTGCCAGCTTTGTTAAGGAGCCTGGTATTTTGGTGTGACCAAAGTTTTACACCAAAATGTTATAGGCTGACATCACTCCATAATTGCACGTTATCTCTCTACAAGGGTAAAGAAAATGACACACTACTGAAAGCGTATCATTATTGTGTGTGTGTGTGTGTGTATATATATATATATATATATATATATATATATATATATATATATAATCGACTCAACTGTAAAGGTTTGGAATGTAAAAAAAAAAAATCAGCTCAAGCCCCAACAGTCCTTTACACACACTGATGATCATCTGTAGATCTGTGAGACGACTAAAGCACAACCACTCATTCACGGTCTTGTTTACCCAACACCCCAGGATGACATCTCATTCTACCGCATGGCAAAGGCTAGAGTCCTTCCCGTTCCAGGGCTCCTGATAGAGGGGCCTTTTTTCTTTTTATTATTATTTTATTTTGTGGTGGATGTCTTCAGACTTTTAACCTGGGCCCACTGGAAAGGGTATCTTAAAAAAACTCTGTTGACAGAAAATAAATCAGTGCAGAGTGGGATCCCCTACTTGAGGGGGTTGGGGGTATGGGAGGCTCATTGTACGTAGTATGTGGTTCAGACCTTCCCTTCGCAAGAATTTTAAGTTGGTGTCACTCTAGACAAATTATAACGTAAACCCACTTGCCTAGGATTTATAAAGTGTCTTTCTATAAAGTTCAAAGGGAGTCACAACTTTCTCTGTTTGTTGCTCTCTTTACTTCCTGCTCAGGAACCTGGGGATAGATGTTAATGACCTTATGCTCATAAACAGCCTGTGGAAAAGCAAATTCTGCTTCTCCTCACCCAATTAAAGCCTTTCCCTTTTCTTAAACTTTCAAGGATGCTGGCATATTACTTTCTAACCAATAAACTCCAAGTTTATCAACTTTTTTGAGTTCCCTAGAGACAAATTTTCTGCTGGTTTCAGAAGTTACAGACAATGGCATCGTACAAGTATTTATGAGAACAACTGATATTAATTCCCAGCCATTCTGTATGCTTTGACAGTCTAGTCAGTAAGTATAGCAGTGTTTACTAATATTTGACATATGTCAGATTTTAGAAATTTAAGAATAAAGCCTTTAGTTGGCTATGGTGTGAAGTTGACCTGGTAACTTTGGTTAAGAAGATTAATTGAACCACAGTATGGTTGGGAACAATCCTGGGCTGGAATTCTAGGCTCCTGGGAGGTAGGGATGGTGTGTGTGAACTTCACCTTTAATGTCCACCACACATAGCGGGACAGCAGAATAAGCAACAGGCTTCTCGACTCCACACTGGCCTTTCCTGAATCGCAGCAAGCATGTTTCAATAGAAAGCATATGAACTCTCCGAGTCACACGGAGCAGAGCGAAACTATCTCTGAATGGTGGCTAGTTTTTGCATAGTCTTGGGCCACCTTCTCAGTCTATCATTGTCAGCCATTTTATCTGACAATAAGAAAAGTCAGCCTTAGAGGGCGAGAAGTAATGATAGATCTGGGGGAGGTTGGTGAGACTTGGGGAGAACAAGAGCTCCACAAAGACCAAACTGAGCAGGGCACAGGGGTCTTGGATGAGATGGTTTCTACAATCAAGGACCACGTGTGGATGTGGCCTGGAACCCCCGCTCAGATGGGGCCCATGATAGCTCAGTGTAGGACTGAAGACCTTAGTGAGGGAAACAGGGACTGTTTCAGTCATGAACTTGATGGCTGACTCTTTGACA
>CM053763.1:40194606-40265408 GCA_028658305.1 Pachyuromys duprasi
GTGACAGACTGGCTAGATCCCAGGGGAGGACATTGCAGCCAGCCCTGAGGAGACAGGATGAGCTGGGGTTGGATGGAAGGGGAGGAGGTCCTCCCCTGTTGGTGGACTTGGAGGGGGCAGGGAGGAGGGAGATGAGGGAGGGAGTGGGAGGGTGGGAGGGAATGAGGGAGGGGGCTACGCCTGGGATGCAAAGTACCTACCCTGTGATTGATATAAAAATAAATAAATTAAAAAAAGTCAGCCTTGATTCATAAGGGTGCTGGGAGTATTAAATGAAACTCTGAATCTGAAGGTCTCAGTGTGAAACTCTATTTATAGCAAACGCATAACAAGTATTAGGTAACACAATTATCCTTTTTAATCATCAGTCATTCTCATCACTTCGCCCTTTGCCTCACGGAAGGACAATGGTGCTTGTGACTCTCTTGACTCTGGCACATTTCCCCCACTAGACAAAAGGAGTCTAAAGGCGTCTACACAAACTCATACACTCTCCAGGCTGGAGGATTCAGGCTACTTCACTGAACAAGCCCAAACAGATGGTTGCCACCAGGAGCTTTCTGTCCCCATCAGAAGCCTCCTTCTCAATGAACTGTGTCCGGAAATGCCCAAGAAAGCAGCCACCATCAGTTAAAAAGCTATCGCCAACTCCATTTTCTCTGCAGCAACCCAGCTTCTGCTACTACCAAGCACCTTGTGTTGTACGCTCGTGAGGCTGAGGGTCAGAGAGCTCCCTCTGCTGGATTTTCTCACAAATAACTTCTCTAAGAGGAAAATGGGGGAGAAAATAGTTTCTCTGTCTCCCTCTCAATCTGATCCTGAACATAACCCTTCAGGTGGTCACCAGCTGGTCTCTACAGTGCTACCAACTGGAACAGTTTATGAAGAGATTGTCATTATGGAGGTATAGGATGACACATTTTCATACATCCTACTCCTGCGGTGCTAATGCAAAAGACCTAATGTTTGTGGCCCCCTCACCCTAACCTGCAAGGCAAACTCAGCACCCCTAAAGTGACGGTATTCAGTATGGTGAATAGGTCTTGGAAAGAGATTCGGAGATGGGGATGGAACCCCATGAGTAGAGTTAGTGTCTTTATGAGAGACCTCAGAGAGAGTACTGGTCCTCCTACCAGATGAGGACATAGCCAGAACACAGTGCTTGTGAGTCAGAAAACACCATGTCATTATACACAGCATGCCAGAGCCTTGACCTTGGACTCAGAAGCCTGCAAACAGTGTGAAAGCAGTCCTTGTTGCCTATGTGTGACTTAGCTTATGGTACTTTGTTAGCACAGCTACAATGAGCTAATGCTGATAATAATTTCGGATCTCCAAGGATGCTATATTTGGGAGACAAAGGAGAGTCAGGTATTTCAGTTTCACATAATAGTAATGTAATAAAACATCTTAAATAAAAAATGTATTGTGAGGTTGTATCAGTCAGCGTTCTCTAGAGAAGCAGAATTGATAAAATGAATATGTGTATACACATATACATATATTGTATGTATTTTTATATCAAAAGGATTTATTAGAATAGATTACAGGTTGTGGTCCAGTTAGTCCAACAATGGCTATCTACCAGTGGAAAGTCCAAGAGTCCCATAGTTGTTCAGTCCATGAGGCTGGATGTCTGATCTTCAGTACATGCTAGAATCTGGAAGAAATCAGCTCTTATGCCAGAGAGAGCAAGAATAAACAGACAATGAGCAAAACTGCCTTCGTCCATGTCCTTCATACAGGTGGCCGCGACAGGCTATGGCCCAGATTTCAGGTGGATCTTCCCACCTCAAAAGATCTGATTAAAGGTGGGTCTTCCAACTTCAAATGACTTAATTAAGAAAAATCTCCCACAGGTGTACCCAGACACTTGGATTTTAGTTGATTCCAGATGTAGGGAAGTTAAAAAACCAAGAACAGCTAACCCAGAGTTGGAGCAGAGGACAAAACCCCAGGCTTCATTAGAAATTCTATATTGCTTGGAAAATGGTTATCCACTGAGGAACCAAATAAACGTTCACTTCACAGCAAAATGTCTATTTCAACCTTTCTTATGGCAGACCCGCCCCTCTGAGTCGCAACCCATTCAGCTCACTGCTGTTTGATTTAATATTCTCGTTTCCTGTTCTTTGCACTTGGCTTTGTTTGACATCTGTCTATATTAACTATATTTCCCATTTGCATCAGTAGCTCTGACAGCTCAAAGAAACAAATCCTTTGAGTCTGGCTGCACTATCCACCCATATTTCCTCCTCCTCTCGGTTTTGCCCCATCAGCAGTCTTTGACACCCAACTCTGTGCATTTGGTAGTTGACATTCATTGTGTGCCAAGCAATATTGTGGACTCTGGGTAAAAACAGGGAGTGAGGCACATGGCCCTGGTTCTCAGCCAAGCTATAAAGCCCAGACAACATTTCTTACTGCACTGAGCTTTCAGGCAGTTACCGGGAGTAAGATTTCATATTTGTCATTTTTAGCTTCTTAAACAAAAGGCCTAACCATATGCAAACCAAACTTGATGACACTCAAATGGCCTGTTTCATAAAGGATTATTGTTATTTCTGCCACAAACACATCGTGGGGTTTCCCACCTTTCCCTTCTCTGATGATAAAAATCCCAAAGAAAAGGGGTCAAACATATGTAAACAAGACTGTTCTGGGTCCAAGTCTTTTCAATTAAAATTCTATCTGTCTGTCTATCTATCTATCTATCTATCTATCTATCTATCTATCTATCTATCTATCTATCTATCTATCGAGAGAGAATGTGTGTGTGTTTGTGTGTGTGCATGGAGAGCATGTGGAGATCAGAGGCTAACTAGCAGCAGCCGGTTCTCTCCCTCTGCTCAGGTCCCAGAGATGTAATTGAAGTCTTCAGCCGGCTCGGCACAAACCACCTTTACATGCTAAGCCATCTTGCATGCTAACGGGTCACAAGTCTTATGTCAAATATTAATCAAAGCCTTACCTTAATTGGGTTTCTCAGATTATCTAGAAGCAATTCCCAAACATCAATTCCCATATCTATCTGTCTGTCTGCCTGTCTGCCTGTCTATCTATCTATCTATCTATCTATCTATCTATCTATCTATCTATCTATCTATCTATCTATCTATCTATCTCTATATAATTTTTCGAATATGTATTATATGTGTATATATATATAGTCTTTGAAAATTAGCTGGTTTGAGAGTGCCTCAAAAATTATTGTGTTTGGGATTTAAAAACAGGAGCTTCTTTTAAATCCACCCCTTTCATTGCTCACTGTTTCAACATATGTAAAGGACCATCAAGAAACTAAGAAGAGATGAAGCCAATTTAAGAAAGGTCAAGAGGAGGAAACTTGTGAGACAGCTTGCAGATCCTGAAGAAAGATGCTAAAAGCAAATACTTAAATTTTGCCTTGATGCAGCCATGAAAATCTGAGGGGTATATTCCCTTTCTTCATGCATGAGATGGAATCTGTACTGCCAGGAGGAAATCCTTGCAACAAAAATGGTTTTCAAAACAAAACTCACTCGACCCTATGACTGAAATATACTATTTACCAGGAAGTGATGACCACATCAGAAACTTCTGCAAGGTACGACCAGGAAGGAGAGGTAGAAGGACGAGAAAGGTGAGTGTATGACCAGCGAGAGTACGGGACACATCCTGAGCCACATCCGCTTAGGTTCTGAAGACAGGAAGCCTGCAAAGAAAGACACTGCCGCCCCACTCCTGTGATTCCGTGAGATGAACTGTCCAAGAAGAGGACAGACTCCCCCGCTGCCCACTCTATCTTAGCCCCATGGCTTCCTGATTCTGCCACATCACAAATGAGTGCCCATTCTTGACACATGCACTAACCAAGTCAGATGCATTCAGAGAGCCCAGGACATAACCCTCTCTCTGTCTCTCTCTCTCTTCTAAATATCACTGCTGTTTCCTTTGCAATCTCCCAATCAGCACAAGCTTGCTAGGGATGTTGTGAGAGAACCTCATAGGTTGGGTGTGTTAAATAACAAAAAATCAGTTCCTCACAGGTGTTGGCAGCTCTAGCTTCAGTCCCTCTCCCTGTGGCTTTCGAGGGCAGCCTTCTCTGGGTTTTCACCAGCTCAGCCCACTGTGTAGACTCTCGTCTATATCTCCTCTTCTCCATATGTGTGTGTGTGTGTGTGTAGGTTCATGTGTGAGTGTTTGTGTGTAAACACTCACTTGTGCATATGGAGGCCAGAGGTCCAGCATGGGTGGTGGTGCTCAGTCACCATACACCTTTGTTTTGAGACAAGTTCTCTCCATGGGACCAAAGGTTCACCAATTAAGCAAGACGGGCTAGCTGGTGAGCCCTAGAGACCCCCATCACCACTTACCCAGAGCTAGGATTTTAGCATATGCCAGTGTGCCCAACTTTCTTTGTAGATGTTGTTGAGGGTCAAACTTAGGCCCTTATGCTTTCATGGCAAGCACTTTACCAACCAAGCCATCTGCCCAGCTGCCACATTTCTGTTTCTTATAAGGAAACTAGTCATGATGGATTAAAGATTATGGAAATAACCCCATTTTAACCTAATTACCCCCTTTCAAGAGCCTTTAAAAACTACAGTGATTTTGGAGGGCTCGGGGTTTAGAGGTCCACCATATGGAAGAGGCAGGTAAAATGCAGGCACTATACTTTCCAGATCTTATTTGCAACCGTAGCGTGTCTTCCCAGAGTGCTTTGCAGAAGGGCACTTCCACTGGGGGAGACCCTGCAACTCCTTCACGTTTAACGATAACTTCAGCTCATTCCCACACGCTCAGAATTTGAGAATGACTAAAACTATGTGGGGATTTCAGTGCACGGAAAAGTATTGCAAATGAAGATCCCAGAAGGTTGTTTGATCAGCAAAGAACTCTTTAAAATGTGAACAATCGCCTCTTAGCTTTTGTGCTTTAGAAGCTTTGGATTTTATCGCCAGTCTTATGATAGGAAAGCAAACCAGCATTTCACCTGATTAAGGATAAAATTCATCCTTGGCAATTATTTTGTGTTAAAATTATGATGTGTTACATGTATGTAGCGTCTAATTAACTACAAGGATCACGTTCAGTTTCTTGTTTTATTTCAGCTTATTCAGGTCAAACCCCAGGCAACTCCCTCTGACTCCTTATTTCAAGCATTCTTCATTCTTTGAAAGGAGATCTCCCACGCTGAGCTGAGTGCTGATCAAAATTCCTGCATCACGTTGCCTCAGAATTACCAAAATTACTGCCTTAAGTGGAGGTCCCTCTCTCTCTCTCTCTCTTTTTCTTTCTCATGTTCTAGAATTACAAATAAGTTCAATTGAGAAGACAGATGCATTTTTGGCAATTTTGTGCCCAGAAATAGAAAAATTACATCGATCAGCTACTAAGTCATGTTTTTTTTTTTTTTAGTCATGTTTTGATTATTGTAGTTTTAGTCCCAAATATTTCAGCAGCAAATAATGAAACACAGGGAACTCAGAGGTGGCCTGCCAAAATGAATTTTATTCTTTTTGCAGAAAACCGGATCTTTGGCAGTGTTTGGTTTAAGAAAAAAACCTATATATTCCTGAAAATCATAAACATTTATACCATAGCATGAACATTTTTTCTCCTATGACTTGCTCAAGGACAGCAGTGCACAACTCTGTTTTAATCACTTAATTAGACCAGGGATTTGCACTTTTTCTGAGCCAAGAATCTAAAGCCCTTTATTTTAATTCTATTTTCACTTAAAAATATTTAACAATACAAATGATAGATGCTATACTTGATTAACCTTAGAATAATGATATTTTCTGAAGGCATTCAACCTCAGTGCAGATGTGATGTCCTATACCCTAGCCAGGATGGCAGGGAAAAAAAATGGAACACTAACCCGAAGCAAACATTGCCAAACCAAGATCCCCACCACATCGAATGCCTCTCGTGGGAGGTGTTTTCTTAAGAGGTGGCAGCTTTTTCATGAGCGTGGATCATAAATGCGAGACTTTGAGAACTTAGAGCTGTGGAGCTTTTCCTAAGAATAACGTATCCAGACCTCACTACTCTAAGCACAGTATTGGGGGTTCACAAGACTCTACAATTCTTACTTTCAGGGGACACACCTTGAACCAGGCTTGGAATCAAGTCAGATATAATCCAGAAAACAAAACAAAAAAAGGGGATCTCAGTGGTTTTTTTTTGAAGGTTTCTGTAATTTTTCTTTACATTTAATTTTTTAACATTTGACATTTATATGTTGCAATCTTAACTTAAACCATTGGTGTTTTACAGAAATCATGATTGCTGGCCCTTGAAAGATGTGATTGGAGAGGGAGATGGGAACTAGAGATGGAAGAGCATAAAACAACTTGGGGTACTTCAAATGAGAGAGAAAGGTAGGAAAGTCTTTAGGGCATTGAGAGGGAACATCATGATAGGGAGAGTTTGGGAGGTGTGTTTGGCAAAAGGAGGTGGGCGGAGGAAGGAAAGCTATCTCAGGAGGAAGAGTGCATCTGAACGCCACACAGCAGAATAGAGAGCAGTCAGAAGTCTTTGGTGGGTTCAGCGGTTTTCACTCCTTGGCGGTGTGTGCAAACACATGGAGAGTTAAAGGCCCTACTCAAGACCAACCAAATCAGGATCCCCTGGGTGAAGATAAGATATTTGTATGTCTTAAAGCCCCAATGCTTGTAGTATGTGGCGGGGCTCAGAAAGTACTAGGCTGGAACAGACGGAGGCAAGGGAAGGCAGACGGCAGTAGCTGGGTGGGGAATATCTGGTAGGAGACTCCGTGCCTATCCAGAAGCCTGGGGAGTTTTGTTTTGTTTTGAACTTTTATTCTTCTCTCATACATCACATCCTGAAGTTTCCCCTCGTTCCACTCCTCCCAGTTTCTCCCCCGCTTCTGCTCTCCCCTAGACAGATTCCTCCTATGCTTCCCTAAAGTAGGAAAGGAAGGAAGGAAGGAAGGAAGGAAGGAAGGAAGGAAGGAAGGAAGGAAGGAAGGAAGGAAGGAAGGGGGGCAGGCTTCCCAGGGATAGCCACCAAACATAGCCTAACAAGACACAATAAGATGGGGCACAAACCCTGGAATCAAGAGGAGAGGGTGCCTGGGAAAGTTTTTAAGCAAGGATGCCAGGATCACAACCATCCGTTCTTGAAGGTTACCATATCATACATATCAGACATGTGAAGATGGAGTGACTAAAAATAAGGTTTTGACACCCCCCCCCCTTCTGTGTCTAGTTTCCATGAATACCATGGCTCATAAAGGGAACATTTTCCAACCTGTTCTTTGTGCTTACAGCTGCTCCTTTCATGTGCCTGTTTAATGAAACCAAGATGTGGGCTTTGTTGTTGTTTTTTTTTTTTTTAGTTTTTGTTCTACCTGTTTTGGCCCCAACCTTGTGTCCTTGTCAAAGGTATGCACAGCAACACAGCATTCATCAATTCACCAACGTCAAAGCACTTTGAGAGAGCACTGCTGTTGTCTAAAGGAGATTGGCTGGCTGGTGCAAGGCAGAGTGCCATCAGTGAGAAGAGACTTCGAGTCAGTTGTGATGTCTGGACTGGCTATTTGCCAGCAAGTTAAGTCTTCTGACATGTACTTTATAAAATGTAAAGTTCTTGTCTGCCCAGAACAGGAGAACTGCAGAGGGAGTGTGTGGCCACCATGGTCACTGGGCAGCTAACAGGAGCTTTATGAGCCAGCATCACTCGTGTCTGAAAGGTAAGAGTTAGAATGTGACCTTTGGTATCTTGTTTTCTTCCAAGACATGATTTTCATGTCCTCAAATTAAGGCTGAAAAAATGAGGTGCTGGAATAAGAAAAAAAAATTAGGACAATGTCAAGGCAACTATACTTTTATTACCTAGTGGAGCTGAGGATTTTTCCCCCTTCCTGAGCCAATAAAGATGCAGAATTTAAATTTTATTCTTGCTTAAATTATACAATAGTATTTTCTTCCTATTAGTGAGATTTTTTAAGAGATGATTTTGATTAGTGAAGGATATTTAGAAAAAGGGTATTTGATACAAGAAAACATTTATAGAAACTTCTAGATAGCTCATGATAATATATTTAAATGGTAACTTTTATATTTAAAATTTATTAATACTGGTAACATACCAAGACTTTTACTAAGAGTATAATATGCAATGATGTATTCATATTTCATTTTGTTTTATGAGATGGGTATGGGAAGATATCTTATCATGCCCAGGCTGGCTCAAAGCATACTACATAGCCAAGGCAGGACTTGAACTCATGATCCTACTGTTTCATCTTCCCAAGTGCTGGGATTACTGGCATATTCTACCACACCCAAGCTTTCATGATTTTTAATGTTGACTACATTTGCTCCCATTACTAATGTATGAGGCCAAGCATGCACACATAGACACAGCCTGTAGTTTGTTTCTGCTTCTAAAACCCCATCCATTGATCATTCCTATTGTGTGGTTTTTTTTTTTTTCATTAACTTCTCAGCAGCTCAGTGTTCCATATTCCCATGACCGTTCTTTACTTCAACTCTTTCCCCATGGAATATTTGCAGTTCACACCTTTCTGACATTCTGGGCTCATCTCTCTTGCCTCAAAGTGTCCATTCCTAGAATTTCTTTTCTACTACTTTGAGTGTTTACCTAAAACTTTCTGCTTATTTGTGGTGTGAATGAGAAATGAATAGGCTCATGAATTTGAACACTTCATCCCCAGTTGCTGGCACTCTTTGGGGAGTTAAGGAAGCCTTAGGATGTACAGCAGTACTGGACAAAGTATATCACTGAGGGTGGGCCCCACATTGTTTTCCCCCTTCTCTCCTGCCCCCCCCCCATTCTGCCTCCCATGTGTAGATAAAGATGTGATCAGTCAGTTTCCTGCCAGCATCTCTTGCCTTTCCTGAAACTCTTATGGACTCTAGCTATGGAAACTATAAATTCTTCCTCTCTCTTTCTCTCTTTTTTAATCTTATGAAACCATTCACAATGTCCTAGAAGGTTTTATGAAAGTATTAACTACTGTGTTATGTACTTACTAGAGATGCCATTTAAAAACTGCATTCCTTGATAACATTTTTATTGTTTTAAAAGCTAAAAGCCAGGTGGTGGTGCTGGAGAGATGGCTCAGCGGTTAAGAGCACTGACTGCTAGTCCAGACGACCCAGGTTCAATTCCCAGCACCCACATGGCAGCTCATAACTGCCTGTAACTCCTGGTTCAGGGGATCTGACACCATCCCACAGATATACACACAGGCAAAACATCAATGTACATAAAACACAAATTAATAATCTAAACACACACACCACAAGCCCTAAAAGCATAAATCCTAACAGTTGGGAGCTGGAGAGATGGCTCAAAGGGTAATGTGTCTGCTGGGTAAGCATGAAAACTGGAGTTCCCAGGACCCAGGACCTACACACAAAGCCAACTGTGACAGTGTGTACTGGTAACCAGCACTAGGGAGGTACATAAAAGAAGAATCCCAGGGCCTTGCTGGCTAGATAAAACAGCCAATCAGTGAGCTACAAGATCAAGAGACTCTGTCTCAAAAATAAGGTAGAGAACATCTGAGAAAGACACATGACATTGATCTCAGGCATCCATATACCTTGGCACACTTATGCACATGACCTCCCCCCCCCAAATAGAGAAACACACATGCACTTTCTTGCCATTCCCAATGAAAATCATTTCCTGGAATTGGAATCTGAGACTATTTGGTTAGAGGCCTTCATTGACTCCACCTCTAAAGTTGTATTGAACAAATATTTCCCAGAAATATTTAAGAAATGAATTAGGTATCCTCACTTAAAAATCTAACCCACACGTTCTGTCACTGATGCCTTTCATGACTGTTTAAAATCAATGCTGGGAGCCGTCTTTACACGCAATTCTGTTGGTTAGGGGAGAACCAATAAAAGTGGTTGGCCAGCTGAACTGAACTTCCAAAGGAAATTCCACGAAGGCCTGATTTTTTTTTTTTCATACTGAAAAGAATAATACATACCCCAGATCCTGCTGCCAGGCTTGAATTTTGCAAAACCCCTCACTGCCAATATATTGCTGGTGTTGAAATACAACCCATGTCTCTCACAGCTCCGACAAACACACTTAACACATTTATGCATACATTAGTTAGTGTAAACATGCCTCACTTAAGTAAAAAGAAGTTTTTGGAATTTTAATATTTCACCACCATGTCATTCCACAGAAACCACCTTGGGGCTGCTAGCAAGGACTCAGAAGACTCCCACATAAAACAGAACACATTAGTAGCAACGGTATTTGGTCTGGAAGAATGGCTAGCCGACTGGGAGAACGCTGTAAACCACATGCAGTTTTAATTAAATTCATTAAAAATGCTGTGTCTCTCGGTAGATTTGAGGGCAGATAGAACCACTTAACAATAGCCAAGACCTAATCCAGTTTGTCAAAACTAATAATACGACTAATGCAGTTTCTCACACAAGGACACATCCAGCAAGTTCACGAATCAGCAATTGGGGTGCATTTTTAAAAAGTAACATTTGTAAATTATTGCAAGATGTTACCAGCCTCGGACCAGGGCTGAAATTTCTAATTCCAATGAATTGATAAAAGGCGTCATTAATAAAAAGGTACATTTTGGGCAGCTGACATGGCTAATTGATCAAGTAATTTGAGTAAAAAATACAAGATGTCGCTAGGAGCCCAGACAGGGATGAAGTCACTCAATTTTCCAAAAGTCAGAAGGCCTTGAAAAAACTAAAGAGGAGACCACAGAACACTTTCATGCCTAACCAAAACCAAATAAAATGATCCCAACATACAAATAGGCGTCAGATGATCTAACGTGATGAGAGATTTCAGCTATGTAGGCAAACCTTTCATTTTCTTACCCCAACATGCCAAGCCAAGGATTACCTAAACAGGGAGAGTGCAGGGCAGGACTTCTCACTGTGCTGTCACTGGAAGGGTGGAAAAGGAACATTTCCCCCACCTTTTTACGTTTCTCCATTGCTAGTTAAGGTCATGTTCAACATAGCACTTGAGTCTCGCGATCTGGCTTATATTAAAGCAGGGTAAGAAACACATGGTCCCACATGAACACGCATTTACCTAAGCTGACGTTTTTTGAGTAACAGTGACTGGACGGCCCATCACTGTGAGCCCACCCAAGGATCTCCACAATGGCCCAAATCACCTCGTGCTGAGAACATCTGACGATGGCGGATGTTTGGTTCCACAAAGAGGCCCAGCTGAGGGAGGACCACTGCGCATGAGCTGAGAGGGCAGGCTCTTACTCTCTCGCCAGGTACTTGATAGACACACTTGGGAAAACATGGCACATCTGTCAGCCCTCTTCTCCCTTAAACTCATCAATGTGAAGAAGCCCTCCATTTTCCATCACACTCTCAATCCATTTCGGGAGGGGATGTTGATATACAATCCTTCCCTCAGTCTTCCACACAGCCACACACTCCCTATGTCTTTAATGATAGGTTCAGGAAAGTCACATTCTTATCCTTGTTCTTATCAAAAGAACTGGCAGGAGATACAAACTCTGTGATGATAAGCAAATCAAAGCAGCTGCTTTCAGAAGTAGAGAACTTAGTGTACCAATCTGGAAGGCAAGGGTCTCAGGAAATTGGAAAATAGATAGCAATGTGATCTTACAAAGAAAACCAGTGGGCATTATCCAACCAATGTCTGAGGCAATTCTTACCCACAGAAGAGCTAATAAATGACAAACTCATACACATTTCACAGTCTTCACTTTTTCTTGGGACTAGGATATTATTCTGTGCTTGGTCACAGTCAGGAGATGTGAGTGGGCCACCAGAGGCTAGAGCATCATCATCAGATACAGGCGATTTAGAGGCTATTCTCACTTTCTTAAAACCACCATGCCCATTTTGTTTCCCATCACCCCCCTTTCCCCCTCCCAAAGGCTTGGCCCTTCAATATATCACATTCATGCTGAAAATGACCACTCGCTCTATTAACCATAAAAGGAAACAATCTCTCTATTTCATACTACAGATTTTAGATTTTGAAAAAGTTCAGCTCTTCTCCAGAGTCCTCAAGCTGTTATTTATTAAAAGGAAGGCTTGGTCATATGTATGTATGTATGTATGTATGTATGTATGTATGTATGTTTTCCTGTAAAAAAATTCCTCTAACTTGGTATCAAAACTGGAACCCTATGGTGACAAGTCTATATAAAACCTCATTTGATTCTTTGTGTCTATAAGAGTGATCAGGATCTAGTTTTGGCTCTTTTGAGACAGATCTCTAAGTGGAGCCTCTGATGCCCTGGCTGTCCCCTCTCCTCAGCTACTTTGTGATCTGTCCAGCGCTGGCACACACATGTGAGAGTTCACGGGGGTTCTAGCTCAGTGTTAGTGCCTTTGTTGTTAACTCTGCTCTGAACTTGAGTTCTACCTCTGTAGATACGGTTTTCCTGTGACTAGTGTGGAAACTACTACCCTCTGTCTCAGACTCTTTTTCCTGTCTAATTACCTACACTTATTAATATTATCTTCATGATATGCATTTCTTGAGGACTTATAGAGACCATTTATTGTTATTCTCAAGTGAATCAAATAAGTACCTAAGTGGGAAATAGGACCAAAGTGAAAATAGAAGGAGGTAGGAGGAAAAAAAAAACCTAGTGCCTGCTGAGAAAGAAGGATGGAAGTATTGTTTACTTGAAGTAGACACCCACCCACAGGCAAGGGTGAGGCAGGCCTCCATTATTTGGGGTCTTGATTATAACTCTTGGCAAAGAGAAGGTACTGGGTACTCCTTCCGGGTGCTGTAGCTCTCCTAAGGAAGACCAGAGGTGTTCTGAAAATGTCAGCTTATTTTTAAAATCTATCACTGAGATAAGCCTCTCTCAGGACTACAGGCTAGGATGGAGAAGTAGAGTGGCAGGAAGGCAGGAGCATCTTCCTAGCTGGCCTTTACAAGGAAGAAGCACTGAAGATGGACAGGTCATATGTTCAGTTGGTAGAGTTCTTTCTCACCACGATGGAGGCTTGACTTAGGTTTCCAGGCTATGTATGAACAAGACATCGGGTTCACAAGGATTCATGTTAATAACACTACTCTTTTCATCGTAAGCTCCAGATTAGCTGAGGAGATCAGAAGGGAAACAAGCAAAGGCCCAGCTACTCTCTTCAGTCCCAGGAAGGGATGAGTGGAGAAGCTGAATCTACTGAGATGGCTCATGACCACTGCTGGGCCTTTCTGCCAGACTCCAGATCCGGGGCAGCTCGTGTGTAATGAGTTGACACTTTTTTCACATTACTCTAACCCGTATGGAGATGGTGCAAATACAAAAGAGCAACTTCCCCCTTCTTGGCAACAATAATAAATCAGTTACATCAAAAAAGAAATATTGACCAGTAACTTTTGCCTACAATTCTTTTTGAATTTAAAGAAAAGTTCAAAATCCAGGTTCTCTTAGGCAGGCTCTTCCTTCTGGAAAGCAAGGGGGGAGTGGGCGTTTCTCCCTTGTGCTGTTAACACAAAGCCTGTTTCTGCAATGAGTTGTTTCAGACTTAAGTGTCTGACTGTCTAAGAGAGAGCCACACCAACCACTGGCCTACTTTCCAAGTCCGTGACTCCTTCTTGGTTACAACTTTCTGTCTCATTTTATGCCACAAGAGCGAAGCCTGCTTTTCTTTCCACTTTTAAATTTGTCATCACTTCTTGTACTTAAAAACACTTTTAAAATTACATTTTGTTTGTTTAGCATGAATGTGTGTATGCATGCATGTGTGTGAGGGAGAGAGAATGAGCCATTGCATGTGTGATGTGTGTAGATTAAATCCTCTTCTTCTATCATGTGGGTCCTGAGGATGCAACTTAGGTCATCAGGCTAGGTAACAGAAACTTTTACTATTTAGCTATCTTCCTACCCTTTTTGATAATAATTTTAAATTATAGTTTTGTTTCTTGTGCTTGTGTTCCCTCCTTTGTTTTTGTATTCCCTTATGCCCAAATTACTTCTTCACTTCCTTAAGATAGCTTTTCATATAAGATTTTTTTTTTAATGCTAGTCAGTATAGTATAGATGGCAAATGATCAGAAAAGTAAAACAGTGGACATTGGGAGTTTTCTTAAAGCAAAATAATTTAAAATTTATCCATTATCTGTTATTAATAAAGTGTAAATAGTACAAATTCTGCCAATGCAAAACAGTAGTTCAAAGCGATATTTGCTAATTGTCTTTGTTAGGGTTTTATTGCTGTGAAGAAACACCATGACCAAGGCAGATCTTGTAAAGGAAAACATTTAATTGGGGAATGGCGTACAGTTTCAGAGGTTTAATCCAATATCATCAAGGTGAGAAGCACGGCAGCATCAAGGCAGACATGGTACTGGAGAAGGAGCTGAGATTTCTACATCTTGATCTGAAGGCAGCAGGAGGAGACTGTGCCACACAGGGCATAGCTTGAGCATAGCAGATCCCAAAGCTTGCCGCTACAAGGACACACTTCCTGATAGTGCCGCTCCCTACGGCCAAGCATTCAAACACATGGACCCATGGGGTCATACCTACTCAAACCACCAAACTAATAAACATGCTTGCTTCTCAATCCACGAGGGCTGCCTTAACCTAGATATGGTAGAACCAAGTCTCAGAATCTTTCTCAACCCAGAAAATCATGATTTGTGTATTTCACTTGACTCTGAAGATATTTCTATTCAGGTATGCCTCATGTCATCATTTTCTAAGATTCTTCATACTACATAAATTCTCTATGTTGTATTTTCTGTCATCTTAGGGTTTTTGGTCCATTTTTTCACCATTGCTTTAGCAATACATTTTTTTTTCTGATGAAACATCATTTTCCTGGCATTGTAGTGTACTCCTTTGGCATCTCCTCTACTTGTAACCCACTTGCTTGCACTGACACATATATTTGCTCATGTGCATTTGTGTTTTCTCCCAGAGGGGCCCTGTGGGTCTCTATTTATAAACCCATCTCTCCACTCTCCAATGCGTTACAGCAACATCTACCTGGCCCTTTGTGCTTTCTGTCTGTTTTGCGCCATTTTTTTTTCTGTCCCACGATTATTCCTTACATTAAGTGAATAATCTCTAATGTAACATGTTAATTTTAAAGTGACTTTTCACTATTATTTTGAGCTATTATCACAGTGGTTGCCTTAAAGCTTAGTATGTACATTATAACTTCAAATTCCTATTAGCATAATTCTAATGAAACACAGGAATGTTATTCCCACATACATCTATTGCCTTTGTCCTCTTTTAATGCTAATATTATAGACACAGTATATCTTCAAATGCTACAGGCTCAGCGAAGCATTTATAATTGTTACTCTCTAGGATTTTACACATTTTCAAGAAGTTTGGAGAAGAAAGGAGAGCAATTATGTACTTACAGCCTTTGTTATTTAACATTCATTGTTCCCACTTCTGGCTATCTTCATTTGTCCCCACAGTTCCAGACTGCCTCATTTCCTTAGTCAAATACAGCTTTGCTCCAACCCACCTCCTTCACACCGCTTTTAGAAAGTAGATTGTATTTCTATATATTATTGGTGCCACGGCACAAATATAGATAACCCGTTTACACAGCTGCTTTTTACATCAGAACGTAAGAAAAGCCACTTTCTACAGTCTACACGCCTCCTTTGTTCTTCCTCTGTATGTTGAACTTATTGTTTGAGACCCACTTGTTCTCAGCCGGGAGACTGTCCTCTAGTGTTCTGATCTTGTTTACTTGGTTTCGGTGCTGCTGGGGCTGGAACCAGTGTGTGATAAAATACTTTAGCAGGGAGCTGTGTCCTCAACGCCTGCCCATCAGCCGTTCCTGTAAAGTGGGTCTGTGTCCGCGAACAACCTTGGTGATTTTAAGTGTCCTTATCTCCCCTCCGCTTTTCCTTTTTTTTTTAATTTTTATTTTTTAAATATTAGTTACAGTTTATTAACTTTGTATCCCAGCTGTATCCTGCTCCCTCATTCCCTCCCAATCCCACCCTCCCTCATTTTCTCCCTACTCCTTTCCAAGTCCACTGATAGGGAGGACCTCCTCCCCTTCCATCTGACCTTAACCAATCAGGTATCTTCAGGACTAGCTGCAATGTCCTCTTCTGTGCCCTAGCAGGGCTGCTCCTCCCTAGGGTGTATGTGGAGGGGGTCAAAGAGCCAGCCATTGAGTTCGTGTCAGAAATAGTCCCTGTTCCCCTTACTAGGGTACCCACTTGGATACTGAGCTAACCATGGGCTACATCCAAGCAGGGGTTCTAGGTTATATCCATACATGGTCCTTCGTTGGAGAAACAGTCTCACAAAAGACCCCTGTGTCCCCTCCACTTTTCAAACAGCTTCGTTACATCGTAAGTTTTGGTGGACAGGTATTTTCTTGGACTCTGTTTTCTATTGTGGCCTTTCTGTCATCATTGATTCTCACAAGGAGTCAGAGGTTAATCTCCTCAGGGGTTCCTCTTTAGGTGAAGATTCATTTTCAGTTTGCTTCTGGAGCCTGCTCCTTGAGTTTTATTTGTTTTGCTTTGTTGCTTTTAACATCCATATTGTGATCTGTTCCTTTTGAAACCTGTTGACTCTTGCATTTTATAGAGTGAATCAGCAAATTTGAAGTGTTTCCACCTATTATTACATATATATTAATTTTCATGTTGGTTACTTTGTGTTCATATGTGGATTCGTGTGTGTGTGTGTGCGCGCATGTGTGTAGGGCAGAAAATACCTCCTGAGGTTGTTCTCCCAGTACTAGCCATCTTCCTCCTCCCTGCCCTCTCCTCCCTACTTCCCTCTTTCCCTCCTTTCTTCCCTTTCCTTGCTTCCCTCCCTCCTTCCTTCCTCCTTCCTCCTCTGTGTCCTCCTTCTCTTTGTTCACTGGCCTGGAACTTGCCATGTCAGTTAGTCTGGTGGACCAGTGAGCCCCTCTGTCAACCAAGAGTTGGGATTACAAGTCTGTGCTGTCTCCTGAGCTTTGTGTGTGCATTCTCCACACCTTACTATCACTTCAGCCCTCCAGCTGTTTTTTCTTTTAATATTTTCTATTCCAGTTTCTCTTACCTAGCCCTCTAGAATTCTGATAACACGTACAGCCCTTCACTATTATCTGTTTGATTATATATAGCAATAATATCTACTTACTTAAGAATTATTTCCTTTAGTTATGTGAAAACACACACACACACACACACGCACATCCCTTTGTTAAATCCACCAGGTTGTTACCACAAACAGTTCTGTTACCTGCTCCTCCCCATGTCAGGCTTTCTAGTTTCTTCAAAAGCTTGTCAGGAACCTAGGTTTGGTAATGGAGCAATTCTGTGAATCAGTCTGCTTCTGGATACATGCTTTTGATAAAGTCTCTTCTGCTCTCCCCCTCTTAGCTTCAACTACTTCTCCTTGAAGGACTCAGACTCTAGCAGGCACTCACTTGTTCTGAAATGACAGGTTTTGGTAATCTTTTTGGTAGTCTCTTTCATAGACCACATCAGCTGTTTACTTCCACTGCTGACTGTTTGCTGCATCATTTTAGAACTTTCCCAGGGGCATAGGCATCTCCACTAATCTTTAACTCATTTATAGAAGTTTTCTAGGTCAGTTTTTAAGATCTGTTATTACCCCAGGAGGGCTCCTCTTAGTTGACTTATTCCCAGGTTCTTTCTAGACAATGAGCTGACCAATGTTTTAGCTTTTTTTTTATTTGTTTGTTTTTGTTGAGACAAGGTTTCTCTATGTAGGCTTGGAACTCACAGAAACACACCATGTTTGTCTCTGCCTCCTGCACACTGGTATTAAAGGCATGCCCTACCACACCTATTGGCTTTGTTTTAGCTTCTATGTCTAACCCACCAATTTTCTTTTCATGACATCCTGCTTCAATTTGGAGGGTGTGTTTACTATCCAGCACCCCTTATTGATGCAAACGAAGTCAATCCCTTTAGGAGAGCTGCCCTGCTCTCTTCCTTTTAATGTCCACTTTTACTTCAACAATCATTGAGCCAAGGGTTTAGAGTCTAGACTTTGGACATGTGGCAATGGAATCTTTCTCTGAGTTAGATTTTTATGTAAAGAACACGGTGTTGGTGGTGTGGTGAGCTGCAACAGTCTCTGGTCTCTCAGCTTGCCTTCCTTCTGCTTCCTGCAGGAGCCAAAATACAGAACCACATTTCCAGAGAAGCCAGTGTGACTGCAACTGGGGATGTCATAGTCTCAAGGGGAACCCAAGGTAAGGCTTCCATCCTATCTGTCCAGCAAGGCTGAGGAGGAGAGCTTCCACCTCACAGCTACACTTGCCTAGAATACAACCTCTTCCACAGTAGCAAAGGGAGAAAGAGAAATGTTAGCATCCTATTGCTCTCAGGAACACACCATGAAGCTGGGCATGATGGCACACGCCTTTAGCTTCAGAACTTGGGAAACAGAGGCAGCTGGATCTCCTTGAGTTTGAGGCTGGCCTGGTCTACAGAGTAAGTCCAGAACAGTAAAGGTTACAGAGAAACCCTGTCTAGAAAAAAAAAAAAGAATACATCATGACTGCAATGGGGTGGAGGTGGGGGAGGTGGTGTGGTGTGAGAATGGATTCTTTGCTTTGTCTGTGTGAACAGGAGTTCCCTAAGATCTGAACTGGGACTGGAGAGGAGAGGCATGGCTGTGAGCTAGACCACAGATTTTTACCGTTCTTATCAAATCTTGATAATTTTTCTTGATTTTTTTTATTTGCTAAACATTGTTTATACCATTGCCAGAGATTTTAAATAAGTGCATGAGACGGCCAGAGCATGACAGGTTGCCATGCCAGAAGCGGGGCCACTGCGGAGCCTCCTGAGTCAAGCAGCATGTGAACTGCTTTCTGGAAACAAAATCACCTATAATCTTCCATAACAGTCACTATTGTATTTTTATCTTCTCATATACACCTCTATATGTTTAATTAATGTGTATAATTAAATTAATGCTTAAGAATATGTAATATATACATATATAATCATTCTTTTCATTTTGATGAGGAGTTGAGGGTATGTTTGAAAATTATTTGTGTGTTTCTGCATTCACCTGAATGATTCTCATTTTGAGCCTTTTAGAACACTCAGTGCCAGTAAGGAGACTACAATTTTAAAGAGAAGAATGAAAGTAGAATACTAAGGTAAAATTCAACTCCCTTCTTAAAAGCTGCATCTTGAATATATAGTATAGCAATTTTCAACCTGTGGGTCATGACCCTTTGGGGAGGGTCATATGTCAGATATCCTACATATCAGATATTTACACTGTAATTCATAACAGTAGCAAAATTATAGTTATGAAGTAGCAACGGAATACTTTTACAGTTGAGGGTCACCACAACATGAGGAACTGTTTAAAGGGCTATAGCATTAGGAAGGTCGAAAGCCACTGCCCTAGCAGGTAGCTGTCTAGGTTTGGGGCTGTGTAGAGGACAGGGCATCAAACCAAGGTCTGGAAAGAGTGAAAGCCAGGAAGGGGCCAAAAGTCATCAAGAGACATACAAAGAATGCGGCTTAGAACCACTGACAAGCCATGCCAAAAAAGAGCGCCTTACACTAGCCTGTGAAATCAGGCAGGAGAGTGGAAAGGAGTGGGCCCTTAGGAGAGGCTGAAGATCTCTGCCCAAGATGAATGGAGTGTACTAATAGAGACTGCCTAAGAGTAAAGAATGGACTATGGTTGTTTATTTAATACATTTTCCTCCACAACCAGTAGTGCTATGGACAGCTGCAGACAAAACAAAGGGCCTGACTTCTGTCTGCACTCTTGATTTATAAGGTGAGTAAAATCTACACCGACACTCTAGGCCCCTAATGTATATGAGAGTACTGCACACATAATAAATATTATTTTGCTGGTCACCTTTTTTTCCCCTTTTCTTACACTACAGAGGTTTTTTTTTTTTTTTTCAGTATGTATTTTTAGCTATCCAGCGTCCAAACGCCCTGTTTTGGAGAGGAGCTTTACAGTAGATCAAAGTGGACTCACAGCCTGCCCAGACATTGTGGAAGCTGAATGTGGGACGGACACTGTGTGGGGTCCTTCCCTGCATTGCCCCTCACTGCTAACATGGGACTTGTAACTCAGGCCTGCCTAATGGGTTTCCAGATGGCTCTTGATACCTCTAGGCGGCACCGGAGAAGAACAGGGGAAGCGAGAGGCTTGTGAGGCCGCGGTGACTACAAAGTTTAAATTCTGAGCACAAAGGGGTGTGAGGAAAGTCACCGCTTCTAACCAGGCAGGTTCACTAGGTGTCCTGGCTCTTTTAGCTGAGGTCAGTCTGTCCAGACTGTCATGGCAAGACATCATGGGCCAGATGGCTAAAACAGCTTCTGTCTGTTCGCGGAGTCTGGGAAGACCAAGTTCAAGCTGCTGGTCAACTTAGAGGCTGGGTATGGCTCTATCCCCGGCTTGAAAACAGCTACTCCCCAACCGTGCCCTCAAATGGCCTTCGCTTGGGGTAAGAGATTCACTGTGCCCTTTCTTTTCATAAGGTCACTTATCAGATTAGACACAGGGGCCCACCATTAAAACTTCTTTTAAACTGATATTATTTTTTTCCTAAAGCCCTCTGTCTCTTAGGGATTCACTATTTGAATTTTAAGGACATTCAGTCCACCGGCAGCTGCTGCCTCATTTCCCATCTATTTCCAACCAAAATCCTCTAGCATTTATATCAGTTCTGTAAAGTGTCTCATATCTTCTGCCAAAGATTATTTTCTGTTCAACTGAAACAGACTTCATTTCTATTCTGGCAACCACAAACCCAGACATGACTTTGAAGGCTGGTATCTCAATAGTGCTATCTGGGGAGCTGGTGTGAGTGATGTGCCCTTGCTTGTTTCAAAGATGAAAACCTCAGAGTTCATGAGTGGAACTTGGTCGTCAGTAGTAACAAGCAGTCCTCTGTGCAGACCTTTAATGAAGGTAAGAAGGACTCACAGGGATCTTGTCACAGCTGTAGAGTAGTGTGGGCATGATGAAGGTCTTAAAGGCACTGTTTTAAAGGATCTACTTCTTCTAATGGAGCCGTATAGCTCAAGGAGCATGTGACAAGCTCAACCTGCCATTTTGGCTCAAGGCATGGGTCCAGGGACTTCCTCTGGTTTTCATAAATATTTATAAAAATGTTTTCTTCAAACAAATAGAAGTTTAAGTTCTGATTAAAAGCTGCTAAGTCGTCAGTGTCACCGGGTTACAAGAAAGTAAAAATAACAATCAGGACACAACAACAAATGGAACAGAGATGGGAAGGTGTAAGCTTGGGCACATTCTGCCCACCTAATATACTGAGCCCTGCTCCACAGCGAAAGGTTTGTGCTTTCCTTTTGATCTTTGTTGCCCTACATCAGCTGGCCCTACCACCCGAACATCTTATCCTGAACATGGGGCTTGATGCTCACAGACCTGGGGGCCATGATACTCTCATTACTCAGTTAAGATATATGCAAAGAGAAAATGGGGTGAAATATTTGAAAATACAGATATTTGCTATTTTAGGAGGATTTGTCAATCCTGGACATTTGTTAACATGGAACTCTACAGTTTGTCTATACTTAAAGAACATCAATATTGGTAACATGTATCAAAATGGAAATATAAGGAATATAAAATAAAAGGTATCAACAACCTTTGATACCAGCCATTTTCTAAGGATCAAAGATAAAAATAAGATTCATATATGTCATCTTAGTAGTGACATTTAATTTTTACCCAGATGCCATCATGACTTATCAATAAATACTTGGCTGTTCTTTTAAGTAATAAGTTCAAAGACAGAGTCCAGGGGCTTGGGGAGCCAGTCACGATGCTTGAGTAAAGGTTATGCACTATAGTTTTTTTTTTCTCCCAAGTAATTGTGAGGTGTCTAAAGACTGACTTTCAATTGGGAACTCTGTATAAGATCTGCTTGATTTCAAATGTCAGATTCCAAAGGAATTATTTCCTTTTGTATTCTCTGGAAAATGGCCTTATTGAGCAATATTTTAAAATCTGAGTATACTTTTGAGATCAGAAGGTGTGGAAAGAGGCGATATAACTAATCTGTTGGTAACCCTCCATCTTAACTACTATCACTCATGGATTCAGAGAAGGAAGAAGAAGCCACAGAGGCCACGATAACCAACAATGTCCTACATGAGTTCAGATGCACCATTTCACAGGGTGAAAGAGAAACATGTCCAAATGAATCAACTCAGAATGAAAAATGACATCCAGAAGCTTCCCATGGACGCCACTCCAATATGAGGCCTATTTGGGAACCTATTTGAGTTACTCTGCTGGGTATAGCCTTGCTTTGGTCCAACCATCTAACCCTGCCTGATAAGGCTGATCTCTCAAAAGAAAGGAAGTCCATAACACAACATCCCAGAAGCATCCCTGAATCAAGGAAATCTTCTCACTATGGTCCTTCTCTGCTTTGATGGTAGAATGAAGCACACATGAATATTTTGGGTCTTAGTTTCTGAACTGAGACCCGGGCTGTCCAACACAAGAGCCACTAACCCTACAACCCAGTGTGGGAGGATTAGTTGTGCAATGGAGGGCAATATACTTTTATCTCACTGTAATTAACTGAGGCTTAGAGTTTTTAAATGGGCATTAGATTCTGTTACTTGGAAAAGTCTAAACATGTTTGGAAAACGGTGGCACATGGATCTCCTTTTCTGATCGTAAGTTAATGAAATCCACCAATAAGTATTCCTAATGAAAATGATTCTGAATTGGGATATGCTGCCAGCATACAATACAAACCACCATTTGAAGATTTGTCTACAAAGAACAAGAGTGCTGTCTCATTGATAATTTCACACTGACTACATTTTGAGATCTGAGTATCTTTAAGTGATGGAGTTAGCCAAAATATACTATTAAAGTTATCAGTGGCACCTTGTGATTTAACTGGACAGTATCAGACCAGAGTATATGACTTTCTAGACAACAACCATTTGTTTGTTTGTAGCTTCTGTGGTGAGTGTACCCTCGAGTCCATGGGAAGTCAAGGGAGAATATTTTCCCTACCAAGAAAATAGCTTTTGGGCATACAAAGGTAAAACTACTGTCTTCCTTAGGTACCTCCCTGCAGACCCTCCTCTCAGGTCCTCTAAAGACAGCTCTCCATAGTGAAGTTTGCAGCCTGCTCTGCTCTCTTGTGAGCCAACCCAGGCTGCGGCTGGAATTTTCTTCTTCAATTTTTCCATCACACCCGTGAGCAGCTAATGTCTATGTCCATGTGCAGACAGAAACGGGAGCATGGTTGAAAGAGAAACATTAAACTCCTCCCTTAAAAAGACATCTTACTTCTATAGCGTCTCTGTCAATACCTTACAAATTTTACATGTATGGCCCTCCTCAGTCCAGAAAACACAAGGGTTCCCACTTCCTGCTTCTTTAGCCTCCAGTATCATCTTGTATGTCTCGCTTGCCTTCATGTCTAGTGAGTTCTTTGAACCAGGCATTGTGTGAGGCACAAAGTGAGTAAAGCACACCCACCCTGCTCAAAGGGAGATCACAGCCTAGGAGAAGCATATGGAGAATCAATACAGCATAGTAAAGAGGAACCAGACTTTGACCATGGTAAGAGTAAGGAATTGCCAAGGGACTGACCCTGGGGTACACTCCCAACCCAAGGCACATGGAAGAGATGGCATCCCCAAAAAGGAGCACAATGAGCACGTGCATAGAGGCACAAGCCTTCAGGGTTGCTGGGAAGAGTCTGGTAGTCTTTGTTTAAGTAAGAAATCAGAGACAGGAGGGAAGGGAAGCTAGGAGGTGGCTAAGATCCGGCCCAAGTTCCCACTTATCAGATACCATGAAGGGCAAGTACAGAGAACCTTCAAAACTACCACCAGGATGCAGAAGCGTCTTTCTTTGTCCAGTTTGGCTGACATCATTCCAGCACACTGAGGCACCCCCACTACCCCAGGGGCCATGTAGAACCTGGGGGCTCCAGGGCACTCTGGAAGGATCACTGTCAGCTATCTGCGTGGTGCCTGTTGTAATAAACCGACACGAGATTGATTTCTGACCTCGTGGACTGGCAGGGAAATAACATGCAAAGCAGAGGCAATTTGGCAGGGAAATTATATGTATGTATATATGTTCTTTCCTTACTTGGAAATAAAAAGCATATGTTTAAAATGTGTGAGGGTAGAGACAGTCTTCCCTTGACCAGTGTTCTCCATTCTCAACCTTTTCCTGTGACTAATGACCTAAGCAGATGAGGAAGGCTTCAGCTACTTGATAGAAGTGTAGTGATGGAGATTTGATTCCTAAATCTTGCTACTTTAAGTTGTTTTGTAGCATGTCTCACGACAGATCATTATGTGGAAAGCTAATGCACTATGAGAATGCCCATTAGAGTCTGTGGTAGAAGGAGAAGGCTTCGGCTCCAACAAACCAAAACGACTTTCCCTCTGTTTCTCTAAGTACAACGTGTCTGTGTAGGAGGGTAAGTGCATGAGAACTCGAGGTGAGCAGAGCACAGCAGTGCTCTGAAGTTGCTAATTTTAGCTTCATTAATTTTCTGTCTTCAAACAATGAGTTAAAAAAACCCCGCCTTTATATAGTATGGTTAACAGAGACCTTGTGTGGGGTTTATACACACAAGAGTTGTGAATGCTGTCCATCTGAGAGACTCACCGTGCTGCAAAATTCAGCGGTCACTTGGTCCCTGACCCTGCAAGGCTGCACTTGTCATGACAGCATCACACTGGCTCCAAAACTAAATTGGGCACCAACCCAACTTTCCCATTTGGAAGGACCTTGTGCTCCTCCTTCCTGTCACCTCACCCAGCAGGTGAAAGGCGAGCCCTGGGCATGCTCAACAGCCAGGCAGCCAAAGGTCAAGGGTCCAACATCTGTGGTTAGATGACAATAAAGAAGGCTTTCTTCTTTATTCTCACTGAATGTTACTTTAACACCATGAGCTCCTGTAGGCTCCAGTAGCAGGCTCTGGGTTCAACTCTGTATTGTGGAATTTGAACCATTACCACAAGAAAGCTCTATGGGTCTTGTTAAGAAAACAGAAAGAACTTCTGCCAATTGCTAAGAAATAAATTCCTCCTTTCCTGCTGCTTGGAGCACAACATAATGAGGGCTCCCAACCTCTCTTCGCAGTAATAAAATGAACTCTACAGGCTTTTCCTTTTGATGTGTTCCAGTTTAGAAGTTTAGAGTTGATGCCTTTTCATCCTTAATTTATCTCCTGTTGTAAATATTTCTGTACTGTTTCCAATATCTTAAGTATACACATTCTTAAAAATAATTCACTCCTCTTATTTCAATTGTATCACTTTTTGTTATGGGTCAAATTTGAGGCTAAATAAACATATCTCTAGCTACAGTCCTGCAAATGCCTCTGGCAGCAAATTAACTCAAACAAATGTTTTGGCTAGGTAGTGAGGTTGGTTTTTAATGATCTTCCTGCTCCGTCTGAAAAAGCCCAAGGACAGAAGTCCTGAAGGCTTTTCCAGCAGGCCGTTTTCTGCCAAGTTAATACTTGGGTCTTAATTTGGTGCTTAGTTTGTTTAAAGTTTCACCACCAGAGGGTGCTACTTGTTTGCTTCTAAAATGTGATTGTTTTATCACAGGGCCCAGTGGGCTCCACTATCAAAGGCTTGTGCTCAGTATCACTGAGGAACCTTCTCCACAAGGTCTGCAGGCAGCCTGAACTCCAAGGCACAGGACTTCATTTTGTCTTTGGCGTTGTGTGGAAAATCCAAATTGAAAATCCCTGTGGCTAGCACAGACCCAAGCTACACTGGCTTATGTCTGTTACAGACCAAGTATGAAAAGCTAACACATTTAATCATCTAGGATTTCGCTCAAAATTTGATTGCACAGCAAGAATGAACTCAAAATCCCAGCATCCTCTGCATCACGTTGGCAACACACGACGGAAAGAGACCATTTGCTTTGCTGGGCCAGCAAAGTCACTTTGTAGCAAAGTCACCCAAAACTCGCCCAGTTTTCTGTATACACATCTCTCCGACTTCCATACAATTTGACTCCAGCGTGATGTGCTTGCTTGTCCGCTAGTCTCTCACAGTATTGAGAACTCTCCTACCGCTCCTAAGCACTCTGGCAATGAGCCGCCTCGCTACCTTCCACCCCATCCCACCCCCGGCACGCTGTTTTACGTCCAGGAAACGTTCCAGTTTATCAGCTTTACCTTTTCCTACTGCTGTCTGTGTCAGTTCCTTGTCCTGTTGCTGCGATTAAAATGCCTGACAAGAAGCCACAGAAGGAAGGGTTTATTTTGGATTGCAGTTGGAGAACACAGTCCACCGTGGCAGAGGGGTCATGGGGGCTGAGCCTGGAGGCAGCTGGTGCAAGCAAAGGCCTGTGAAAGCTGTTGCTCAGCTCCCTTCCTCCTTTTACGTGGGTCTCAATCCACGAAATAGTACCATTGGCATATACAGTAGGTCTTCCTACCTCAACTAAGCAAATCTCGAAAAATCCCTCAGCCGTACCCAGGAGTTTATAGTAATCCCAGCAAATTGAAAGTCATGATTAACCATCACATTGACTTTTGATAATTCTCTGAGATTTACATACAAATTCTCCACTTGATATTTTCTGGTATGCGTGAAAGATATGTACAGCTCCATTCCCACACATCTACATAGAACCTGCATGAAGAGTATTGTTACCCTGTGGTTTTTTTTTTTTATGTAAACTGTTCAGAAAATCAGGGCCCAGCAAAGGTCTTATTTAAAGGATTAGGGTCCAAAACTTTAGGCTAACTGAGTCAGGTAAGGTCTCCCTCATGCCTGTTCAACCAAGCCATTAAGGGGAGAAAATTAGCCATTGTTGTAAATGATTGGAAACATCTGTGTCCCAGGTTAGTGAATTTATTTTTTTTTAAGTTTTTTAAAAATTTTATTCATGTTTCTGTGTGCCTGTGCATACCATGAACATAGCTATTCATTACTTTGATGGTTTCCACCCTCTGCACATAAGCACAGAAACTAACACAAAGGTTATACTCAAAAGTTCATGGGTTTCCAGGAGGAATAGGAAAGAATTCCCTCAACAGAACCTTCTAGATTGGAGCCAAAGACATCTTTGGCTTTCAAGATGTCACTGTGTTTATATCTCATGAAGACCTCGGGGATATGAGGTCAGCAGAAAGAATCTTATTCCCTGGCAGTTTCTGCAGACAAAGCATGTAAAGAAAACAAAAGCCACCATTTACCTTCAGACTGATGAGTGGCAAGAGGAGTCTGTGTCTCCTTGGAGTAGGATACTACTTCCCTAGGCAGGAAATCCACCTGGGTCACCTTTGACACACCCAGCTTGTGCAGTCTTCTCCTGTAAGTAGCAAAGGGCAAACACTTAGGAAGGCAATGTGTTTATTTCAAAAGACCTGTCAGTTCTGTAAGCACAAAAACAAACAAACCCAGATGCTCTCCGAGTCTCAGTACAGTGTCAGGCTCGTGGCTCAGGGTGGGAATATGGCCCTAACTGGATATGTGATGTTATTTAATTCTCTCACAGTGGCCCTTCTATTTTCCTATCTGTAAACTGAAGCCTTGCTCCAATTCAGGTGAGATTGCTACTCTCTGAGCATCCATGATGATTCTTGAATAGCATGCCTATAAAGTTTTTCTTTGCAGTGTAAATTCTAATTTCTTGGGGTTGGAGAATTGAAGAATTATCAAGTTTGAATAAAAGGGATTCCTCAGTGGAGTAACACACTGTTTATGAAAGTAGCAATGGTGAGAATCCTATTCCAAGGCAGAATGCAACAGTTCTCATTTATCCAGAAAGAGAATGATCAATGATGTGTTTGTGAATGAATCAATGAATGAACATGTTTATAAGGCACACTAAGATAGCACAAATTAATGAAAAGAACAGTGGGTATAGACTAATAGAATCTCAGATTAGTAGCCCCAAACTAACTGTGACATGTAAGTAATCATATTATAATATTTATGTAACATTTCAAATGTTTCCAGATGTCTCTACACCCACTATGTCATCTGTCTTCATGACATGTCTGTGAAGAATGGGATGTCATCATATATGTTTTATACAAGAAAAAAATCAGCTCTGGTGCTCAAAAGCATACAATTTACAACTGGTGGAAACCAAGTTAAACACTATTGACCTCATAAATGAATATGCTATTATTGACCTGAGTTCTGATCCAGTGCTTCCCTAAGCCAAATTCCTACCTACGCTTCTCAACTGTGAATATGAAGCACTCCAAAAATCTGGTCCTCCTGAGCTATTCAGAGGCAGCACTGTCCATGGGAAAGCACAGAGCAACCCTGAACTCACTATCTGAATGTGTGTATCTTGTACAGCCAGCCAGCCCTCCATGTTTCAGCTTCCTCATCTGGGAACAGAGATAATGGTACCTCTGTCATGATTCTTATTGATACTACATAGGCACCGTGTATGTTATGCATAAACCGCACATATTTTATAGGTGTGAATGCATACAACTTTCAGACATATACACTTTAGAATGGTTTCTTGAACCTTATTTTTAGGATACAGATTTATCAGTGGTATTGTGAATATTGTAGTATACTTCTTCAAATTTTCCAGATGGACATACATGTGAGAGAGGACAAAAAAGAGAAAGTCATAATCATCACTGCGTCAAATTCCAACTCCTCTCTAGCTAAGAACAAGAAGAACGCATTCTGGGGGTGTTACTGAGCTTCTTCATCACAGGGAAACGTCATGGCTTCATTTCTTTTTATTTAAGTTATTATCACTAATCAAAACAGGACAGAGAGTGTACATGAAGACTAGAAATGTCCGCGAACATTTCTCAAACAGCCCAAAGAAAACAAAAATTCTTTAGGTTTCCAAAACAGTTACTGTGGGATCTAAGTGTACAGCCAGCAGATATAAGCAAACAGACGGACAAATACTGCCGTAGAGAGCAAGCCCAGTTGAGTATATCTGCAGTCCAATACAAGAAACCCAACCACAGTCCTTAGTACACGTAGACCTGGTTCACATGGACCCAAAACTTGGAGCTCTGAATAACAAGAATGCACCAAAGGCCCTGGCTGGTTCCCCCAATCCCACCCAGTTCTACATACACCCCTTAAGACAAATTTAAGGAGCACACACACATTTGACTAGCAACAAAAATTACAACGCCAGGTAAAAGGCTTAGAGTCGGAAAGGAAGAAACTTAAGGTATTATTTTTAAAATCGCCTTGGGTTAGAGATGAATATTTTCCTTCCTCAAATGCTTCTCCTTAATATGAAAAAAGAGGAAAATATGAAAGGATACATCAGGTCTGCTTGCAGCAAGGCTCACTGTTCTGTTTACCCACCCAACACATGTTCCCGAGGCCTGGTAGCACAGTTATTGCCACAAGGCCCAGAAATGCACTACCACCACTTGAGGTCAACCTTCCACTAACGTGTGTGAGGCCCAGGGAACTCCAGACACTGTGAAGTGACCACTACACCTGCAGGCAGTGTTTTGGGCATCTTGCTAACAGGACATGTACTTTAGACCTATTGTTGGGCTATGTGAAACAGGCTGTAGGCATTTGAAAACTAATACATTACCTGATAATCCTTTCTGACTTATTCAAACCACTCAGGCAATATAACTTGAGAAACTCCAAAGAAAAATGGGTCCACATCCCTGCTTTGTCATTTACCAGCCTGAATAGGTGAAAGATCTAGGTAAGTGGCAAATTTTTTCAAAGCCTTTTTTTTTCTGGTAAACTCAGGACCTGTCCTCGAGTTGTAAGGTTACTTGAGGCTAATGCCTATAAAGCCTGTAGTGGATGCCTGGAATATCATGAAGATCTTGGCCCAGGCATCTTGCTTTTTAGCATATCATTTTGACTGATTATGATAGTGCTTAATTTATAAGACTTCAGAACACGCAGACTCATGAATATTCTAAATTTAAGATTTTTTTTAAGTCTGTCGAGTTGATTATCCCTGGCAATAAAATTTAAGAACTGTACTCCTATTTTTTTATTTATACTTATTTATTCATTTATTCATTTACTTTGGTAGGGGTACCGTGGTATGGGGTTTGGCTACCCTATTTGCTTTTGCATTAATTAAAAGTATCAGTGTGAAATTTCCAGGTTTTCAAAAACTTAGCTTGAATAAATGAGTTTATCTAACTAAAACAAAATATTTTCTTGTTTCAATAATTACTGAAAAGTTTCAACCTCTCAGCAATGTTGTATTTGGGAGATGAGGGACCTAGCTCAACCCGAGCCACCATAAACAAATGGAAACTGAGCTGTCACCATGTTCATCTCCCAGGGCACTGATCCATTGACAGTTTGGCAAATGGTGGGTCTTGATCCGGAGAGCAGCCCTGTCCCAAAGGACTGGAAACTGTAAAACAACTCTTACCATACTACCTAAGCTATTTTGGATAGATTATGTAGCTCCCTACAGTGTCTGGATTGATTAAGCTACATTTATACTAAATGTACATTTATATTAAACTACATTTATATTAAACTTGTACTTTGGGGCTATTTGCTGTTGTTATTGTAATTATGTATTTATGCTAAAAACTTTTAAAAACATATCTTATTTTACCCTGAGTGAAATTTCATAACATCATTCCATTTTACGGATGAAAAATTGGAGGTGGGGGGACATCAGTGGTGCCGATAAATTTGCTCCAGGCTCGTAAGTGGCAGGCCTCAGCCCTACTGGATAGTAAGCCAAAGTATACTTGAAAATTGTGCCACGTTGACCCTGTGTAATGCCCCATGACCACACACCCATTGCAGCACAGTTTTCACCGCCTAACATACTCTCAGTCCAAGTGTATGTGTTTGTTTTATATGTGTGAGGTAGGATTCCTGAGAAGGGGCCTGATCTGGATTTCCAGGATGCTACGGAAAAATCCTGTTTCTGAGGGTAAGTACCATATGTACATCCCAGCAAATAGTGGGTCCAGAAGATTGGCCAGCAGTTGCGCCCTTTCATAGCCAAGGCTTCCCTTTCAGCTGTGTCTTCAATGGAGCCTCTTTACTGCTGGTCTTATGTGACCCCAGCCCATGTTTCACTCGGTCCAGGACACATTACTTTGCACAGTCCCCATGAAGTCCAATGGCCACCAAATGTTGTGTTTCACTGGTCTAGTAATATCAGAAAGTGGAGAGAGGTAGACTTCAATGTTTGAACAGAATCCTCTTGACTTCCCCAGCCAGCAGCCAAGTTCCAGAGCTCATGGGCCATATGGAGATTCTGCTCAGCTTTTGAGTAACTGCCAAACTATTTATCAAGTTGTCCTTTTATAATGAATTCTCATTAGCAATGTATGGCAGTTGTATATACTCCTCAACTCTGATCATCTACTTTTAAAAATCATACCACCCTAGCAAGTGTAAAGTTTCCTCACAGCAGCTGGTGATGTCTTAACAGGTGCTTGTATATCATTTTACTGTCTTTGAAACAATTAAGTTGATTTTTTTCTGTTTTGTTTAAAAATTATGTATGCAAGGCACTAGATCCTAATCATCTATATGACATGTAACTATTTTGTCTTGTTCTGTAAGTTCTTTTTTCTTTTGATGGTGTCCTTTGAAGTGCAAAAGTTTCCATTTTAATCAAATGAAATATATGTTGTATTTATTTTGCTTGTCCTTTGGTTGTATGTCTGAAGTGTCATGGCTCATTCCAAAGCCCTGATTATAGTCATCGTAGAGCCATCTTCTCCTGAGTTCTATAGTTTGAATTCTCAAATCTATTTGATATATTTGCATTATTTTTTGTATGTGGTATGAGTTAGGGGCTCAGATTTATTCTTTGCTTGTAAGTATCAAGTTGTCCCAAGGTAAGCTCTTGTTAGCATTTTTTTTTTTCAGTATCAATACTGATAAGTAGAGCACAGTACAGCGGAGGCTATTTTAAGGCACCCTTGATATGGCACAGAAAATTACAATGTACAGGCGGTTGTACATGCATAGGATCCTTTCCTAAATTCTGACATTAGGAGTCAGAAACATTAGTTCTGAAAAGTCAGAATTAAAATCAGTCTGAGTTATCTCAGAAACTTTCTAAAATTTAAAAGCAGTCAATCACAAAATCACAAAAATTAGACACCTCGAAAATGCTGTCCAATGAGGATTTCAGAGCTTTCAGCAACTGATGGTAAACCAATCAGATTGCTCAATGGAAAGATACCTGGATGGGGGAGGGGAACCAGAAGCCAGTGTATGGGATTCACAGTCCTGGAAACCCAAGAAAGTCATTGCGGTAACTGGGCATTTCTGGAGCAAGAGTCAGCCTGAAAGACAGAAAGATGAAGCCAGGAACAAATGTTCTCAGAGAAAAGGAATTCTTTGCCAGATATAAAAGTAGGCCAAGGTCAGAGCATTAGAAAGAATGTCTGTATCAAGCTTACATCCAACTGTAACTCATTAGTTTTTCTTGCTTAGTCACACCTACGTGTCAATCCCAAGACTGACAGTTGAAGATGCTGCCAGAGAGTTTCCTACTTATCTTCCCAAGAGCTTTCCAAGTGTTTTCAATAGATAAACCCTCAGAGTAAGGTTGATAACAGTAACCTTTTCTTTCGTGTTCAACATTTTATGTGGGTGGAGGAATGGTAAGGAATTACCACCATCAACTGTGCTTGAGCAAGGCACTATGCCAGATCCTTACAACACAAAAAGAATGAGCAGCCAGAATGTATACATCAGACAGCAAAAAAAGAACTTGAGGCTGTAAATGGTAAGTGCTAACATGAATGAGTCACATCAGTGGGAGAAGACAGTGTGGTGGGCAGATTGCTTTGTGTTTGGGTAAATGGGGTTCACTTCATTGACAATGGAAGACCTGGTTTAGATTCCAAAGGATAATCTCAAATAGCTAGGAAGAGTCTATGTTCTAGGCAGCTTATCCTGCATACACAAAGATTTGAGAACTGAATTTACATTTTATACTGGAAAGTCTGATTTTGTAGAATAGAAGTTTTGAATAGGAAGAGCAATGGTCTTAAGATGAATCTAGAGATGCCTATTGAGGATAGATTATTAGAGACTAGGGGACATGGACTTAGTCAATAGCTGCATCCCAAAGATTTGCTTTGAATTTTGCTCTGTTCCTCACCTAATATTTGTGCCCCTCTTGCACAGGTAGACATATCTTGCCAGGGCGGTCATTATTGTAGCTCATAGGGTTCACAGCAGGGTAAGACAATGATTACTTTTCTATTCCAGTAGCACAAATTGGATTTAGTGGGTTAAAAACACCACCACCAAGGAAGACACCTAGTTGACCCCGTAAGAGGTAGGATGAATCTATCTAGGAGGAGTTGGGGCATGAATGTGATCAAAATATATTACATAAAATTCTCAAAAATTCATTAATATATTATTGTCAAATGATGAGGAATTAATTTGTTTCCTAAATACTGTGCTCTGGTAGCAGTGAGTACAATCTGTAGCATCTTATGGACAGATTTCCAGAAGAGTGAGGGATGGGGCACAATGCCAAGAAAGGAACTGGCTTTCTGCTTGTCTTGCCACACACATAGTCATCATCTGTGCTCAGACTAGTGGGCATTTCACTCCAAAAGAAGCAGCATGAGAGTTGCCCTTCCAAATCAATATAATAATGAATTTTCATCCTTCATATTTGCATTAAAATCATCTTAGGGAGCGCTTATTACATTTCCATGGACTGCTTCTAGCTGTGCAGAGATAGTAGTTTGGCTGCTGATCCATTTTTCCTGAAAAGAACCAAATGTCAATGCTGGCTTAATCAATAGCAGCAGCCCAAAGTTTTGCTTCGGAATTTGCAACACAAACTTTGCAACTTGCCCATCTCTTGTCGGAGATGGACAAGAGCTAAAGCCATCATAGCCTCCCTGGCGGAGTCCCCGCCCTCAAGTATGAGAAGTAGAAAGTGAAAAACAATAAGGACAGATGGTACAGAATTGTGTTCTTTCCAATGTTGCTACAGATATGATATAAAGTATTTTTAAGATTGACCTTTTATATCCTTGATGACTTTGAGTAAGTTCCATACAGTTTGTAACTTGAAGCTTGTGTATTTACAGCCTTCCAAGTAAGCTGCTGAATTTCTATGTGAGAGTGTACTTTCTTTCCAAATGGATTTCATTTTCCTAAAACTGAAGGCAACAGGAACACTGCATTTTTGAAGATGGAGTTGCTACTGCAGAACACAAAATTAGAAGAGCTTGCTCAAGATTCTTAAAACATAAAGTAAAGGCTGAGAAACATCAACCTCTTGAGAAATGTCTGGGCACAAATTATTAGCATTATAAGAGGTGAGGAAAATGTTTCCTCCCTCTCTTGTGACAAAGTTTTGATCAGAGCCATTAAATCCAAATTATGAACCTCTTTGATGAGTCAATACTCATCTATATATTTAGATTCTGGCGTGCATTTTACTAGTATGTTTTGATATGCATGCATGTGTGTTTTAAGATGTTGTATTTCATTTTTTGTAGAAAGTGTAATTGTAATCAAATGTTATTGAAGTCACAGACAGTTTCAGCTTGCCTGGGAGCTACATGATTCTCAAAAAGATAATGGTGTGGTGGTTTGAAGAGGAATGGCCACCACAGACTTGTGTGTTTGGATATGTGGTCCATAGGGAGTGGCCCTATTAGGAGGTGTGGCCTGTTGGAGGAAGTGTGTCACTAGAGGGTGGGCTTTGAGGTCTCAGAAGCTCAAGCCAGTTCACTTCCTGCTGCCTGACAATCCAGATGTAGAACTCTTAGCTCCTTCTCCAGCACCAAGTCTGCCTGCATGCTGTCATGCTTTCCGCCATGATGTAATTGACTAAACTGCCCACCATGATGATAATGGACTAAACTGTAAGCTAGGCTCAATTAAGTTATTTTTTTTAATAAGGGTTGCTGTGGTCATGGTGTCTTTTCCTAACAATAGAAACCCGAAGAAAGACATATGATTACATGGGAAACATTCAGAACTATTTCAAACCAGAGATCTCTAAGCAAAATACAAAAGACAATTTGACAGACGTGGGATGCAGCTCTGTGGCAGAGCACTTGCCTAACACATGTGTAGCCTACCATGTGTGTGTGCCACAAAGAAAAAAGTTGATGATACATAGTAAATAGATCAAATGAAAGTTTTTCTTTTTCTTTTTAAATCAAAGACTGGAAGAAACTAGTAGTTCCTCCTTATTAAGAAGCAACCAAATTCTTGTTGGGACTCTTTCTCCAACTCTGCCTTTTCTTCCAACAGTCCAGCAGCCTTACCCAGAGTCTGGTATACTAACGAACACAGAGAACACAGCCTGAGGTTTTAAAGGAGGCAGACACCCTACATGTCCGATGTTACTGAGTTTAACAATTTGGAGTAAATTTTTGCTTATGATTTTCTTCTCTACCCAGCTCACTCTCTGTCCAGAGAAAAGGTGTTCGTCTCCCTGAAGACTGGAATCTATTGGGGACACTGGCCCTTAAGCTCTTTTTAAAGGCAATATTTGCAGTGTAATCTCTCTCCAAACTGCCCAATCAACCCCAGCTTCACCAATTCACATGTTTGCTTCCTTTCCTATATGTCTTTTATTGTTCTTTTACCCCTCGTGAGGAACTTTATTTGTTCCTTATGTCTTGTCATTTTATTTCTCCCAGAATTTTTAACTTGCTCACTCTATTACAGTAGTAGTCTAAAAAAGGAAAGTGTTTTAGTACATCAGCAAATATTGGCCTTGCTAAAACAAACAAACAAACATGCTAAATTTTTTTTCTCACTTTGTAACTTTCTTGGACTTTTCCTTTTCTTTCCATATCATCTTCTAGATTTTTCTCTGTTTCTAGTTGATTTGTGGTTCGCATCTTTAACATGCAAATCTAGAATTTGGCACAAACTACTGCTATGGTTCAAGAGGGAATCATAGGGACCAGATATATCATTCTAGCTGAAATAAAAACAAGTAGCTGTTTGAATAACAGAAAACTTTACAAGATGGCAAAAAAGTGACACATAAAAGAGGAAAAACAAGATAAGGCCCATATTTCCCTGTCTGCTGACCCCAGAGTGTCTTCAGGCCATGGACACAGAAGCAGACCCAGGTGGCATGCAGGGTATGTGCCACTCAGAGGAAGAAGCTGGGAGAATCAGGCAGTTAGAACTGGTAGTCATCTACAGTCTATCAGAAAACTACCGTATCATCAAAAAGTGGATTTAAAAAAAGTGTTCTTTGTTATAAAGCAGTAAAGAATGCAGGCATGTGGGCATGCCTAGTGCCTATGGCAGGTAGCACTTTGTGAGCTCAGCAAGTATCTGTAAATGCAAAATATTTAGTGCTTGTATGCATATAGTAAGAGTCTAGAAGAAAGAAACGAGTCAAAGATGGAATTGTTATTCAAAAAGGTAACAGAACTTAAAGACTTGGAAAAATCAAGACATAGGCATGTTAAAAGGACTGAGAACGCTTGTCCTAGAAAGACCAGGAGCAGACAGCAATTGCTTCCCACAAGGGGACTAGCCACTGTCCTGATTAGAAGTCAGGACTGTTTTCTAAGTACCCAGAAGAGAGCATTTTAAACATCCCACATTGCCCAAGTTCAAGACCAAGGGAAGATTTACCTGATGGGATGGTTGGTGACAGTTCTGGGTATTCTCCAGGGATTAGAATATCTCTTCTTAAGCATTGTTTTAGCCAAAGGCAGGGCAAAGTTCAGTCATGAAGCCACCGGTCTCTTGCTATTAAGATGTCAGGGACTGAATACGGTGTTTTAAATCCCAATAGTTGTCTTGGGAAGCTCATATTGCTTTTTTCTCATCACCAACAAACAGAGACCACAAATGTGCTAAGACACTGAAAGCCAGAGTAAGGAACGGAGCCTCCCCATGCATGTGTGTGTGTATGTGTGTGTGTGTTTGTGTAGAATATTATATAATCTACCTACCTGGGAAACAGTTACAGAGCACAGACCACAGCAACCCCTGCAGCAATCAAAATAGATTTCAGGGGCTGGAAAGAAGCTTAGTGGGTAAAAGTGCTCAGCACTCAAGTGTGAGGATTGGAGTTCAAATCTGCAGATGCCATGTAAGAGCTGGAGGCTAAAACAATGCTTAAAAAGGAGAATTTGAGTGACAGTGTGAGCCTCGCCGTGCGGAACACACCATGCACTGTTATTTTCTACCCAGCTGGGATGAAAACTTTTACTCCCTGCTTGGGCCATGTGATAGGATGTTACTTTCCATTCCTGAAGGAAGTCAAGAAAGACACGATGATTTGAGGACAATTTTCTCATAACATATACAAACATTTAAACCTGTCAGGTAAGGAAGAGAGCATTAGAGTGCACTTGTGTTCTTAAGGCTAACCAGAAACCACTTAGAAGGAAATGCAGCTCCCTGGGCTTAAGACGCAGTAATCTTTTGTATCAGACTACTCGTTGTTTCTTTCTAAAATTTCCCATTAATTAACACGACTCACCATGCTAACAAATACTTTTCCTGAAGTGTAGGTCAAGGTTTTTTTGATAAAGGAAATTCTCATCACCAAATCATCTCTTTTGATGTGGTCAAGATCAGGTGTTATAAAGCACTGACTGCAGTAGAATAAAAGTTTATTAATTATGTAAAAGTTTAATAAAATTAATCATGTCAACCTGTGTATGTTTTTTATAATGTAAATGGTTCTAGAAGCAACTCAGGAAAAACATGTAATTTGAAAAGAAAATAAATGACACTACATGCAAAAAAAAAAAAACTCTTCTGCTCATTTCACACTGCTAAGTCTCAATGCAAGTCCAGGCTCCTACAGGAGAATTGTGTAGAACACCATACAAATCCTGTCTTGGTAGCAGGAACTCCCCAGCCTTGGCTGAGGGCTGCAAGAGCTAGCCTAAAAAGATGTGTAGAGACATCGGGTGCCCTGACCCATGTAATCTCAGAAAGCTGTGGCCAAGGTGGGAGGATCAGAAATTGTAGGTGAAAAAAAGCCCCACACAGGTAAGGAAGCCAATAAGTGAATGATGACGCTGGGGTTCAATGGGCAGTGTAAAGAAGAGATCACACTGCACATGTTGTGGTTGTCCTTTGGAGGGAGCTTAGGGACCATTGTCACCAGCAGATGCTCAGTCTTTGGGGAGATGGACCGAGTCTGTGGCGGAGAACTGAGGCTGGGTAAGGAGGAAACTATCCTGAATCAAAGAAAGCACCCAAATAAATAAGTAAACCAAAAGGAAGGCCCACAAGGATGACGCTGTTTTTAAGTAAACTAAATAGATGTTTAATAAGTATTTATTGAAAAAATTCATAATCTGAACAGCAAAGTTATAAGTAATAAATTGATTTAAATGGAAAAGTACTTAGTGTGTGCGTGTGTGTGTGTGTGTATGGGCGTGTATGTGTGCCTGAGTGCACGCCTCTTCACGACCTGCATTCATAAGCTCAGGGAAGGTGGAAGAGGGCATCAAATCTCCCGGAACTGGAGCTACAGACTGTTGTGAGCAACACAAATCTCACATGGTGAGAATCTCGATGAAGAGAGAGACATCTTTAAAAGGGTCCAACTATACACCACAGAACTGAAAGACACATTCTGAACTGAACAACCGCTGGCCTGATCAAGTAGAAATTTTAAGTGAATTTGAAGACAGTTCACTGAAAAAAAAATAGCCATAAGGGAGAATGAGAAAAAGAAGTGGGGGGTGGGAGGGAGGAGGAGAAAGAAGAGGAGGGCATACAAGGCAGAAATACAAAAAAAAAATGAAGAAGAACATTAGAAAAAAATGTTAACTGTGTGGATGAATAGTATTTTTGTCACCTAAGTGTGTGTGTGTGTGTGTGTGTGTGTGTGTGTGTGTGTATAAATCAGCGGCTGGATAAAAGGCCAAAAGTATGATGTACTTTATAACATATATAAAAGCAAAACTTTCAGTAAGAATAGCACAGAGATCAAGAGGAGCGAGACAGGAGTAAAAGTAGCTTCTGCTGTTTCCACATTAATAAGTCAGCACAAACAGATGCAAATGAAATACAAAAATAAGTAGTTGAAATGGAATAATCGAATCCAAGCACGGGTAGAAGACACTTTTGGGGGTGACAACTGTTTGCTTTCCTGGTGTCAGTGACAGTTTGATGAGCATGTATGCATGACAATCATCAATTTTAATAGCTGGGCTATGGTATTTTCTGTTAGTTGTATTTCCGTACAGCTCTTAAGTGAAGACACAGAGAAAATTACAGACTAGGGTCAATCTCGCACCAACTTTAAGGTGAGGAAATGAAAACTGTCTCAAGAAAGATCTTGTTGCCTCTGGAGCATTTCACAAACTATTGTATGTACCCTGAATATAAGACCTGCCAAAAAGGGAAGCTGTCAAGGTGTAATATTTGAAATTGTAACCTGGCTAAAATAAACTTTCTCAGATATTCTCTGATAATTCCTTCCAAACTCCTTAAGACAAGTCCCTGTCAGTGCATAGTCCCATATCTCTTTGTCCCTCTGTCATCCACTGACTCACTGACACAGAGGTTGGGGCAGGAGAGGAGAGAGCACTAAAATGCCTTTTCCCCAGGGCGCTTTAATTTGCATGCTGAGTTTCTACCTGGAAATAAGATAGAGGTATGGAAATCCCTAGCTACTCCGTATCAGCACTTACAACTTAGCAATTCTGCAGTCCACCTACAGCAGGTCAACTTGAAGGTGCACAGTTGCCTTTGCCAGCTCCTCTCTACTTATTTTTCTTTAAAAACCCTATGCCATGCTGAAACAGTGCAGGCTGTAACTTAGTATATACTTATTGCTTCTCTGCTCTACATAGTCACATTTCCATAGTTCACAACTTAGTCATCTTAGATTTGTAAAAAATGTATTCCCAAACTTAGTAATTAATTTTTTAAGGAAATTTGCAGCTATCTTCAGAAGTGTGCTACTTAGCTAAGGTCTTACCGTCCTTGGTTTCATCACTATGAGTCACTTACAAACTTCTGCACACACACAGGGCCACGTACACAAGTCATTTAACCTGAACTACACAGTAGGTGCTGAAATAGGTGGAAACCCAGAGCCACAGGCCCAGGAAGCTGAAGAATTTAGGATAAATAATAAATAAATAGATGTCCGTGAATATATATAATTAGGAAAAATGCTGTTATAAACTATTGAGGTATTCTGTAAGTATCCAGTCTTATGTTGGTAAATGCCATCATGTCAGCCATGACAGTCTCAATTTCTGTATAGATATTCCTCCTATGGCTGATTTCAAGTTGCTTGAACTGTACTTGAAGCTGGAAAAAGTACACACTCAGTTCTTCTGAGCTTGGGAGTGAGTTGTGAGAGCATGCCATGGAAATAGCACATGTGTGACTATGGTTAACTCCAATCTTTGAAGGGAAAACAAAAGCTAAAGCCCATGTGTTTTATTCTTTTCAACTCGGAAGCTACCTTTCAACCTCTGAAAGACATCCCTCTGAAAACAGTTTTCATTAGGAGACATTACCCAACACCAAGTGTTTGAAATATTGGGTAACGTGCCTTCTTCGTTCACAGAAATGTAGTGATTCATAACTGAACGGGAATTAAGGGTTTATTGTGAATTCCCTAACAAGCGAAAAGGAAGTAACACAAACAAGACACAACATTTTAATACTGATCCCAGACAAGATTGGTTGTTAGTAAGAGGGGAACATGGTTAGGATGTAGCCACATGGATCTCCACCTCCAGACTTTGTGTGTCCCACCTTTAAGTGAAGGTATTCAGTTTTGTAATTTTCTTTGGGATCAGTGTTATTTTGCACTGGTAGGAATTAAGAAGGAGAGGACAAAAGTCATCTTTTTGTGGTGGTATCCACAAAGAAAGACTTTCTCCCAAGCTGCAGGAGGAAAACTAATGAAAGAAAAGGAACTCATCAAATTGGAAGTTTTAACAAAAGGGGAAGAAAGCCAGAGCGATAACGCTCCAGCGCTTTAACACAACCGTAGCAAGGAAATCATAGAAGGAGTAACAAAGAGCAGACATATACCCAAGTTCTGAGTCTGAGTGCAGCTGGAGTGCTGAGGGGTCTGTGTCCCACTGCAGGGTCCTAATGGTGCAGCACAAAGGAAAAAGAACACAGAGAATTAACAAAGGAGGAGGGGAACAGAACAAACCAAACCGAGTCATTCTTCAAGGTGATGGCATACATGGTACACACACAGGACACCCCCTCTCCCATCCCCAGGGGTTATGATGAAAAGAGTGAGCACCCTCCCTTTCCTTTGAGTAGTCACTTTACATCACAAGCTATGGCCGTTTCCATGGAAGAAATCCTAGAGCCAATTACTCCAGGACACACCTCTCTCTCTCTCTCTCTCTCTCTCTCTCTCTCTCTCTCTCTCTCTCACACACACACACACACACACACACACCTGTACTACAGATTCATTGACTTGGGTATGTGAGCTGTTGCACATTTCCCTGACACCTTGGAGCCCGAACACTTCTTGGAGCTCTAAACTCTTCCATGGAGTGAAGAGAAGTAAATACAGATGGACAAGGGTAGCAGTATCTGAGGAAGTCAGACTAAATGGAGCTTGGCTACAGGGTCTGGCGAACAGTTGGCTTCCTCAGGGCAGCTACTACAGATGTAGTGCCACTATATTTTGGACCAGCAAGTTATTTTTTTTCTGTAATAATTGTACAAAATTGTTCTCCTGTGTTAACACTTGTCTCTGAGGTGCCAGGGATTAATTACATCTTACATCTTCTATGTGTTTCATAGCACATAGCACAAAATGTCAGTAATTGTGAGGGTATCCACTTTCCCTTCTATTAATAAGAGGGGTTGATGATTCCATCATGCAGAGACCTTCCTCAGGTAGGCTCTCTACATTTTTCAACAAAGAATCTCTCCCAGTGAACCAAGCATGAGATTTTCTGAGACAACCGATGACATTTGGTCTTTGCCGCTGGGCATGTATGCTTCAAATCTGGCCTGAGTTAGCAGCTGGGTGACATTGGGAATGCTATTCAAGCTCCCAGCCCCCACACCCATACTCTTTTGTTTACTACAAATTTAGACTCCAAAGCAATGGACTTGGCATTTCCAGAGAGATCATCGAAAATACACGCACTCCGGCCTCACCTCAGACTTCCTGGCTCCACACTACACAGCCTCGCAACGTTCCCAGGTCACTGCGAACATGTTAACTCCTGCTGCCTTTCCTTATTGTAAAGACACCCTGGCTGAAAAGGCTGTGCACGCTGTGCTTGTGGTTCCTTCTGGCCTCTTTTATCATCTCTCTTCCCCTCTCTTACTTTAGGATAAGCTGTATCCACTTCTTCCACCAGCTATCTGCAGGGCCTGAGAACTCGCTTCTTTCAAACCGTGACCCACATGTTCCTTCTTCAGAGATTCTTCCATTTGTCTACCTGATCTAAAATGGCACTTCTCTATTTCTCTCCTTTCTTTCTTTATAATACTCATACTTTCCTGAGATTTCATTCTATATCTCTTTTTTTCATTACTGACACTGATTCTGAACTTGGGGGTCAGCATGGCAGAGGCAACCACAGCTCCCGCTCACAGAATGCACCTAGAACTGCACCTCTCATAGGTGCTAATAGAGCGGAATGTTTGTTGAACGACAATGCATGAGTCTTTCTGCAGTTGTCTGCACAGAAGAGCGGCAAGTCTACGTAGAAAGCGCAAACAACAATTTGATCAACAGTAACTATGCGTATTACTACCGGTAATTGTTTTTAATCCCCGCCCTACTTGCCTGAGAATTTCATCAGCTCCCTGCAAAGACAGAAGGACAAACTTGCAGAGATCCCCTGACTAGCTCTGGCTGTGCTCTTGACCTGAATGCTCTGAAAGGTGATCACCGGAAGTCCAATGGGAACACTAACTGGCCACTGTTTTTTCAGACCAGCAATCCTAAAGATTTGAGGTTCATGCGGATGCCTGATATTTTTGTTAACGAGCCAATTCTGGCCTAACAGAACTTCAGTGGCTTGGGGCTTTACAGTTTTGACAAGTTTCAGATATGAATGCTGCTGGTCTGTTTATCACACTGTTTATCAGGGTCTCGACTACAAGGTCTTACTGAAATATGAAACTCAGACTCCCAACTCAGAAATTCTGCTTCAGGAGGTCTGGGGCAGAGTGTGAGAGTTTGAGTATCAAGTTCCCAGGTGCAAGGCTGACAGTGGGACAATCTTCAGAGGATGACTGGGTGGATTTTTTAGTCGTCAGCAAATAGAAAGCATCACTTCTGCTCAGCTGTCCCACCAGAAGTAAAAGCACAGTTTGTTTTAGCCTGACCACTTCCAAGTCAAAGAACCAGAATGTCTGGGGCAGGATCCAGGCATCAAATCCCTCCTAGCGCTTCTCTCAGGCAGCCAGAGGTATGAGCCACTGCTCTGGAACCATTTTATGCTCAAGGAAAGTGGCCCTGCCTGTTCTAGATGCCAGTTTCACTTTGGTTCACACAGTAGGTGGGATGGAAGCCATTATAAACATTTGTAGAGATCTAACTTAAGGGTACTGTTTCTGTTACAGACAGAAATGCAGCTTCTGGTTCTTACTGACTGAGAAGCACTGTCATGTCAGGGTGGACTCACGTGATAGCCAATGTGCTTTCAGGTTTTGTTTGTTAGGGATGACTTTTCTTGGCATCTTCTGCTCCTCTACGCAGGAGAAGAATGCAGTTGAAAGGGCTCTAACTGTTCTGTTGTCTATTAAACAGATCACACGGACCTGCTGCACCCCTAGGAAGACTACTAGCCTTTGGATTTCTATCAGAATCATCTACTTAGGAAGTAAAGATTTGGTCAGATATTTGTATTTAAAAATATTTATCATATTTTAAACTATGTGCATATGTGTGTGTCGGTGTGAGTGTGTGCACTTAGGAACACAGACACCCTTGAAGGCCAGAAGAAGGTATTAGATCCTCTGGAGCTGAAGTTACAGGTGGTTGTGAGTTGTGCAACATGGGTTCTGAGAACCAAACTCAGGTCCTCTGTACAAGTAACTACTCAGTTATCTCTCTAGCCCCTGGTGTTTGCAGTTTTAATCAGAGCAATAGGGGTGATATATGCAAATAAATGTGTGACAGCCCTGTCCCACTCCACCAAACACTGTATTTTGGAAAAGAAATCCTAGTTATTAGGAGCAGAAAGCTATAGGGTGAGGAGTAAAGCCATGGACATTGCTGCATGTGCTACTTTTTTCTTTTCATAGTTTCCATTATGATCTGTGGAGTGGTCAGATTACCAAGAATATACTTTTATTTTTTTAGTTAAAAAAGAACCCAAAGTCGGTTCCTTAGGTAGGCAAACACTGATTTGTGTTTCCATGGATGGATGAGGACCCTGTATTAAATGTTCACCAAATTTTCTTCGTGGAAACTTCCAGAGAACCTACAATGCAGGAGGCACCATCTTAGGAAGGCCGCATCTGGACCTTAAGGTGAGAGTGTTGGGCTCTGAAAATATTTTTTGCTACATCAGGTAACTCTCCTGTATCCAACACCAGAGGGAGCAGGTCTAAAGCCCTTCTAGTATAAGAAGGCTAAATTATTAGACTAAATTTTGACTTGTTATCCTCCTCTGTGGATATTTTATTGAGTCAATTGACATAAATATTACTTTGTAACCTTATCAGGTTACTCTATTATTGAAAGTAAAATGGTAGTTCAGCCTATAGCTTCCTGGAGGGTTTGGAACATTTAAAGGAATTTATTTATGGAAATAAAAGTAGTATTATAATTGTAAGTTAAATACATAAAATATTATCATACCTTTTCCATGGAGAAGTTAGCACATTTACTATAACATTCATCTCATGTTTCAGTTATTTTGGGATGGTTCATTTAATGATGAGGACAGTGATTATTCAAGAACCATCTCCTGAGGTCCTAATATATAGAAGACTGTGATAAAGGGGTAAAAACCTTTAGAGCAAAGCACTGTTCTCTGTGTGGTGACAGAATTACACAAATGGCTTCATAGGACACGGTAGAAAGCAAAATATGATATACCAATGGCATCATATGTGTGCAGAGGACCACAGGAATAAGGGAAATTAAATATATGAGCATTCATACTTAATTATATACTGATAACATATACTAAGAAGAAAACAATTCCCATCACTTGCATAGAGCTTGGCACATTTTAAATTTTCCATTAATATTAGACAATACCTAAGTAAATGTCATTAAAGGAATTAAAAATAATAACAGTAATAAGTTCCCTTCCCCAAATGATTTCTCTGTATGGCTGGTCAGGCTGCGGGCTGGGCCACCTCTGTTCTTTGGGAACCAGGGCAGGAAATACTCTGTCTCCATGGAGACCAGAGATCCTACTGAACTTGGCCCTTGAATGATAGGATAGGGTGTGAACATACGCTCAGTGTTGTCAATGCCTGTTTTATTAGACAGGGTCACTGAGTTATTCTATAAGGCCCTGGAGACTTTAGCTGCTAACTAAGCAATTTATCATGAGAACAATAACTTCTAGATCAAGTAACCATACAAGCCCAACTATCTTCTTGTACTGAATACTAGCTTCCTTTGAAGTCAGACGGCCAGCAGAGAGTTTGAATTTAGCGAAGGGGAAGTTGGACAGTTAAATGTTATAGCCTCCCCTGGCCTTTCTCCAAAATGTCTTCATCTGTCACCAAGAACATAGATAACTCCACCGCTGCTCACAACCATCCCATAGCTCTGTCTTCTCCAAGTTGTAGGCAGACCACCATTAGTACCCCTTCCTCCCTCACTCCCTTCCTCGCTCCCTCCCTCACTTAAAAGCCTACCATGTACCAAGTCTCTAACTCCTGATAAGATTCCTTCTTCAATGGTCACTTGCTCACTTTCTGCTTATCAGAGACAGATTAAAAAATTGAAAACAATCATAGTCCTTGAAAGTATATCTTATAATGGGAAGATATGCTGTCCCATTCGCATATGCGCGGTCCTCTGGTGAGTAATTCCTTCCTGTTCGGTTCTTATCAAGTACAGGGGTGCCTCTGCTTTTTCCATCTTTATTGAACACCAGGGTTGAGAGCTCTAAAATCACCCCCCCCCAAAGCCATGTTTGCTCTTACCCTTTCTGTGTTTTGGCTAATAAGAAAATGTCCAATAAGCATTTGGAAAACAGTAGCTAAGAACTGTCATGTTTGTGATGTTAACACCTAGCACAGCTGAGCCATTGTCAACCTCCTGTTGACATTTAAATTAGTATAGTTTGTAAAGCAGTATGCTGACAGGCACCAAGAGCCATAACTGAATTACCCCCTGGACAGCTTTTATTTTTCAAAACTTAATCTGTAAGTAAAACAGCATCAGAAAAAAAATAATATCAGAAAAATAAAAGAAGGTGATGATGTTGAAGATAATGTCAACGATTACAATGACAGTTTCTGTGTCATAAAATCCCAACTTCTGTTCCTCATCCTTGATGGCTTCTCTTTTCATTTCATATTGAAAAGTACTGCCTAATCAGGATCATACCCTCTCTTTTCATTTCTGTGTCTTACCTTAGGCCACTGTCATTGCATGACCCCCACATCCTCATCACTGTTGAACTGCAAATTCCACCTTTTCAAATGTGCTTTGGAAGTATCTGTCAGCAAATCTGCCCTTCTTTATCTCATCTGTCTTTTTGTTCGTTATTTACTCCCATGACCCTAACATAGACCTTCAGCTCTTCTCTGCTTGATCAATAGTTTCTAAATGAGTGGCCAGAGCTTGAAAACTTTCTAAAAATGCTGCATCCCAGGGCTTATCTCAGATCTGTGCCCTAGGTTAAAATTTGGCAAGCTACTAGGTGAATTGAGTGACAAAGAACATGTGTAGGAACTAGTGATCTAAACTAGTCTCCTGAAGCCTGATACTTAGGTTCTGTTCAATCCACGGTCTACATCCTATCTATCTGAATGTTTCCCTCAAGCTCAACAATTCCAAAACATGTGCATTCCAGCTCAAAATATGTCTATAATAACACAACACTCAGAAACAATTTGTATCTCTATGAGATGTGAGCACCTTGGCTGCTTACTAAATGATTCTCTTGGTGAGTATACAATTAGGCTGACCTTAGTTGTAGCCCTTTTATCATCAAGTTATACAGCAGGACCAAATACTTATGCTCTGACCCAGAAACTGGATTTCTTTCTAATTCCTTAAGGCAAGCCTCAACTTGTTCTTTAGTTCCTGTAACAATGGCCAGACCTCTCTCTTAAGTCAACTTGCATAGGATGTCTCTGGACCACAGCGGCCTTGCCTTTAGTTGTGTCTTCATCCATCCATCCTCTACCAATCCCATCCAGATTTATATATGCTTGACACACACACATACATACACGTGGATACACACATATGTTATTTTATGAGTTAAAATAACCTCTGCCAATGATAACATTACAAATCTCTTAACTGATTTTAGAAAAGCACTTTACAGCATTATTGTTCATCTCTATAAATATACAAATTTGAGAGCTATAAATTACAATACCTCCTTAGGTGGCCTCATTAAATCTATTAGATGGAGGCTATAAGAAAGAATTAATTTTGTGTTTCCTGAAGGTCTGGCATAGTGTCTTAGAGTCCACAAAATGTCAACTACTCATTGAAGAGTGATGAATGAATGAATCAATGAACGCTTCTACATGTCTTTCTTGTAGATGGGTGTGAAGCATGATGGCAAGCTTGTTTGAAATGAATACTTTATATTCTTATCATTAAAGAGTAAAAGAATAAATCAGAGCATGTCTTCCGTGCTTTTTAAATGCCCACCAAAGCATTTATGAGTAATGCAATGTGTTTTGTCTTTTTTTGGTTTTATTACTGTATTTTTTCATCTTGACATTTTCATGTATATGATGAATTTTGATCTATTCACCCCCATTGATCCTCTTTTGTTCTCCTCCAACTCCTGATGACCCCTTCCTTTTCACAGCTAGTCGCCCTTTTACTGTCATCTGTGTCTCTGTCTGTCTGCCTGTTTCTCTCTGTCTCTGTGTGTGTGACCCAGTAGGTTAAATAATTCAATCATATATGTCCTGATGCCAGAATACACTCTCAGAAGATATCTCAGACTCACTGTAACACTGAAGAAAAAAACCGCGTCTATGCTGCCATTTTGTGCCAAGGATCAAAAGAAGTCCTCTTGGCCCTAAGCAATTTTCGTGAATCCCTGCATATGGAGCCCAGGTTTTGGTATGCTTCCTGTTCTCTCCAAGATGGAGAAACAGGTCAAGGGCAAGATAAAGAGTCCTCCCATGTCACAACATGCTTCTGAACTACATATCTCCACTAGCTCCAAATCAGACAAAGAAAAACAAAATGTACAGTGGTTGGCATAAATCTTTAGCCACGTCTAACCCAGATAACTAATTTCTAAAATCAAAACACTAAATAATTAGGGGCATTTTAAAATCCATCATATCACTCAATCTGTCACATTCATTAAAATTATATCTAGTAAGGATGATATTTAGATAATGAGTTAATGTTTTATTTCCTAGTCCCAATTATTCCCTTACTTGGGAATAAGAAATGGAAATGATATAGATAAGACTTTTCTTATTTTTTTAATTATTTTCTGAAGAATTATTTCTCTTAGAGACAAAACTGGAACACTTCCATCAAATTCTTTATGAAAGTCTCCTTTCCTTACTTTTTGTGTAAAAAACTGCCCCCTAGTGCCTAAGCCCTAATACAAGGCTCCGCTGAGGCAACAGGAAGCCGCTAGAATGTCCATCTGAGCTGGACTCAAATAAAATGAAGAATTTCCATCATAGCACAAGACCATGTTCTCTCCAACCTTACACAGAAGCCTACTGCCAAGCAAGTGGCTTTTCTGGAAGTCGGCACAGCATCCACTGCCAAAACAGATGCTTGATTTGTGAGTAGTGCCGTATGAGTGGCTCAGCACGCTCTGCCTGAAGACGGAACCGTAAGAAGTCAAAATCTTAAATGATCAATGTACTGCATAAGGAGAAAAGAAATTCTACGTCACAATCTTAGTTGCCAAAGAGAATGACTTTAAAAAAGAGACTTAATTTTATTATCTTTAATCATGTGTGTATGTGCATGTGCCCTCAGAGGCCAGAAGGAGGCATTAGATCCCCTGAAACTAGAGTTATAGGCAGTTGTGAGTTGCTGCTGGAAGCTGAACTCAGATGAGCCATCTCTCACGTCCCAATGAGACTGAATTTTAATCTGTGTTAAGCCAGTGTCTTCAGTTTCTCTGACATTCAATGAACCGACAGCATCCTGTGTAAGTCTCCTCAAATGGTGATAATATACGGATGTTCAAATAAACTCGATTTGATGTTATTACTCAATTCCTCATAGATTTTCCTTTTCACCCTTATTAATGCCTTAATACCTTTGGCTTCTAATTTGCCAGATTGCCATGATAAATGACAATATTTTCATCAAAAGTGGTCAAAAGTCCCCAAGTCTTACGTAGCTCCAAAGAGTACTGGAGAATCTGATTGTGGATAAGAATAAAAGTCTCAGACATCATCTGTCAGGTTTTTCTGCCCCAGACCGGTTACTGTGGAATCTTTTTGTTTGTTCAGGTGAGAGCTCTCTAGGTGAGAGAGCAGGGAAGCACAGAATATGTCCCATATTTGGATTTTATTCAAGTATTACATCAGCAGAAAACCTAATTACCATCTCTATGGAAGACCAGCATTCTAGAGAAGAAATCTGTCCTTGATTCTGGATGTTAAATACATGAGGATCTGGAAGCCAGCCACACCAGGATGCTTCCCTTGAGAAATCTGTTCCTTGCTAAATGCCTCAGCAGTCATTTCTCCTTTTGCTGTATTTGGGGGTCACCTGGGGAGGGCCCCCAGCTTCTTAAACAAAATATGTAGACAGGCATTAATTACAAGTATTATGGGATTATGTTGTAGGTAACTAAGGAAACTGGAAGAGGATATTGATATTAGGGTAAAGATAAATTGAACTAGAAAAAATAAAGATATTTGACTAGAAAAATAAGACATGCAGGTGCTACTGACTGTATATGCCATCGATATGATATGAAAGAATACACAGTAGAGTGTTCATCTTTGTTGGTGGGACAATGATGTTTTTAGGTACTTACTCTGACTTGTGCATGTTTTATAATTATATTAAACACACAAGCAATATTTCAAGTGATTATTAAAAATAAAATACCTGGTAGCCAGGGGACTGGTTCAGTCAGAAAAGTTCCTGTCACATAAACTTGAGGCCCAGAGTTCAGGGCCCCAGCACGAAAACCAGATGTGCTGCATGCCTCTGCAACCAGCGCTCAGGTGGAGTCGCAGAGACAGGTGGACCTTTGAATCTCACTGGCCAGCCAGCCTACAGGTTCAGTAAGGGGCCTTGTCTCAAGCAGTGGGTGGACAGCAATGGAGAAGGACAACTTACATTAACCTCTGATCTCCACGCACACATCCACACTCACCTGCACATCCTCATGCTCAAGTGTAACCACCAATAAGAATTTATCCATACCCCCCCAAATAAATAAATGAAAATTAAAAGTTTTAACAAGATGTTTGGTTGGATTAAATGTCCCTGTTTATTGGAAAATAGAACTTGTTGATAAGACCACAGATGGTCAACAATTGAACACATAACCCCCCCCCCACCAAAGAAACAGTTAATATTATTATCATTCTGCACACCATTTATAAAAAGCAAACATCAGAGTGCTTCTTTCTGACTGCAGTGGCTATTTTGTTGATGTGCCATAAAAAATGCTGCTATTATTACAATAGAAGATCATACAATATGCAATTGCCTTGTGAGGTTTTTATATGTGGAATCATGTTGAAAAGTTCTTTTGTGCAGCTGCTGCTTTGGTTGTGTTTTTGAGAATATTAAGATCAAAATAGGAGAAAAGAGGACGTATGAACTCTTTATAAGCCAACCATGAAAATAAAAAGACTCAATATGGGTTGAATGCTGTCATGTACACAAATTCATTTGTGGTTCATAATCTGAAGGAGCATGAGCATGGCTTGGGTAACTCTAGCAATAAAGATTTTAATCTAACTTTGGCTTGGTGTTCAGATTTTTTACATGATTACTTGGGATGAAAATATAAGCACTCTCATCAAATTTGATAATGACGTCTACCTTCTCCACGAGAGAAACTTAGTAACATCATTTTCATTAGAAAAAATATGTAAATCAAAATATGAAAAAGTGTATTATTACAACAACAATAATAATATCTAAAGTTCACAATTTCTAGGTCATGCTTCTTCTAAGTTCTTTACCTTTGCTACATTTTCAGCATAATCTTCCAGAGCATTTATATTAATTACTTGAAATAATGTAGGGTACATGTATAGTTTATGGAAACTCAGGTAAATCAGCTCAGGACAAAACAAAAACTCCACCTATGTTCTGTGTGAAATTGAAGAAATGACCAGTGCTCACGATGCCTCTATGATGGCCTTGATACAAAAATTGAGGTAATAATTAATCATTTCAAAAACAGTCCTCAAATGCTTACTACATGGATTAGTAATAATATGAAATTACAATTTCAAATTCAGTTTCCATTTTCAATGAACTTAATATTTCCCAAGGAAGAAATTTAAATGCCATTCTTCTGCAGTCTACAAAGTATCTTTTATTCAATTATAGTGTATAGAGGATATTCAGATTAATATATTTTTTTATCATATAGAGAAAAGTACTTATTCTTGAAACCTCAGAATAGCCATTTGGATTCTTCTAGCATTCTCTATATGTTGTAATAATTACATTTCCCTTCTTGATCTTTTTACACATTAGACTACTCTTGAATTTTTAACCAATAATAATCAATAATCAATAATATTAGCATCTTCTGTGCACTTGTGCTATTCTAATTGCTTTTATAAAAATATCTATGTTTATAAGTAAAATTATACTTTCAAATGCTTTATTAATATAATCAAAATTTGAAATTCTAAGTACTTGTTCTTTGCCCCTAGTTAACTTAGAAATAGTTGATTACACTAAAATGAAGGAAAAAAAATCACAAATAGAAGTTGTGACTGAGAAGTGGGCTGTACAACCAAAATCAGATGTTGTAAAAAATTGTAACACCTTTAAAAATATTAAAAACTAAAATATTAAGTTTAAAAATATTTAATTTATACCAGTATAATTAGAAATTATTTTATATTTTTATTTAAAACATTCGTTGCTCTCTAAATGTGTAAAAGGAGGGGGTGGCAAACTTTCTATTTACAATTCAGCATTTTAGCGAGAGACACGAAGCATGACAATATTCAGCTGGTTCTCAGAAGACATTTTTAAGTTGAGCTTTAAATCCTGGCAAAGGAATAGAAGAATTTGTGTGCACCTTGAGGTATGAACAGATGTGTTCACTGAAATCTTTTAAACGATTTCATATTCTAAGCAAACAGGCAATCTTCTGTGCCCGGGATGTCAGCATCTCCCCAGGCTGCGGTCCTGTGACGTGTTAAAGACAATAGTAACTGTTTTCAAAAGCGTCACTTCTATAATGAGGAAGAACAACTTAAGATGGAATCCTAAAATCTGAACTATGACATTCTCCTATATTGCAACATTTGTCTAGTTTTATTAAAGCTCGTTTTTTTGTTTTTTTTTTTGAAAGTGATTCTCTCTGCCAATTTCCTTGCATCTGATGAAATCAGCCTCTAGCAGGGATTTGATCTCTGGTTCCTCACTACCTACTCTCCTCAGTACTTGGCTATAATGAAGTGAAACTTGCTGGAGTTTGACTGTGGCAGGAAGGAACTGCCTCCCTCCTTTAAAATGATTCACTATGTTTACACACACACACACGCACACACGCATACGCAAACACTCATATTTAAGAAGGTGAAAGAAAGAGAAAGTGGTGTTTATGGGATGCACTGCTTGCTACTGTCCCCAGAGTGGTGATAGCTTTTTTTTTTCTTAGCAAGTTTCCAAAGAGGCTCATCATCTGTGAAGTCTGTCTTAAAATTTCATGCTGCCAACTGCCCCCCTTGAAGCTGAGCAGAATGACACAGCCTCACCTTTGTACAGAAACAGTCATAAGAGGAAGCCAGTGGAGCACCAAGGGATGTGACCGCATTGTGCCAGCTCTCAAATAAATGTCAAATCTTATCCAACTGTGCTGCTATCATCAACACCCCTCAGAGATTCCCCGGAGCAAAGCATTCAAAGCAACAGGTGAAAGAGATGCATGCTACCCCACATCACAGGGGCAATTTGCTAAAATAACCAGCTTTGCCCCCACAAAAGCCTTTCATTCTTCTAAACTTGAAAGCAGTGCCTACTGCTTCTAGAGGCCTGCCAAAACAGGATGCTCCTATCTGAGCACACGACCAGGCTGGTACCCATGAGGACATGGCCATCTTACTGTTCATATCTGAAAGAAAAATACAAGCGTATAGCTCACAAGGCAGTTCTGGATGTTTCTCGTTTCTCAGGGTGTTTTCTGTTTGGTGTGTGTGTGTGTATGTGTGAGTGACTGTGGTGTGTATATTTGTATGTGTATGTCTTGTGTGTATGTGGATATATGTGTGTGAGTGTGGTGTGTGTGTGCATGTATGCATGTGTGTGTATGGGTGTAAGTGTATGTGTATGTGTGAGTGAGTGAATGTGGTGTGTGTGTATTTCTATGTGTGTGTATGTGTGTGTGTATATGTATGTATGTGGGAGTGAATGTATGGTGTGTATATGTGTGTTTGTGTGTGTTCGAGCTGGCTTTAAACTCATGATCCTCTGCCTCACCCTCTCAAGTGTTTGGATTTAAGAATGTGCCTTCCTGCTCTCCTTAGCCACACTTTCCAAACCCAATTGCCCAAGTCTCCATGAAGACGGTGTGTACTTCCAGAAGAAAATGCATATGAAAATGGATTGTCTGGAAAACAGAAGTGCAAAATTTTGTAATTCTGAGTAAAGAAAGTTGCGTGGGAAGTTAGAAAGAAGGTCCTTACGTAGGGAAAGGTTGTAAAGTGCACTGACAGTCCAAAGGCTCATTTGCCATGATTGTAGTGTGGGGGATGTCCATTTCCTTTATTTAAAGCTTGCCTCAAGTATTTTATCATTTCCCCCCAAATTAGGAATCACTGCTAGCGTTCACACGCTGCCAGCCATGGGTCACAGGCTCTTGTCTGCTTCTAGTAAAAGCAAATTCTAGCTTCATGTGAAAAATGGGGAGATGTGGAAAAACTGGGTCCCTGCGGCTACAGGGCTCAAACACCTTGAATGAGGTGGAAGGCTATTGGCCATCTGAACAATGGGGTGCTCCCTGGCCAGGCTACCTGGTGCTGCAGTCTCCACTCACATTCACACCTTCTCAGGGGCACCTGCATCTGGGAATCCGGAAGAACACCATCAGCTTAGGAGAGTTAACACAAGGCTATCATAGGGCCTTTCTCCTCTCCACCCCTTTTCAAATAGCCCCTCAGTGGTCAAATTAGAGCATGTCCACACTCTGTCTCAGGAGACTCAGACCATGCAGAATGTAAGAAAAGGTTAGTAACTGACTCCCTAAGTAACAACAGTGAACTGCTAAAATTCACAAGAGAAGCAAAGCTTTGCAGACTGGGTTCTCAAATTTGTCAGCTCTCTTAAATAAGCTAGAGGCTCAGGAAATTAAAAGGAGTGTTAGAAACCAGATCAAAGCTGAACCATGAAAAGATAGGTATATGTTCAATGGAACTTTGTTCCTTCCCTGTTTCTTTTGGGCCCAAGCTAATGGGGATGTTTTCAGTCACTAAGGAACATATAGGGTCCTTAACGAGCCAGCTCGAGGAAGGACGGTATTGTTATTTCCAATGGTCAAAAGAACCACTCTGTCACTAAATATAGCAACCCAGCATGAATTCAGCATGAGTGAGGACATAACAGTTGCATGTACATCTGATGGCATTTCAGCAGTGTTCTCTTGTGAGATTGACATCCTACCACGGCCTTTTAAGAGGACAACTCTTACCTTGTCAATGGCCCCAGATCGCCCGAGTCTTGGCTTCCAGCTTCACTGGGAGTGCTCACTGATTTCGAAGAGGGAGACATAGGGGTTGGGACTAAATAATGAAAATAACAGGTATCCCATGTTAAAAAATGCAGCGGCTGCACTGGGGAAGAGCAGTGTCAGACAAATCAAAACAAATGGGCCCAAATTAAAGTGGTTGTATGGCCAGGAGAGATTGAGATGGGATAAGGAGAAAAAAAAGGAAAGAAAAGGAAGAAAGTCAAGTGAATTTTTTATATTTTGGAAAATGGAAGTCTGAAATGAATTTAGACAGAATTAACTTAGGGATTCCAAGGCCATGTCCACCTAACGAAGTAAAATGGAGAATCACAATATCTATGCAGACAGATCAACTTACATTTCTTTGGCAGGGACTACCTAGATCATTGTAATTCTTCACTTTATTTTGTTAGTAAAGATGTGACCTGTTTAAAAGACGAGGTGTCTATAAAACTTTAAACATTATGAAATGGATGAGCCTAAATAATTTTAAATGCTCAAGAAGGGTAGGAGATCTGTTGAGCGTCTAATTTAGAAAGAAATGTAATGGGTTCGTGGTGCATTAAAAACAAGAAAACTCTGTGCTAAGACAAAGTGACAGAGAGGAAGGGTAAATGTTGAGCCTGTTAATTTAAAAATCTCTTTCAAAACAAAGGGAAATGCTAGCCTGCTTTATTTTTACATTTAATGAACGGTTTCATGCCACCCTACTTTCTCCTTTCATTTGGGACTTGTTTTCCTTTGTCTCTGGCAGCCTCAGTAGACACTGACACAAGAACAGAAGTAAACTGCCATTCTGAGGGCGGGAGAAAGAGAGATACTCAAAGATCCAGGTCAGCTAACAATCTGAGCAAGGATAATAAAGGGAAAACAGAACAAAACAAAGGAACGGAAATGCCTTCTCTTTCTCCAGTCTTCACATCTAAGCCAAGTGTGCCTCAGCCACTAGCTGTACCAAATAGGCAAGATGGCTCCAGGCCAGCCATCTTGATATGAATTCAGGGGATTTATATCACACATGTCAAGGAAGCCACGTGCAGAAAGAAACATTAATAAATGAATATAGAATCTCATTTGGTTTCAATCATGTACAATTTTTAAAATTTATTTAATAGAGTAAAGTTTTAACACGTTTTTTTCCCTTCCAAAGACAATGACAGAACTTGTAAGGAGTTGGGCATTTTCATGTGGCTTTTAGATTTATTCCCTTGTTACTCTTCATGCTAAGATAGAGAGAAAGTTGGAGAGATGAATGAAAGAAATAGGCCCATTGGAAGGAATTCATTGGTAGCTAAGAATTTAATCACCAGGTTTATTCAGGGTAAGAAATAATAGGATATACCTGTACTGTGTTTAACCAGTGTTGACATGGCAACCACATTTCAGACTATTTTGAAGCAAAAATATAATTGATCGATAGATGTCTAATTTACATCACATGTCAGCTAAGTACAAAGAAGTTTGCCAACTTCTCAAAAAAGACCTACCAGCCAAATCCCCTATAGATTATACCTTACATAATAAGATGTTAAACAAAATCTAATTTTATGAGGGCTTATTATAGCAATAGACACATGATTTTACATTTAACAGTTGAGATAAAATGAAATGCTTTTTAGTGGTATTTTAGTTTCATGTTTATATATTAAATCATATTTAGCAATACTTAATTTTCACTTGTATATATCCTTTTACTCATTTATATTGATAGCAATAATTGCTTCACATGGGTAACTTTTTTCTTAATTTAAGCAACCATGAGAATAAAAGAAATTTTATTTTAATATGGAATTAAAAGATGAAACTTTTAAAACAGCCCTGATACTGTGTTTATTTCTCTGCATCATTTAAATGGTTTTATTTTTAATGTATTGGATATTACATAGTTTTACAGACACCCTCAGATTATTTTAAAATGTATGGAAAATAAATAAATAAATAAATAAATAAATAAAGTAAAACAACTCATGAAAGATATGCAAGCAAATGGCAGAATAAGCTCATGCAAACTACCGTTAACAAATAAAATAAATTATTCAAACTCAGTGACAAAAAGGGGTCATAGACAACCAATTAGAAATGAATGAGTTGGAGGAGGGGTATTGCAGTGGAAATATCAACTAACAATGAACTCAAGGTGCACATGAGCCAAATAAATATAAGCTTGTAGATTAGCTGCTAACTTTAAGTTCTCTGTAAATTTCCCACCAAACACTGTTTTCACCATGGAATAACTCTGTGCCTATAGTGTTCACAGAATTATAACCTGATTAATATTATCTATATAGGCAAAGAGAGGTTGGGATTCAGCAAGAGAAACAATGAGCAATTTGATGCTTTAAAACCCCAAGATATCTTCTGTACATTCATTTAACAGATTTAAATGAATCTGCTGGCCACACAAGGGAACGTTATGAGCATGTAATCCGTCAGTATGTTGTTAACAACTGCTGACGACTCTGTGAGCTCGTCATCTCCTTCCAGCCCCCTCAGTTCTAAAAAATACATGCAACTAAGACAACGAGCCCTAGATTTTTTAAGCATAGAAAACAATTATAAAGCTAACACTTAGAAGCGCAGCAACGCTGGACATGGTATATCCACACAAGCTGGGCTTGAGGGTTAGTGAGGCAAGTGCGCTGAAGTACCTAGAGGCGGCTCCGGGGATATGCCGATGCTCTGTAGCAAAGCTTCCGTCTCCCGTCGTTTGCGATCCAGGTCAGAGTCATCCTGAACAGGTTCTTTCTTCTGCTGCATATCTGCCTAAAAGATTCGACGTCAACAAGGAACGTCAGTGTTGTAGCTAAATGCAAGCTTTTCTTTGATGAAGTGGAAAACGCCTGCAGCAAAGACCAGGCAAAGCGCTATGTAGATATAATCCTGTCAAGGGATGAAAACCACACTAACTGCTCATTTAGTAACTGACAGGGAGGGGAGGCGGGAGGTGGGGGGTGGGGGTGGGGGGCTCTCTCTTTTGGTGATTGCCTTCCCCCCACCTCTATCACATGGTATGAAAGTAAGGGCAACTGTGTCCGAGCCTGACCTCCCACGTGAGTTCCAAAACCTGTATGGTTAAAATAAATAAATAAATAAATAAATAAATAAATAAATAAATAAATGAATGAATGGATAAATGAATAAATAAATAAATAAATAGAACCCACTTGTGTGACACACAAAACACATGCACACCAAATAAATAAAAATACAACAGCTAGGAATAAAATAAGAAGCTTTCTCTCAGGGTTTTGGAAGGAACCATCAAGGCAAACTATTTCTTTCCGGGGCTATTTTAAAAGTAAATCTTGTCTGTTTCAGTCTCCATGTTTCTTCCAGGACACTGGCTCTTGGTTAGCACCTTTCAGTAATACTGATATTCCAGAAATAGAAATTTCTAGAATCTAGCTGAAGAGTAAAAAGTAAGACTATTTATAGAAACTGGTAACTATAAATTTTACTATTTGTAATGGTAGTAGAAGCTCATTGTGGTAGAACCAATATTAAGACAATGTACCCTGGTAATACATTATTATAGATCTTTTTTTCTTTTTTTTAAAACTGGATTTGGATTTTCACTGGAGCCATTAACACAGTAATTAACTCAAAGAAGAAAATATTTTTCTATGAAAACATAATGCAAATAAAACAAAACAAAATTCAACTTAGGGGTTTTCCATGCTTTCAAGAATTATCTAAAATACAACCTGTGTGACTGTTAGATTCTATGCCTAGTTTGTGTTTTTATAGGACTGTGACAAACAGTAGCTATAAAAGTCAAGGGATTCCTCCTGCTAGTCCTTTCTCTATCCTGCCCTCCTATTCCTTATTTGATTTATCCATTCATGTTCCATTATTCCCTTCTACCCCTTTCTACCACTGTCTTCCCTTTTTTTGAAGTGCCCTACCCCATGGCTTCTAACTAATTTCTTGACCTCTATGGGTCAAATGAAACAAATGTATGCAAAGATTCCAAGCATACAACCCCTTGTAGTTTCTGGGTCTGAGTTACCTCACTTCCAACTCCATTTATTTACCTGATAATTTCATAATTCCATTTTTCTTAAAGCTGAGTAATTTTTCATTGTGTAAATGTACCCCATTTTCATTATCCATTTATCAGTTGACAGACATCTAGGATGTTTTGCTTTCCTGGCTATTTGTGAATAGAGTAACAATGAACATGGATGACCAAATATCTCTGCAGTACAATAAAGGTCTTTGGGATATATGTCCAGGAGTGGTCCAAGAGTGGAAGAGCTGCACCATGTGGGAGACCTATTTCAAATTTCCCATTTCCTGAGGATGCGCTCCTCTGATCACACTCCTTCTTCCCAGGCTAAGAGATCATTGAAGAAGAGGGGATGGAAAGATTATAGAGATACAAAAGTAATGAATGACTACAATGAAGTGGTATTTTTCAGATGCAGCAGAGGAATTTCACATATGAGTTCATGGTGACCATGACAACAAGCTCAAGCAAAAAAACAAAAAACAAAAAAACCAAAAATCATTATGGGGTAGGAGGAGAACATAGAGTCCCACCTCTAGCCAAGGAGAGACAGGCAGCTGGTAGCTGCTGGCAGAGGGAGTCAATTTTCTTTAAAAGAAAACTTTCTTTAAAAGGAAGAGTGTGGTGCCTGGTAGGTAGACCATGCTCCATTGCATGCTCACACAACCAAAAATATATAAGGGCTACAAAAAGTATGGAGTTAATGAGCCTTAGAGGAGGGATAAATGTGATAAAATTACATTGTATGAAATTCTTAAATAACTAATTAAAATGGTTTTAAAAAGAAGATGAAGGGAGGTATTCTAACTGGAATTGTAACTAAAGTTACAATTGCCCAAACTGCATAGGAGAATACCAGCGTGCATTGACTTTACAAGCATCCTTAGGCGTCCACAGCAGTGACCATCATGAAGCCCGTCAAGCCACCCATCCTCTTCATTATCAGATGTCCTTTATTCTCCATGGGCATCAGGTATCCTAGCAAGAACATTGCTTCAATGAACATAACGAATTTCATGTGCTTGAGGCAGAAAGAATGCAGGGCAGTTTGGGCTTGCCCCAGACAGTATCCTATAACTTGATTATAAGGCAAGTGTGTATCTGTACATGGCCCTGGGATCAGCATTTCTGTTCTTCTTCATTTTGGCCTTAAAGTGCACTTTAATTTATGCAGTCTATCTGTCATGAGGAAGGGAACTGTCATCTGGGATCTAAACAGAGCTGAAGAGAGTCTTAGAAGATTTCAGCTTCTTCATGTCACTCCACATTCTTAAAAGGCAATTCTGCTCTCTTTCTGTGAAGACAGCAAAATGCATGCCTTTTTCCAATTGTAATATTTAAACAACTAAAACATACTCCAATATTAATGTGCACAACAAGCAAAAATAGAGCAAAGAGGTGCTGCAGAATGAGGCTCTCCAACCATATTTGCTATTTGTAGAGTTAAGAAGAAGGATGTGAAGGAAAAGAAAGAGATGCAAGAAAATGGATTTGCTACAGCTGCTATTGAAATACAGGTTTAAAAAAAACTAAAGAATGTAAAATCCGCTTTAATACCGTAACACAGAGTAGCATGGTATTGCAGAGATGAGCTTAGCCTCAACTGAAATCTCGGTTTTACTGAGAGCAACACAATTTTTCTGTTTGCCAAAGGTATTCATACCTGGATCTGGAGTATAGTATATAATAAAAATGAGTTAAATGAATGAATGAATGAATATCTGAGTTTGGCGGGCATTATTTTACGGTCATACAATGTCACGTGAATGTATCTGTTTTGGTTAATTTCTTTCAACCACATCCCATTTAGGGCCCTCTTCCTTTACAACATTGCAGCGAGAACAAGATATTTAGAAGTCTAGAAACCCAGAGCTCACGAAAGCCATTTCTGTTAGCAAATATTTATTGAAAGAAAACAGTATTTATTGGGAAAAGATACACTTATGGAGCGTTCATGCAGAAAGTGAAAATGATCCACGTACTCTTCCCTTTTAAATGAACTTGGGCAGAGTGGACCAAACTTTCTGTCATAGGCATCATGTGTGGAAAGGGACAGCTCTGGTTTGTGGTTTGAGATTCATTCTAACTTTAAATGATATGCCTTCAAGAAATATAATAGAGGTCAAATAATGTGTAAACACTGGCAGCATTATACCAAAACAGTATCCCCAAATTTTTAATTCCTCCGCAGCGTGTATTCAACTCATTGTTTTGTCTTCCTTTACACGAGAAACCTTTTTACATTCACTTATTTTGGTCTGTGGGACTGCAGGGTGGGGGTCGGCATGACCATGTGCCATGGCATGTGTGTAGAGGTCGGAGGAAAACTGTCAGGAGCTGGCTTTCTCCTTCCACCAGGTGGAATCTGGAGCTCAGACTCAGGTCATAACGTTCGGGGGGCAGGTGCCCATACCTGCTGAGCCATCTGACAAGCCCACACTGTTATTATTTATTTATTAATGTGTGTGTGTGTGTGAGAGAGAGAGGGGGGGTACCTAAGTGTCACAAAGCTTGAGTGTAGTGATCACAACGCAACTTTTGGAAGACAAGTCTCTCCTTTTACCTTGCTTAAGCAGGTTCTCTCTTATTGTTGCTGCCATGCTGTGTATTCCAGGCTACCACAGCTGGATTTTCAAGTGCCTTCCAGACATTGTGTTCAGGTTGTGGGGCTTGAGGGGCCACTGCTTTTTGCCTGGTGAGTCATCCTGTCAACTTTATTTTTGGCTTTCTTAATTCTTAACGAACAAACCAACACACTGGAGTGTATTAATGAGGATAAGTGTTCATCTAAGCTTACAGAAGCTTAGGAAAACTATCAACACCCAGAGCCTACCACCTTGGAAACTGCACAGTTAGATAACCAGAAACAAGCCAGTTGTCACTCAGCACCTAAAACAAAACAAGGTATAATCTCTTCAAAGAGACTAGTGCCCTAGTGACTGTCCTTACCACTCTCTCCAGAAAGAACTACAGAATCCTGCCATCTTTTAATGACCCACCATGGACTGATCTGGCAATACTAATTATTAAAAACCCAAAGTTGCCTTTCCTAGCAAATGATATTTTCATTTGTGAGGTATAATCACAGATGAGACCCAGAGAAGATAATCAAAGAAAGACAATTTGCCAGAGGAGAGTTGTCAATCACTTTTCAAAGACAGTTGCACATTTTTTTGGGGGGGGGGGAATTGAAGACAGTGATGAAAGACTCAATCTGTCCCAGCTTCCAGCAATTCAGCATATGACCAAGATCAGACTAAAATTTCAGGGTGGCCCTTATTAAGTTCACCTCACTGCACTGAAGCCAAGTGTTCATGAAACCAGGTCTGTGTCTTAAATGGTGGCCACTACATTTATTTTTAAATCAGATTTCAGCCACAGGACCACAGCCAAGAAAGCAACTGACATGCGAGTGAGCATAGAGTGAGTTTCCCCCTAGTGTAATTTTCTCCACTGTTGGAGATAATCTACCCGGGTGGTCCTACTTCCTCCTTCTCTCCAGAATCAAGGACAGGAAGCCAGGTTAGCACCAAACGACACTTTCTTCCCTTTTAATTCTGAATCTATGTGTTCCATTTAAAGTACGAGCCTACAAAATGTTTAAAAAATTAACTCAAACAAATTCTTAAGAAAATTTCTAACTCCTTTTAAACAACAACAACAACATGAGAACATCTTAACCCAGGAATTGTGATGGTGGCCAGTGATACAGGTGCTGCACAACCTCGGGGTTAGATTCCAAAGGAATCAGTAGGATGGAACTTTAGATGGTTGCAAATAACATCGATACACACTGAGAAGTAGAAAATCCAGACCATGGAGATGAGCAGACCATGTCCCAGTGCAGGCTCTCCCATTCTAGAATGATCCCAGGGAGCAATTTAACCTTGAGGAGCACTATGATGTGGGTGGCTGTGAGGGACTCACCTTGACAGAGTCCATAAAGCCCCTGGAAAAGCTCACAGCTTTTAGGATGGGAAACAGTGTGAAGGGGCTGCTTTTGTAAATTATGTGTTGAAGTAGCATTCTGGGATATACTTACGTAAGCACATTATCAAGCTTTGCACGCACATGATTAAATGCGCACCATATTTTACACTACAGGACAATAAAAACAATAGCTTGTAATAGAAATAAAAAGGAAAGAAGGAAGGAAGGAAGGAAGGAAAGAAAGAAAATAACAATGAGATCAGTATCTCCGGTCTCTGCCCCAAATAGCTTGCAGGTCTATTTATTCTGTCTATATTCTTTTTTTGGGTATAAGTGCTGAAATGAATGTTAGACACAAAATTAAAAAAGAAAACGCCCAACAGTATATAGCCCTGCCCTCGCAAATTCCTGTCTCTAGAGGGGTCAGAGGTGGCTTTTGTCAAAGATGAAAATGGAAAGATGTGCGGGAGTGTACAACTAATGCACAGGTGAAGAAGATGAGCGCAATGGAATGAACTTGCTGCCAAGTGAGGTCCATAGGGGACCAGGTAAACAGAGGTGGGGCATCCCCAGCTGAAATGGAAAATATTCCGATACCTCAAACTTTCTGGGTTTCAACATGATTCCAGAATGCAGAATTCCACACAGTGTAAATTTGCTTCATGAAAGAGATCATTTTAAACATGATATAAAATATCTCTAGTCTATGTATATAAGGTTTTTATGAAACAAATGAATTCCATGTATAAACTTAGGTCTTCCAACATGTTTCCAACTTGTACTCAGGTACACATTCCCAAATCTGAAAAATAATATCCAAATCAAGAAATATTTTTGGTCTCAAGAATATCAGATATGGGATTATTAAATAATAGGTTAATTTGGCTGGGATGCAGTTTTAGAGACAAAACAAGTGGGGAAGAAAAGAGTTCTGTTACGCTTCTCCAGGTCCTGATAATCCTTGTAAATGGTGAGAACAGAATGATGCCAGAGTTCTCAGTTAGAACCAGATGGCAAGATCTTCCTTAAAGCTACAGACAAAAGAGAGTTACTCCTACACATCGACCTTATTTCTTTATTTGAAAAAAATATCAGAATAAATTAGTTACATACTTCTTTCATATAAAATACTGTAAGCTCTGGGCTGGAGGGGTGGCTCAGCAGTTAAGAGTACCTACTACGTTTGCAGAGGAGCTGAGTTGGTTCCCAGGACCCGCATCCAGTGGCTCACAAACACCTGTAAACCCAGCTCCAGGTGTATTCTCTATCTCTGATGTCTATAGGAAGCTGCTCTCAAATGCACACACAACAGATACACACAAACACACACTTTTAAAATATAAATAAATCGTTACAGATGCTATAAACTCATGAGGGTTCTTGGACTCTAAGACCCCATCCTGACCAACATATACATTCACATGGGTGTATCTTATGGCTCCCTTCCCTCACTCGACACTGGTCTCAGAAGCACAATAAGAACTGTTTCTCATTATGGTGGTTAAGCTTGGTGGAATGTATGAGATTACCTAGGAGATGCATCTCTAGGCACGTCTGTGAGGGTGTGTCCAGAGAGAAAACCTATGCCAAATGTGGGTAGGACCCATGATAGGCTACTGTTCTGAGCTGAATAAAATGGAGAACACAGATAGGGTATCAGCACTCATCCCTCTTTGCCTCCTGCTCTCTCACCACAACGAACACAGCACTTGCTGCCATGCCTTTCCCACCCGGAAAGACTTTAAACCTTTAAACTGAGCCAACACAACCCCTTCCTTCTTATGTTGCCTCATCAGGCATTTGGTCACAACATTGAGAAGGGTTATCATGATGCAGTGGCCCCTTTCTTTATGTTCTTCATTGCTCTCCACTGCCTTTTGGAATCTATACAGAACTCTGTCAAGAACACAAATCCCAATAGGCCCTCACCAAAGCCATTCTGTGAAGGGCAGAACCAACTTTTTTGAGCCACATACAGTGCAAAAGCCTGTATGTAATCAGGCCTAATACCCCCTCCCTGATGCCACTGGCTGCTCAGAACAAATGGAGCCAGCACTGTTTGCAAAAGATATTTAAACAGCACTGGTGAGATGGTTCCATAGGAGAAGCAGTTTTAATGAGATGTCACCCTTGCTGTCAGGGTTTAATAGTCAGTCCTCATGATGACACTGTTCGGGGAGGTAAAGGGGTATGGTCTTGCTGGACGGAGTGTGTCACTTGAAGAGGGGCTTTGAGGTTTCAAAAGCCTCCACCATCCCAAGTTCATGCTCCCTGTTTCCTGCTTGAGATACGAGCCCGTGAGCTCTCAGATTTTCCAGTTTCCATGTTCCCTCCCCTCAACCCTGCCATTACGGTGATGGTTCCTATCTCTCTGGAAATGTTAGCCCCAAGTAAACCCTTCTATAGTAGCCTGCCTATCTTAGGGCCAATCACTAGAGCCCACTTAATGGAAGGAGTGAATGAGCTCCACACATTTGCTGTAGATCACACATACCCCAAACCCATCCACTCAAATAAACAAATAAATGCTCAAATAAACAAATAAAAAAAGAGATGCTTAAATGACACAAAGAAAAGAATTTCTTGAGGGAAGGAGAAGGAGATCATGCAGTCATGCAGAAAATATACTTAAAGGCAGAGCAGACCTTAAAATCAACAATAGAGCCATCACAATCCAAAACTAGATTTTAATTTTCTGAATGGAAATGGGGACGGGAGTGTAGGATCTCTGACTTGTCATTGTGACTTTGAGCTGCCCTGTCAGTTAAGAAATGAAGAGAGTAAGGCCTTCTGTAATTTGAATTCCAGAGGCATGCTGAAGCCAAAAAAACCACCTACCTCTTGGGCTCTAGGAGCTCTCTTTGCTATGCAGGAGACAGACCTTTACCTAGCAACACTGCTTGATGTATCAGAAAGAAAAAAAAAAGTGCTCTTGTATGGTGGAGTGTCTTTTGGCCATATGCCCAGAGGTGGTATAGTTGGGTCTGGATGTAAAGCTATTCCCAGTTTTCTGAGAAAGTACCAGATTGATTTCCAGAGTGGTTGTACAAATTTGCACTCCCACCAGCAATGGAGGAATGTTCCCCATTCTCCACACCGTCTCCAGCATGTGCTGTCACTTGAGATTTTGATCTTAGCCCTTCTGACCACTGTGAGATGGAATCTCAGAGTCATTTTGATTTGTATTTCCTTGATGACTAAGAAAGTTGAGCATTTCTTTAAGTGCTTCTCAGCCATTTGAGATGCCTCTGTTGAGAAATCGCTGTTTAGTTTTGTACCCCATTTTTTAAAAATTGGGTTATTGTGTTTATTGGTGTTTGATTTCTTGAGTTCATTCTATATTTTAGACATCAGCCCTCTGTTGGAAGTAGGATTGTAGACAATCTGTAGACTGTCATTTCATTCTGTTGACAGTGTCCTTTGCCTTACAGAAGCTTTTTCTGTAAGGAGGTCCCATTTATTGATTGTTGATCTTAGAGCCTGAGCTGTTGGTGTTCTGTTCAAAAAGTTGTCTCCTGTGTCAATGAGTTTGAGGTTCTTCCACTATACAAGGACACTTCCTCAACTATGTTCATAGCAGCTTTGTTCATAACAGCCAGAATCTGGAAATAACCTACCTGTCCCTCAACTGAAGAATGATAAAGAAACTGTAGCTCATTCACACAAAGGGGTAATACTCAGCTATTAAAAACAAAGAAATCGTGAAATTTTCAGGCAAGTGGATGGAACTAGAAAAGATCAACCTGAGTGAGGTAACAAAGACCCTGAAAGTCACATTGTATGTTCTCACATGTTGGATTTTAGCCATAGAGCACAGGATAAGAATACTACAAGGCACAGACCCAAAGAAGATAAGTAACGTGGAAGATCCAAGGCAGGATGCATAAATCTCACTTGGAAGGGGAGATAGAATAGACAGAGGTAGTAGTTGAAAGGAGGGAACAAGGTAGGAGACGGGACATAGAGACTTAAGGGAGTGGAAATCAGACCTGTGAAGAGTGAGGGCGTGAGGACAGAAGCCTGTAGAGAAAAGAGAAACTGAGGGTGGGGACATCTCTGTGACAAGTGGAGACCTAAGTCAGGGTAGGTTCTTGGGAGGATACAAGCAGGATTTGAGCAGAGACACCTAGTAGCAGAAGCCATAGAGACTGAAGACACCCTCTAACTAGACCAGGCTCCTAGCAGAGGGAGGGGAAAAACTTTGACCCAAAATTTACCCTGCCTACAAGATGTGAAGGGATAAAGATAGAGCAGATAGAACAGAGATTGAGGGACTGCCCGACCAATGTTGGTCTCTGGCCCAACCAAAGACCCAGCCTATAGGAGAGTGCCAACCCCTGACACTATGAATGATACTCTGCTAAGCTTGCAGACAGGAGCCTGATAGAATTGTCCTCTAAGAGGCCCTACCCAGCAGCACCTCAAAACAGATGCTGAGACTCACAGCCAAACATTGAACAATGTGTATAGGAGTTGTGTTAAAGTGGGAGGAAAGAGAAAAGGACCTGGAGGTGACAGGAGATCCACAAGAAGACCAACAGAGCCAACTAACCATAGGGGCTTGCTGAGACTGAAGCATCAAGGATCATACATGAACTGATTCTAGGCCCCCATACAAAGATGTACCTTATGGGCAGTTTAGGTCTCACGTGGGTCCTCTAGTAAGGGAAGTGGTGACTGCATTGGACACAGACTCACTTGCCAGTTTCTTGATCTCTTCCACCTGGCAAGTCTGCCTTGCCAGGCAGCAGGGGTGCAACTTAATGAGCTTAGTCCTGGTGCAACTTGATGAGCTGGGGTAGATTTGAAAGGGAACTCCCCTTTTCTGAGGAAAAGGGGAGGAGGGAGGGAGGGGGTAGAAGGGAGGGTGAGACAGGGAGAGGAAAAGGGATGGGGCTACAATAAGGATGTAAAGTGAATTTTAAAACAATATGGGAAAAAAGAAAAGAAAAAGCAAGGGTTGATCTGCTTGTTGGGCCATGATTCTCCCAAAATGTGTAAAATGAAAACGATAGAGCAGACAGCCTAGTTTGGAGCCAGATTTCCTATATCACATCACACCTCATAGTAATTCCATGAAATTCAAGTTGGATATTAGAATGTCAGTTTAAAAGGAAACCCATTATTAGCAAGGAATAGCAGGTGCTTTAAAGATAGTCACTGTTGACATTTGAAAGAAGGGAAACATAATCACAGAACGCTTTTTGGGGGCTTCCCAAAGAAATGAATAGCCATTCCTTGTCAGTTTTCACCTCTATTTCACCTACAACCTGCATACCTAACATCAAAAATCTCCCAGGGAAAACCATTATGTAGAATATCAAGGACAAACACGCTATCGCATCAATCAAAGTGTAAGGCATAGAGAGATAGAAGAAGCCGGAAGGTTAAAAGGCAACTGCAATTATGTCTTTCTTTGTTGGAAAATAATAAATGTTATAAATCTGTTATTTTACTCTCTTAAATGTGTGGAATGAAGCAGCATTCATTTAGATCACGAGGCATCAAAGTACACTTTCTTTTTCTTTAAAAAAATAATTAGTGTGTGGAGAGCAGCCCCAGTTTCTCTTAATGCAGGGATAGCATGCTGTACAGTTTTCTTTCTAGAAAACTACTCACAAATACCTTTGCCATTCACTTTTTGTGCACCAAATGGGCTGTTTCTAAATTGTCACAACACATCGGAGAATAAAAAATCAGTCACTTCTTGGATTGATATCATAAAAGAAGACATGACAGACAGGCTCTGAATTTGGGGTCAAGAGTCTTTGACCTCTCAATTTACCAGGAGAAAAGCTGCCTTGTCTCTGGGTCCCTGCTGTGTGATGACATGAAGAAGGGCAACAGCAGGTCTCTAAGACACCCTCCTACCATAGTACCTCAAACTGGACTCTATCCTATTGGTCTACCTTCCTACCTGACTCGTGCTTAACTAAGCCAAGGATTCTTACTGAATCATGGGAAATGTACACTGGGCAGGAATCATTGGAAAGCTACTGGCATTGTTTTCTAAAATGTTTGTACTGGTGGTTTTTGCAAAAATACATTAGCACACAGAAAGATTTTTTTTTCTCTCTCTTAAAACTAACACAGTCATGAACTATACCCTAGCTTCCAGGCAGCAGAAGAGAAGACCATCCTAATCTTAGAAGTTCCATAATGTAAACTAATCATTGTTCACAAAGTAACACTAGAAGAACACCCAGAAAGATTAAAGAATATCCATCAGCAAAGGGATCCCAGACCACTCTAAGTTCTATTCAAACCTAGGGTGAGTCTGGGCTTTGGGTCCCTAGCCATTGCTTAGGTAACCCCTGACAGCACTCACCAGGTGGAAATGACCTTCTTCTTCGGATTGTATAGGTATGGTCACATGTTATTCAAATTTCATGAGAATTCCCAGAGAAGGTCCTGTTTGTTCATGCAAGTGGTTCCTCAGACCCCAGCGAGCCTTGTACCCCACAGCAACCCAATTCTAGCCTCACCTCTTTCTTTTTCCTCTCCTCTTCCTTCCGCTTCTTCTCCTCTCTTATCTGTGCTAAGCGCTGCTTTTTCCGCTCCAGCTCAGCTTTTAGGTCGCTCTTGTCAGACATATTTGCTTCCTTGGAGAAAAGGAGAGAGAAAGTGAGACTGTATAGGATGTTATTTGTATCTTCATTGCAAAAGCTCTCAAAAGGAAATGCAGCTTACAAATGTGATTTTGGGGGCGCTATAATAGGTTGTATTATTTAGTCTGTGTTGAAGAATCAGAGAAGGAACTCAAGTTTGCTCTAACTCTGTGATTCTTTTCCTATTATGTTTCCATAAATGACTGAAGAAATTCGATGTTGTCATTTGTGTTGAAAAAGAATAGCAACTCACTCCCAGGGAAGCAACTCTTATTCTGTACCAGTGTCTTCACAGATAAACAAAAGGAGAGAGTGAGGATCAAAAAGGAATCATCATGATGACTTCGAGTTTATATGCTAATGGAGCAATTCATCTTCACATTGCATGAAGGAAATAGTCGTCGGGAATTCTAGAGTATGCCCTGCTCAGATTTCTATGGACTGGATAAACAGTCCTCCATGGAGCTTAGGGAGATTTCATTTTGCCTAATATTGCACACACCTCAGAAGACAGCTGCTGAAAAGCCAACATGTTAATCCATTTTTTTTCCTGTAAACGCCTCCCCTGACTGTCACACTTAATTTCATCTCCCAAATAACACTATTTCTATAAACTTTAATTTGCATACTGAATGCGATGGCCCTTATTTTGGCACTGACCTCATTCAAAGTAAATGGCACCGATGTGCACAAGGAACAGGAGCTAACCCTGTGTTGAATTCTAAGGAAAATTTATCCAAATAACGTTCGATTTTATTTATCACTTTAAAAAGGTCACTTATCCTATGTGTATGATTATTTTTCCTACATGTACATATGTGTAACACATGCATTCTTTGAGCCTGCAGAGGCCAGAAGAGGGTGTTGGATTGCCTGGAACTAGAGATCCAAGTGGTTGTGAGCCGTGTGTGTGCTGGGACTCAAACCTGGGTCCTCTGCAATTGCAGCAGATGTTCTGAAGTTTAACTTTAATATTGTCATGGCAATGCTCGTGGACAATGGGTCCAGAAACATTTTCAAATACAAGGAGTTTAGAGACTCCTGATATCCATTACCAATGGTCATATACTCTTCCATTATGGAAACCAGAAGGAAACCCATAGAAATGAATGCTGTCCCACCACTACATGGTGGAATCTAACTTCAAGCCTACATGTACAATAATCCACTACTCACACCCAGGCCCTGAAGTTTAAGCTCAAAGCTAAGCACACCAAAACTAACGAATAAACAGCAAAGATCTGGGGTTAACAGGTCAGGGTGAGCATTGTGGAGTTAGTAGAACTTGAATTGGATATCCTTCAATATCAGGAACTCATAAATGAAGGGAAGATTTGGATGTGCAAAGATGGA
>CM053763.1:40265908-40294190 GCA_028658305.1 Pachyuromys duprasi
GGCCCATGATAGCTCGGTGTAGGGCTGAAGACCCTATTCAGGGAAACAGGGACTGTTTCAGTCATGATCTTGATGGCTGACTCTTTGACCCTCCCCCATACAAGCCGGGGAGTGACAGACTGGCTAGATCACAGGGGAGGACATTGCAGCCAGCCCTGAGGAGACAGGATGAGCTGGGGTTGGATGGAAGGGGAGGAGGTCCCCCCCTGTTGGTGGACTTGGAGGGGGCGGGGAGGAGGGAGATGAGGGAGGGAGTGGGAGGGTGGGAGGGAATGAGGGAGGGGGCTAAGCCTGGGATGCAAAGTACCTAACTTGTGATTGATATAAAAATAAATAAATTAAATAAAAATTTTTTCCTTTGGTTAAAGTATAAGAAATAAGAAAATAAAAATAAGAAATAAGAAAATCACTGTGTGAGTAGTAGCTGTGTTGTTCTAAGATGAAAGCAGACAGGGAAAACTTCCAGGGCATTCAGCTTTCCCCTTTCTCCAACTCTCACCCAATATTTTCTTTGTTTGCCCACTCAAAATCACCTGGCAGCACTTCAGCTGTGTATTACCATCATGTGGAACAAATCACATTCCAAAAACATCCTATATTAGTTGTGACTTTTTTCTTCATTAATGTTCTTCTTTGACAAGTGTGTGTATACATACAAATGTACACACACACACACATACACAATACATTGGGATCACTCTCATCCCTCACCTTCCCTTATTTCTCTGCCAGCCTATGTCAGCAACTCCTCCTCTTCCTGACAAATCTCTCATGTTCAGGCCTTTCACACATTCCCCACTGTCTGTGTGACCCAGAGTTTGGAATTAATCACCGGTGTCTGATGGGCTCGCCAGTATGCACACAGCTGAAGACACCGACCGTCCCTCCTTTAGGACCCATGAGTAACCAACAGCATGAGAGGGAGGGGCAGGACGCCCCATGAGCTCATCCCAAGTCTATAACTGACTCCTGGCAGGTGCAGTGTTACTCAGCCCGACGCAGCTGCAAAGTTCAAGCACGGGAATTAGCTTGTCTCCTTCGCAAGGCGCAAGGATGAAGAGGCAGCACTGAGCAGGCCCGCAGACAGGGTATGTCTGATTATGGGAATTACTAGTTAGCGTAGAACTAAGGCTATTAAGACAACTCAAAAAACACTGAAGAGGCTTAAAAAGAGAGAGAATTAAGGAGACAAGTGTGCACACTTGCTTTTCTAACTGTAGTGGAGCTGTATTGTGGAAGGACACAGCTCTACAGGACCTGGCTACTTATTGATTTTTGTATTCGTTCCAAACTAGACACTTAGCATTAACCCCCAGGGCAATAAGAAATCTCAATAGAATGCCTCATGAAGGATTTGGCAGGTACATAGTTTGGGAAGTGAATGGGCTTTCACACACAGCGTGATGCCTTGCACAGTGCCTTAAATGCAGTGTCAGCACTGACCCCCACAGGATTGATTTCCCAGGGGCCTTGTCAACCCCACCCTCTCTACATCCTTGCACATACAGCTGGGCAACTGGGGGTAGGAGGTGGAGCAGAACTTAAGCTATGCGAGGTAAAGAGCCCCGCGGCAATTCCGACAGGGCCACCCCTGCCAACTAATGCTCACCTCACACACTTGAAAAGTTCGGCTTCTTCACTCACAGATGGCAAGAGGTTGGGAAGACAGATCACACCTATCTCTGAGGATATTTTCTGTCTTCTCCCTGTCAAATCATGGCATATCCTCTCATCTGTTACCCAATTTGTGGCCTACCTCTCCTGGGCTCAGGGCCAGTCCCAGTGGGATTTTACTCAGTTCCATCCGTTCTGGATCAATCCGTGCACCCACTGATCCCTGCTCTGATCTCCATAGCAGAGTCCTGTAATCTCAACTCCTTTCCCACCAGTGTCTCTCCTGCTGTGCTCCTTTCACTCGTGTCCATTGACAAATTCACCCTTCCCACTCTTCAGCCTCCCACACCCAATCTCTTACTAAGCCTTCCGGGTTCTGTATATTGGAGCACAAGCCTACCTCATCTTTTCTGTTTCTTCCTGTACCTAACGACCCTGAGTCCTGAAAAGTCCAAATCATCTACTCCATTTACTATGGATTCCAAACACCAATCACCAACCAGTCTTATGTTTTTCACATTCCAACGGTCTCTCAGGCCCTTTTTCCCCCTGTCTGTTTCTTACTCCCTACCTCATATTCACTATTACTCAGTTCTGCTCACCCATACTGTGGTCTGTTTTTATCATTTTGGCTGCTGTTTTCTTATGGTCGAGGCAAACTGCCATGCGACTGACCTCAGTTAGTGCACCCGTGTGAGAAAAGAGCTCATAACAGTGGCTGACAGATATTAAACAATCACAGGACATTGTTTCTCTTCTGCTGTCATTCCTTCACCTTCTCCCCTGTGTTGGACAGTTTATGCCAACTTGACACAAGCTAAAGTCATTTGAGAGGAGGGAACCCCAATTAAGAAAATGCCTACATAAGCTTGGGCAGGAGACAAGCTTGTCTGGAATTTTTAAATTACTGATTGATGGTGGAGGGCCTAGTTCATTGCAGGTAGTGCCATTCCTGGGCCATTGTTCTTGAGTTCTATAAGAAAGCAGGCTGAGCAAGCCACGAGGAGCAAGCCAGTAATCAACACCCCTCCTGGCCTCTGCTTCAGCTCCTGCCCCCAGGTTCCTGCCCTGTTTGGGTTCTTGTCCTGACTTCCTTTGATGATAAGCAGTGATATAGAAGTATAAGCCAAGTAAACTCTTTCCTCCCCAGTTACTTTGGTCACGGTGATTCATCCCAGCAGCAGTCCCTCAAAGTAAGACATCCCCTTTTTTATTTCTATTGTTATTATTATTAGTGGTATTGACTTTCATGCCAGTTCTATCCCACATCACCATCTCCACTTTAACTCCCAACAATTGCTTAGAAAGTATTGCTAGGAGAACAGGTAAGCCCATAACAGGTATAGCACAAAACTGATTTAACAGAATCCCCAAAAGCCAGATCAGTCAGTCTATGTGCCTGAAAGTCCAAGTCACCTAAGGCGACAGAAAGACTTGTACCTATAAAAGTTTACAAGGAGAAGTAGAAGCAAAGGGGTTGATGAGAGACCTGACACAAAAGCGAAGCTTTTTAAATAATTAAATGCATTAAATGCAGTCATTTAATTAGTTCTTCGGTGAACACAGGAATTCCATAACAAGTTAGGCAGTCGCCCTACTCTGTACTACCCGTTTGCCCCCAAGGAGCGTGAGTTTCAACAGAGGACGGAATGGGAAAAAAGAGGATGAGGAAATGAGAAAGTAAAAGAAAAAGGTAGACCCTGAGTGGGGAAGGAAAGCACAGTCGAGGTCATGACTCCTCAGAGCTTCCCTGACGTCTCCTGCACAGTTCTTATGTCCATCCACAGCCACGGGGCAATGCCAAACTTCAGCATGCTGGATTCCACGAATACTAACTCAGCACCCTCCAGTTCCCATTTGCTCACGTCCTCATGGGCCAGCCCCAGTCAGAACCAAGTGTCTGCAGGAGAAGCCACAGGATTAGCTCTGTTTACACAGCTGCCCAGGAACAGCCCGCTCCAGGCCGAGCTTCTGAACAATACAGCCCTCTATTTCCTTTGGTTGTCTAGGTTGGCAGCAGCTGGGGATTCCATTTCTATGGCTGGCATACACGAACACAGTCTTAAGCTTTAGGCTGGAACTCTATAAGGTCTAAGTCACTGCCTTGCTATTGCCAAACACACTGAAAAATACCCAGCAGGAAGTTCTCTTTTCCTGCCTAGAAACAGTTCTCGTCAGATCTTCATGGTCAGGTATCGGCCTGTCCATCTACCACTAGCTATGTGGTCTGATAATGCACAGAGTTAGCTCACCTGCCTGGTTTCTCATGTACTACATCTCCTTCTACCTAGATGGGAAACCAAGAGACGATACCAACTGCACACATTAACCCATTTTTGCAGCTACATAGATGTCTCAGGGAGGTGTGGGCTGACAGAAGATTTACAAGGGATATTTGATATGTTTGTAGTTGTTGTGGCTCTGAACATAGATCTCAGAGCTCTGTGCATTCTAGGCAAGTAGTCTATCACAGAGCTAAATTCCCAGCTCTCCTTTCTAAAACTGAGTGTGTATGTACACACATGTATATGGAAGTCAGAGAATAATCTCTACGGTCATTCCTTAAGTACTATCCACCTGTCTTCTGACACAGAGTCCATCTATCAGCCTGGAATTCATCAAGTATGCTAGGCTGGCTAGCCAGAAACCCCAAGGGATCTTCCTGTCTCCATGCTTGAGCTCTGGGATTACAAGCACATGCCACCATGTCCAGCTTTTGTTGGTTGTGGTAATTTTCAAGTGCAGATTCAGGAAATTGAACTCAGGTCCTCGTGGCAAGCACTTTATGACCTGAGCTGCCTCTCTAGCCTATTTCCTAGATTTTTACAGCCATCAGCAGACTGTTAAAATACTAAAGACATTTATTTCATGATAGGACAGTATACTGTATAAGAGAAATTCTCATTTTGTTCTCTGTATCTACTTACAAAAATGGTCTTGTAAAATATCAAGTACCTTAAACAGCTTTTGTTCATATGGGTGGTATCTATTAACATGAACCATGTTAACCCTCTAAACCTAATAAAATGTAAATACGTGTAGTAATTAACTTTAGAACAATGAACACATTTTTATTTTAAAACTGCCATCTTAGACAAAATAAATAGTAAGAAGAGTGTAATGTTTTCATATTTTTCATATGCCTTTTAAATATCTAAACAGAAATCGGTTGGATTCTCATGGCTGATTCTGTGAACTCTTGTGATCTGCTATTTTAGCTGAAGTAAATGAAGAAAACCTGGCCTCACATAGCTATGCAGTCTGAGGAACAAGGATTCAAGTAGCCTCTTCAGGTAATTGTGGGCTTTCTTTCACTTTGCACCAAAAGTCAACAGCTAGCACAGTTTCTTGAAGGCTAATTGCAGTGTGTATATACATCATATCAATCAATGAACTTTTTGTACATTGGACTTTTGTTACATTCAAGTCCATGGATCTGTTGTGTACTTTGAACGACACTTTTAGCAATGTGTGATTTTCTAATATCATACAATGGTTATGGGGGGAGGGGAATCAATAATTGGAAAATATTGAATGTTGCAAACTTCTCCAACTGTTGACATACTTCGTTATATAATATCCAAAAATCAGACTGAAAACTGTTACAATCAGTGTCTTCATAAAACTCTCTAGGTATTGTAGACTCTCAAGTTCATGGTGGTGGCAGGTAAAGGACCCGCCCCAATTTAATTGTGCGTTTAAAAGCTCATATTTTATCAATAGCAGAAATTATAGACAGCTGAGATCTCGTAGAGACAAGCTCATGAATTGACTTTTTGGAAAAATCTCTCTCCAATCCCAGGGCCTTGCACATTTCATGGGTCTGCATTCCCTGTGCAAGTCAAGAGCTCTGCTGCTGAGGTCCATCTCCATCTCCTTAAAGGATGTCAATTAGCTGAGATTGGCAAGTGAAAAGATGTTTCTATTTAGTCCCTAAAGGGTCTCCCATTTTCTCTAACTACTGTTCTATATGCCATGTTTTGAGCTTACAGATTTTTTCAGTATTTCTTAATCATTTGGTTTGTTAAACTTTTGAATCCCCAAATTCATAGTCTGTCAGTTACTGTTACAAAGCAATATAAATATATATTATTTATTAATTAAAAAGGCAATATTTTCAGTTCACAATTTAAACTATCACAACGACAATTTTTCTCAAGACAACTAGTAAATGTTAATAGGCAATGGTAAGGTTGTTCACTGTCCTTGCCGCACAATCTTATTTACTCTAAAAAAGTGAAAGTTTAGGAATATTAGTATTTTTGTACTCCATGGTAGAGCTCTTGCCTGCTTGAATAGGTCCTGGGTTCCATTCTGAAGTATCTTAAGCACACTCGGGGGCTTTCTATTTAAGCTGTGATTACACAGCAATGGAGTTTGCTACAATCACAATAGTGTGGTTTCTCTGCCTTGAGTCACACTTACGCACGACCAGTTGGACTCAGGATTTCTGTTATCCTCCCAGCAACTATCAACAGGTGGAATATATAAATAACACTAAGATAGCATCTTAGAGTTATCACGAAAATAGTTTTGACATTTAAGATATTAAATGTGTGCTGGAGCCTGAAAAGATCTCCAAGCTGCACGCTTACTTAACCTACTTCTAATAACATGGAGTTGATTCTAAAGCTTGCAAAGACATTCACTTAACAAAATGTCACTATTTAAGATATTTCCCAAAAAGGCAGATCTGAGATCTTTTTTTTTTAAGAAAATAAATAAGTGAAAGGCAGTAGAAAATCACGAAGCATAGAAATACGATTGGATATGTAAGGACGAAAAATTTTAACTTGGCCCTAACCATGGGAACTGAGACTTGTGAGCTTTAATCATTACCAAACCCGGATCTGATACAAAAAGTTTCTAAGAGACGCCCTTCTGTAGCTATGGATACAATCTCTAACCGTCCCCTAGTCAGCACACCTGGGCACAGCCAATCACAGACTGCTTCCGTTAGAAAAGTCCCTTACCCCTAGACCCCCTCCTGTTTTGTGGTTTTTGCCTATATAAACTCTGTGATTCCATTGCTGGGCGCTCTGCATCACCCCCTTGTGTGGGAGCTATGTGCGGAGCCCCGGCATGCTGGCTACTAATTAAAACTCTTGCTGTTTGCATCAAGAGCTCTGCTTTTGTGGGTTAATGAGGTCTGGCGTCTATCCTGAGGAACGGAGGGTCTCCCCACCTCGGGAGTCCAACAGATACAGGAATTCTATAAAGAGAAAGCAGTTGAGAAATACCAGGAAGATTTATGACCTCAGACACACAGCATGAAGCATGATAAAAAGTGAAAATAAGGCCTTGAGGAACACTTCCTGTAGAATTGTATGTGAAAGATATCCACACGCTACCCAGCCAAGAGATAAGAAATATGAACCAGGAAGCCTTTTCAGGGGCTAAGGATGTAGCTTCATGGTAGAGCTCTTGCCTGCTTGAACAGGTCTTGGGTTCTACTCTGAATACCTAAACAAAGACTTTTCTGGGCTGGAGAGGTGGCTCTCAGAGCACTGGCTGTTCTTCCAAAGGTCCTGAGTTCAATTACCAGTAACCATCACAGTGGCTCATAACCATCCATAATGAGATCTTGTGCCCTCTACTGGCTTGCAGACACAAATGCAAGTGGAATGCATTATTATATAATAAAGTATTATAAATTATAATATATATCATAATATAAATATAAATAATTATGTAAAAATAATAAATAAATCTTTTTTCTCTTTTTAAAAATTATTGTTGTTATTATTATTACTATTAATTCACTTTGTGTCCCAGTTCTGGCCCTTTCCCTCATCTCTTCCCAGTCTCACTCTCCCTCCTCTTTCTCTCTCTAACCCACTGAGAGGGGAAGTCCTCCCCTCCTCCCCTACTGGGACCCTAGCCTATCAGGTCCCATCAGGACTGCCTAGATCCTCTTCCTCTGTGAGCTGGCTAGGTCACCCCACCAGGGAGAAGTGATCAAAGGCAACCAAGTTCATGTTGAGACTGCCTTACTATAAGGGAACCCACATGGAGACTGAGCGGTCTGCATAGGCTTCAATTCCCTGCTGTTTGGAGTCTTTTAGAGGACATCTGTGGTAGGCTACAGTCCTGTTCCCTCTCTTCTAGCACTTCTGATATCTATGCTGTTTTCCATTCTGAATGAGAATTATGCATCTTTCCTAAGGTCATCCCTGTCATTTAGCTTCTTTAGGTCTACAGACTGGGGAAAGATCTTCACCAACCCTACATCTGACAAAGGGCTAATATCTAGAATATATAAAGAACTCAAGAAATTAAACATGAAAAAAACCAAATATCCAATTAAAAAAATGGCTTACAGAGCTAAATAGAGAATTGTCAACAGAGGAATAGCAAGTGGTGGAGAAACATTTAAAGAAATGTTCAAAGTCCTTAGTCATCAGGGAAATGCAAATCAAAACAACTTTGATATTCCATATCACACACATCAGAATGGCTAAGATCAAAAATTCAAGTGACAACACATGCTGGAGAGGATGTGGAGAAAGAACCCTCCTCCATTGCTGGTGGGAATGTAAACTTAGACAACCATGTTGGAAATCAATATGTGCTTTCTCAGAAAACTGGGAATAGTGCTACCCCAATACCCAGCTATACCACTCCTGGGCATACTTAAAAAAATGCTCAACCACACAACACTGGCATTTGCTCAACCATGTTCATATCAGCTTTATTCGTAATAGCCAGAATCTGGAAACAACCTAGATGTCCATCAGCCGAGGAATGGATACAGAAATTGTGGTACATTTAAACAATGGAATACTACTCAGCTACTAAAAACTGAGAGACCAAAGAATTAAAAATTAGCTTTCGTGAGTTACTGAGCTAAAATGTTTAAAACATATCAGGCCAGTTGACCTTACTGCTTCTAAGAATATCCAACCAATTGCAGGGAAGAGCTGACCTTGCTGCTCATTAGAGATACCATTGCCAGGCAACTGGTCCAGATGGTCCCCAACTCGTTCCAACTCACAGCTTTGTACCTGAAAACAGACTGAGTTAATCGCGCCTCTTAGCCCAAGGCCGGCCATCCTCCCCACCCTGCCACAAGAGAGAGAACAAAGAAAACCAGAACAGTTCATAGTTTTGGCGCCCTCCCAAAGCAAATAGTTTCTGAAATGTAGCCTCCTCTTTTCTGTCTTAACCACTAGAAACTTGCCAGGCTGGACTCCCCCTGGGTGCACTGGGAGGGACTGGGACCTATAAATCACCCACAATCTGGAGCACGGGGCTCTCTGCTGGATACCAATGCCTTGGTGTTTGTGAGAGTCCTACCTCAAGCTGCAAATAAAGATCCTTGTGTGTTTTGGAACGGACTTGACTCCTGGTGGTCTTGTGAATTGGGTGTAACAAAACAAAGAAATCATGAAATTGTCAGGCAAATGCATGGAACTAGAAAAGATCATCCTGAGTGAGGTATCCCAGAAACATAAAGACACACACAGTATATACTCACTTATAAGTGGATATTAGCCATATTATATAGAATAAATCTTTAAAGAAAAGACTTTTCTGTGTCCCCATGTCCCCATTCCTCACTTTCTTTCAGTGGACACAACACACACACACAAACACATATACACACCACTTTAAGTGAAAGGAAACTTTTCTTTTTTGTTTTAATTTTTTCTTTATTGTTATTATTTATTATAATTTATTCATTTTTGTATTCTGGCTGTAGCCTCCTCCCTTATCTCCTCCTAGTCCCACCCTTCCTCCCTAGAAAACTCTTTTTAAAAGGCTTTTGGAGTAGACGTGTTTTAGTCTACTTTCAGGTCTCTTTCTATCATTCCTTATTACCTCCTCATGGCAGAATATGTGAATTGCAGTGAAAGCCTTTGCCTGTGAAATTTGCAGGCACATCATCAAACCCAGTATTGAATGGTCTTAAGGACTACATGAATTCTATCTACCTAGGATGAATCTATTTCCTTTAGCAGACAACTATTAGAGAAAAACTATATCATCTCAACATATATATATATATATATAATTTTGAACATCTATATTGAGTTTCTACATTCCTCTCAATTGTATTCATATTAAGTTCTTAACTAGGAAATGAGGCAACGTTTTAAAAGAAAGACATTTCATGCTGAATTTCTGACGTGTGTTTATGACTATCATGTCTGTGTGCTATCACTAGTCCTTCTTTCTTTGCTTCCTGGTTCTGAGCAGCCAAATTGCCTGCTTATGATGAAATGTGAGCATTGAAAATTGCACTACATTAAACAGGACAGACTCAAGCACTCAGCACAGAGGCCATTATACTAGAGAGTAAAATCAATCCATAGGAAATCATCCTCATCTAGTTAACAGAGCCAGAATGAGAGCTCTTAAATCCTAAAGGACTTGAAAGCCATTCTTATCTTTGCCAAAAAGTTGGAAAATCTCTGTCTTATTTCTGACCCCTACAGTGCATTTCATTAACTTAGAGATTCAACATGATTCTCTCTGAAAGAGGAATTGTCCCTCAATTAAGAGAATCAGCCATTCATGTCTTAGAGTATTTCCCACCAGGAAATGCTCTGATAATATCAAGAGTCCTTAGAAAATGAGAATTTCAAGTAGAATCTTTGAATGAATACAAAACCAGAGATAGAACAGTTTGGACAACTATAGGGATGTATTGTGGAATTGCATCTATCAAGATTAGGGCACAGAGGGGATGAGAAAATGGAATCACAAGTAAGGACATGGGAGCCCTTTATGGAATATCAAAAAGAAAACCAGCAGGGAGAAAGATAAAGGACTTTGCAAAAGAATTATTGGATCAAAAAATCTGAAAAGGACAAGTCATCTGCCTTCGTCAAGTACCAGGCCAGGTAACTAAACCAAGAAGACAGGCAGCACTGTACTTTGCATAATAGAAGAGTATTTATCTCTGGTCCTAGAGATGCTAAAGTTCATCAGTATAAATTGAAATTTCCAACCTATGTGCTCCCAAGAAGCATATGAGAAGGAGCAACTTATCCACAAATCATGATGTAAGCTTCATTTGAAACCGGCATGTTAGCGCCTCAGCATCACATTGGACCTACAGTAAACTCCAAGACACACATGCTGTGTCAAGTAGATTAGAGGTGGTTTTCGTCTACTGACTTCTACGCTGTTTTCTTTTATGGTGCTGGCTGATGCCTCTAGCTGAAAGCCTACCCACCAAAAACAAACAAATTCTTACATATTCATATCTTTGTTTGTGTGCGTGAAAAACACCCTGACATCTGCTAGCCATGAGTAAAACAGCATGGAGCTCACTAACTGTCCAGAGCTCTCTAACCCTCAATGCCCCCCCCCCCCACACACACACCTTGTTTCGAGATAACTACAATAGCAGTTACAGGCTCCCTTTCTCCATTACTGGGAATTCCCTTGAGTATTCCTGCTTCTGGCCAGCTGATGGTGGCTGTAAAGTCTATTGTGAGGGACTTCTTTCAAGCAAACCGACCCAAGGCAGTGAGCTCAGTAAGCATCTCTTGAGCTGCTAAGCAACCCTGGCATAGGAATGGGAACAGGAAGATTCCCATGCCTTCAGTGACATGCACGGGATCATCTGGTCATCAACAGATTCCACCAGTGCGCTGTGGTTTTTAAAGGCCAAATTCAAAGAAATCCCATGGCCATGTAATAAAAAACGAAACAAAACAAAAAAAAGTTTATTTCCATTGTGAAGGAAATCCATTTCCTCACCATCTAGCACAGGTGTGCAGCAAACACTCCCTCCAGTATCACTTCACCTATTAAACTCTCTTCTATGAAGCAATCACCACTAGAAGTCCACTGATACAATTTTCCTGCCTGCTTTACATTTTTAATCTCTATTTACGGACTCCAAATGGGCTAGTTAGCAAAACCCATTGAATTGATAACTGACAGCCTCTATTATTCAATCACATGTAATAAATTCAGCAGTCTAGAATTTATTGCCCCAAATGCCTTAGAATAGATCATCTAGTTGAAGGCTGGTATTTCTCTTTAAAACTGTAAGAATAATCTGTGCTTCATAGCAGTGCTCTCTGTTGCACTCAGAGATGTTTTCCTCTGAGTTGCTAAGATAATAAATGAATGCATCTAAAAATAAGTGGCTTTCAAGTAACCTGGAAGATCAATCTTTAATGTAACTGTTAACAAGCAAATCTTTAGATATGACTCGCGTTAGCTGTAACCAGGATTGCCCAGCCTGCTCTTCTTATTCTGTGAACTGAATTCAATTCTGACAGCATCAGATGGAGACCTGCCTACCATGGTCCTCTCTCCAGGTATAAAATGTGGGCAAATCAATCTGCCAATGCCCTTGCATCTCACAGGTGAGAACAAATTCAAACTACCACAATAGAGGAGAGCATATCTGAAGACATTAGAAAGCTAGAGAAAACATTTTCATATTAAAAATTCAGTAAAAACAGGTTTTTCTAATGTAAGTCATCAATATATATGCTTATAAAAAGTCAAATTCTTGTAATCTTCTAAAAATAGAAGACATCTCAACATCTTAATAAAGTCACCCCCTAAGCCAACCACAGAATATTTACAGTTTTATAACTGAGTCTATGAAATGGCAAGGGCCACCAAATCCTAAAAAAAACCCATAAACTCAAGAAACAGAGATACAAGAAGGCCATGTAGAGAATTAGTACAAAGCAAACCACTTTGATATTAAACGTGATTCTTCACAGCACAGACGCTGAAGGTTATATTTTTCTTTGTCCCTTGAGCCACTCTCGTGGTCTTAGCGTTTAGTTTGTTCTCCTTCCTTTATATTGTTTCTTCATTATAGACCTTCGCTTTGTGTCAGCAGTTTTCCTCCCAGAGTCTATTCTACGGGTGATGAGGAATGAGACAGCTGAGAACAGCACAGAGCCACAAAAACACCATATGTCAATGCAGTCTGTGACGACTCATTCGTCCATGGGCAGAACGAGACAGAGCTTCACAGAGTAGGTAGATTAAACCATTACTAAAGAACTAAGACCCAAGAAAGCCTAGGTGAGTGGGGCCTCCCAAGTAGAGGAGGAAGTATGGACAAAGGTGGGGAGGTAGGGAAGATGACCAACCCTGAGGATAGGTAATTTGATATGGATGGAATATTAAGTAGAAAAGAAATAGTGTAAGATATGAAGTTGGGAATGAAATGCAATGTTAGACCCGCTGAAGTTGAGTTGGTTAACACTCTACTTTGTACAGAAATGCAAGATAACCTGTAAAGGAGGAAGGAGGGTTCAACACTAAATCCAGGGGAGAGGTCACCTTACAGAGAGATATTGCTACGCCATGACCCAAATGGATCTGCAGGTAGGACAGAAAGAGAAGAATCTCACCAAGTACAATTCTGGATAATTTACTTCTATTATAAACTATGTACTCTGTCATCCTTTTAAAACAGGGATTCCAGTTCATTGCAGAGTTCTGAAATCATGGCAGTGGCCCTAGACAGCCTTTCTGGTTATAAATAGATGAGAACCATTACAGCAGATGCTAATGGAAAATCCTGTTTGATGGTGTTGGTGTTGGACAGGCAAGCACATACACGTGATGTATTATTGTTTGTGGAGGTTAGGGTGAGAAATCTTTATCATTTCTACAACTTGATATATTTTAAATTCTAAATTTATCTCCATCTTTGTTCTTTCTCAATCAACTATTTTCTTGCAGTGATACTCCTAATTCATGATGTTTATCCAGGACATCAAAATGAGCAGAAAAGGCTGATGACCATTAATGAAGGAAACTGAGGCAGCTCTAACTACCCTAATGGCCACTATCTGGTGTTCACTCTCCGGGTGTACATGTAACATGTAACCCACTCAGAGGGAGAGTACAGTGAGAAAAATCTCCCACCGAAAGGAGGGACTGAGTCCTTGAAAACTGTAAGGTGCCTACCCATGGAGGAAGATGCCCCTACAAGATCAACCCACATTTGTAGCTATTTCCTTATGTCCACAAGATTAGAGAAAACCCACATCACCCTTCCAGACATGCAGGGCAGAGCATGCTCTTGTAGGTTATGTCAGCACAAATGCTGAGTGACGCTGACACTCTGGGCTTTGGGGGCATTGGCTATTTGTCCAATCAGCACAATCTTTATACCTCGTTTTAGAAAGCAAATGGCTGTCTGAAAAGCTTCTACAAATACTCCAGCCCGGCCTGGCACGGCATGCTGTATTTGAATGGATAACTCTGTGGTATGAGACAGCCATCAGAAAAGATTTCCTCCACTCTTAAAAAGACTTAAACCTGCCTGATACTACATGCATTTTTTTTTAATTCAAAAAGTTTAATTTAGTTTCAGCCATTTCCAACCATCTGTCTCTCTGAGTGAACATAGGCTTGTATATATTAGATTTTAAAGAGAACAAGTTTTGGCAAAAAGAATTGTAAAGTGGTGGATGAATCATATCATGTTAAGGAGTGACAAAATGACAAAATATGCAAAGTAGCAACTGAAACAAACTCTTCTGTCTCCCTTTCTCTATTAGGCTGCACCACTACACTCATCACACGCTATTAAATCACTCGTTGACTTAATAGCAATTAGATGTTTCCCAACAACCACAATGATGCAAAATATCAGAATAGCTACAAGTAACTTCTCCAGTTTGAGTAACAGGTGATGATGTAAAGGAACTCTGCAAGAATTTGGAAGTCACACACGGTCACTTTCTGTCATTTCTTGAAACCAAACAAACAGGAGACTGAGTTTCACACCATGAATGCTTATATTATGCAAATAATTTGTACTAGACACGTCAGGATATCTATTTTGAAGCTTAACTTTTCACATTTTCATGCTGTAAAGCAAAGGTGTGATATGTATGGAAGTGTTAATTTGAGTTGTTGGCATTGGTTAGCACACTAAGTTAGAATCATTGACTTAATGTGTAAGTGCTTGCATTTTTCAAGGTTATTAAAAGTTTTAAAAAATGCATATTTTGCTTCTGCGATTCAATTGAACCAAAAAGGAAACACAGTAGCCCTGGGTCACTTGCAGCCTGAGAGTACAGCTTACTGCTTGCTGCCTTTCTGGCCCCCAGAGCCATTCAACTGTATGCTGCCGTCTCCTTGGACTGGGCTGTCCTGAAGACACAGACCCTGCTTCTGTGACTGGCTCCTACTGCTCGCCCTTCACACAGTTTCCCAGCTCCCCTCCTAAGCACATGTCAGTGTCTGGCTGCTGCAGCTCTTCCTTCACAAAGCTCAGTTCACGTTCCAGCTACAGCATGCTGTCTGCAGTAGGCTATGCCATCTCATGTCTTTATCACATTTTCCCCATGCTGTGTTGCTGGAGTTTTCCAACCCAGCCATATTATGACTTTTTGAGACAGGCTCTGTTTTGATCATTTATATATGTACCACAGTATAGTCAGAACAGTACTTTTACTTGATAGGGCCTTCATGGGTTGTCATTCGGTTGAATTGACATGAAGATAAATTTAGCATCATGGATCCAACTACATGAGCTCTGTCTTTGACAAAAATAGTTGATTTAAAAATATTTGAGGGTTGATTACAATTTTTTTTAAGTTTTTTGAGATAAAGTTTATCCAGGATGCAATGTTGCCTCAGTGATGGGAAGATGAAGCCCCCATATTTGGGGTTTTTAGAGTACATATGATGAGAGGGACTTGCTGACCCACAGTGCACATGAAGCCCCTGCAAGCAGAGTCTTCTGTTGCTGCTGTGCTAAAGAGTGAAGACTGCCATCATTTCCTGTTATAGTATCATGCAGCCTGACCTGATCAGTGCAGCCAATGGCCCAACTCTACCCTAGTGAGCCAAGATTCTTGTTACTCTCATTTCCCTTGAGTTAGTTCTGGAAATGGCCAAGAACACTTCTTCCCCTGCCCCTGGCTATAGGATATCCTGCGAAGAGGGTGTAAATATAAGAAAACACCAAGTCCCTATTGCCAGGTCCAAAGGAAATCCCAGTTTCCCAAACTTCAAAAAGCAGTCCAAATGTCCAGAACTGAACTCAGCCTGGACTATAGGAGGCTTTCTGCTACTGAGAAAAAAGTAGCATTCCTCAGGAACACGTGAAGCTGGTTCTCCTCGGCCAAAAGGAATCATTTTGCTTACCTATGGATACCTGTGGCATCTATAAAAGTCCATGTTGGCTTCAGGACTCTCTCAGTACCACAAGTGCCTGTTACATGTTTCAAAATCCACCCTGCTCTTCACACCTCCTCCTCTATCCTAAACTTTTTCCAGCTCACAGCCTTCCCTCCTCCCATATAGGCCCGCTAGTCTCAATGTGTTTGCTCATTCTCTCCCTCTATGCTCTTCTCCTGCTTTCCTCACTGTTTTCTCTATTCTTCATCACCTGCTATTTTCTCCTCTCTCACATATCTAGTCTGGTGGCCATGTTTTTTGTTTTTGTTTTTTAATTTTCTCTTTATCTGGTCTGGACTCTTCCTAATGCCTCTAGCTGCTTTCTCTACCATATATATACAATAAAAACATTCCACTTAACCATATCATGGAATTGTCATGTTAGTTTATACTGACATTTAGTTTATGAAACACACAATCAGCCAGTTTAAAGCAGCTCTAGTTTGTGTTTTTCTTCAAAGAGCTAAGAAAACACTCTTTACATTCTGCTCACATTTACCTGCCCAGTGTAGTAGAAAGGAATCATGAGGTTGACCAGATGTCCCCAGTGTCCTCGCCCATGCTCAAAAGTAAATTTTTACTAATATTCTTGAAGTCATAGCCTAGCCTTCACAGAATGTAGCAAAGAAAGAAGACACTGGAAGAGTGTATTTCTTCCTCTCCCACAAATGCTGTACTCCCCCTTTCAATAAAAATCTCTAATTTGTTGGCCCGCATGCGTACGCATTCATATTTATTTTAGAAAACTTGAAGGGAACTAAGCACAGTTTCCCTTTATAATAATGATATGAGATATGGGGAGTCCCTTGTCTGGGGTGCTTATTGCTTTTCGGCAGGATTTTAAAAATATTAAAAAGCTTGAAAGAGGGAGCAAGAAAACATGTAAGGCCAAACCCTCTCCTTACACTGTCCTTGGGTGGTCTGTCGTTATGTGTGAAGCTATAGTTTGGCATTTTAAGTTAGGCGAATAGATCCCTACCTTTCTCTTGGCCTAAGGTATTCAAACAGGGAGGATCCTCTTTCCCAGCAGGAGTAACCCGTACCTTTCCAAGAGTGAACAAAGTCACACATATAAAAAAGGCAAGCGGAGAAAGGTTTTGTTATTCTTCCACAAAATACACAGCATTTCCCACAACCCTTTGCTCTTTTGATACTGGTCTTGTGGATGGTGTAACAGGAGAGGCAGGCCATTTAAAAAGAGGACACTGTCTAAGCACACATTTCCCCTGGGCCTGTTTCCCTTTCGGTGACCAAACGCCACCAACTACAGACATTCCACAATTCCTTCTGAGACTAGGTTCTCAGGTCATCGTACACACACACATTTTTAACATTCAACAGCTTGATAAACATTTAAACACTTCTATGTGTTGCACTATAACATTTTAACAGCATTCTAGAGGAGAGACCATGGTCTAATTTAATTAGTAAAATCTATATCTCATCCAACAACAACAAAAAAATGGGCATAAATTCAGGCTTAAGATAAGCAGGCATTCTAGCTTATATTCTGGAAAGAAAACTGTTTGTAGACAAAAGAGATTAAATGTTCTGTCGTCATTTATTCATTAGCACCATTTCATATATACTCATTATTATGGCTTCATATGCGACATTGCAATAAAATATAAAATATAAAAGTTATAAATCATAACTTTTCTTCAACACATCAACCTTGAATAAAATACTGAACTTCTCAGTAAAGAGTATCAGGTAGAAAGAATTGGTCTAAGAGGGACTGGTTGGTAAAATCTTGGCTGTGCAAGTATGCAGAACTTGAGTTCAGACCCCCTGGCAACTACTTAAAAAGACCAGTATGGGGTGCAAGTCAAGAACCCCCAGTGTTGGGGATATAGAGTCAGGAGGGTCTAGAGCACCCTGTCCAGCCAGTCTGGGTGAGTGGGTGAGCTCTAAGTTCAGTGAGATACACTGACTCCAAAAACAGAGGTGTAAAGAGAACGAGAAAGCTGCCCAGGAACATCAACCTTTGGCCTACAAACATGTGCACACCTGCACACTTAGTACATACATGTACATCATGCCAGCACATATTCTCTATCTGTGTGTGTCTCTGTCTCTCTGTATCTCTGGCTATCTCTGTCCATCTCTCAAAAGAATTAGTTTGGAAATGAGCAGCCAGTGGGCTTCCCTAGTAAGGGGTACAGAGGCTGTCTCTGACATGACCTCAGTGGCCAGCTCTTTGATCACCTTTCTCTGGGGTTGAGGGGAGCAGCCTTGCCAGGCTACAGAGGAAGATGATGCAGCCAGCCTTGATGAGATCTGATAGACTAGGGTCAGATAGAAGGGGAGGAGGTCCTTCTCTATCAGGGGATTAGGGAAAGGACTTGGGGGAGAAGAGGGATGTAGGGAGGTACTGGGAAGAGACAAGGGAGGGGGCTGTAGTGGATATACAAAGTGAATAAATTGTAATAATTAAATATATAAATAAAAAAAATAAAAAAGAATTAGCTTAAGGGATTTATATAGGAAAGCATATGCCCTCAAATCATCCTGCCTGCTGTTTTCTAAAGAGAAAGCTCCCAAGATTCCTCTTGCCCCAACAGAGTTGAGCCATATGATTGTGACTGAAGGAGGCAAGGCTTCTGAAATTCTAGGCACTGCCATGCCCGAATGCACACTGGGACCAAACTCACATGGGTGCTACATTTCAGGAAGTAGTTTGTTGTTGTTGTTGTTTTTGTTTTCCCCTAAACATTAAAATGGCTTAAAGGTGAGGAATACAATCTTTCAAGAAAATTAAGTGGAATTTATTCTGCCTTCTATTTCAGATCAACTAAAGCCTAGTATGGGTTTTCTATATGTCAGAGCCTCTCCTGGGAGACAGAAGGATTTTTTTTTTTTTTGGAGAACTTGGAGTCTGAAAATGAAGCTGGAAAATGCATTAATAAGTGTAAGCCAAAATAACTATTTTTAAAGATTATCATTGGTTCTAAGGAGTACGAGATGATATCTGCTCTAGAGAAGAGAATGGTAAGAGAGTGTGACTGCTTTGGGCAAAAGAAAGCATCTTCCATGAATGGAGTGTGCACCATCCACTGTGCCTTGTGCAGTCTCAGTAACCGTCACACTAACTCTTTGGGCTGGGCAATTATCCCTATTGACAGATGAATAAACTGGTGCATGTGTGGGCAGTAAGTAGGCCATCTCACACCTTCTGCCCACCACTTTACGCTGCCTTTTAGATGCCAGGCTCTAGCTATCTTATCAAAGGCCACAGAAATGGACTAAAATTGCACAGAAATTTTCATTGAGAAACTTGGAGAATTTTAAGAAGGGCTTCTTAACCTTGGGAGCTATCCACACAGCGCCCTCCCTCTGCAAGGTGGAGATGGTCCTGTCTACTCTATGCGGTCCTTTCTGCTGTCCACTCCTCTAGAATAACCACAAGGACAAGGTGCCTGCCTCCAGTACACTATGCACTACACCTCAGAGCACCTGGCCACCCAGAGGCTGTCCAGTAGGAAGATGGAGAAGGAAGGAGCTAAGGACACTGATCTCCAGACCTGCAGCTTCTGTGGGCCTGCTCTCCGAAAGCTGGTCTGCCAAAGAATGTGCCCCAGTGAGCACTCCATTTCCGTCTTTATTTGCAAAGGTATTACTCCACACTAATGAAGAAAATAAGAAACACAAGAAGAAAAGAAGGGAGGGAGGGAAGGAGAGAGGGACAGAGTTAAGCAGGAAGGGATGGAAGAAGGGAGAGAGAGGGAGAAAGAGAGGGAGGGAAGAAGAGAGGGAGGTTATGAGGAAGGGGGGGTCCAAATTTTAGTGAATTTGACCACAAGCTATAAAATCATCCCTTTGCTATTATAGTATTTATATTTTAATCTAATTCATTCAGGATGTCCTTATTTTGTCTTTAAATGTGAAAGTTTATGATATTCTGAAAATCACATTCCATGTAATTTAATTATTTTCTTTTGCCTGCGAGTGTGTATGGTGTATCTGTGTGGTGTGTAGGCATATGGCTGTCATGTGTGTTCACAGGAGCATACATCCAAGCAAACACGGAAGTCAGAGGAGGACATCTGCTACCCTGCCCTCTTAATCCCTCCCTTATTTCCTTGAAACAAGGCTGGCAGTCAGCACTTCCTGAGATCCGTCCCACCGCCAGCCAGCCCCTGGAGTGCTGGGGTGACAGGCACACATGAAGCCTCCTCCAGCTTTTTACGTGCATTCTGGGAATTTGAACTCAGGTGTTCATGGTTACACAGCAATCGCTCTTACTCACTGAGCTGCCACCCTTCCCTTGTGGTAATTATTAAAATCCATTGTTAAAAAAAAAAAACATTAGATGTCAACCAAAAAAAAATCAAAGAAGTGGTGAGGATTTTTTTTTTTTTTTAGGCCAGGCAGTGGTGACCCATGCTTTGAATCCTAGCACTTGGGAGGCAGAGGCAGGTGGATCTTGTGAGTTGAAGACCAGCCTGGTCTACAGAGAGAACAGCCAGGGCTAGATTGAGAAACTAAGTCTTGAATAACAAACAAACAAACAGATTCTTTAGTTAAATGATAATGAAGTTCACTGGTACCTGTGGCCACTCTCATCTGCTGGCTAAGGATACAGTCACACACTAAATTATTTCAGGCCTGTCTCTGTTATTACAAAGAATTCTATAACTTCCGCAGAAATGCTTTATGCGTTTGCAAAACTGATAGCACTAGCTTTTCTACACTGTAAAATAAAACAAAGGGGTTTGCTATAAGGGCCCTGCAAGAAAACGGCAGGGTGTAAAGACGTTAAGTCTTAAGCAGAATCTTAACTGTGAGAGCTCCATGCCCCCCATTTTTCCACTTCTCAGGATTTTCCACAACCTCAGGATTACTATGTACTACAAACAGAGCATTGAGGATGTGTGGTAAGTTCAAGGCTTCCGAGGATTTAGCACAGGGCTAGTATCCCAGATCACAGCAGTATTACTGTAGCAGATGAGTCCCAGGAGATGGGGAAGCCTGCATGGCAAAGCATCTTTGCCATACCATCTTGAGCTGCTGCCGCTCTAGGCACACTGTCTTTAAGCTGGGTTAGGTGAGGACGGTTACATCATACAAGATGCCTGGAGACACATGAAAGTCACATGAGGGAGGCTTCATCTCCAATCAGTGAAAATAGGCCACGCTGAGAAATGTATGCACTCTGTGTTCTTTCTGATAATACGTTCAGCCTTTTCCTATCAGCTTGTGAGATGTTCTTGAAGGACACAGAGTGCCCGCACAATAAAAAGCTACATTATACAGTACTTTTGGCAGACATGGCTAGAGAAACAATGAGACATGGTAGGAAGAGAATGAATGAACTTTGGAGTTAGGCTGATCTGTATTTGAAATCTAGCACTTCCTTAGCTGGCCTCATGTGGCCTGCGACAAGCGGTTGGATTTTCTAAGCATCTCCTTGTTTGCGTAAGAAGATAAGAGCATCTGCCTTACAGGATAGTGGGGCAATTTGATGAACTACGGTGTCAGTAATAATAAAGCTCCAACTGGGGCCCAGGTAAGTGCCAAAAGAATGGACCAATGCTCCAGCCAGGGTTGCTGCTGGGGACACCACACTCATGCAGATGTTCCTGACATCTGGGCTCTAGAGGAAGAACCAAAAATGTGACAAATAACAGTATCTTTTTTCCTGGCTGGCCCTGGCACAATGTTTGTTTGGTTGGTTTTTGCCTTGATTTCAGTCATAATTTCTGTTTCTCCCCCTTTCTTAAGAACCAATGGTTCTTAATCTTATTTTATTTATAATATCTTAATTTCCTTAAAATATCTATGCACATATGCATAAAATATTTTATTGACATAACTAGATCCAATGGCCATCTCTGAAGCTTCATATGCCTCCTGTCCAGTGTCTATGGACATAAAGGGGTCAACTCTAATGATAATGATGATGATAGAATCAGGCACCCAGGATCTCTTCCAGAGTAGAACCTAGGCAGTGGGGCCTACATTATGCAAGATTTTCTCTTTCTCATGTCAACCTTCCTATAGATCAAAGCAAAGGAAATAATCCCAGGATGTACTCGGGTGGTGGTGGTGTGGGGGGGGGGAGTGACCTGAGGTATCCTTAAAACATCAACCTGATTATTGTTCCAGCAAAATTCCCATGGAAAATACACGGTACGCATTTTCTAGGTGACAGAGTATCTGTGGTCAAGGGCGCAGAAATTTACACAGCTTTGAAATCCTCTGTTGCTGTGAGGGAGGGGTACATTCAATGTTTTTCCCCCCAAAGGGTCAATAAATAGAATCTGAGTTTATAGGATCATCCACAGTTACTAATCAAGTGACTGAAAATATGGCTACACTCGTGGCTTTAAGGGTAGTATAAGAGAAAATGTTGTCAGGGAGTTTCTGTGGTCAAAGTAGACCTTGGCAGTCTCAACAAGCCGTGTTAGGCCACTCATCCCTGAAACACCAGCTAAAAGTACAGAAAGGATGTTTATTCAACATGACCACTTTGGAATCCAGTGACCCTGAAGTTTCCCTTTGAGGTACTGACAGGTTTGGGTTTAATTAGAGGCAAGAGGTATGTATAACTGAGCAGCGATCCTACCAATTCATCACTAGCTTCCTGTCCCTGCTATGAGATGGTTTGCCAATGTCAAAACTGTGTGAACTCCCTTCTTAAGAGGGAAGTTCCTCCTACCCTTCCCCCTGCATAAGGTTTTTAGGGAATTTTTAAATAGTTGCTGTGCATCGTTTCAATAGTCTGAAAGCCCAAGTGTCCCTCTTTAACAGACATCTGCGGGGATACTGCCATTGTCCTTTTTGTTATTATTGTTGTCAGAGGACAGCAGCCAAAATGGATGAGTTCTGCCAGACCTGGTTCGATTCCTACTTCTACCATTTATTAACCATGACCTCTTTATATCACTTAACTCAGTTTCATGTTTGAGTGCTCTCTACCTTGTGGAGCGAACTTAGGGACAAAAAATATTAAAAAAGGAAATAACAAGAAAAGAAATAACAAGAAAAGAGCCTACTACCCGGTATACAAGATTAAACCAATCAGAATCGCTTCACAGTCTGGAAGCATGGTAGCAGGTGGAGGCCCAGGCTTCTACACTTAACTTGGGTAAACTTTAGGGAGTTACTTGACATTCTTATGATAGAATTCTCAATCTTTAAAAAAGGGATTACGTTATAAGCAATATCTGTGCCGTAAGTTTTTCTTTGAGATTTTGAAATTTATATATATATATATATATATATATATATATATATAATTGAGGACATTTAGAATAGAATTCACAAAGAAGTGTTCAGCACATTGCAGCTGTTGCTCTTATCAGCTTTGGCTGTATTTAGTGAACACAGTGTGAGGGAATTAGAGCAGAAAGACACTTATTTTCCATGATGTCTGTGATCCCTTCATTTGATGCTTGTTTAAGTGACAAAAAGAAACAGGAAATATGAGTAGACCATAAGGATAAAGGGCAAAGCCTGTGCTATGAGAGCAGCCTGGGATTAAAGGCTTGACATTCATTTTACACTATTGGCCGATGCAGCTGTCTGAATATGCAGGGTATGTGGATTTCCTATGAACTGCTTGATCAACACTGGACTCAAGGGGAAAAGTTTGGCACATGTAGATGCAGGGGTTGAGATTTTTAGGAAAGACAAGTGCTAGGCGGAATTTCATAGTGACTCCTCTTAAAAAGAGAGCATGAGAGCAGAAAGGCCCTTCTACCATCTCAGAAGCTTGCCAGAAACTAAGCGCAACAGATGAGCAGTCCAGTGGCTCTGCCTTATTCAATTTGTGTATTGGCTTTCTTCTCTTCTTTGCTCATAACCCTAAACATGATTCTCCATGAAGATATAAGTAAGCTTTTAATGGACAACCAACTCATGGCATATATACAATAGAAACAGGGTCAGGGCAGGCAGTGGGCCGAAGCTATGAACAAGCCCTCTGCCTCAGGAAGGTAGTGCACAAAAAACCCCAGCATCCCAGAGGCCCATGCAGGTGCACAGATGCCAGAACCCGGAAACAAGATAGAGTTGCACAAAATATTCTGGAACAAAAAATAGTCCCAACCCTGGGCAGGTTGGAAAGGTGTACATTGGATATTTGGGCACTGTGCTGGATGGACTGCAAAAGACTATCTCCTGATCACTGGCTCCTTGGATCTGATACCCTGGAGAGCTGGTCTCAGTGAAGAGAGCCCTGCCTTAGTGCTAGGATTGCCAGGTTTTGTTCCACTAAAAATCACGGTCGGAAGAACAGAGCTAAATCCGTTTCCCTAGAGCAAACCTTTAGGAGCAAGCTTGTCATTGTAAAAAACAAAACAAAACAAAACAAAACAAAAGAGAGGAACTATTACACAGATTCCCAATAGGACCCAGAGGACGCAGTTTGTCCTGAATGTTCCGGTTTTAAAGTCGCCAACACTCTAGTTCGGATCAATACATTCCCCACCAATAACTTCCACAATTCCACAGAAGTATTCCAGGGACAGTTAGTCATATCTATGCTATTAACCAAGGCTGCTTTACACCGATGCTGGCAAGCTTCACTGTCAGCTAAGCTTCCTGCTGGTCTGCAGTGTCTGGAAGCAATTCTCTCACAACTCTGAACTGTATGAAGTCTGTAATGCTCATTCCAAACACAACTCCAGCAAGAAAATGGCTGGCTACTTGTTCCTGCCTTAGGTGTGATACTGTCTAGGACAGCCAGTATATTTATTCCATTTTCTGCCTTTCCTTGAGCCTCTGGTTTCCTAAGTGATTTCCTTGCCTGGTTCTCACCCTCTGGGTTAACCTTTGCCGAGGCAGAAGTCATGAGACTTCCCTACACTCAGTTCCCCACCAGGGCTGCCAGGGTCACTGCTGGGATGACGACTCATAGCTTTCTATGGCCAGAGCAATTCCGGGTGGGAGTGGGGGAGGGCGAGCCAGGCAGCCGAGAAGGTGTTTACTAAAACATCCCCAGTTACACTCTTTTTAAAAATCCAACAGAGAAAGAAACTGGCATTTTGCATGAGTGTTTAATTAAAGCTCGGTTGGAAGTGCATTCGCCCCCTCCAACTTGGCGGGTAGCAACAGCATCCAAGAGCTTTGCAGACAGCTCAGAAATGTAATCAAATAGCATCCTCTCCCTCACTCTGCAGCACTCCCTTCCTAAGGGCCATGAGCTGGTAGCCCACAGGGCTGTGGACGGCCCAGCTGCTGGCCTTTTGCTCCTCGAGGGAGAAGACCAAGGAGAGGCACCCTGGCATGCCCCTCCCAGTGTACAAGGTGGGCTCCAAGGTGATGACACCCTTGACCCTTCCTCCACCCCCTGCGCCTCTCCACTCCGGGGGAGCTACAGCCAGGGCTGCGGCTGAAGGGCTCCAGACTGGAGCACCGGAGTGCGCAGGAGCCTAGGAAAGGGGCCCAGGCTGTGCCCAGCGGTGGCTGCAGCGGTCGCCGCTACCCTGCGGCTGCCGCCGGGGGGCGGGGGGAGGAGGGCTGCGGAGGCGGCCGCGCGGAGACACGACCTCCCACCCGCGGGTTACCTGGACGCTGTCCGCGGAGGCTCACAGGGGCGGTGGAGGAGGCGCGGGAGGACGGAGAGCGGCGGGCCCGCTCCAGCAGGATGTGCTGTCTCACGCTGCGCGGCTGGGCTAGCGCTCCTCCAGGAGCGAGCACTTCCTCTCTCCTGAGCCTGCCACCGACAGCTCCCAGCACCCGGGCTGCGGGGCTCGCCCCGCCCACGGCCCACGCCCTCCACGCCCGCGCCTCCCGCGGGAGGGCCTCCGCACAGCGCAGCACCTCCTCGGGCCCGCCTGGCAGCAAGGAGATAACCAGGGAACAGTCAGTCCTGGGCAGCAGGCGGCTCACACCTAAGTTGCTGCAGAGGAGAGCTCTGAGTGTGGCAAGCGCCTCATGACTTCCTCCGTGGGCAACTTTCACTCCCAGACAGAAAAACTTTAAATCTTTTAAGAAGAAACAGACAAGCTTGGATCCATCGGTGCTTAGATCTATCTAGGTGCAGCTGAACTTAGATTTTCCCAGAGATACACAAACACGTATGCACAGATACACACAAATACACACACACACATATATATGATACCCATATAAATATATACATGTGTAAACCATATATACACGTATACATAAGGAATAGATACATATATACACATATGTACATATATGTTATGTACAATGTGCGTGTGTGTGTGTGTGTGTATAGCTTGCTTCCCATTGCTTCTTGTCCTGGCTTTTAAAAATCTGAATAACATTTTTGGACTTCCCCAAAGTTTACCATACTAGCCGTTACAAAGCCGAGAAATGGAGTTTAGGATGTTAGGCAGGATGGGCCTGGCACCATTTTATAGATGAGCTTTGTATTGTTTTGCTTGAGCATCCTGGTGCAGGTGATCGTGTAAATATGTGGAGGGCATCTCATAGACCCTCAAATATTTGTAATTTTATCAGTTGACAGGTGCCACAGTAATTTCAAATTAAGGTTCAATTATGAATACAGTATCTTATCTATCATTGTTTCAAATATGGCTTCCTGGCTAGTCTTTTTTGATCAGAGAAATAGTTGAGTTAAAGCTAAATGTTTCTAGGTTGTAGAGATTCAAGATATTCTGAGGACAATGCTATGCAGTCCATTGCCACATACTGGAAATGCTCAATGCAGATCAATGCTATGAGCATTTTCCTTAAAATTTTCCATAAACCAATATAGTAGACAAAATTCTATTGGAACTCTGTGATGCTTAATCTTGGCTGTCTGCCTGAATAGATCTGAAATCAGCTAAGAGACATGGCCCTGGGGACAACTGTTAGATATTTTCTTGATCAGGTTATGTGAAGTGGGGAGACCCACCCTAACTACTGGAAACATTTCCCCAGGTATTCCCTTCTATTTCCTTCCCATTGTGCTGTCAAGTTCTATCTTGTTCATGTCTTGTCCATCTCACGCACCCTGTCACTGCCTCAGCAGTGACACACCAGAACAGACCAGAACCAGCTTCTCCAGCCTTGTAGACTGGGCTGCAGGGATTCCCTAGACCTCTACACTGGACTGGGACTGCAGGGGACTGCAGGGACATCCAGCCTGTTAACTGAGCACCGCTGGGTTCTTGTTTTCTCAAGTATGAGCACAGTCATTGTTTGGCCACCTACACGGTATCCTGTGACCCTATCTAATAATCATCTTTTAATGTATAATCAGTTCACTCAGTTCTGTTCCTATATAGAACACTGAGCAACATAGTCTACAGAAGGAACTTGAGTCTCAAAGCATTTACAGAGAACCAGAGCTCTTGAGCAACCTAGCTGAGATCTGAATTCCATTTACCTCAGCACTTAGCTCACCTGGGAGCCCCAATTTACAACACCAAACTGTCCAGTGCCCACTGCGGGTCCAGAGCCCTGGTCCTGCTTCTTCCCCCTCTGGGTGTCTTGGTACTGAAGTGTACAGGACCCAAAGGAATGAAGCTTGGCTGGGGTCTGGGTCTGCAGGATCCCAGTTCAGAAGTGAATGGGCAGAGGGAGAAAGCCTTCTCCGACACGGTTCTCCAGTGTTACTGTCCTTTCAGTGACACAGCTCTCCCACACAGCTCTCCTGGGGATACAGGTTCAGATCTCATTATCCTGGGAAAGAAGGGCTGTATAAACACTGGGGGAGTGGTTGGGGACTTGGGGTGAGTGAGCATCATTGGCTGGGGCTGTGGTGCTGGGAATGCTTCGTTTGCATGGAGAGGAATTCCACGTATGAGGCTAGTGACTACCTGGAAAATTTCAAGGATGGGGGTGTCAAGGCTACCTGTGCCAGGGCATGCAGGCACAAAACAAGGAGGGAGCGATCCTTACTCCTGCCTGTCTCAAGACTGAGATTTTCAGGGTTAGGACAAGTCTTGACCTCCCTCTAGTTCCATGATGGCTTTCCTGGTCACACAGTCGACACTCAACATTCCTCATCACCCACTCCCTTCAAAGCATTGTGCTAGGCATATCACGTGAAAAAAAACCTTAGAAAAATAGACTTTCTTCTCAAAGGTAGGATGGTAGAAAAAAGTAAACAGCTGAGTATGAATAATGTTTGAGTCGATAGCTATTATTTCTAACAGTAAAAATAAAGAAGGGAGGTCATTTCTAGACATAAAATTCCAGAGGAGAGAAAACACAAAATAGTAAGTGGTAGGAATGCAAATGGTAAGTAGGCCAGTGATTCTGAGAGTGACAGATTCATAAAGAGTATAACTAGGCCCATAACCGAGGCTGAAAACGTGTATTGGGGAGCCGCCACAGGAATTTGAGCAGAAAAACAAAATCAACAAACAACCCCCCTCCCCAAACTTAGAAGAGTCATCTGAAGGTATCCAAGGGATGGAGATTGGATTTACAAGTAAAGGCTGAAGAAGTTCAGAAGTTCAATAGAAGACTGAAGGATTTTTTTAAGTTCTAGAAATATCAATATACTATAATATGTACTAAGCAGACATTAAGCCCTCAATTGAAAAATTAGTCATATTAGTTACTTCATCTTTTTTCCTCAAAAAGAATTCAATGTAGGATCTTGAAGAGG
>CM053763.1:40294690-40314470 GCA_028658305.1 Pachyuromys duprasi
TACGCCAGGGTAAATAGATAACTAATCAATTGCCATAAAATGTAATATTCTTACTAACGAAAAATAGCTTGAAAGTAACGAACAGTTCAGATGATGTGTAACTTTATGCTCAGAATAAACACCCGTGAAGAACCTAATTTACACCACTTCCCATATATGTGTTTGTGTTTCTCCTGTCATAAAACAGAAGCTAGTTTGGTTGTTCAGATTCAAAGCTGGATGTTCAGGAAGGAGTATGTGTTTTGTGTTTGAAATTCTATTTAAAATACAAGACTGACTTAAGGAGAAATCAATGACTTCAACATTTAATGGAACGCCCCGTTTTCGTTGCCTGAACATTTCTCATGAAGAGACAGCATCTATGCTTCTAAGTGGTATGCAGAAGGCTTGGCAATAAATAAATAAACACCTGCAAAAGCATGCCCCAAATAATTGTTCTTGGTTGTGAAAGGATGAGCTGAGATGTCTGCTGTGGGACTAGGGGTATTACTAAGTATGGTTTGGATAACTTCCAAAAGCATCCCTAATTATACTGTAATTACCTATAGTTGTAATAGAGTGGTATTAGAACCACCCATCTGCCCGCCCCCTTCACTTTTGCATCCATGTGTCCCTGGACCGCCTCCTCTACCCTCCTGCTTGTGCTTCCTTCATCTCAGCTTCTTTTCTGAGGGTGATACAAAGCCAAAATCATAGTTTTAATAATTCATATACAATACAATTGTGGAAATAACATTTAGAGCAACAAGGAAGAACTTTACACCCTAGGAAAAAATCATTTAAAGTATTTAAACTTATGGGCAATAATTACAGCACAACTAGTTTCTCTTGTTTCAAATCCACTAAATATCATTGCTCAGATATAAACCGTTATTTCCCCCAGCTGTGAAATCAGTGTGTATATTCCTTGTGTTTTAACTTATTACTTATTTCAAATTTGCATTACTACACATCAAAGAAACCTACTTCGTCAAATAATTAATAAGCCACTTCTGGGAACATTTTCTAGATGATTCCCTAGAAACATATCTTGTAGTTTTGTAATCACTCCTCAGAAAGACTGACTGCAATAAAGGACTGTGATACTGTCTGTTATAATTGTTTAAACATGTTTTAAGTCATCTGTATTTATTATAGGTAACACACTCACACACACACACAATATTATGGTGGCAATTCCAGGTAATTTTATTACATGTGTAGCTTTGTTGTTGTTGTTGTTGTTGTTGTTATTTTGCTTTGGTTTTGGTTTTTTTAAAGAGGAGATTGTTTTGGCTTTTGAGTTTGCCCTGTTTTCTGTATAATGTGCATTATGTTTCACACACACTTTTTTTTAGTAGTAGTGTTAGGTACAGACATAAATCAACACTTATATGGCAAGATTCTTCCTTTTTACACATCCTAAATGCCATTTTTTATCAGCTATCAGTGACTATGGTGTGCATACTAGAATTTAGGGTTCATACAGCACCCACTTACTACAAGGGGCAAGGGGATGTGGGTGGAATTGATGTCAGGGGAGTGTTCATTTTCCATCACTCCCCGTGCAAACATCATATATCATGGTCTATACTCCCCCTAGCAGAGAACACTTAGGAGACTATTGTAGCTATCTGGTTGCACTGAGCTATAGAAGGTAAGAAGAAAGACCTTCCCAGGGTCCTATAGTTTTGCTATACCATGAAAGATTTCTTAGTTGTATTTATATGCTTGTCTACTGAAAGAGTCCTAGAATATAGCCCAAGCTGTCCTATAACTCATGATCTTTCTGGTCCTGTCTCTTAATGCTAATTTATCATCATCATCATCATCACCATCATCATCATTATTTAGGGGTCTTTTTTGAGACAGGGTTTTTCTATGTAGTCCTGGCTGGAGCTTTCTATATAGTCCAGGATGGCTGAAAACTCACAGAGATCCTCACAGAGAATGATGAAATTAAAAGTATATGTCATGTTGCCCTCTCCTTGGTGCTAATTTTATATATACAATATCATACCCAGCTCAAATTGATATTTTAGAGTGAAACCTTCATTGTAGAATGTGTGTGTGGGGGTGGGTGGGTGTGTAAAATGTTTGTGTGCATATATGTACTCCATCAGTAAATACTGGTCTGGAGTTTGATAGGTCTCAGGTAGTCCATATATCTAGAAATGGGCTCAAGGTGGCTACAGAAGGATTTCTGGTAGTTAGATAAATGCCAGCATTCCTCAAAAACTTGTGAAACTGTTTCCCATATGTCAAAAGGAGGCTATTGCAGAAGGGACATGTGGATATTTGTGATACCTGTCAGCATATCAAATTCTGTGCTGAACTCCAGACCCCCTTAGTATCACCTGCTAAACATTCCAAAGTCCACACCAGCTCCTGGCCTTTCCCTCTCTTTAGCTACTCACCTTCCTTATAACTTATATACCTTGTCCATTCTACTCTATCTCTTGCTATTTTCTCTCTCATTGCATCTCTCTTGATACCCCCTTGCTCTTTCACTATCTCACTGTCTCTACTATGCCATTTTACCCTCTTGATTCTCTAGTCCAGTCTGCTTTCTTTTCTCTTTGCTCTGGACTCTTCCAGATGCCTCTGGCTCTTTTATCTCTTATTCACAATAAAAGCCTTTACCCAATAATGGTGTGGTCAAGTTGGCAGTTTCTTTAAGGCACCCCCTCACATACAAGCTGAGAAAGATTATTCATCATCATTGAAGTGATTTTTAGCTCTGTGTCTGTTTGTCACTGGGTCTTGAGATCAACTTTTGCTTTTCCCAGCTTGGATGATAATGATTACAAGACATAAATTGTTGGTAGAGTGCCCACACTGCATGTATCAGGTCCCAGTTTTGATTCCCAGAAATGCACACACAAAGAAAAGCAGTTAACAAACATATCCTCAGGATGTTTTAAAAATTCTAACATTTATTTTCATCTTTCAGTAGGTCTAGATATATCTTTTTCTAAAAGACTTTTTTCTTATTAAAATTCCCTTACCATATAGATTGAAAGTAAAAGATTAACCCTCTTAAACTGTTTAAAATAATTATGCTTTTTACTTAATATTCTTAATATTACTTCATCATTTTTAAGTCACACTTTCCCTTTCCCTCCTCACTGAAGACTCCTGTTGAAGGAGATAAATTGCTGAACTCTTCCAAGAGTTTAACATTCTCACTTGTCAAATACTACCAAAGTCATATGACAAGGTGGTGTTAAATGCGCTGGTTGCATTAGGAGTTTGAAAATCATTTTTTCTTTATATTAAAAGAACTGCGAATAAAAAAATCATCTAGAAAAACTTTTAGTCAACACGGTAATAGATTTCCAAGTTTTGTTCAATCAATATAACAAGGGTTTATTTCATGTTTCATTTCTGTGTTACAGTAGAGTAGGGTGAGGAGGGAAGGAGAGAGGAGGGAGGAAGAGACAGATGGGGTGGAGAGAATTTGAATGACAGTTAAATCGTTGGATCTTGGCAAGAAGTTTCAAAGAAGCGGAAAAAACATACAAACTATGTAGACAGGGGCTCAGTCAACTCCAAAGTTAGTCTCCACAGAAGATGAAGTGTTTTGTTCTATTGTTTCCGTCATTTTAGCTTTGGGTGGATGCTAACTGTCTTACAGGTTTTAAATATCCCCTCTCTGTTGGAAACATATGGCTTGCTATTTTTAAGCATCAAGATTTATAATTAGAATCAAGGCTTATTTTCCAGTGCAATTCCAGGAATTTTACGTGGGCATGAATAAATAACAGGAGGGCTGACATTTGTACTCCTGATGCTGCCCTGTCCATGAATTTACTAAATGTATCATTGAAGTCTTCCTTTATTAGACTACATTTTTCTAATAAAAAATACCATCTTTGAACACACATATATACATATATAAACATTATTGAAGGTAGAATAAATTTGTGGAAAATCTACACTATAACCACCATTCACAAATTAACAATAATTCTTTAAAATTTTGGTGCCAAAGTCCCATAATTGAGCATGCCAGGATAACAGGAAAAAAAATAGTGAGGAACTGTGTGCATTTTTTTCCTCCCTTTGGTGTGAGGATCAAAAGGCACCTCACACATGTTAAGCATGTGCTCTACCACTGTGCCACACCTGCACTTCCAAGAGAGACGTTTCTCATTAAAAGCTTCACCATCAAAGGGATAAATTAGACATGCTAAGCACCACAAACGCACTTCAGCCATAGCTATACCCAAGACTGAAGATACATTTTGTGGGATGAGAGAAACTTGGCTTTTACCATCATTTTTGGGGTTATTTTTTATGTAAATGACTGATGTGTCAAATTACAAGTTTTTTATTGCTTGTCTTAAAATAATCTTATGTTAACACTTAAAAATTTTTCAAGTACTCTCAAGGGATGGAGAAATGAGGGGATCTTGAAAGAATACAAAGGCTCCAGGACTTGATTTTCATAAATGGCAATTTTATGGCTCACGTATATTCTTCTTCTGTTGTAACTGCTGCCGTTCAACAAATACTTGCCAAATACCTACTATATACCAAGAATCAAAGGTGCACACTTCCTTTTTGAGTTTCGTTCTCCTTGGTGTATAGAGGCGATTCTCATTACCTCCTGGCTTATACCCTTGAGAAGCTGGAGTTCACAGAGGGCCGTTTTGTTAGTTACCCTTCGAACTGCTGTGACAAAAGCAAGCTCAAAGAGGAAGGAGTCTTTTGTTTATGCTTGAGGGTTCATCGCAGTAGAGAAGGACTGAGGGTGAGAGCAGCCCCCGTGTGGTAGCAGAAGCGTGAAGAGGCTGGTCACATCTGTCTGCAGTCCGGAAGCAGGGAAAAATGGATACCGGTATTTAGCTCACTTCCTTCTATTTTCCTTCTCACTCCAGGACCCCAGCCATGGGATGGTGTTGCTAACTCTCACATAGGGTATTTCCAACCCAGTTAGACCTCTTTGGAAACGGCCTCACAGGTGTTTTTGAAGGCTGTTTCCTAGGAAATCCTAAAGATGGTCAAACTGAGAAATGAAGATTAACCACCACCGTGAGTAACTTGTTGAAGGGCTCACCTGTTATAAAGGCTAAGGTGAAGACTCCAGTTCATGCTGTGTGAAGCCAGAACCCCAGTCCTTGCCTAGCTAACTTTGTGATTTTATAAGGTCTGTAATATCCCCCCAAAACAGAGAGCCAGATTTCATACAAAGACTCAGAATTTTAATGGGAGCCAGATAGATAGTAACTTGACCTCATCCAAGTCAGTTTACTTTGCTGTCTTTTGAATTCTTCATTTGTGAAATGGAAAGACGAAGGTTATCTACCCCATGGGCCATCCTGAGAATGAAACAGGTTAGTGCAGCAAAAACACTTAGAAAATACCATACATAGAGTGATCACTGTTATTAAATCCTGGGGGATATTTATTACCATGAATTATGTCTTAGCAGATCTCCATGGTGGGCTTTTTTTTTTTTTTGAGAATTGTGGGTGAGTAAATAGTAGCAGCTGTTCAGCTGTTAGTGGAACAGAAGGAAGCTGGGGGGGGCGGGGGAAGAAACATGGGCTCCTAAGAGACACTGAGAAGGAGAACAAAAAGAACAGACAATTACCTGCCAGAAGGGGAATTGTGGAAAAGCCACCCTACAGTAACACACACACACACATATGCACACACACAATGATGTAAATGAAGATGCTCTCAACAGCCAGACTGTTGAAACAGTGAACATCAAAAAAGTGGGAATTTCTACAGGAGTCACGTATTAGAAGGAAAGACTCCTCTCCAGAGTTCTTACAATGTCAGACCACCCGATAAGGGCTAAAGCCCTGACAGTAACTGTTCAGGGTGGGCAGGATGACATCTTGACCAGAACTGCTTAGATGTGCAAATCCTTGCTACTCTATTTAAATTTTAATTTCACTTCAAATCTTCCAAAGACAGACTTAGGGAGTCCTGGGTCTTCTGCTTCCCAATGTGGCCTTATTGAATAATTCTTTTTTCTGCTTGCTTGTAGAGGAATTTTAGCCCAGCAACATGGCTACTCTGGCAAGGAATCACATCCAAAGACCTAGGTCTGTGTGATATAGCTGGAATACAGACATGCCATTAGTACACACCTTTGATCTCAAACAAGGATGTCTAATTGAGAGATGTAAAGAATGATGGATTAGAGAAAGATCTGACAGAAATAGTCAGAGAAAGGATAAGCCCTACTCTCACAGGACAGGAAAGAGAGGTTACTTAAGAGCAGTTTAGTGGAGTTCAGTTTGGTACAGTTCAGTTGAACATAGTTGAGTTCAGTTGAGTTTGTACAGTTCCATTTAGTTCAGGCAGTCAGTGAAGTTCAATTTGTAGAGTTCAGAGGCAGTTTTTCCTAGCAGAGCAATTCAGTGAGAAACCAAGAAAAGCCAGTTTGAATCAGTCAGCTTGAAGAGGCGTTTGAGACAGAAAAGCCAAGTTGAACCAGCCAGCCAGAGTTCAGAAAGAACTGGAAAGGGTGAGCTTATTCAGCAGTAAGTCTCAAAGTTTAAAAACATTCTAGACCTGGGTTAGCAGATGGGGGCTGAAAGCTGGAGCCTTCAAGGTCTGGGCTTGTAGAAGATTAAATTGTACGGAGACTAGGAGCTTCCAGGCCTAGGCTTAGAGATAGTTAGATAGATAGAACTGTTCTGGGCTCAGCCCAAACCACATATTTATAAAGGTTGGCTACGGCTCTCATCTCATCCCTTCTTCTGAGGAAATAAGACTAACATTTATGCTTGCTACTATTAATCTGATAATTTTTATTGGTTCATTGAGGATGACTGGCTGAACTTCTCGTGAGGCATAGGCTGTGACTCCTAAGTTAGATAGCATTGATAGCTTTTGCTATATGAATCAAACCTGAAGAGCTGAAGGTCAAACTAACACATTAAATCAAGTCACAAGTGCAGGTGGCAGAGAGAATCAGTGGTCATCTTCTCTGAATTTCCCCAGCCATTTTCTGTGCCGTCTTCAGTGGCTACGCTCCCACAAGCCTTTCAGAACTGCCCTTCCCACTTAATCTCATTCTCTCCACTGCCCTCTGCCCCTAGTCTCTGATATAAACTCACTTTTTAAATGTTTGAGGTAGGAACCAATACTATACCTTTCCATTCCTACCAATAGCATATTTCAAAATACACCAGCGTACCTTAATCCTAAGCCTAGTGAGCCTCACAAATTATTTTTATGGACTATTTTATAGTAGTGAGTGCTAAGGAGGGAATCCTATAAACTCTAGCAGTGAGCTGCATGAAGGGGTCTGAGTGACTATAGGATCAAAGTCAAGGAAAGAGAAGGTGATCCACAGTGTTGGAAAAGAGACGCCAGAAAAGTGACCCCTGGACCGCATGTTCCTCATGTCACTCTATGCTGCTTACTCAGTTCCTGTTCTCTTCATTTGCATGATAAGTTTGTTGTAGAAGCCATTGGCCTTTTTTCTTTAGTAAGCCTAAACAAGAGGACTTCTATACCTGCTGTATGTGTGCTGTATGTGTGCTTGTGTGTGTGTGTGTGTGAGAGAGAGTGAGTTTTGCGAGTGTACCACATAAGTGCCATTGATAAGGATGGTAGTAACATAAAGACACTTCTACTACTAATATTTTAGATATTTTTCAGATGGTGACAAGAGGCTCTCCTTCCTGGGACATTATTATTTCACCTGTCACTTCAAGTTTTAAGCCTGTAATTATCAATTCCGTGTCTTAAGAAGAGTATATATCCCAAACAAAGGCTGATGAGTTTGAGGCTGGAAAGGTGGCTCAGTGGTTACAAGCATGATTCTAACAACTGACTGTAACTCCAGTTCCAGGGTTTCCTAACCTTCTTCTGGCCTCTATGGGTACTGCAGGCATGTAGAGTGCAGGCATACATGCAGGCAAAACACCCATACACACAAACCAAAAATAAACACATATTAAAATAAAAAACAGCTCACAGGCTTACGGTCACTAGATCTGCCTTATAATAAATACCAAAGATATTCTTCAACCTGAAAAAGGAAGTGAAGCTAATTAGCAACATGTAAATGAAACTACAATACTTACCTGCAACAGTAAACACAGAGAACCCAAACCTTAATACTGAAATGATGGTGTGTGAATCACTTACATTTTCTGTACAAAGGGGAAATGTTGAAAACTGTTAAAATTAATTATTTAATAATCTCACAATAGTGACCTATAATCTTAGAGATACAAAAGATATGTTAGAAGAAGCAAAGTGTGACATCAAAAACATCAGATGTCAAAAACTTCAACCCAAAATTTACCTGCCTACAAGACATGCAGGGATAAATCTAGAGCAGAGACTGAGAAAATGTCCAACTGATGCCTGGCACAACCCAAGACCCATCCCATGGGAGAGAACCAAGTCCTGACACTATTAACCATACTCTGCTATGCTTGCAGACAGGAGATTAGCACAGCTGTCCTCTGAGAGACTCCACCCAACAGCAGATCTCAGCAGATGCTGAGACTCACAGCCAAACACTGGGCAGAGTGCAGTGAGTCTTTTGGAAGAATGGGGAAGAATAGAAGGACCCAGAGAGGACAGGATCTCCTCCATTCATTATGAGCCTTGTCTAGATAGAGGGTGTCCTATTCAGTCTCCATGGTCCCTGCTGCTAGGAGTGTTAGCTAAGGTCCCCCTCATATCTTGCCAGAGGTTTATTCTGATTTAGGTCTGCAGTGTGTCACAGAGATACCCCCACCCATCATTTTTCCTTTCTCTGTAGGCCTTCTGCCCTCCCGCCCCTGCTCTCCCAGATCTGATCTCCACCTTTATTTCTCTCCGTGCTCTTTCTTCTACCTTGTTCCCACTCTTCAGCCATATTCGGACTATTCTATTTCCCCTTCTGAGTGAGATTTACACACCCTCTCTCGGGTCCTCCTTGTTACTTATCTTCTTGGTGTCTGTGCATTGTAGTGTGTCTGTCCTGTACTTTATGACTAAAATCTGCTTACAAGTGAGTACATACCATGTGTGTCTTTCTGGGTCTGGGTTACTTCAATCAGCATGATCTTTTCTAGTTCCATCCATTTGTCTGAAAATTTCATGATTTCCATGTTTTTAATGGCTGAGTAGTATTACATTGTGTAAATCTACCACAGTTTCTTTATTGGTTTTTCAGTTGAGGAACATCTAGGTTTTTCCAGATTCTGGCTATTACAAATAAAGCTGCTGTGAACACAGTTGAGCAAATGTCTTTGTTGCATGGTGGATCACTTTTTGAGTGTATGCTCAGGAGTGGTATACTTGGGTCTTGAAGTAGGGATATTCCCAGTTTTCTGAGAAAGCGCCAGATTGATTTCCAAAGTGGTTGTACAAGTTTGCATTCCCACCAACAATGGAGGAGTGTTCCCCTTTCTCCAAATCCGTGCCAGCATGTGTTGTCACTTGAGTTTTTGATCTTAGCCATTCTGACAGGTGTAAGATTTGACATCAGAGTTGTTTTGATTTGCATTTCCTTGATGACTAAGGACACTGTGCATTTCTTAAAGTACTTCTCCACCATTCCAGATTCCTCTGATTAGAATTTTGTTTAGCTCTGTATCCAATTTTTAAATTGGATTGTTTAGTTTGTTGGTGTTTAATTTCTTGAGTTCTTTACTGACTCTGGATATTAGCCCTTTTTCAGATGTAGGATTGGTGAAGGTCTTTTCCCAAGCTGCAGACTGCTGTTGTTTCATCCTATTGACACTACCCTTTGCTTTACAGAAACTTTTCAGTTTCAAGAGTTCCCACTTATTAATTGCAGATCTTAGAGCCTGAAACTATTGGTGTTCTGTTCAGAAAGTTGTCTCCTGTGCCAATAAGCTCAAGGTTCTTCCCCACTTTCTACCTTAGGAGATTTAGTGTATCTCCTTTTATGTTGAGAGCTTTGACCCAGTTGGACTTGAGTTTTGTGCAAGGTAATAGATGTAGATCTATTTGCATTTTTCTGCATGTAGACATCCAGTTAGAACAGCACCATGCTGTCTTTTTTTTTCTATTGTATGGTTTTGGCTTCTTTATAAAAAATCAGGTGTGCCTAGGTGTGTGGGTTTATTTCTAGGTCTTCGATTTGATTCCATTGATCCCCCCCATTCTGCTCTGTAGTATAGCTTGAGGTCAGGTATAAAGATATCTCCAGAAGTGCTATTATTACATAGAGTTGCTTTAGCTATTCTAGATTCTTTGTTTTTCCATATGATGTTTAGAATTGTTCTTTTGAGGTTGGTGAAATATTGAGTTGGTATTATGATGAAGATTGCACTGAATCTGTTGGAAAGATGGCCATTTTCACTATGTTAATCCTACCAACACATGAGGATGAGAGAGCTTTCCATCTTCTGGTATCTTCTTCAATTTTGTTCTTCAAACACTTGACATGAAGGTCTTTGGTTTGGTTAGAGTTACACCTAGATACTTTATATTACTTGTGGCTATTGTGAAGGGTGTGGTTTCCCTAATTTCTTTCTCAGCCAGTTTGTCATTTGTGTACAGGAGGGCTACTGATTTTATTGAATTAATCTTATTTCCAGCCACTTTGCTGAAGGAATTTATCAGCATCGGGAGTTATCTGGTGGAATTATGGGGGTTATTTCTGTATATTATTATAACATCTGCAAATAGTGATACTTTCACTTCTTCCTTTCTGATTTGTATTGCTTTGATCTCATTTGGTTATTTTATTCCTCTATCTAGAATATCTTCTACTAGATTGAAAAGATATGAAGAAAGTGGGCAACCTTTCTTGTCCTGATTTTAGTGGGATTGCTGAGTTTCTCATGGCCTCTGTTGGACTTCATTATTTCTCTATTTTGTTTCTGTCTCAATGATCTGTCCATTGGTAAGAGTAGGAGTGTTGAATGAAGTCTCCCACTATAAATGTATCAGAGTTGATCTGTTATTTAAGCTTTAATAATGTTTCTTTTATATATGTAGGTGCCCTTGTATTTGGGGCATAGATATTCAGGATTGTGATGTGCTCTTGGTGGATTTTTCCTTTTTATGAGAATGAAGCACTCTTCCCCATCTCTTTTGATTAATTTTGGTTGAAAGTCTATTTCGTAAGATATTAGGATGGCTACTCCAGTTTGCTTCTTGGGTCTGTTTGATTGGAAAACTTTTTTCCAGCCCTTTACTCTGAGGTATTGTCTATCTTTGTTGCTAAAGTGTTTCTTGTATGCAGCAATTCTGTTCACTTGTTTCTTTTAATTGAAAGTTGAGTCCACTGATGTTGATAGATATTAGTGACCAATGATTGTTAGTTCCTTTTATTGTGGTGTGGGTGCTGATATTGTGTTTGTGTATTGTGATTGTTTTCTTTTGGTTTTGCTGTTGTGAAGTTATCTATGCCTGTGTTTTCTTGGGTGTGGTTGATGTCTTTGGGTTGGAATTTTTCTTCTCCCATCTTCTATATGGATGGGTGGGTGCACAGATATTGTTTAAATTTGGTTTTGCCATAGAATGTCCTGTTTTCTCCTTCTAAGGTGAAAGCACTATTGGGTATGGTAGTCTGGACTTCCATCTGTGATCTTAGTGTCTGTATCACATCTGACCAGGCCCTTCTGGCTTTCATAGTCTCTGTCAAGAATTAAGCTGTGATCCTGATAAGTCTGCCTTCTTATGTTTCTTGGCCTTTTACCCTTGCTGCTTTTAATATATTTTCTTTGTTTTGGAGATTTAGTGTTTTGATTATTATGTGCTGGGAAGAATTTCTTTTCTGGTCTAATCTATTTGGTGTTCTGTTAGCCTCTTGTATGTTTCAAAACATCTTTTTCTTTAGGTTGGAAAAATTTTCTTCTATGATTTTCTTGAAAATATTTTTTGGTCCTTGGAGCCTGGAATCTTGTTTTTTGTTTGTTTGTTTTGTTTTGATTTATTCCTATTCTTAGGTTTCATCTTTTCATAGTGCCCTTGATTTCTTGGATGTTTTGTATCAGGAATTTTTCTAATTTAACATTTTCTTTGACAGCTACTTTGATTTCTTCAATTGTATCTTCAGTGCCTGAAATTCTGTCCTCCATCTCTTGCATTCTGCTAGTGATGTGTCCCTCTGTGGTTCCTCATCTCTTCTCTAGGTTTTCTTTTTTTTATTATTAATTACATTTTATTAACTCTGTATCCCAGGTGAATCCCACTCCCTCATTCTCTCCCAGTCCCACCCTCCCTCCCCCATCTACTCCCTGCTCCTTTCCAAGTCCACTGATAGGGGAGACCTCCTCCCCTTTCATCTGGCCCTGGTTTATCAGGTCTCTTCAGGAATGGCTACAAAGTACTCTGTGGCCTAGGAGGGCTGCTCCTCCCTTGCAGGATTGGGAGGTCAAAGAGTCCACCATTGAGTTCATGTCAGAAATTGTCCCTATGTCCCTTACTAGGGTACCCACTTGAATACTGAGCTACCACGGGCTACAGGCAAGCAGAGGTTCTAGGTTATATCCTCCCATGGTCCTTGCTTGGAGAAATAGTCTCATATAGGACCCCTGTGCCCAGATATATTTGGTCCTTGTGGAGTTCCTATCCTCTCCAGATCATATTAACTCCCCCTTCTTTCATATGATTCCCTGCCTTCTGCCGAAGGTGTGGTTATGAGTCTCAGTTACTGCTTTGATACCCTGCTAGGTAGAGTCTTTCAGGAGCCCTCTGTGGTAGGACCCTGTCCTGTTACTTGTTTTCTCCTACATCCCATTTGTCTTTCTAAGTAAAGAATTGATCATCTAACCCCAGTCCTCTTTTTTGTTTATCTTCTTTAGGTGTATAGATTTCAGTATGTTTATCATATCTTATAGGTCTAAATAAGTGAGTATATACCATATATGTCTTTCTCCTTCTGGGATACCTCACTCAGAATATTTTCTAGATCCCACTATTTGCCTGCAAATTTTATGATTTCCTTGTTTTTAATTGCTGAGTAGTATTCCATTGTGTAAAAATACCACAATTTCTGTATCCATTCCTCAGTTGATGGACATCTGGGTTGTTTCCAGGTTCTGGCTATTACAAATAAAGCTGCTACAAACATGGTTGAGCAAATGTCCTTGTTGTGTACTTGAGCAACTTTTGGATATATGCCCAGGAGTGGTATAGCTGGGTCTTGAGGAAGCATTATTCCTAGTTGTCTGAAAAAGCGCCAGATTGATTTCCAGAGTGGTTGTACAAGTTTGCATTCCCACCAGCAATGGAGGAGGGTTCTTTCTCTACAACCTCTCCAGCATGTGTTGTCACTTGAGTTTTTGATCTTAGCCATTTTGATGTCTGTAAAGTGAAATCTCAGAGTCGGTTTGATTTGCGTCTCTCTGATGGCTAAGGATGTTGAGCATCTCTTTAAGTGTTTCTCTGCCATTCTATATTCCTCTACAGAGAATTCTCTGTTTTAGCTCCATACCCCATTTTTTAATTGGATTGCTTGATTTGTTGCTTTTTAACTTCTTTATTTCTTTATATATCCTGATATCAGCCCTCTGTCAGATTGGTTGGTGAAGATCTTTTCCCAGTCTGAAGGCTATCGTGTTGTTCTGACAACAGTGTCTTTTGCTTTACAGAAGCTTTTCAATTTCATGAGATCCCATTTATTGATTGTTTCTGTTAGAGATTGTGCTGTTGGTGTTCTGTTCAGGAAGTTGTCTCTTGTGCCAATGAATTCTAGGCTCTTCCCCCTTTTTCTTCTAACTAATTTAGAGTATCCGGTTTTATGTTGAGGTCTTTGATCCACTTGGATTTTAGTTTTGTGCAGGGTGACAAATATGGATCTACTTTCATTTTTCTGCATGTAGACATCCAGTTGGACCAGCACCATTTGTTGAAGATGCTGTATTTTTTCCATTGAATGGTTCTGGCTTCTTTGTCAAACATCACGTATCCGTAGGTGTGTGGGTTAATTTCTGAGTCTTCTATTCGGTTCCATTGATCCTCCTTTCTGTTTCTATGTCAATACCATTCTCTAGGTTTTCTGTCCCCAGGTTTTTCTCAGCTTGTGTGTTTTTTTTAAATATTGATTCTAATTCTGTTGTTAGATCTTGCACAGTTTTATTTATTTTCTTCACCTGCTTATTTATGGTTTCCTGTATGTCCTTGATGGCCTGTATTTGTTTCCTTATATTTTCTTGTATTTCTTTGAGGGATTTACTTGTTTCCTTTTTTATGCCTCTAATAACTGCATGAGCATAGATTTAAGGTCATTTTCCTGGGCTTCAGCTGTATTAGAATACCCAATGATTTAAGGGGTTTCTGATGGATCCATGATGTCCTGGTTTTTGTTGTTTGTGTTCTTCTGTTGGCCTTTAGCCATCTGGTTTTCCATAGCTTTGGCTGTTTGTTCCTGGAACCTGCTGCGTTTCTAGGGCCTTTATGATCAGGTGAGGTCCCTTTTAGTCTCAACTTGTAGAGGTGCACTAAAGCCTGGGGGGTGGGGAATGGGGATGAGGAGGGCTAAGTCTGATCATCCCTACCTCCTAGGATATCCCTTCCTATCTAGGAAGCACCAAAGTCGGTGTTTTAGATCCAGACCGCTGCTTACTCACTGGTTTTGCAGTCTCTGATGTTCTGTCCCTTAGATATAGTACACACTGCTTGCTGCCATCTTGAAAAGAGATCTCTAAGCTTCCTTTGCATGACCAATATTACCATAATATAAAAACTAGGATACAACGTAAAACTAAAATACAAGCCACTGTCTGCGATGAAAATTGTGGCAAAAATATTAATAAGGTACTTGCTAACATAATACTATAAAGTCGTCAATATGGTCACTCATCAACCATGCTAATCCATTCTATGGGTGTATGAATGAGTTATTATACACAGATCAATAAATGTAATGTATCATAGAGATGCACTCAAAGACCAAAATCATATGATCATCTCAATAGATGCAGGAAAAGCTTTTAAGATCTGACATCTTTCATGATAAAAGCCCTGGAAAGGATATGGATGAGGGGCTGTATCTCTGCATAATAAAGCTCATATATATGATAAAGCTTTAGCCAACACCATGCTAGAGGGAGGAATCTTTTAAGAATTCTTAATAAATTCATAAATAAGGCACTGTCTTCTTCTCCATTCCTATTCAATATAATGCTTGAAGTATTTGCTAGAGTAATAAAGCAGAAAGACATGAAAGAGATACAAACAGGAAAAGTCAGATTATTGTTGTTTTTAGATTATATGCTTCTATGCAGAAGAGATCCAAAGGCCCTATAAGAAAATTACTAGAGTGGGTAAATATACTCAGCAAAGTTGCAGGATACATAATCAACATACAAAAATCAATGGCACTTCCGTATACCAAGGACAAACACACTGAGAAAAAATTGTGAAAGGAAAATCTCACTCAAAATAGATATTTTTTATATTTTGTTTTTTTATTAATTACACGTTATTCATTTTTTATCCCTCCATAAACTCCTCCCCCCTTCCCTCCCAATCCCAATCCCACCTTTCCTCCCCCTTCTCCACACATGCCCCTCCCCAAAGTAGATTTAAGATACCTTGGAATAAACCTAACCAAGATAGTGAAAGACCTCTACAACAAAAACTTTAAACATTTGAAGAAAGAGATTAAAGAAGAAAATAGAAGATGGAAAGATTCTTCTATGACTGGTACAAAAATAAGTGCATGATTCAATTGGTTAGAATAGAAAACTCAGCTGTAAGTCCATGAAACTACACTCACCTAATTTTTAACAAATATACCAAAAAAATGCACACTGGCAAAAGCATCTTCAACAAATGATAGTTGGAAACTGGCTACCTAACGTAGAAGAATAACGTAGAAGAATAATCTCTCTGCACAAAAACATCAACTCTAAATGTTTTTATTTTATGTTTTTGCCTGTTTGTTCATTTGTGAACTACAGTATACACCTGCATGCCTGGTGCTTTTGGAAGCCAAAAGTGGGTATCAGATCTCCAACTTGGAATTTACAGTTGTGAGCCACAGTGTGAGCCCTAGAACTCAAATCATGGGACCCTGGAAGAGTAGTCAGTGCTTTTCACCACTTAGCGATCTCTCCAGCCCAAACAATTCCAAATGCAACAAGAATTTCAGCATAAAAACTGAGACCCTTACATTGCTAGCGGAAAAAATAGGGAGAATGTTATAAGATTTAGCCTAGGTAAGGACCTCCTAATGGGACTCCAGTTCCTCAGAAAAGAAAGCAACAATAGACAATTGGGCTTTATAAAATTAAAGATATTTTGAACAGCAAAAGTTTTGTCAAATGGGTGAAGGAGCAGCCCACAGAATAAGAGGAAACACTTGTCAACTACAAGTCTAACAGAGATTTGGATATCTAGAATATACAAACAATTTAAATAAAACCCTGAACATCAGGAAAACAGATGTCCTAATTAAAAAGCAGTATATTGAACAGAGAAGTCTCAAAATACAAGTGGTTAATACATTAAAAAAAAAAAGTGTTCAACATCCTTATCTTTCAGGGAAATGTAAGTTAAAAGTACCTTGAGAGTCCATCTCACCCCAGTAAGAATGGCCTTTAGCAAGAAAAAAAATGACTATAAACGCTAGAAATTGTGTGGAATAGGGAGGACCCTTACAAACATTTGGTGAGAGCATAAATTTCTACTGTCACTATGGAAACCAGGGTGGAAGTTTATCAAAAAGCTAAAAATAGATCTGCCATATGACTACACCACTACAGCAGCTATACCATGCCTAGGAATATACTCAAAAGACTGTGTTCCACATGAGAGATTCCCGCATATCCATGTCCACCGTGTCCCTTTTCCCGATGGCTAGGAAAGAGAATCAGCCTAAATGGTTATCACTAATGAAAATGTGCTACACATCCACAGTGGGATTCTAATCAACCTTAAATAAAAATAAATTATGAATTTCAGTGAATGGGTAGAACTGGAAAAATATATGGAGTGAGATAACCCAGGTCCAGAAGAGCAGTGCTATGTTTTCTCTGATAGGCTAATCTCAGGCTCAAATTCTCAGAAACCTGAGTTTAAGCTGGAGTGCCACATATCAAGAAAGAAGCCTTGAGAAGTGGAACAGTGGAAGAGATGTGAAGCAGAGTGTGTAGCAGCACATGCAATAGGAAAGCAGAAAGAAAACTAGGGAAGTAAGAATTAAAAGAAGAATCAGTGCAGCCAGATGTGGGGAAAGTAGTGTTGCAGAGAGAGAGATTCAATTAAAACTACACATGTATGAAAAAGCCATAAAACCCTATTGCCTTACAAACTAAGAACACTATTTATTCTAAGCATGGTCCAGCACTCCACCTTGGTCAGCAGTGCCCCTTTCAGCAGTGGGCAGCTGTTGGAGTAGGAATCCAGAGTTGGTGGAAACGCTGAAGACAAGTGACTGCTGAGCTTTTGACCTCCAGCAGGACTTGTATGGTGACCCCTCTAAGGCCTAGGAAATATTCCAGAAGATGGGGGAGGGATAGTGAGAACTGAAGGACTGGAGGGGTGTGGTGGGGTCTGCATGCGGCCTATGGGAATATTGTAATTTCCCCGTGTGCTTTTGGATGTGTCTATTTTTGAACTCATGTTCTTTGTTCTTTATTTGTGTGACTACGCTGCTTAATCTTATGTCAATGTGACACCGGCTAGAATCATCTGAGAGGAGGGAATCCCCATCGAGAAAATGCCTCCAGAAGGCAGAAGTCTAGACAAGCCTTCAGAGTATTTTCTTAATTAGTGATTGATGTAGGAGGCCTCAGCTCATTATGGATGGGGTCATCCCTGGGATAGTGGTCCTGGGTTCTTTAAGGAAGCAGGTTGTGCAAGACATGTGGAACAAGCCAGTGAGCAGCACTCTCCGTGGCTTCTGCATCAGCTCCTGCTCCAGGCTCTTGTGCTGCCTGAGTTCCTACCCTCTTGGCTTTTGATAATGAACTGTTACTTGACTGTGAGTCAAATAAATTCTTTCCTCCCCAAGCTAATTTTGGTCCTGATGTTTCATTGAAGCAATAGTAACCCTAACTAAGACATGACTTTTTAATGAATTGGAATTTCCCTTTTAACTATGATAATATTGTTTTAAAGAATCATTTATCTCTTAATCACCAGTTTACAATAAACACAAAGTTCTTGGATTAAATGTGTGTGATAGGGCTCAATATTTGGGGGTTCACAATGGGATCAAATATCCTGCAACAAAGATGCACTTAGCAAAATATATTTAAGATGATATATAGAAAGCCATAAAGCTCTGCTGAGAAAAAGTATGTGTAGCTAGGCTAAACAAAGAAATATTTCATAAAGATTGAAAGGATATGAAAAAACATTTTGACAAAGAATAGTCTTACTCCATTTGAGTTTACAACATACAATCAAGTTATAATAATCAAGAAAATATGATATTGATGTATGAATACCTTAGATTAAAGGAACAGAATGGAAAAGAGACATAACATCTCAGCTGTGTGGCCATTCTATTTTGGCAACCACAGGGTACTCTTATTCAGAAGAGCCTTCCCAAAAAACTGTGCTGATCAATTGAAAAACTGTAACAATGAAAAGCGTTTACCCAAATCTTTATCACACACTGTAGGAAAGGTAATAAGATGCTAATTATTGACCTACAAATACAATATAACAGAAACATCAGGCCAATGGGATTAAGGTAAGTCCTAAATAAAATAAAATAAAATAAAATTCTTGGCTCTGCTGATTTAATTTGTGAATTTCATCAAACAAGTGGGAAGTAATAAAATATAAACAACATCCCTTAAGGAACAGAAGAAGACAGATGCTATTTTCAAGTATCTTTGGTCAAATATAAAATCCAACAGCTCTAGTGAATAAATACAAATGAGCCTTAATAAAATTTGGAGTCTGGAGAGATGGCTTAGTGGGTAGAGGCACCTGTTACCATTCATGATGACCAGCGTTCTGTCTCTAGATCCCACACGTTTGAAGGGGTGACCAACTCCAGAAAGCTGTCCTCTAATCTCTACCAATGCTCTGTGGCATGAACACATGCAAAAGTGTGCACAATTAATTTTTGAAATGTTTATATTTTTGACTTGGCAAAAAGATCCCTTAAATGTATTAAATGGTAATATTCAGGGCTTGAGGGTTTGGGACAGATGTAAAGCACTTAACCTAGCAAGGGCAAGGCCTTGGTTTTGGTCCTCAGCTCAGGGGGAAAAGGCAATCCATCATGATTAACTAATCTTTACCTTAGGAATACAGCATTTGTAATTTTTTTGGAAAATCAAGCAAGGTAACTCATGGCCTTGGTAAAGGAGAAAAGCTATAAGGTCACTGAAATAGAAGCAGATGATAATTCATAGGTACCATCATCTTTTTATGATTTTAGTTAAGCAGACCTCTAAATAAGGAATGGATTCCTACTGCAACGGGAACGCACTAACACAAACTCAACCTGATAAAGGTCGTAAGCTAAACCCATTGCTAGCATAGTACTCTATGGTAAGCACTGAATAATTCTCTTAAGTTTGAGATTAGTGTAAAGACATCGTCTGCTTTAACCACCATCAATGTTTAAACTTTCCAAGCAATTTAGCAAAGAAATATCAAAGGATGAAGAGACAGTAAAAAGTTAAAATGTTCTAAGTTTCTCAGTAAAGGATATTCAGAGGAATCTATGTTACTACACCGAATAAGTGAATTCAAGATAGTAAAAAACTAAAAATATATTATATTCCTATGTATTGCAAAAGGAAATATAAATCATACCATTCACAGTAGTGTTAAAATGTGAAGTGCAAAAACAAGCAACAGGACAGGAGCATACCAAAGAGGGCCTCTGAAAGAATCAATATAGCAATGTATCAAAGCAGATATTAAGACTCACAACCAAGCCTTC